>CAWUFW010002791.1:440000-1640000 GCA_963921515.1 Calotriton arnoldi | reverse complement strand
TCATTGCTCCTGCCGTCCATTGCTCTTGCTTCACCAACACAATATTATATGACTGAGGTAAACTAAGGAGATGGATGCTTGCAGCGGTTTCAATATCCGTGCGGCAAGGCAACTACCTACATTGTGCGTCGCACAAGGTTGAAGCATTTGTGTAGCTCTCAGTTTTCTGCGTCATGCGGTGAGAACTAATAAACCCGTTGGGTGAGACCCACTCTATTGCTGGGTCCCGACAGTGTGCCCTTCTGCCCGTGTGTGGGCGAGTGTGGCGCCTGTGGCATTGCGGGACCCACCGCCATACAATCTGGTGCGACATGGTATGGGGGGGTGCCCTACACCCTCAGTATTCCGCTTATCCCATGTCCCCATGCATTCGTTCAGTAACGGTTTCATGATGGCAGATCATGCGATGCCATGTAGGACGAGCTTTATGGAGGTTCTATCTCAAAGAAGAGCCTTGTGTTGCCATATTGCACTCGGCTTCCTGGTTGTACTGTGTCAAAGTTACTGTATACTGGCAGGAGGAATATGGGAGTGGTGTGTGTTAACTATTCTTTGTATATGCTATCTCAGTGAGATGGGACGATGTGCTAATAGTTGATACACTTTGCTTAAGCTCTTGGCTTGGTGTTTTGTTAAGGACTCATCTGTCAGATAGAAGGGAGGTATTGCCTAATATATGATAGGCCCCTCTAAGTACACTTTGAGTTTTATACTCAGTCATACCCAGCTTGTTGCAGTTAGGCAGGACGAGTTTCTGTATTCCCAGCAAGTGAGTTGGGATCGTTAGGGCGGAGAGGTTCGTCTCTTCCCCTGTTGCGGGTTGCATCAGGCTGCATGGCCGCTCAGGGCGGCGACAATGGTTGTTTGAGAAGGGGGGTGCATTCGTGGCCATGGGAGGCAAATGGTTCCCAGGGTCATATGGTGTTCGGGCGGTGCCTGTTGTATCCAGCGCATGGCTTCCCTTCCCCTCCCGCCCCCCCGCAGACCTAACTGACGGTTACATCGGGTATGTAAAAGGTAATGGTGATTGTCTCGCGCCGAAAATGTGACAGCTTTTGGGGTCAATGGACAGAAAAGGGTGGCAGCGACCCACAAGTTACACTTGATTAGGCACTGAATATTGTGGCCAAATTGTTGTTAACTTCCAAAAGGCCATGACAGGCTTTAGGTTCTGCCTGTAAGAGATCGGAGGTTTGTCTAGGGGAAGCGTTGACCAGGACATTGGCAGGGCAGATCACAGCAATTCCCCAGTCGCACACTGGCTCGTGGTAGTTGCAAGTTGCAAGCTGCAAGCGTGAGATTCCCTCAATGTCAGCAACTGCCCGCATTGTCAGCAATGAAGCTGCCTGGGAAGTCTGGGTGCAGAGGAGGGATGTTGAATTGATTGCCCACTTAGCAGTATGACTATTGCACAGGAGGATGGAGGGTGAGTCAAGGGACACGGGTAGTGTGACGGCAACTATAGACTGTCAGCTTATACTGGGTAGGAGGTTCCGCATCACCAACCAGAAGGGTGCCAAGTGGCAAAAACCAGTAAATAGGTTTAATATATGTGTGTCTCTGGCCTTATGGCTGTGTAGAGCCATTCTCCTTTAGAGGTACGCCCAGGTGGAAATTTGTGTGCTTCTTAAGGTTCTCATGACCAATGCGGTTTGTGGTATCTTTTCAAGGGGAAGAGATATAAGTTAGGCACTTAATCACTTACTACGTTGCACATTAAGGAGGGCGGTGTTTTATTGCAAGTGGCAACCGGGAGATTCCCTCATTAACGTCAGCAGCTGCGCACATGGCCAGCAGTACGCAGCCTGGGAAGCCTGGGAGCGAATACCACAGATTAAACTGTAAAGGCAAAATTGCTGTACGAAAGGAGGGATAAATAGCAAGTACACGAGGACTCCCTGGCTTACTGTCACATTTTCCATGGCGGGATAGTCACCAAGGTGGGACAGGCTATTGGGTATGCCTTGTAATGTAAGGTGCGGAAACCTCCGTGCCTATCACACAGCGCACTGTTATAAAGTCCCTAAGGCTTCTTCCAATATTATAACAGTATAAACACTAAAACTGGATTTTTTTCTTAATCCATGATATACGCATTTTATTCATTGCTTATAATTCATGAATTTTTACAACCCTCTTCAAAAAAGGTTATTTCAATCAAAACAAAGATTCAAATACAAACAAAACATGAACACGGTCAATGTACAAGGCCTAAATTGAACCTCTACATTTAACTTATGACAAATGTTAACAGAAACCCAATGCATTTCGGGTATAACCCTTCTTCAGGGGCATAATGTTACAAAATTATTGACTTCTGCCACTGTAAATTGCAATGGTTTTGACCACCAGCTGGAACAAAGAAAAAATCTTGTATAAGTAAGGACAAAAGGTAGATATCTGTTCTTGCCGCCACTATCACACGAACATGCTAAAGTAAAGAACCATATCACCAATAGTATGAGAAATATTATAAAAAAGAGAAAGAGAAGTGACTGAAAAGAAAACGTGTGTAAGGAAACCACCCCTTCACTACTATGATGACCGTGTACAAATTCCCGTTAATGTATTTCAAAGTGTGTGTGAGCCTAAAACAATTGGAAACAGAAAGCCCATTTGCGAAAGATTATTATAGTTTAGAGTCTCTAATTGGACAAGAACCACATCATCCGATGCTAATCTTATCAATACGAATTGTACGTGACATCAAGGAATTACCTCAAGAAGATTCAAAATCATTCAAAGAAAATCATGGAAGCCGTGTTCCCCTCAAACGTGTTTCTTCCTAAGTAAACAAGGAGCAGCAGCTGAACTGTTGACTTATGTTTAAAAATCAGTCCATATTGTCTCCCAAGAAAAGAGGAAAAACGCTAATATCATGCAGTGAAAGTAGAAGAGAGTTACCTGTACCGCCGAATCTAGGGCAAATATCCGAAGACAAACTGAGTTGCCAATCTAAATCTGAAGGAAGGAGAAACCATCTGTCAGCAATCACATCAAAGAACAACACTCCGCCCGTGCGGCATCAAAAAGACCTTCATTACTACCTACTGAGTCTTCCATGAGTAATGCTCCTAACTTCCAAACCCCGACTCTCCTGTGTAACTGTGATTCCAAAACGCCGGTAAAAAAGCGTATACGCGACGTCTATACGCCCCATGTGATCTGGGTCTGTGCTGAGAGTCTTAAAGGTGTAAGCACCTAAATGAAAGTGTCAACTAACTTTATCGGTATGAGAGATGCCAAACTGAGTGAATCAAGAAGCACAGCGAAATATAGGTATAAACAAGTATCCCCACACTTAGCGTGTTTTAAAGCCACTGCAAATATAAAATATCGCGTTCACCTAAAGAAACCATACCATGAATGATGCTCACAAAAAGCCATCCTAGTAAACAAAAAATGTATCTCTAAAGTCAACGTCTTAGTGTAAGCACAGTGTAAATGAAACTAAAAAATAACAAATCATACACAAGGGTGCTTGAAGGTGAAAGTAACAATAGAACAAAACATCCAGTGAATATGAATCAGATTGAATGATAGTGGGTGCAAGTCCAGATGTACAATAAGATAACAACACAGATACAAAGAGATCATACAAGGATAATATAAGTAAGCAAATCGTAGCTTATTACAAAAAGCACAACATTTCAAAGTGATCATTTAACCCTTTCGGAATGATAGAATCTAGAAATGTTATCCCAAAAAGTTTCTCGTTGAGCTGTGTGTTGATATCAGTACCAGTTCTGTGCCTGATATTTTCTAGGACAGTGAAACTGAGTTGCGGAATCGTGTGTGACATGTCTATCCAATGTGCTGCCAAGTAGGAATGCCTGTTCTTATTGCGTATCATACTTTTGTGTTCAATGATGCGTGTTTTGATTTTGCGAGAGGTTCTCCCCACATAAATGAGACCACATGGACAACGTATTGCGTATATGACTCCTTCCGAATTGCAATCTGAAGTATGTTTAAGTTTGATTGTTTTCCCCGATAATGGGTGATGAAATGTGTTACCAAGAATAACATTTCCACATTGTCCACAATAAAAACATTTTCTCATACCCTTAAATGCTGGTCTTGGTTGTGCTGGTCTTGGTTTTAAAAGATCTCTCAAATTCTTAGAGCGAGTGTGCGCAAAAAGGGGTTTATCCAGAAAAACTTCCTTAAAGTCAGGCTCTTGTTCCACAATTTCCCATCTCTTCCTTACAATCTTCTTGATTTTTGTAGCTTCTCGAGAGTGTACATTAAGGAGGGCGGTGTTTTATTGCAAGTGGCAACCGGGAGATTCCCTCATTAACGTCAGCAGCTGCGCACATGGCCAGCAGTACGCAGCCTGGGAAGCCTGGGAGCGAATACCACAGATTACACTGTAAAGGCAAAATTGCTGTACGAAAGGAGGGATAAATAGCAGGAACACGAGGACTCCCTGGCTTACTGTCACATTTTCCATGGAGGGATAGTCACCAAGGTGGGACAGGCTATTGGGTATGCCTTGCCAGGACAGTGACACACACTTCACACGAACTGGAGCCCCTATAAAGGATAAATGCTGGAAACACAGACTGGGGTACGTTGGGCTTAAAAATCCTCTTCACCAAGCTGCTGGGCATTTTGTTGCCATGTGTCGTTGAGTGACAGGCAAGGGCATTAAGGGGCGGTATTAAGTAACAAGGTCATTTGCAGGGATGCAGAGGGGCCCCAGCGGCCACTGATGGTGGGCTGCAGCTAAACATGAAACTGGGAATCTTGGATTCCGACACTCTTGCTGGTTTAAGCATCTAGGGCCACAGCTGGATAGCAGGTACTGTGCATCTGTGATCGGACGGCAGTTAAGCAAGCCTGGTGAGCTGCGTAAGTTGTCACTCCACGAAAGGGTGAGGTGTCTCCAATAGTGGGCACAATACATATATTCTTTCAAACCAGATTTGACACCATTAATGTGTTCACCAGGGTTTAGCAATCAAAGAGGTCTGTGCAATTGTCTGGTCAACGGTGCGAAGTAAGTGCACTCCAGAACCGAGGGTAGGTGACATGTTGCTTCAGTTAAGCTCAAATGCCCCGCCCGGATAGCTATATTAGCTAGGCTGGGTGGGGACGATATCAGACAACATATTGTGCTGCTGTCCCAATAATTGGGGAAACAAGGTGTCAAGCACAAAAGGCTACTATGTAAAAAGAACATTTGGCACGTCCAGTATTCAAGAAAATTAAAATTTGACGGAGCAGGTAATTTTCCACTGCTGGGGCTGCACAGGGTGGGCAGTGTGAGCCCCCAAATTTGGGAATAATCTAGTATGGGGGTAAACAAGGGCTTAGTCAATCCTGGATGTTAGGCACTATATTGCAGACAGTGCACACTGGATTAAATCAGACAGAATCACAAACCTGGAAAGCCTAGGGGGTTTGACCACTGAGGGAACTGAGCAGGCGAAATTCCCATAAGGAATAAGGGATACATGGCAAGTGCATGAGGACACACTTGCTCATTGTCACATACTTCTAGTTATGAACATTCCTGTGCGCCATGATTTAGCAATCAAAAAGGACTGTGCAAATGTCGGGTCAACCGCAACAAAATATGTGCACTCTGCTCCATGGGCAGGTTACGGGTTGCTTCAGTTAAGCATAAAACTTCTCGCCAAAGTAGACAGGCGGGTTGTGGGAGCGGTCACCTAACAAGTGGGCTGCTGTCCCATAGATGGGGGACACAGGTGTTCAGGCACATACATTGCTAGAAGGACGGCAACTACAGGTTTCAGAAGGTTGGAGCCTACATTAGCCTGAAGGGTAATATAGCCGTGGTTAAGGTTAGACCTCCCTTTCCCACCAAACAGGTGTAATTTCTGTAAGAAATAAAGGATTCATGGCAAGTACAAGAGGACATACTTTCTTATTGTCACTTACTCCTAGTTCATCAGATAGTAGCCTGCCAGGTGCTTCTCAGGGACACACAAGAGCATAATGGAATAGCATGAGGTAGGAGGTAACGTGCGGTGAGGCAGTGTGGTCCCAGCTGCCCGCAAATGGGGGCTGAGGCAATACTTGCAACTGGGAATATTAGATTCTAACAGTATCATTGTTAATATACGCACGACTCCCTGGCTATGCGGGGTATGTATGTCCGACCCTGAATTTTAAGGTGACCAAAAGGTAAGCCGAATGCGGCTTTGATTTAAGGGAGGGCAATCATTCCAGGGATAACAAAGTGAACTAGGTCTATAGCTGGATTGAGCTCCAAGGGACACGTGATCGAACGTTAGTTAAGCAAGCCTGGTAGACTGAGGAAGTTGTCACTCCGCCCAGGGTGCTGTGGCTGCACTAAAGTGCGCAATACGAGCATTCTTGGTCGCCATACATCCGTTCATGAGCTAAACAAGGAAGGGGCCTGAGGACATGTGTAGTCTTGTAAATTCAGACAATTGTTTAAATGTAAACGGGGGAACCCGTTGTGGCACCAGATGCCGTGTGACTTGGGGCATGAGTTTGCCATTCCCAAAAGGGTGCTGTTACCAGAATATTGCTGAAATAGAGGGTTAGGATCACAAAGACGGACTACAATCAGAGCACATTTTGCATTCATAGTTAAAAGGGTACAGGTACATTGATCATAGGTTTACTCCATGTCCTCAGATCCAAAAGCTTTGCATGATACAGGTTGCTTCAGTTAAGCAAAATATCCTTGGGAGTGGTCGGCTAACAAGGGGACTACTGTCCCAATTTATGGCCCAGGAATGCGGGCCGGGGGGGTAGTCCCTTACAACGGGTAGGGAGAAGGGCAAAATCCGACCAGGCTCGGCTGAAGGGAAGTCTGGTTGCACCATGCTGGGGGATAGAGGTATGGCCCAGTGGGTCTGGTCGCCTCCTACCTGGCCCTTCGCCCTTCTGGAGAGGGGTACTCTCTGGTTCATGCTGTCAGCACGCCCCTTACCAATTTAAAAGGTACATCCATCCGCAGCCACCCAGGGGAGGGGCCGGAAGTCAGGTTAAGTGTTTTATGTACAGGCGAATGTTGAGTATACCATAGGCACCCCTGTGAGGCACCTGAGGTTTGTTGGGGTGCAGTGTTATTAGGTAAATTATGTGCAAGCTGGATTAGTTGTATGGAATGGTGTGCAGTGCTCAACAGAGGGTGTTTAGCAACCTAGCATTTCTTCCTTTTGCCAGGATCAATGGTCTGGGTGAAGGGCCTTCCGTGCGTCCTGTGAGTGGCGCGACGGGCGGAATTCAAGAAATGGAGGCCTGGGTTTTCCACCACTGAGTTAATTTGGTTGGGGGGCCCAGGCATGCGCTGGAACAGCTTGCTGTAGAAGCTGCGGCACACTACTGAGATAATTTGGTTGGGGGGCCCAGGCATGCGCGGGAACAGCTTGCTGTAGAAGCTGTGGCACAGACTCGGGGGGGGGTGTCTCCCCTCCCAACAATTTGGTCATTCACCTGGGAGGCAATGAGTTGACTTTCCTGGGTAGGAGGGCACTGCTGCCAGAAATGAAACAGTCCTGGTGTAAGTTAAGCAACAAATTGTGGGCTTGTGTGTTATAATGGCCAGAAATAACCCCACTGGTAGGTGGCGAGGGGCCCGGTCAGGGGTTGCCAGGGAAACTTCACGCAGGAGAGTAAACAATGCCAGGGGCAGATTCACTGAACAGAGGGGGTTTTGGTTTATCAGGCATGGCCTGCTGAATGCTAAAGTCCACAGGGAGTTTTGAAGAGGATGGGGTGCACTTGTCCAGAGTGGGCATGGATGTGTTTTGCTGGACCTGGGAGAGGCCCTGGGTCAGCAGGATGTAGGTAACGATGCCTACCTTGGTGGGGGGCCCTGGTTGTGTCGGTGACCACACCCAGAGCTGTGGCGGAGTTACAGGGCGATCCAGAGGCTGTAAGGTACAGAGGGGTACCCTCTGCAGGAGCACAACAAGGGTGCAAAGGCCAAATATCCCCAGGGAGGTCCTCGCGTTGTACCCTGGAGGAGCAACGGCGCCCCGTTAGTCCTACAGGCGGTTGTGGACCTGAGCAACCGGGGGTTGCCTGGAACGCTCCGCCCCTTCGAGGGCGTGAGTAAGGGGGTGGACTGGCGGTCCACCGGTGGAGGGGTTAGCCCCTCCCCCAAAATTGGTAAGCACCGATTGACGACGGCCACGGTGTAATTTGGCTCATCAGGCGGGCAGGCGGCGGAGGGGTTGCCTGCCCTTGGATCGCCCGTAAGATAACCAACCATGTTGGCATATTTGGTATGCAAATAAACCTGCAGCAATTTTCTCCACAAACAAGGTGTCGTGTGGTTTATTTCCTAATAATATTGCTGTATGTGGGATGGGGAGTGTTGCAGATATTGGCACTAAGGGTATTGCTTTATTAAACAGATGAGAGCATCCTATTGTTGCAGTACTGTTTGCCTTCAGCAATGTATGCTTTAAAATCAAAGCAGAACCTAAAATACATGTGCAGATCGACTTTATGCAGTTTACATAAGTAGTTTCTTTGATCACAGCCTTACAGTCCTGGATTCGAAAAAAGAGCCAGCGTATCCTTCCAGGAGTCACACGTCTTTATTTTAGAGGTGCACAACTTTCTGCACCGGCTCTAGCGAGGAATGCACAAGCTTCCCTGCAAATATTCCTTCCTGATTGAACAAGAGAGGCAATTAAAGCCATATAATGGCAGTCAAGACACTCCCAGCATGGACAGCCTTTATAGATGGAACGTGTTGAACCTTTCAGCAGCATCAACATGACACAATTGCATTGTGTGCTTTAATGCAATATCTGAATCTTGGCAATTTGTCAATGAGGTGCACTGTCTTTAATACCGCACAGTAAGGAGCATTGTATTTCAAACTGATTAGCAAGTCAGAATGAATTTAGTGTCAATAATGATGCGCGCCATGCTGAAGGATGCATACAAATGCAAGCAAACTGGGCCAGTCGAGCTTTCATTATGCAGACAATGACTGCAACATTTTAAGAATATCTCTTCTTTATTGGCTGCTAGTTGTGTTGTTTACCCAATTCAAGACAACTTAGGAAAGGACACGGCTCATGTGATTGCACAGTACAGTTTACCTCGAAGAATCCTTCCTAACAAAACGAACGCAGAAATGCAGACAGCTGCAGTTCTCTGCCGAGTTTAACTTTTACCAAGTGATTACTAGCTAGCCACCAGACGGGTGGAAGCTTGTTCTCATGCGGCGTTACTGAGGGGGGCGCTTTAGTACGGTGCAGTGTCACCATGGGTAGCAGTGGATGATATTGTGTTGAAGGGTTTACGGTGTGCAGGATGGCCGGCAGAGGCTCAGCTCTTCATATACAGCGAAGTGAGTAGCCTAAAAAAAACGACGTATGAATGAATGCCACAATCACAAAGCCATCCCCTCCGCGTCACAGAAAAGTCAATTCCCCTGAATGCATTTCGCCTCACCTCCTCGCTGCCCGGGACAGCAGCACCCCCGAAGCACAGAACGTGATTATCTCCAATTAAAAGTATAGCATTTCTCTTGAAAAGTGCCGGTTCTCTCCCTGTCAAATTAAAAAAGTGCCGGTACTCCGTACCGGACAGTACAGGCTCATTTAAAGCACTGTCCCCCAGCCAAGCAGGTGGAGGGACTGTCAGGAAGCAGTTCACAGTGCACAAGCGTCCCCCTCGCGTGACTCCAGTTCCTCTGCAGGGCGCAAGCACATTGGTCCAGGGGCGTAACCCAGGCCCCCGCATCCCCCGCAGTGCGGGGGGGGGGGGGGGAGCGAGCTGCAGGTGGCCCCCTCAGCACTGTACTCACGCCGGAGAGCTCCGGAATAAATCCGGAGCGGGGGCCCCTCTGTGTACCTTGCAGGGGGGCCCTTTCAACTTTCGTTACGCCACCAGGGCACGAGTCGGGGGTCCACGCGGGTGGACGGCATCCCCCCACTTATTTCACAGGGGGGACGCCGTCCACCCTGCCAAGAAGTTGGGCCCCACTGATAAAGATGCTGAATTCGTCCCAGTGTAATATCTAAACACCGGGACACTTTCAGCAGCGCCTGCACGTTGTTATCTGCTTTCGATCGGCAACAACGTGCAGGCGGGGACGGGGCTCTCTTATTTCTAACTCCTGCTGGTTCTTAACAAAGGCCGAGTCTGAGGGGTCATCAGGCCTCCTTTTGTTCGAGACCCCTGGCTGGCAGCAGTCAGGAGCCTCGCACCTAGAAGCAAATGCAGCAGAGGAGAAACAAAGGCTCACACCTTGTTAGCACTTCACACAATACTTAAGAGAGGCCGCTTTTCACTTTGTCCAGGCTCTGTTTAGGAGATATGCATGCACTGTAAGAATATCAGATGTGTTGGTCTTTCCCAGTATTTGCACAAAATAAATAGCATTTATATAGGGCTTACTACCCCTGAGAAGGCATTGTAATAATTTAAATATCACTATTTTTTCTTTTAAAGCACTATGGCTAGAAGAAGCTTTACGCTGACAAAAGGTAACATTGTTTTATGTGTATATGTGTAGCGTACAAAAGTGTGAATCTGCTGCCTAATTCAGGAGAAGTATACTCGAAATGTGCTCCAATGTACTCATGATACACCTGCTAAATATGTATGTGAGGGCTTTGATCTGATGTCACTTCTTGTGATGCCACTTCCTGTGATGTCACGCGCCGTGATGTCACGCGGCGTGATGTCACTTGCTTACTGATTAACTAGGTTAGTCCCCCCACTTCTTTTTTTAGGACTTGTGCCCTGTACGCCACTGCATTGGTCGCACCATCTCTGAAGTTTTGGTGAGCACTGTAGGGGTGGCACCGGTAAACTCCGCCACACAGTGGTTGATGGAGTTTTTGCTGAACACTGCGATCCAAGCGGAACGGCAAAACTCCGCAAATCCTGCCAGCGGAGCAGAATTTACAGCCCACCGCTAGTAATTTCCACTACTCTCCCAGTCGCACTCTCAGATCTCCCGCAGCCACACTGATGATGGTTTTGAAAATATTACCACCTACGGTCAGGTGGCTGCACGTCTAATATCACCACAGCTAAGCTGCAGAACACCCTGGTGGACTCTCCTTTCTCCATCTCCAAAGACCATCAGCCTGGCCCTACACTGTTTGTAAGTAGTGGTAACTCACGACTGCAGAGACCCAACTCAATGTTGGTTCAATGGGCTACAAGAACGACAGAACAGGATACCTCAGTCTAAAGTCTACTTCTTTGATCTCCATCTCCATCTCGCACCATGCAGACCCAGCCACCTGAATCATGGATGAAAGGTTTTACAGTACAGTAATGCAAGAGTTGACCCTGCCATGCACAGACGTCTTGTGTGCAACCCGACCCTTGCGGTCTGTAATACACTGCATCTGGTCACTAGAGTTACTGTGACAGTGGATTGCCATCATGCAGTGCTCCTTTCAGATAACACTGTGTCCTGTGTTCTGGATGATGTTGTAGGTGAGTTTTTAAATGTTAGAAAGTAATGCCCAATTTAAACATGCTTCAGTTAGCATGAGTAGGCCACAGTTAGTGATGTGCAAGGTGGAAATGGTCGTTCTTGAGGTAGACTAAGAGGTTTTACAAAGTTAAATAATGCTAACAATAGTCAAATGAAATCAGGAGCATACCACACTTGTGGTTGAAAGGGGCATTAGAAAATGAATTGTAAATTAAATGTGAATACATTTCAAACTGAGGAGCAAATGTCCCTCAAATGAATCCCATGCAGCAGAATAGGAATTGGAATCCTATTGCAACGGCACAGTATGGAATGATGCAGTTAGCGATCCCAGTCCTCCTGGCATCTGAGCAGAATACGCAGAATACAAGGCAACGCAATGGGAATACGCTTTCAGCCCCAGCCCAGAAACAGAATTTCAGAATATTACATCAGGATTTATACCAAATTTAAAAAGTCAAGCAAAAACATTCCGTAATTAATTTTTTTTCACAATTTGCAGCTACACTCGTAGTCCTTTCTGGACCAAGCCATGCACAATGACTGTGCCTGAGGAGGATTGCATGCTCGGTGCAGTCCTAGAAGAAGACCAGGCTGGAATGAGAGGTTAATGGGCATCCCGTATCATTTTTGATTGATAAAGGTGCTACCCGGATCCATGGTCAAACCAGTGGAAGTTCCAGACCTCCCCCTCTCAGAAAAAGAAGTTCAAGTTGTAAGCTTTTCAAATGATTAGTAAGCAGCATTTCACTCAGGGACTACGGGAGCAATAATCCACTGCAGCAGGAGTGGCTACACCCGCATTATAGTGCACCAAGCCGGCGCATAAGAGGAGCGCCGTGTCCCGCAGTGCGGGGAGAGCAGCATTTCACCCCGGGACTACGGCACCATAATCCGCAGGAGCCACCACATCCACATTCTAGCCCACAATTCAGGGCACCAAGCCGGCGCATAAGAGGAGCGCTGTGTCCCACACTGCAGGAAAAGCAGCATTATGCCCAGAGACTGTGGCTGCCATATTCCACAGCGACAGAAGCCGCCATGCCTGCATTCTAGCCCGCATCTCAACGCACCAAGCCAGCGCATAAAAGGAGCGCCGGGCCAGTCTGCGCCCGTCCAGGGCCGACTGAGGCTTGGCCACCCCTCTTGCTTCTCAGGCAGAGCTCCCAGCTCAAGGTAAGCTTTTCCGCAAAATCCTCCCCCTCCTACCTTTCCAAGCAAAAAAATTACTGATCCAGGCTCTAATTTTGTTGAGGATAGATTACGGAAATGCCCTTTATTTGGGTGCCCCGAATTCAGTGATCGCGAAACTGCAGGTCGTACAAAATTGTGCAGCGAGGCTACTTACGAGACCCCCTATCGATGCTCAGCAAGGCCCGCACTACGAACTTCACCTTGCTGTGGTCCCTAGGATTAAGAAAGCCAGAAGTGGCGGACAGCTTTTTTCATTCAATGCCTCCAGACTCTGGAAAGCCCTTCCGCTGAACCTCTGTAGGGAACCAAATCACCTGATGTTCCGAAAACAACTAAGACCTGGCTTTTCCCCTAGGGTATCTGTCCTCTAGTTACGGTTTCAGCGCTGGGATGCTCCCGGGTAGCCATGCGCTATACAAATGCCAATTCAATTCAATTCCTCATTAGACTTGTTGTGTTTACCTTCTAAACTGCATCTACCAAAATGGGAAAGAAAAAGCCTCCTCAACAACTCAAAATCAGTTGCTAAAGAAACTTCATCACCTCTAATAACATCTTATTTAACTTCTGCTATGGGGCAATTTCCACAGAGCTTGAGATGGTGAAAAATTGAATAGATGCTGCACGAAAGATGTTTAAAGACCCAACAACTCTTTTAGGAAATCTCCAGGTGGATACACATGGCATACCATTCATTAGAGAGAATGATACCTCCCAAATTGTTTCCTTAAGAAGACCACCAACCCTTAGCCACTGTCTTCACCTTATGTACTATTCCCTGCATAGTGAATGACCCACAAGAGATGATCTCCTTTGTTGGCCCAAGTAGACAATCCCCACCCCTTAAATGCAAGCAGAGCGATGGGAAAACTAAAAGGGGTGAAGCTAAGACTAATCAGTCCAAGTCAAAACAGCTGCTCCATCTAAGAACACAACCATCTCCGGCATTCCTGATGTTAGCTCCGTCTTATCAAGTATAGGTAAACCTTTTTTTGATAACATAACATGTATTTGTAAAGCGCACATCCACCCAAGGGTATCTTGGTGCTGAATAACAGGTGGTTATTGTTAACCAATGGTACTCATTTTATTGACCTCAGAAGGATGAAAGGCTGGGTGGACCCACCAGGATTTGAACCTGTGACCATGAGGTCGAACACAGGCCCCTACAGTAGACGAATTAGTCCACTAAGCCACCAGTCCCAGCCTCTCCTAACCTAGAGTCCCTACTGAAGGATTTTCATCAAGTTGTAACTATGCAATTAAAACTCCTTGGCGAAAAAGTGCAAACCGTGTCAGACAATCAGAGTATTCTTTCTTAGTCTTATCTGGCACCAGTATTGCAAGAAAGAACCCATTCCTTGCCAGTACCTTTAGCCCTGAGCCCAGCTTAGACTCTCTGTGACTCTAGTCCTCCTTTGCTTAATCCTCTTAGGTGTCCCAATACCCAGCAAAACATTACTAGCCATGACCAGGTGCCAAACATCACAGAATATCATTAGCCTTCTCAACATATAAGGCATAAATCAGTAAATAGTGGGCGACCAGGCCGTCTCTAACTACCCTCTGATTATATACCGTATGTTATAGCTCTTACAGGTGTTCCTGTCTTGGACAAGGATTCTCATGAGAATTGGAGGAGTTTAAAATATAAAGTCGCCATTGGCGTAAGAGCAAATTACACTGTCCTACAGACATTGTGGACGAGATTCTTATGGCACAGAGAGCAGGCTGGTTAGGCCATGCTCCTATAACTTCAACAGGGGACTGTGTGGTGGTGAATTTGAGAAATCCTTGGTTGGTGGGTGCCCTATTACATCGTCTAGACTAATTAGTCAGTGAACAGAATAAGACTTCCTCTGGGCTTCTTTTACCGCCCCTTGTTTTTAGCATCTTTTAACGGCATGCAGCTTAGGCAAGGTCCCCAACTTGTTAATATCCTCTCTGACCCACATAGCCACGCAAATCGCTTTGCTCCCCTTTCTAGTCTTATGGACATAGATTGACATGCCATTTTTCCAGATCCTAACCTGGTATTGCCATCAGTCGCACCTACAGACGAGTCAGTTTTCCAGCTGGGGGAGAGCCAATCAATAGCAGCATATAATCTGACATGCAGGGAGAGGTTAGTCGGTCTACGCCTCCTTTCATGGAATATTGCGGGTATACGCAATAAATTGGATAATGTGGACTGGTTGGAAATTCTTAATTCTTGCAACATTGTATGCTGCCAAGAGATATGGGCTCTAGAAGATTCTCAAATTAATGGTTTTCAATCCCTCTGTGTTGCAGCTACACCCTCAAAATATGGACGCCCAATCTCTCTTTATATCTGGCCCTGTTAGTACTTGACTCAAATATTCTACTGTCTGGTATTAGTGACCATAACCCAGTCACAAGTTGCCTAACTTGCCCTGCTACTAAGACCCCAAAATCTGTTTGTTCTTCCGATTTGCATTTTTGCCCAAATATGAGGATTTGAATCAAATGCGAAAACCTAGACCAAAATAATTTTTTTTAGACTAATTATATTATATTATATTTATATTATATTTATTCATTTGTAGAGCGCATGGTTACACCGCCCGGTGTGTCCCCGCGCTGAGACATAGCTAATGAGACTACTGCTGCCCCCTGCAGGCCCGACGAGCTGTATTTACGCAGTTTTTGCGAACATCCAGGTCTTCAGTTGTCTGCGAAAGATACTTTCGCTTGGTTCAGTTCTTATGTCAATTGGCATAGTGTTCCAAGTTTTTGCTGCCAGGTACTTGAAAGAGCGGGCCCCCATTCGTGCTCTGAATATTCTTGGAACTGTCACCAGTGCCTTCCCCAAGGATCTTAGACTGCGCCCTGGGGTGTAATTAGTCAGTAGTGGCTGAAGGTAGCTCGGACCCTTATTAGATAGGATGCGGTGGCAATAGCACATTGCCTTGAACATGACTCTCTTTTCCACTGGCAACCAGTGAAGGGTTGTCAGGGCCTTCTTCGTATTCGCAGTCCTTGGGAGGCTGAGAACCAAGCGAGCAGCCGCATTTTGTACCCTCTGCAGTTTGGATAGGCCTTTTTTGGATGCGCCAAGGTATAATACATTCCCATAGTCCAATTGGGAAGTGATTACTGCATGTACTATGGTCTTTCTGGCCTTAGAAGGTAGCAGGTCAATGACCTTCCTCAAGGTTTTCATAGCCCCATAGCATTTCCCGGCTACCTTCCGAATCTGATTTTCAAAAGTCAGTTTGGAGTCGAACCAGATTCCGAGGTTCTTCACCTCTGTTTTCGGGGTGGGGACTTGTCCCAGTGATTCTGGCCACCATGCGGATGACCATATTGATGGCGTCTTGCCTACCACCAACACCTCCGTCTTATTCCCATTTAGCTTGAGGCAGTGGTTTGACATCCAGTCCGCCACCTCTTCTAAGCATTTGGAAAAACGGATAGCTGCCTGCTCCTTGTCTTGGGACAGCATTACAATTAGCTGCGTGTCATCCGCATATGATACTATCGACACCTTATGCTTCTCCACACATTCTGCCAGTGGACCCACATACAGATTAAAAAGGGTGGGACTCAAAATTGATCCCTGTGGGACCCCCTGGGGCAGAGGGAAGCTTTCGGACAGATACGTCTGTTGTACAACTTGGAAGCTCCGTTCGGAGAGAAACGATGTCATCCACTTCAGGGCGTTCCGCCTGATGCCACAAGCCTCTAGTCTTTGAAGAAGCAGTTGGTGTGAGATAGTAGTCAAACGCCGCACTGAGATCTAACAAGATCAGTGCGGCCGTTTGCCCTTCATCAGCATATTTTCTCAACGTCTCTGTAGCCATCAATAGTGCTGACTCTGTGGAATGCGCCAGTCTAAAGCCTGACTGGGATGGATGCAATAGGTCATTAATATTGATGTGGTCAACCAACTGTTTATTTGTGATTTTTTCAGCGATCTTAGCCACAAATGGTAATAATGAGATTGGACGTAGATTCTCTAATACTGTATATTCTAACGATGTCTTTTTCCTGAGTGGTTTGACGATGGCCTGTTTCCATTTGGTTGGGACCACACCAGTTTGGAAGGAGCAGAGAATGAGTTCCGCGATATACGGCATGATCGTGTCTGCCCCTTCCATTACTCTTTCTGGTCGGGCGGGGTCTAAAGGGGAACCAGATTTTATTCCCTTTGCCAGGTCTATGAGTTCCTCAATTTCTTGTATCTTGAATTCATCCAGAGTTATTCCTGAAAAATTCCCGTGACTTATTCCGCCTAGCTTGATGCCTTGTCGTATTTCTATTGGGAAGGTCTCATATATTTTTGTCACTTTATTGGCAAAATATTCTGCCACCTTATTACAGCTCTCTTTAGAAGATGTTATGTCCTTAACCTCTTCATGAGTTTTGAGAGACTTCAAAATTGTGAACATTTCTTTATGGGAATTACTGGCGCTTTCTATTTTTTCCGTGTAAAATTCACATCTGATTCTTTTAATTACTGAATGATAGTCCTTCAGTTCCTTTTATATTCTTCTTTGGCCCTATAACAATAGTCCTTCCTCCAGGCTCGTTCTAATTTTTACACTTTCTTTTGGCCTTCATTAATTCCTCATTGAACCATGGTGCTGTTTCTTTTAGTTTCTTCGGGATTCTAGTGCTCCATGGTGCCGTCTTATCTAAGGCATCCGTAATCCATGTCTCCACCTGATTATTGGCTAAATTTATATTTTTATCCAACGTAAGATTCTTCTCCCTAAGTGCTTGGGTGAAGGATGCGGAATTAAATTTGTTCCACTTTCTGGTTGTGATTTCCTTCATTGGGTGTTGCGTCTTCCTTCTCTGATATGGCACTGTGAAAGGGACTAGGTGGTGATCCGACCACGGAACTGGCCAAGGCACTCCTACCTCTATCTCGCTAAAATTTGAGAAAATAGGGTCCAAAATGTGTCCCCCTTGGTGAGTTTGTGACTCTACTTTTTGTGTTAAATTCAGTGTCAGCATGTCCTTGCATATAGCCCGTATTTCTCGGTTATGAGTGTCATCAAAATGTATATTTAGATCTCCTAGCACCAGAAATTTTTTATATCTTAGGGCTGGATGTACTACCTTTTCTTCTAGGCTTGCCATAAACTGCGTTATTGGGCCTGGTGGGCGGTAGATCAGAAAGCCAGTTATGTTGTTATCATCCGCCGTAGATAGTGTGAATGAAAATGCCTCACAGTTGTCTAGGCCAGCTTGTTTAATTACGCACTTCATGTTATCTCTATATATTATTGCAATTCCCCCACCTATTTGGCCTTCCCTATCCTGCCTAACTAGCATATAATCGTTAGGGGTGGCGTCTAGTACATCCGGGGAAGAGTTTTCGTTCAGCCATGTCTCGGTCAGGAATAGAGCATCCAAAGATCTTTCCCTCAATAAATCGTGGATCTCATACCTGTGTCTAGCCATTGACCTACAATTTAGTAAGGCCAATTGTAGCTTGGTCTCCTTACTATTATGTGTTTTGGGCATAAGTGCTATATTGCAGTGCCTGCATACTGGTGTCATGCTGTCCACATTCACTTTATACCTGCATGCAGTGTCTGTGGGCTTTGACAATCTAAGTAATTCCTCCTTTGAATATTTAATCCTGTCCTGTAACCCCCGAGGGCCAGGGTTACGAGAAGAAAGGAAGAGGTGATATGCAGCCTATCAGATGAAGTAAACCCAAAAGCAGTTTTAGTAAGTTTTGATGATCTTTGAAAAATGCTAACCAACATGATGTTTTCTAGGAAAACCCATACTGAACCCATTATGTGTGGATGGTTTAATCGTGCTTGCTCCTCTGCTTCTAAAAAGCTAAAACCGGCAACTAAACCTCTACCTCGTAATGTTGAGGATTTTAGACGAGCAGGGCAAATCTATAAGGATACCTTGGAGGAGAGGAAAAAAGAAATAAGAGAGAAGGCCTGGGACGATCTACAAGCAGCCATAGTACTTAGAGAGCCTATGGCTTTCTGGGAGGTTGTCAATCGGCTTTTCATTTCGGAAGATAGGGCCCCTAAAATAGAATGTCATGTTCCTCCTTAAGACTGGGTACCTCCCATTTCAAGTATACTTTTGCAAGGGGCTTTTTACTCATCCTCTGTAGCTGTCCTTCACATAGTTTCAGATGGTGTGCATTCCCTCGCAAATTGCATCAATGTAAGTGATGTAGCTCTGGCCATTTCAAAGAGCCCTGCTGGGAAGTCACCTGGCCCGGATGGGGTTCCGATAGACGTCTTCAGACAAAACCAAACATTCTGGGACCCTCTACTTACAAATGTGTTCCATGCTGTAATTAGCGACAAAGTCCTAAGTTCCTGGAAAAAATCCATTATTGTCCCTATTTTTAAAAAGGGTGACAGAAGGCAACCGCCACGCTACCACCCAATCTCCCTTTTCAACTACTCTTAAGGAGGGTGATCCTACAAAAATTGGAAGACTAGGTGGAAGAGAGAGGATTTTTCTCAGAAGAACAATACAGCTTCCATCCAGGCATAGGCACAGCTGAGCAGTCCTTGAACCTGCTCACTGGAAAGTATGTTAAACCCAGGGAAGGTACACTCCAGTTGGCTTTTATGGACCTCTCCACTGCTTTCAATCTGGTGGACAGGGACGAGTTGTGGGACATGATGAGCAAGGCAGGCGTTGAAGTCCCCTTGGTAGAACTTCTTAAACGCCTCTCCAAAGGAGAGTGCCTGAACCGGCCACCTCTACGCGGATGACGCAGTGCTTATTTCCAGCACCATCAATGGGCTACAGTTATAACTGGATTCATTTAATGACGTTATGGGGGATTGAAAATTAAAGGTCAACCACCAGAAATCTTTTATCAAGCCCCGTGGGCTAAATAATACACACTCGCGTAGGTTCATCATTGGTGAGACCACCATTATTTAGGTTTCAAACTTTAAGTACCTGGGAATCATGATGGAAGCCAATCTAAAATGGGATAAGCTAATGTACCAGAGGGCTTTTAAAACAGCAGGGGCAGTAGACACAATTTTTAAATTTTCCAAGAATTTAGGTCGCAAGCCCATTAGGGAACTAATTCATTTATACTAAGCTAAATGTCTTTCTTGGTGCACATACTGGGCTGGCGTCTGAGGATTTGAAGACTCAGGGTGTCTGCAAACTGTTGAAAACAAATTTCTTGGTAGGCTTTTAGCAGTTCCGAAGAGCACCGCAACTTTTATTACTCACACAGAAGCTGGTCTTTCTTATATCAATGATATTGTAAAGGTTGTGCCACTTCTCCTGTGGCTAAAGATCTGGAATTCTCTGCATACTAATTTTTCACGCCTTGTCTTGTCTTGTTTTGTATACAAGTCTCATTCTTGTACTCTGCATGTTATTTTTTTTAAAAATATGTATTAACTTATGTGGGTACTGGAATAGGTCCCCAAGAACTTTACGTTTATCTTTTTCTGTTTAAAAAAAAATATGTTTTATATATGTGCTTGCCTTTTATGGCTTTTTTAGACGAAAAAAAGTACTTTGACCGACTGGCTAGTAAGCTGTACGTAAATGTCCCTGTAAAAAAAGTGGTTCAACTACAAATAATGAATTTATAATTAGCAAGACAAGTCCAGTAAATTTGTGGTGTTGTAATCTTTTGTGTAAGTTAAATTGCATAATTTATTGCACACTGGAGGGTGTTTGCTTTCTAACAAAAGATGATAATGTGGACTTTAAATTAAATCACAAGAAACAAAAGTTGGGATGTTTTGGTTCTCACAACTGAAGGCTTACTTCCAGATTTAAGAAACACAGTAAAAAAACGACAGGGTTGGGAATTTCTTTAGGTTAAGAAATTGTGCTGATTAAAAGTTCTGAACCTGTGTAAATTACAGCAAAACCAAATGAAGTGTATCCCCGTATACCTCAATACAAACTTACTCATGAAGCACAGGAGGAAATTGCACCTGTCACTGAAAAGATGATTGAACAGAGTATTTGAGAGAAGTTCAGGTACCTCACATATAATTGGCTTGCACAAACCAAAGGGGTGAAAAGAAGAATAAAACCTGCACTCACCAGCAGAAGCACAGTGGTTTACTGTGATTAATTTGTTTTTCAGCATTTTCTCTATTGCTCATGAGAAGTTAATTCTGTTTGCGTTCAAAATAGAATCTTCATTTTGCACAGGATTCCACAAGGGTATACTGAGAGTTCCTTAATCTTTTCCCAACTAATCAAGAAAGATTTAGAATTTAAAAAAATGCTTTGTGACTCAGTACTGGTGCAGTACAATGATAATTTGATGATGCCACACAAACAAAACAGCTGTAAATTGGGCACAACTGCAGTGTTAAATCATTTGGCCGAAATGGGCATAAGGTTTCACCCATTAAAATGCAATACTGCTAAACAGAAGTCATTTATTTGGGACATCAAATTGAGAAAGAAAAGAGGAGATCGTCTACAGACGTATCCCTAGTTCTGAGAATGAACCCTCCTAAGACACTGGGAGAAGTGAGGATTTTTCTAAGAATGGTTGGCTACTGTTGTCAGTGGATTTTATACTTTTCCTTGATTGCTAAGCCTCCACAGAGACTGATGCACAATGATGTGGCTGACCCTGTGCCCTGGAATGATGAATGCCACAGAGGTCACACACAGTGAAATAATTGCAATGGGTCAGTTGAAACACTTAACTCGCATGCACACACTCAGCACCTGACAAGCAGCCATTTAACTAAATAAGAGAAAATAATCCTGGCCAGAGAAAACATTTCTATAAGACGCTGCAACACACTTAATCCTGCCACACTCGTTCCAATCACTTGAGAAGAAAATGAGGAGCTTAACCCCTTCGATCCTAGGACTCACCCCTGCCCCCCCACCCCCTCCCCCCCACGTGCTAAGCCTTTTTTTGGCTATTTGGGGTAGTTCGCGCGTATGCCCCTGTAACATTTTGTTCACATAAGGTATCCACGTCAAATTTGCATCCTTATATTCCAATATCCTGAGGATTACAAAGGTACCAAGGGTTTGTGGATTCCCCTGGAGGGGACATAGAAATTAGCCAAAATACAGCTACATTTTGGTTTTTTAGGGAAAAAGTGCTGCAGAAGAAAACATCTGTTTTCTCCCTGCAAATGGTATCACCAAAGGGTTTGTGGTGCTAAAATCACCATCTTCCCAGCTTTCAGGAACAGGCAGATTTTTGTCAGAAAACTAAAATTTTCTACAAAGCTTTGGCATTTTACTGGGACATAGCCTATTTTTGTGCTTTCCACCTCCTTCCAGTTAGTGGTAGAAATGTGTGTGAAACCAATAATGGATCCCGGAAAGCTATACATTTCTCAAAAGTAGACACAATTCTGAATTCAGCAAGGGGTCATTTGTGCAGATCCTTCAAAATCTTCTTATAGAAACTAACAGTTGAAATAAAAATATTGAAATTGAATTGGAAAAAACATCTATTTGTGCCAAAGTTTTCACCTGTAACTTCTAAGTGTGGCAGATTTTTTAAAGCAATATACTGTTAGGTCCGCTGGATCCTTCTGGCTGCGGGGATATATAGGACTTGGATGTTCACCAAGAACCAGAGGTGCGTAGAGACAATAACTGAGCTGCGCCTTGCAATGGTTTTTATTGTGTACAGGGTATATAGCAATTCATTTTGTAAAATATAAAGAGTGAAAAATAGGTATCAAGGACACCTATCTATTTCTGAAATGGGAACAAAATATAGAGTTTAGAAGCAGTAGTTATTTGCACATCTCCCAAATTGTGGGTACCCATACTAGCATATGAATTAGAGGACATCTTTCAAAATGACTTCTTTGTTACACATTGTCTTACATTTGGGAAGGCAGAAATGCAAAGAAAGTCAATTGGCATTAACACTTATTCTACAATTCTTTGTTCCCCTAAGTCACCCAATAAAAATGGCACCACACATTTTCCTCAAATTTCTATGATGGAAAGTTCTGGAATCTGCGTGGAGCCACAAACGTTCACCCACCCAGCATTCCCACAAGTCTCCCAATAAAAATGGTACCTTACTTGTGTGGGTAGGCCTCGTCCCGTGACAGGAAATGGCCCGGAACGCAATGTGGACACATCAATTTTTCCAAGGGAAAACAGACCCTTTTTTCGCAATGCACCTAGCTGTGGATTTTAGGCCCTAGCTCACCTGGCACCTAGGGAAACCTAGCAAACCTGTAATTTTTTTTAAACTAGACACGCAGGGAAATCCAGGATGGGTTGACTTGTGTGGCTCTCACCAGGTTCTGTTACCCAGAATCCCTTACAAACCTCAAACTTTGTAAAAAATAAAATAAAAAAAAATACTTTTGCCTCACATTTCTGTGATTGAAAGTTCTGGAATCTGCGGGGAGCCACAAACTTACACCTACACAGCATTCACCCAAGTGTCCCGATAAAAATGGTACCTCACTTGTGTGGGTAGGCATAGTGCCCGGGACAGGAAATGGCCCTAAAAGCAACGTGGGCACATCACATTTTTCCAGTGAAAACTGACCCTTTTTCAGTAATGTGCCTAGCTGTGGATGTTGGACCCTAGCTCAGCCAGCACCTAAGGCAACCTAGTAAACCTGTACATTTATGAAAACTATACACCCAGGGAAATTCAGGCTGGGGTGACTTGTGTGGCTCTCACCAGGTTCTGTTACCCAGAATCCCTTGCAAACCTCAAACTTGGCCAAAAAAACAAGTTTTCCTCAAATTTCTGTGAGGGAAAGTTGTGGAATCTGCAGGGAGCCACAATCTTCCACCCACCCAGCATTTCCCCAAGTCTCCCGATAAAAACAGTACCTCACTTGTGTGGGTAGGCCTAGTGAACGTGAAAGGAAACGTCCCAAAACTCAATGTGGGCACATCATAAGGTGATAAGGCGGGGCCAGCGGCCAAGATGGCCACTTGGAGCTGAAGCTCCGTGGTCGACCCGCGCACGACAACCCGGAGCGGCGTTTCGCCGCACTAAAAACCCACCAAAAGTGCAAATCCGGCAATCGGAATGTCAGAGGCGCTCGCAGAACTCAACATCGCCTTTGCTAATCATTGGTGAGCCGAGAAATGAACCTAAACACCATTGGGTGACCCAGAGCTAAGATGGCGCCTGGAGGATATCGAGCCTACGCCCGGAGATCGTAGAATTGGAAGCCGCGATACCGCGGGATCCAGCCTCGACAGTGCTGCTGTCTGACTACCTGTGGGGGCCCCCGTCACCATTCCCAAGGTACAGCGCTGCCAATTGACGCCCCGTCGGGGAAGACTGCCCTCGCGGAAGACCTGCTGGCGACTTCGTGACGCGGCAGTCTCAGCCGGTGGGGGAGGGGCCCACGTACTGTGTCTGCGGCCTCTCCTCTGCCGAGAACTCCTGGGACACCGGGGCTTCGGCAGGGGACTCTGCGGACCCTGGGACCTGGATTATATACCCTGCGGAGCTGCGCTTTACCCAGCAAACACCATTCTGTATATGTTGGGGACTAATTTTCAAGTGCATCTTATACAACGAATGACGGCCAGCAATTGGAGACTTGAACTTCCCGCAGTATAGAACACTTGCTGCCGGGAGCAGGACTAAAAAAAAAACTAAAAAAAAGGCGCAGATCCTCACCAAATAGCGCGACCACTGACACGTACTGGGGGGCCTTGACCAACAACATCTGGCTCCTGGGAGTCTGGTAGGCACTAAACCTTTCATGGGCGGGGGTGGAGTGAAGACTCCGGGGCCCTCTTTAACGCCCTTCAAATTCATGCATGGGAGATCAGTGAAATAGTGACCAGGCTTTATATTGGGTGCATAGATTTAAACCACACAGATTTAAACCACGAAGAGAAGATAACAGCAGGCTCACCTAGTCCTATGACAGTGTCCTGTGCCCCATGCAAATCAGCGCCGCTGGGGCCCTTTTCGACGTCCCGGCTGCAACAGGGCACACTACAATGAGCCCCACCCCCCCTCTGCTCCTATCTGGATCACCGTGTTGCCTGACCTTCAAATGATTGCCACCAAGAGGTTTATGTCACCTGTGATCTCCCTGATCACATACCGAGGCAACAGATCCCCTCGCCTCTCAGAATCCTGAAGTTAATGCTGAGGCTAGCCCTTCAGTGGAACGATCCGCAATTTATTGTTATTCCCCTGTGCCGACTTTTCTTCGAACGCCCTGCCTGTCCTCAAGATAGTCCTCTATGTGATCTGGTGTCGGAGGCAAAATCAACTGAACACACAATCAAATAACCTTTCCCCCACAAGGATTGAATCTTCTGATTGAACTCTGACTATGTCCCATGGGCGGACTCTAAAACTGTTTTACCACGCAATACACCATTATCCCTAAAGTTACCACCATGGTGTGTGCCCTGTACCAAAGCACTCCTTCTCCCCTTGTTGGGGAGGGATCCAGCATTTATACCCTGGAGTCTCAGTGACCCCCCTGAGAGAGTCCACAGCGTCAAGGGAGCCACACACAACGGAGGTGTGGGAATGGCGCCCCTTGCCAAAGCACTCCCTCTCCCCTTGTTGGGGAGGGATCCAGTATTTTTGCCCTGGAGTCTCAGAGACCCCTCTGAGAGAGTCCACAGTGTAAAGGGTACCACTCACAGCGGAGGTGTGGGAATGACACCATTCCCACTGGGATCACTGCACACCGGACGTTTGGACACGGTTTTTCCTCGTCTCCTGGTTTGTGTTTTCCGTCACCCTCCCCCACCTCTTTCCTTCTCTCATTCTTTGTCTACCTCCCCTGCTCCTACCCTCTCTCACCTGAATCTCTCCCCTTGCCTTCTTTTTCCTTTACGTATATGTTTTAACGCATGTAACTACGTTCCAGCAACTTGTAACTACGCTCTGAAAATGTGTAACTTGTAACTTTGTTAACTGGTAACTATGCTCTGAAACAATGCTCGTCCTCATGTAAAGCGCTCTGATGCCTCCGGGTCTAGCCAGCGCTATATAAAACTTTTCAAATAAAATAAAATAAAATCACATTTTCCCAGTGAAAACTGACCCTTTTTTCGCAATGTGCCTAGCTGTGGATTTGGGACCCTAGCTCAGCCGGCACCTAGGGAAACCTAGCAAACCTGTACATTTTTTTTAAACTAGACACCTAGGGGAATCCAGGATGTGGTGACTTGTGTGGCTCTCACCAGGTTCTGTTACCCAGAATCCCTTGCAAACCTCAAACTTTGTCAGAAAAAAGTTTTCCTCACTTTTCTGTGATGGAAAGTTCTGGAATCTGTGGGGAGCCACAAATTTCCACCCACTCAGCATTCCCCCAAGTCTCTCGATAAAAATGGTACCTCACTTGTGTGGGTAGGCCTAGTGCCCGCGACAGGAAACGGCCCAAAACACAATGTGGGCACATCACATTTCTCCAGTGAAAACTGACCTTTTTGTCGCAGTGTGCCTAGCTGTGTATTTTGGACCCTCGCTCAGCCGGCACCTAGCAAACCTGTACATTTTTGAAAACTAGACACCCAAGGGAATCCAGGATGGGGTGACTTGTGTGGCTCTCACCAGGTTCTGTTACCCAGAATCCATTGCACTCCTCAAACTTTGTAAAAAAAAAACCACATTTTCCTCACATTTCTGTGATTGAAAGTTCTGGAATCTGCGTGGAGCCACAAACTTTCACCCACCCAGCATTCCCCCAAGTCTCCCATAAAAATGGTACCTCACTTGTGTGGGTGGGCCAATTACCCACAACAGGGAAAAGCCCAAAACATATTGTGGAGACATCAAAATTATCATCACAAAACAACTTGGTTTTGGAAGGGGGTCACCTGCTTTTTTGGTCCCAGGCTTGGTGGCCCTCTAGGGAAATTACCAAATCCAGACAGTTCTGAAAACTATAAACTGGGGGGAGTCCAGGGAGGTGTGGCTTGGGTGGATCCCCCTAAGTTTTCCTACCCTGAATCCCCTGCAAACCTAAAATTTAGGTTAAAAAAAAATCACATTATTCTCAAAGTTCTGTGTGGGAACATCGCGCCGGCACCAATTTTCTACCACCTAGCGTTCCCCTCGGTCTCCCGATAAAAATTATACCTCACTTGTGTGGGTGTCCAATGCAGAGCCAGCCTAAAACGTTTTACAAATTTTTTGGCGCTTAGAGCTCGCTGTGCTATCCCCCCAATCTCTACGTTTTTGTCCTTTCTCAGTCGCAGGCTCTTGGCCCAGCCACACTAGTGAGGTATCATTTTACTCAAAAGACTGAGGGAAACACTGGGTGGTAGAAAACTTGTGACGGCGCAGTGATCCCACACAGAAAAGTGAGGAAAACATTGATTTGTTTTCGCTGAATTTGAGGTTCGCAGGGGATTCTGGGTAGGAAAATGTTGGGAGATACACGCAAGCTGGACTTCCCTAGACTCCCCTGGGTCTCTAGTTTTCAGAAATGTCTGGGTTTGGCAGGTTTCCTTAGATAGCCGCTGAGCCCGGGACTAAAAGCGCAGATGACTCCCTCGCAAAACCAGGTCGTTTTGCAATCGATAATTTTGACATCTCCACACTACGTTTTGGGCCATTTCCTGTCGTGGGCACAAGGCCTACCCACACAAGTGAGGTACCATTTTTTTGGGGAGAATTAGGGGAACGCTGGGTAGTAGGAAATTTGTAGTGGCCCGGTGATCCTACAACTTTCCCACACAGAAAATTGAGAAAAATTTGATTTATTTAGCTAAATTTGAGGTTTGCAGGGGATTCTGGGTAGGAAAATGTTGGTAGATCCACGCAAGCTGCACCTCCCTGGACTCCCCTGGGTGTATAGTTTTCAGAACTGTCTGGGTTTGGTAGGTTTCCCTAAATGGCCGCCGAGCCCGGGACCAAAAACCCAAGTGACCCCTTTGCAAAACCATGTCTTTTTATGCTAGATAGCGGGGCACCTTTGTTTTAGGTCCTGGGCTTGGCAGCCATACAGGGAAACCTACCAAACCCAGACATTTCTGAAAACTAGACACGTGGAGGAGTCCAGGGAGGTCTAGCTTGCGTGGAACCCCCTACATTTTCCTACCCAGAATCCACTGCAAACCTCAAATTTAGCTAAAAAGTCACATTTTTCTCACATTTTTGTGTGAGAAAGTTGTGGTATCACAGCAACAGCACAAATGTCCTACCACTCAGCGTTCCCTTGGTCTCCCGATAAAAATGAGACCTCACTTGTGTGGGTGGGCAAAGTGTCTTGTGACAGGGAAGGGCCAAAAACCTTTAGAGATTGAGTGGGAACCAAAGTGGGTCCAAAAGGGCAGTTTCTTTATACGTTTTTAGGCTGACTCTGCTTTGGGCACCCACAGAAGTGAGGTATCATTTTGATCGATAGGCCAAGGGGAATGCTGGGTGTTAGGAAATTTGTGCTGGTGCGGTGATCCTACAACTTTCCCACACAGAAATGTCAGGAAAATATGACTTTTTACTTAAATTTGAGGTTTGCAGGGGATTTTGGGCAATAAAAACACTGGGGGATCCACACAAGCCACACCGCCAGTCCACGCACACCCAGGCATGGCCGGTGTGCTGGACAAGTTGCGGGGTGGGCGGGGCTGGCGGGGGATGGTGGGCGGGCATAGGTGTTACAGATGGAAAAAATAAAAAATTAAATTAAATTTACCTGCAGCTGCCCGTGTCGTGTTCTCCTCTTCTTCTCCAGGTGGCACAGGCTCCCAGAATGCCCTGTGGCCAATCCTGAAGCTGCTCTCACACGACAGCAGCTTCAGGATTGGCCTGAGCACCCTGGATTGGCTCTCCAGGACAGACTGTGAGTCTGTGCCTGCTCTCTCAAACCCAGCTGTGTTGCTAGGTTGGAGAGAGCTTTCACTGCGCATGACCATTTGGCCGGCCTGAGACTGCCAGCCAAACTGTCATGCACAGTGAAGGGGGTGCATCTACCACTCCCCTTAGTCACCCCCTAGCCCACGCCCCCAAGACTGGGCAAGAAAGAAAAAATAAAACTAGTGTTTATCATCATTTTATTTTTCCTTTCATGCCATGTTTGGGGGGGGCGACGCTCCTCTGCCATAACGGAGGAGCAACCGCTGCGCACACCTCCAGCCAAGCGCCATCCACGCACACCGCCAGCCAAGCACCATCCACACACACTGCCTGCCAAGCACCATCCATGGACACCGTCTGCCAAGCACCAACCAGTCCATGCACACCGCCAGCCAAGCGCCAGTCCACGCACACTGCCAAGCAATTGCCAGTCCACGCACACCACCAAGCAAGTGCCAGTCCACGCACACCACCAAGCAAGCACCCGTCTACATACACCGCCATCAAGCGCTAGTCCACACACACCACCAGCCAAGTGCAAGACCACATACACCACCAGAATAATACCAGTACACACACAGCCAGCCAAACCCCAGTACATGCAGACAGTCAGCAGAACTCTAGTTCACACAGACACAGAAACTTTCCCTGGTATCTCTAGTGGATTTCAGCCCCCCTTGGGGGTCAGATGATCCTAAACATATTGCTTATCTGCCCCCAGGTGGGCAGAAACAGCCAAAATGTGTCCCTAGAGAAAAAGGGGAGCAACCCTTCTCTATGGGGCTGCTCTCTGACATGCACATAAACATATCCCTGGTGTCTAGTGGGCTTTCTGCCCCCCTGTGGGGCAGATCGGGGGTAATAGCCCCCATCTGGCCCCCAAGGGGACAGAAGGACTGTCCAATTTGTGTTTTGGAGCACTGGCATGTCCATTTTAGGCAGCCCCCACCCCTACGTATAAAAAAAAACATAATCCCTGGTGGCTAGTGGGCCTTCTGGCTCGCTATTGCCCCCATCTGCCTCCGGGGGGGGGGGTGGCAGAAAGACTGTGGCACATTTTTTAGGTAGTGTGGGAATTGGCATGGCCATTCTAGGGAGCCCCTACCCCTGATCTACCAAAAAAAGAAAATAGTCCCTGGCTTCCTAGTGGGCTTTCTGCCGCTGGGGAGGGGCATATCAGGGGATATTGCCCCATCTGTCCCCAAGGGGGGCAGAAAGACTGTCCAATTAGTTTTGGAGGGGTCGGGGCACTGGCATTCCCATTTTGGGCAGCCCCCTCCCCTACATATAAAAAAATAACATAATCCCTGATGCCTAGTGGGCTTTCTGCCACCCCGGGGTGAGGGGGGCAGATAAGGGGCTGTTGCCCCACCTGCCTCCTGAGGGGGGAGCAGAAAGACTGCGCAAATTTGTTAGGGGGTGGGGGCATTGGGCATGCTCATTCTGGGCAGCCCCACCCCTCAACTACAAAAAAAATAGTACCTGGCTTCCGAGCGGGCTCTCTGCCCCCGGGGAGGGGCATATCGGGGGATATTGCCCCATTTGTCCCCAAGGGGTGCAGAAAGACTGTCCAATTAGTTTTGGAGGGGTCGGGGCACTGGCATTCCCATTTTGGGCAGCCCCTTACCCTACGTATAAAAAAAAAACATTATCCCTGGTGCCTAGTGGGCTTTTTGCCACCCGGGGGGGGCAGATAAGGGGCTGTTGCCCTCACTTGCCTCCTGGGGGGGAGCAGAAAGACTGTGGCAAATCTTTTAGGGTTTAGGGGGTGGGGGCATTGGGAATGCTCATTCTGGGCAGTCCCACCGCTCAACTACAAAAAAAATAGTACCTGGCTGCCTAGTGGGCTTTCTGCCCCCCCGGAAGGACAGATCGGGGCCTATTGCCCCATCTGCCCCCAAGGGGGCAGAAAGACTGTCCAATTAGTAGGGGTGGGGGTGGCCAAAATGGGCCTGCTAGTGCCTCCACTCCTATGTATAAAAATAAAAAACATAATCCCTGGTGCTTAGTGGGCTTTCTGCCCCCCCCTTCCCGGGATGGGCAGATCAGGGGCAGGTGGGGGCAGAAATACTGTGACAATTTTTTTTAGGGGGGTGAGGGCATTAGCATGCCCATTTTGTGCGACCCCCAGCCCTAAATGTACATAAATAAAAATCCCTGCTGCCTAGTGTGATTTCTATTGCCCGCCCAATCTATCCCCAGGGGGGGCAGAAAGACTGTTTCCAAATATATTTGGATGGGGGCATTTTCTTGCCCTTTGTGGGCAGCACCCACCACTCTTTATATATATATATATATATATATATATATATATATATATATATATATATATATATATATATATATATATATATATATATATAATGTTGCCTCTAGGTGGGATGCACTCCCAGGTGGAGATTACGCCAAAGCAAGGGCACACGCCATGAACAAAGTCCTTTTCTGGTTTCCTGCCAGATGCGTTTCGGGCCAACGCCCTCTTCAGTGGCAGACCATGTGACGTGACGGCGTGCGGCAACCACCAGTAAATCCCCGTAATAATTATGCTCAGGTGAACCACCTGAAGCAATGCTTCCTGGGACTGGTGGTTCAGTAAAACCCAAGTGGGTCGCCGCCGACACTCACATTCAAAAATGTCTTTAAAAGGATTGCCGATGTTCGCGCCGGCACCCCTGCATATAACAGGCACCTCCTGTTCCACAGTTAGCTGCCCCAATAAAGCAGTCACGTCACATGGTCTGCCACTGAAGAGGGCGTTGGCCCGAAACGCGTCTGGCAGGAAACCAGAAAAGGACTTTGTATTATATATATATATATATATACATATATATATATATATATATATAAACTGTTGTCTAGTAGGCTTTCTCCCCCCCCCCCCACCCCGGGACAGATCAGGGGATATAACCCCCATTTGCCACCTAGAGGGCGCTAAAAGACTGTGGAGGTTGTTTGGGGGCGTGGGGGCATTGGCATGCCCATTTTGGGCACCCCCATCCCTATATGCCCTCATAAAATAAATCCCTGGTGCCTAGTGTGCTTTTTGCCCCCCCGGGAGGACATGATTGGGGGCTATTGCACCCATCCGTCTTCCCCGGGGGGGCAGAAAGACTGAAATTTGCCAAAACATGGGGGGGGGGGGCAAAAACCCTCCCTGGTGCCTAGTGGGTGGATCCTTGCTTGGGTATCGCCCTCCTGCTGCGATTCCCAAGCAGGGATCCTCTAGGAGATTCTCCCCTTTCAAATATCCCTTTCCCATCCGCGTCGGTTGTCAGGGGGCTGAGATAGCCCTCTGAGCACCTAGGCAGTGTAACTGAAACAAGCCGATCAGCTCATTTCAGTTTCACTGAAATGCCGTCAGCGTGACGTGCGCGCTGATAGTCATTTCAGTGTAACAATCAGAACTGTCTCGGGAGCTGGGGAAGCTCTTCCCTAGCTCCCAAGGCTGTTTTGATTGAAAGGAAATCAGGGATTTCCTGTGCCATGTGCGCGGGTGTCCGGGAGCCGTCCGATGCACAACAGCACTATAGCGTCGGACGGCTCCCGGCCGTCCGACGCATGGAAAGTGTTAATGATTTTGATCATGACTGCATAGATGCAACTGAATTGTGTACCAAGACAAGCCACTTAAGTTGGATGATTTTACTTTATTTGTAGATGGCTGATGTTTGAGATACCATTATGAAACTCTTCCAGCAGCATATCCAGTTTGTGCTCTGACATACATTGCTGAAGCACCGTACTTGTGTAAAGTAACCTCAGTACAAGTAGCTGAATTGGTTGCCCTTGTAGTAACGTTTTTCCTGGGTTATATGTTCATGAAAAAAAATAGTGAATACATTATTTTCGTGATTGAATCCAATACACAAATGATGAGCTAACATGATTACAGTTGAAACAAGCGTAATATGATATATAGAAGTGTTTATTAATGAAATTTAGTTGTGCCATATTTATATGAAAACACCATTTGGATTACAGGGATGCTGTTCTGACATTCACTTCTGCTCTTTTCCCTTCCATATCGTCCCTCTGTGCATCTTCTGTCATCACAAGCTCTGAGGAAGCAAAGACAAGCTGATGTAATGTATTTTTATTGTATGCATGTGCTTTTCATGAACTTCCCAGAATTGCCAAATGCTGACCTTGAGTCATCAAAGTACAAAATGGCTTCCTTTCCCCACTCATTCTCACATTTGAGAAGTGTGTTCCTGACCATCACCAGACACTGTGTGCCCACATATAACATATTGGAAGAGAGACACTACCGCAAATCCCCATTACATACCCAACCGCCAAAAGATTCTCTATTTGTGAACTCACTGACTTGCATTTCCAAAAAACAATGAAAAATGATGCTATGACAGCAAACTCAAACTCTCACCGCTGATGAAAACACAAGTCTGAAAACAGAGATGACCGAAACAGACATGCTTTTCTGTACAATTAACTCAATCTTGGCTCAACATTGCCCTAAAATCTCTGCAAATAACCTTTGAGACATTTACAGTGGTCACAGAATCAACACTATAACCACTTGCAGAAATCCCAGAAAACTCACTATTGTATCAAAATGATTTATTTACATTTTTCAAGGGTAACAACGCATTGTAATACACCAATCTATTCGTTAGGCCAATTGCATCAGCATGCTATAGACAGTACCAGCTTTCAAAAACAGAAAACCTGGCGCAGATTGGCATGAATATACATAGCATTTAGGGACGATTACAATTCATCAAATTTCCAATTGTATATTGTAAGGTATCCTTATTAAAAAGGAAAAATTAAATGTCCAAGCGGATAGAACCATTACTACATATCTTGCATGACCGGAGTTAACAATTGCAGATGACAAATTGCCTTATTCTTGTAAGGGGGAGGGGCGGGAGAGCACAAGCGACCCCCCCCTCACCCCCACATAGGGAGGGCTACAACCAAGAAGTACCTTGTTTATCGCCAGGGGCAGACAGACGAGCAGGGTCGGGCTAAGTCTGGAAAAGGTGAAGTGCCCGTAATTGGGGCTTGCAGGAGAATAGGGAAAGCCCCTCAGAGAGGAATGATACTAAGGGGCTCCAAATATAGTCAAAACTCTTCTGCGCATCCGCTAATATATCTGTAATGCGTTCCAGAGCTAGGGCCTGCCATAGTCTACAGTGCCATTGGGAGAGAGTGCGGGCCTCCGGCTTCTTCCAGGCTGCGGCTAGGGCCATTTTGGCCACCCCAGACACAGCCACAAGATGGAGCGATCACCCATTCTTTCATGTTTCAAAGTAGGCCCAACAGGACAAAGTTCGGGCTATCAGAGATCGGGTAACCTAAGATCTCCTTAATCTGCGACAGAATTTCCTTCCAAAAAGGTTGGATGGAGGGGCAGTCACACCAAATATGGCGAAAATTTCCCAACATCCTGCAAGCTCTCCAGCATCTCTCTTTGGTGTCTGGGAATAATGTATGTAACTTCTCGGGGTAGAGGTACCAGTCATACAAAATCTTGTAGCACGCCTCCCTCAAGGCTATAGAGCGATTATACCTAGCGATATCGCTGCAAAGTGTCACCCATTGTTTCCCCTTTATGGCGATGTCCAGTGTGGATTCCCAAAAGGATATGTATTGGGGGGCGGGCAGGGGCCTAGTGAAATGTCATAGAGAGTAGAGAAAGGTTATGCAGCCCCTGGAGGTCCCACCGCTAGGTACACATTTCTCAACAGGGAGAAGATTCCTGGCTGCAACACCCAATGTTTCAATTGAATATAATGGAATCTTTTGGATAGCGGTAGATGAAAATTGTGACAGCAATTTCCAAAAGTCAGGATATCTTCCCCATGAAACAGGTCCGAAATTGGTAGGTTACCCCCTTCTCGTCATCTGTCAAATGGGCCAACAGAGTGCTGGAGGTAATGCTGCATTATGGTGGATGGGAGTATATGGAGATAGGAACGATGTTAGTTCATGCGATTTAAGAATAATGTCCCACACTTTAAGTGTAGTGGCTGTAGGAGTACTCAAATAAGCATTTCTCGGTTGATCTTCTCTAGGTTTCCACAGGAGATCCCATATTGTCCGGCCCACCATCGCTCTGTCCATATGGAGCCAGAATTTATCCGAAGCTCTAACGGACCATTTGGATATAACCCTGAGCTGGGACGCTCTATAATATAATAAGAAGTCTGGTAGGGCTAGACCCCCGGTGGTTCTAGATCGTGTTAGTAGTTGATGGGAGAGCCTGGCTGTATGGCCTTGCCAAATTAACTTCATGACCTATATACGAATCTCAGAGACAAATTCCCTGTTTTCTTTGATGGGAAGACCTTGAAATAGGTACAGTACCAGAGGAAGCACCGTCATCTTAATCCCATATATACAGCCCATCCAGGTATGGTAGACGGCTGCCCATCTTTTAAAATCTAATTTGAGTTGTCGCAATACAGGAGGAAAATTAGCTTTGTATAGATCTGCCAGGTCAGGTGTATTCCTAATATCAAAGTATGTTCTCCTTTTTGGCCCATTGAAACGTCGAATGTTGACATTATCTCTTCCAGCTCATTCAGGAGGGGTTGACAAATTAAGAAGAAAGGGTTTTGAGAGTAACCTTAAAGCCAGCCACCAACTCAAAGTCATGAAGCTCTAATTGTAAGGCCAGTAGGGAGGTACGTGGAGAGGTTACAGGTAAAAGAACATCGTCCGCGAACAGTGATACTTTGTGTTCCTCTAGTCCAAACTGGATACCTTGGATCTCATGGTTGGCTTTTATTCGCGCTGCCAGGGATTCCATAAAAAAGGTCAAAAAGCATGGGGAAAAGGGGACATCCCTGTCTTGTCACCCTCGTTAAGTCAAAGAAATCGGAGGCTGTACCACCAATCAATACCCGGGATCTGGGTCTATGATAATTGGCCTGCACCATCCTCAGAAAGTGGTCCTCAAACCCAAAAAGATTCAATGTGTTCATTAAAAATGGCCAGTCTAAACAATTAAAGGCCTTTTTGGCGTCAAGTGCCAACAGGACCAACGGAATTCGTTTCTTAGGTACTTTTTCCATGAGGTAGATAACCCTACACAAATTATCATGGGTCTGACGACCCTTAATAAACCCTGATTGGTCAGGGTGGATCAGTTCGGGTAATATCTCCTCCAGTCCAGTAAATTTTATCATCCAAGTTAAGTAGCGCTATAGGCTTATAAGAGGCACACAATTGTGGGTCCTTCCCCAGTTTGGGGATGACTGTGATCAGTGCTTCACTTATCAATGGGGACACTTCTTGGGAGGAGGCTATAAAGTTAAAGAGGTCTGTCCGGTAAGGAACCAGGTTTGTGCTAAAAGTTCTAAAGAACTGAGCATTAAAACCATCTGGGCCGGGAGCCTTATGGAGTTTCAGAGTCTATGGCCTTTTGTACTTCTTCTCTATCAATGGAGCGGTTAAGTGTTTCATTAGTTTCAGGGGAGACTCGCGGCAGGTCCAGCGCCTCCAGATATCGGCGCTGTGAGCTTGAACCTAATGAATCAGTAGTATACAATTGGCTATAATAGTCCCGAAATACACGGGCCTTACCCTCCGCACAGTGATGACTTTGTCCCGTATCGTCTCTGATCTGCCCAATATACTCTTTGTCCTGTTTAGCTCGTAATTGTTTCAAGAGTAAGGAGCCAATTTTGTTACTGTGTTCGTAGCTAAATGCTTTTAGGCGCAGGAGGCTACTCTTGGCCAGATTGGGAAAACTCACTATTAATGTTTAAAGCAACAGAACAATTTTGATCCAAAGCAATGAGAAGAACCTGTTGATCTTTGAAGATAGTCTAACTCATACACTCAAAACAGAGTACAGCTGAACACACTTATCTTCTCCAGACCCTCAAACATTCAAACCTACCATATTATGTTTCTGTTATTTGTAAATGCAACTTATTCCCATAAATTGGGCATCCTGGCACTGAGAAAAGGAGGGAACAGAAAGGGGCTACAGAAGTGTAAGATGATTTGAAAAGCAAAGTTTGAAGTTTCTTTTTGAAGAGGCATAGAGTTGGGGTTTCTTTAAAGTACAGGAGGAGGAGAGTTCCAAGCTTTGGCTGCTACGTAGGAAAGTGCATTCCCCCCTGAGCAACTGTGATGTATGTGGGAAATGACCAGAAGATTGAAAGAAGATGACAAAAGAGGTCAAGAAGATAGGTGGCATGTAAATATTTCAGCAATAAGATGGGCCAGTTTTGTTATGGCCTTCTAGACAATGATTTAAAGATACTGCGTTTAGACTTACAAAATCCTTGAGGCACACGTGGAAGCCATAGAATTGTACGGGCCGGGGAATTGTGAAGGGTTTGCAAGCATTGGAAGAGATAGTTAGAGCAACCCAAGTAGAAGGTGTTACCATAGTCAAGCCTGGAAATGACTAATGCATGGGTGACCGACCTTTGGGTGTGAAGTGGCAGAAAGACTAATAGATTTTTCAGCCTTTTAATTAGAAAGAAGAAATTAACATCGACTTGAAGAAATTGAGGAGCAAATGAGAGCTTCCAATCAAAAATAAATAAAGATTTCTGGCTTCAGGAAAGGTAGAAGGAGGAATGCCCAATTCAAATGCCATCAGGCAGAGGATCATGGAGAAAGCTGGTTACAAAATGGGATGATCTCAGTTTTCAATTTGAGGCAACTGGTTGCCATCCAATTGGCAATGGAAGATATGCATGATCTGATAGATATTTGTGTAGAGAAGGGGTTGGCAGAAATGTTCAGAATAATTTGTTTTGTTGACATATGAGATGTTAAATCCAAAGAAGCGTACTAAGGAAACAAACAAGGAGATGTAATGACTGACCACAACTCCGAGGCACTTCACAGTTAATAGGTGTAGAACCAGACTGGAAAGGGGAAAAAGAAACAGACTGATCTATCACTAAGAAAGGGGCCTAACTAATAGCCTTGTTGATGGCTGCAGGAAACCTTTAAGTATGGAATGGTAGAGCTTGTGAGCCACACAAATGTCCTTGTGATAATGTTTCAGTGCATTATTGTAAACAATTTTGGCTTCAGTAGACCAGGATTTGCTTCAGATACATTTTAACTTTTTTCAAATATATTTAGCGCTTCACTAATGCTCAGTATACCAGGGGACAGTCGGATTGGCTCAACAAGAGTGAATACGTTTGTGAGGTACACTGATATCCAGGGCACCCAAAACAGCAATTTTATCATCAGATTACAGGCAAATATTGAAGAGCATTCTGAAAATTATCAGCACCGACTCTGGATCAATGATGCCAAAAGATAGATTTAGATTGCATTGGAGACATATTATTTCTGGGTTAGTGGTAAAAAAAATAGTGCTGCGCGATGGTCAGACCTAGAATTTATTTTTCCAAAAGGAGATGAGGGCAATTATGAAAGACCAAATTCAGGGGGTTGACAGCTGAATGAGTAGGAGATGCAATCACCTCATTAGGAACGGTGAGGGCTGAGGTAAATGAGGAAGGAGGCGAATCATTTGAGTCATTTTCTTGACAATAAAATGTGACAATTTAAGGAGCAAAGAATTCTAAAAAAATTAAAGCAAACTGAGGTTGTGGGCCTGAGTGGCGGTGAACCAAAGCCCCAGTTAGAGAGGTATTCTCATTAAGCGAAAGAGTGAAAAGAAACCCTTTACAGAGAGGAGGCAGGGCACACTCAATCTGGGAACATTTTAGAGATGAGCAATTGATAATGGCTAAACCACCTGTAATATTCCGCTAGCGGTCACATCGTAGCCTAGTAGCCCAAGGGAACTTCACCATGAATTTCAGTGACTGAGGTGGTGTGCAGCCATGTTTCAGTTACAAATAGAGTATCTTATTGTGAAAATTCAATGAGGCCATGGATCTCAAGGTGGTCTTTGGGCATGGATTGGGCATTAAGAAGCATACCCTTAAGATTACGGACAAGGGGGAGGTCACCATAAACGGACCAGTCGGAATTAGAAGGGCACATACGGATGGCGGCTGGCTAGCGAGTCAAAGGGACGCTGCAGACTCTGCAGAAGAGGCTTATGAGTTTGGTTGATGGAAACAGTCATGCCTGGCAGGACTCACCTGGGGGTTTCACAGAAACAGAGTAGATGATTTGTGGACATGATTGCATGTTCAATGAAATAAGGTTCCTGGCACTAAATGCAGCACTGGGGACTTTGGTGTGACTTCTGTGCAGACATGTAGCAGCGTCCTTGAAATAAGGCTCCTTATTGGGGGACTTCAAAGACTGTAGCACCGACTGAAACGTGCTCTCCAGCTCAAGATGAGCACAAAAAAAAGGCAAACTAGAGCTCACCTGCTTCAGTGTGGCCCAGGCAGCTCCCTTCTTGGTGATATATACTGAGAAATGAAAGCAAAGTAAAATAAAAGTGATGAAATAGTTAAACTCATAAACTTAAAGGTATAGCAAATGTGAGAGCGCTGTGGGGAGACTTATGTGTAGAGCCTTACCCCACAACACATCACCACCATCCAGTGCAAGTTATACTATTCTCTTGCCATTAGCACCTCGTACTTCGTGAAGTTCCTATAAATCTATATAGGATCTGCACGTTTAGACAACATAAACTATGGTATTGGTGTCCAGACTGATTCCAGACACCCCCACAGGATATGTTCGCCTGTAGACCAGCTAGCTCACAGTGCCAACATGAACCCCTCTTACCAAGGAGCAAATAGTTTCTGGCAACTATCGAACATGACAACCCTGACCTCTCCGGGATCGTGGAAGCAGTACAGTACTTTTCGCTCAGTCACTTGTGCTCACTTTGTCTCAGAGGGATACACAGAATAAACGATGGGGACGTTTTCAATAAGCATGTATTGAACCAGCGTCATTCTAGTATAAAATACGTGGGCTGCAACAACCAGAAGACAGAAACATATATTTACGATTATAAGCACTAACAGAGTAAATAGATGGTAGAATTCTACCATAGTGCTAAAACAGTAAATATATGGAGGCATACAAATACATGACAGTAATAAACCCTAACTAGATGTACCTAAGTGTACCTAGCATGTATGTAGGTGAATGGCCAAGAATCCCCCTAGGATAGAGCCAATCCCATTACCTGAAGTAAGAGAATGAAGGACCCCATCTTGGTCTTGAGTTGGACACCCTGCGAGGGATGTCAGACCACTGCGTGCTGGAGTATCTGCGTGCAGGGACCTCAGCGTCTCGTGTCAGCGTGTCAGCATGGAAGTCTTTCTCCTCTGCCCGGCACAGCGAAAATGTGGTGTTTATATACCCAAAAGGTACCCTTAGGGGTTCTATCTTGCTGTGTCATGTTGGCCGAGGATGACGATAGTGATGAACCTTATACACAGTTATTATGCAGAAGATGGTAATACTGCTGTGATTCTGAGAATCCTCATGCATAATAAATAAGGCTAGTTTTCGGAGAAAACCACACAACATTTATGCAGCACCTAACTAGGTAAAAGGTCAGCACCAAAACCGCCATGTAGTACAATGTCAAGGTAAATGTAGGTGAAAGGTTAGGTGACTACCTAGGTCTATATTTGGGGTACATTGGGAATCATAACACCCACTTCTCATCCGACTGGATGATATACTACCAAATAAAAAAAGGAATGTCCTTATAATCAAGCATAAAAACATTGCTAAAAGTCAGTGTAAAAATATCTGAAAGCACTGCATATGTAAAAAATGTTATAAAAAATGCTTAAAAATTGTTAGAAGTCCTTAAAATATGTAAAAGCTCTATAGGTCCTTCAAAATATGTCATATATAGTTTGAGCAACTGAGTATGTCTGAAAGCCATGGTGCTCAGTAAGAGCGAGCAAAAGATTGTTATAAAATTTCAATTTCAGTTGTTTTGAAAAAGAGGCCGAATTTGTTCCCAGCAGACGGAGAGCCAAATGTTTATGTGTCCCGTGTGGGATACGCAACATCACTGCTGCTTGCCTTCGCAGACGACGGTCCCTGTAACACCTCAATGATCAGGTCAATAGAGCAAAGGTGATCTTCTCCAGTTCCCACAGCCGATGCTGAGGAAGTATTTGAAGCATTCAAAGCCTGTGTGCCTGCAGCAGAGCCGGTGTCAATCCAACAGGAGCTGAAGCATCCCGTGGTCGCTTTAAGAATGCCGACATCAACATGGGAAGATGCTGGGGACACTGCACTATGTGGGCCTTTAACGGGTCCAGCAATACATCCACGTCCAGAGGCGCAACCGATGGAAGTGTTAGACAGAGGTCCAACATGCATTCCTGTCTGCCGAATAAGCAGCGGAGAACAGGCAAAACACAGTCAATCCAGACTGGTGGGAACAGTAGGAACCAATACTTGCTTAGCTCCCGAAGCCGAGGTGTGCTCAGATGGAGTACCATGCATTCACGGCAACGTCGCTCCAAGAGCGCATTTTTCCATCTCCTTGGAATTTGGGACATCCAATGCGTAGCAAAAAAATTTAAATCAGGATACCCACTACCATTAGCAGGATTAGCGTAAGCCCTCTGAAAACGCTTCCTAATACGGAGTGTATGAAAGCTGGAATCACTCCGAAGACTATCTGAAAGGTGCTTAACAGTCCAGAACCTATGATCTTAAATAGGTGTACAATTCCCTTTGTATCAGACATGTTAAAGATACGATGTACCATTTCCCCAAAATGGAAAAGGCAGTTAGTTCGTACTAGTGCCTGTATCTCAGCTGAGGACCTTGCAACCTGAAGATCAAAAGTCTCCCGGGCTAAGGTTAAGGGTACATCCTTCTGTAAAAGAATGGCTTTCAGTCGGCTCATAGAATCAAATCGCATAAAGGAAACATTCAACAAAGGCCATAACGGCACCTCCCTGATTGTGTGGGTCGGTGGAAACAATACTTGCATACAACAAGTAACCCTGGAACTTACTGTGACAAGATATGCGATGCCTGGAAGCATCCCACAACAACCTTGATCATTCAGCATGAAGTAACTCCCATTCGAGAGCAGCCTGAACACTGGATTAACCACAGCAGCCGGGGCTCCTTTTAAATGACAGGATAAGTTTGCAACTGAACCACTACAAGCTCCGTGAAGCATAATATCCTGGCAAATTAGAGACCCACTTAGCGAAGTCTCGCAGTCTGTACCGCTGAGAAATACTTCTGGGTCCCCATTCCTGCATCTAAATCGATACGGTGATTCATGGATGTAGTCCTTTCCCATCGTTTTATACCTGCCTACTTGGTGGTATTCTAGGCAATATTGAAATTAGAATGTTGTCACTGGCAATGTTATATGGCCATGAATTAACCATTCTGGGGATGGTGACTCTGCCACGGTGAAAGGTAATTGGTCCAATTTTTCAAAGTGCAGCATTGTATATTTTGCATCTTTGTGCCATTGTTGTCTGCCTTTCTGATAGATTATATGCAGAGAACAGAGACGTTCTGTTAATATATCGCCAGGGCACGTAACCGGAGAGCAATGATTGTAGCGTCCAGCTTAACAATAGAATGGATCGTAACTGTGATTGCCCATGTTGTAGGATGGACAGATCCTGTTCCATATCTATAGCAGAAGACACAATGTTGCCCAGTGAATAAATCCTGGATGTTAGTATGGTCATGCCATTGTCAACCACAGCCAAAGCCTTTTCTAAGTTAACTCTATCAATTTCATGCAATCTCTCCTCAGCTTCCTGTTGAAAGATTTTCCAAACTTCGTTGTAAATAGCATATAAGAAGCGTTAACGTCGTGGTTTCCGAGGTCCTAGCAAGAAATCCCTTAAATACATGTCATCTGAGAGAAAGGCCAAGTGTTGTTTCACCTGGGACAGTGTTGAGGTTCTTAGCCAATCTAGGCATAACTTCCCAACACTGTATGATGTCACCACCTCTGGATGTTCTCGTTGTAGATATCGTAAGTCAGGCCTAGGGATACTAAAGCCTTCGGTGGTACCCTTGAATCTTAACTGACACCTATTTGTGTCTATCGACCAAACTAACCATCCCTTCCAATTGGGGTCAGATGAATTGTATGACACCTCATGCATGGTCATCTAGCATACCCTCTCCATGTTCTGTATAATGTTTCCATCCCTCAAAGTGTGAAAGTGAGGGAATACGAGGTGTGTTCAAATCCTTGATCTTGGCTAACCCAAGGCAGAAAGTCTGTTGCACAGTGTCATTCAGGAAGATAATTTGCTGTGGTATGAGGCACGCCCTAAATAAAGCCTCAGTTCCCTGAACCTGACATTCTTTAGTCCCCCAGACTGATTTTATGTCTATAGTGTCTTTCCGTAAGTTGAAACCCTGTTCAGACAGTTGGGAAATAAAGGAAGCAGAGTATATCTGTTTCATGCTGGTGAGCATATTTTTCTTTGCAGGTGTAGGTGCAAGCTTATAGTAATATGAGCGAGGATCTGATGTGTAAAGCCCAGAAAAATAAGCAAACTTCTGTGCAAATGTTTGTGAACTACCTTTCGGTGGTGTTGGGCAATGTTCCCATTGGTGGTATGTGAAAAGATTACGTGGGATACTTGATTTATGCAAAAAATGATGACCATAATGTTGGTAACAATACATGGTGTCAAAATCAGACATTTCATCATACAATTCATTTTTTGAAAATGCAGCAAATTGTTCTAAATCAGACAGCATACTATTTTCAGTTTCAACGTCCTAATCGTCAGAGAATGTGAGAGGTGATGATATCATTCAGAGAAATTTCAAATACATGTAGTATTTTCAAAAGTTCAGTGGGACCAAATACATCATATGAAACCTTATTCCCAACTATTCCTTCAGAAACGGGAACTGCTGTAATGTTCACAAAGGACAGGTCTCTTTGTTCACGATGAGATGACGTATGTGGTTTCAGGACCAAGTTCACATGTGATACTGCGGAGCGTACTGGGAGATAATGTCCATTCAGTAGTAAGAAAAAGACAGTCACTAAACCTATCCAGAGGACTAGGAACAGTAGACCAATTGCTATTTAGCAAGGATGAAAAAAGGTAAGTCTTTTTCAGCCAAAGGTAGAAATCATGAAGTTGTTTTTGTGGTAAACTGGAGCTGGCAGTGACTCAGGTTCGCTTGGATCCAGAGAAAAGGTGTCAAAATCGATGAAATAGCCAGATGCAGTTCAATCTATCTTTGGTAGCTCAGCAGGTTTTGCTGAACTGACAGATGTCTCCTGTAGAGGCATGTGGATGTAGATGTCGGTGTTAGGTCGAATTGAGATCTTTGTTTCATGTCTGTTTTGTTGATGTTCAATTCCAACAGGTACGAGTTTCATTTCATTATTGGTAACTCCATTACTTCGTATAGAAGACTATTCAAATGTTATTAGTCTTTCTGTCTGAACTTCCTGTATGGTAGTGAGAGGAAATCAGCGGCTAACCAGGAGCCCACGCGGCCTGCTATTCAGTATTGGCCACAAAGTGTGATCTGATCAAATCATTGGAGACAAATCTCTTTTCTTTCTTGCCGGTAATAGGCGGAAGAAGTACTGTTCTTGTTCCTTCGACAGCCAGGACAGGTACAGGCGTTCTGTTTGATGGCCCAAATTCTGTCTTGTCCACAATTTTTTCTCTGACCAGTTCCCCAACTTTTGGGACCCAGGCAGGTCTTGCCGTAACTGATTTTACTTCCCCAGTGGTGGTGTATTTTACTTGGACGTTGCTTTGAAGTGCCCGGAATTCACTGAGTTCTTGTAAAACAGCCAAACGTTCATTGATGTCAAATGCTTTTTCATCCACCACTGTGCTGCCACAATCGAGGTCGGGTATCCACATTCTTGTCCCAAATAGGACCTCACATGGAGTACGGCCTCCTAGAGAACTTCTTGGCATGTTTTTAAGTGCCCTCTGGACCCCATATAGGTGATTGACCCAACTGCCACCCAAGCCTAATACCCTTGCTGTTAAGGATTGCTTTAAGTGCCGGTTTTTTCCTTTCCACAATCGAATTTCCCTTAGGATGATACAGAGAGGAGTACCGCAATGCAACACCTAAAATTCCCATGGCTTCCTTGTAAGCCCGAGAGCTAAACACGGGGACACGGTCAAAATGTAATGTGCCAATTGCGTATGTCCCTATAAAGACTCGCAAATCCTTTAACCGTTCAGGCGTCAGCCACGCACTGGGGCCAAACCCACAGGATTCTAGAGAATGAATCCACTGCCACCAAGATGTACTTGTAAGCCCCATCAGATTGTAAGGGGCCGCAGTGGTTCAAATAGACACAGGCGAGTGGTCTGTCGGATATCAAAAGTGGTGTTTGCGGTGGACGTGCTATGGTGGTACCCTTCATCTGCTGACAGATGTCGCACTTAAGGACAAATGCTTTTGTCTGTTTCATTAGACCTGGCCACCAATAACGTTGTTTCAGTAGCGAAACTGTCGCAGTAATACCTGCATGTGCTGAACCCAGGCCCTCTTGTGCAGCTAGAATTAAACCAAATCTGCGATCCATGTTTGGTATTACTCTATCCCCCACTCCTGGAATTTGAGCATAAGGAATATTTTGTGCATCTAACTTGTAAGAGTACTTGAGTGGAAAGACTTTTGGCACGGCTAAGCTGTTTTTGCCTGAAGCAATGACAGCTACCATTATCTGTCCGTCTGTCCTCATGCTAGAACGAGTGATTGCAGCTATGGCAGCAGTTCGCGCTGTCGTCTTGGCGGCTTCATCAGCCAATTAATTCCCTTCAACGTGCACGCCACAACGTTGATGACTCAGTGTATGACTCACGTGAGCCCGCGCCAAGCCTTTTTCAGCTCTGCCGCTTGTTCCTAAGGCAACTTATGCTTTATTGTGCAATCTTTTGAGTCTTTAAAAGATATTCATGGTAAGACTGGACACAATAAAATGAATTGCATACAATAAGTGTGGGGAATTCCCAATAGGTATTTTTTAGTGCCAGTATCAGGGCTTTAAGTTCTGCCAGCTGTGCCGTGCAATCGCCTAGAGACTGTGTCTGCGTATTGCTAGGACGGAACTTGCCATCCCACATATGTCCCTTTACAATCGCACAAGCTATGCTATATTGCTGTTTACTTCCTACGGCAGGCTGAGCAGATCCATCAGTGTAAATAATGTATTAATACTGATCTAGAGGCATTATATCATTTTGGAGAGGATATTGTTGTTTATATTGCAAAAATGCTTCTGTTTTTAATGTAGAATCAAATTTATAGTCTACATCTGTTGCAGTGCGAGAATTAGCCCATTGTATCCATCGTGGATGCAGTGGTTTTGCGTTTGGAACGCTTGCTTTTGTAACAGCCTCTAAGACCGGTACTTGGAGTCACGACAATTATTAGTTTCCCCTATGCCAGTGCTCATTCTCTCACTACAGCTGTCTGTACTGCTGTAAGGATTTTTTCAGTGGATTCAAAACGCATTTCAGCATTTGTGTACAAATATGATTTGTATGCGATTGGTACTGTTTCGCCTTCATTGAAGGTTAGGTATGTGTACCCTGATTGACCCGCAATTACACGGATCACCGAGTTCGTAGTATTTACACGTGTGTGTAAGTTTTTGGAAGCTATCATGTCAGCTTGTAAGGAATGTAGGATTTCTGAGTGTTCCTGTGTCCAATGTTGAACTGAAAAATCAGGTCTGATTAAGTCGTAAAAAGGTTTTACTTTTTTTGCGTAATCTAAAATGTATGTTCTACCAAAATTTAGGAATCCTAAAATGGACTAAGTTTTTAAGAGTTTTTGGAGGTTGGAACAGCGCACACTTTTCTAAAAAGTTAGCTGCTAAGCTTTTCCCTTCACTTGATAACTCAAATCCCCAAAATAGTACATTGCGGTGGGCAATTTTTGATTTTTTTAAAGTTGAATTTGTAGCCCTCAGAGGCGAACCCCAAAATTATGTTGTTCACCCTGGTCAAATGATCCAATAGTTCATCATCCATCAGATAAATATCTACATAGGACAATGCCTCTTCATCAAAATTTTGAAGCAACTCTGTTACTCTTGCTGAAAACAACCGGGGGGCTATTCTTATACCCTTGGGGCTGTCTACAGAATTGACGCTGAGAATGCTGTCAAATATCTGCTTTGAGGTGCTATATTTTGGCAGAAAAATCCATTTGAGATATCTAGTGTTATATTTCTTCCGCACAATGTTATTCATTAATGCGGCACTGTGTGCATTCTGTACTGCAAATGACTTTGTGCAAGTGTTCAAATGTCTGTAGTCTAAAACTAAACGGTATGAATTGTCGGGTTTCATTACGGGAAACAAGCATTATTTATTGAAGCGTTGCAATTCTCTATTACACCCTGGTATTCAAGTTGATCTAAGATCTCCCTGACTAGTTTTTTCGCATCTTGTTTTATTGGGTATTGTCTCTGTGGAGTAGTTTTTACTGGGATTACATGGTGAGGTGACTCAGCATCCCATCCAACATGATTGAGGTATAATGCAGGAGCAGGAGCAGGTGCTTCCGCCCACTCCTGCGCGCATGCATATTTTAGGGGTTCTGGAACGAGGTCAGAGAAAGCTGGTAAAATTACCCTTTCCCCTTTTGGCCAATCCATAACGAACTCAGGTGGCCAATCTTTTTCAGCCAAAAGGATGTTGTATCCAAAAGTCAGGTTCTCCCAAAAGAGACCTTTAACCTTCCTGGGTATGTCCCCCTCCATTTGAAGTGTTATTTCATATAACCGGTGTGGGAGACTTACCCTAGTATCAAGTGTCTCCATCGTGATATGTTCATTCAACGCCGCTGTCACCAGAAATTCCATCAGTTTCTGGTGAGCTATTGTTACTTCTGCAGTGCTGTCTAGCATCGTCAGACCCCATTCCCCGTTCAGAACTTGAGTCCTCAGCAGCCTGGGCATTTCTTACTTTAAGGCCAGCTACTTTCTTCTTTTTAAATTGAGGTTTTGATTTGGGTTTATCTTCTTTTTTGATATTATAGTCTGAAGTGTGATGTGTATCTCTTGATTTTGCTCGCTCTTCTGATCTGTGTTCTGACCGTCCTTCCCTCTCGGAGTTTTTTGATGAACCCTGAAAGGAACGAGAGGAACGTGTATCAGTTTCCTGATACCGGTCAGATTTCTTAATGTTATCCCTATTTCTAAGGTTGTATTTCCTTTCGGAGGGCTCCTGGCTAGGAGACCCCCCCACAGATTGTGATCTATTCTTTCTATTTTTCTGTTGTTTATTATCCCATTTCTTTTTTGAAGAATCAGGTGTTTGCTTGGTGTTATCCTTTTCAGGGCTACCCATTACTTGTGGTTTTATAGCTCTAGCTCCCAAATTATCTCTACCTAATTCGGCGTATGTATCTTCGATAATTTTAGGTAATTCTTGCTCCTGTTGTGCAGGAGCGCATTGCCTCAGGCGTTGGCATACAGCCACCGCTGCTGCCTCCCCTTTTATGTTTGCTAACATAATTGTAGATACCTGGGAAAAATTGCCTAATAATTTCATACCTAAGTTCAGAGCAGGGTCTGCTCCATACTCATTCTGTATTTGTCTTAATACTTCTGGTATCACTGCTATTGAAGGGATGCCATGAGTCCTGGTATAGATGGCAGCGAAAACTGTACCTCAAGTGGTACAATCATCTATTGGGGGAGCTATCCCCATTGGCAAGTAAACTGTCAGTATTCTGTGTTTTTCTTGTGGGCCTGTGTGTGGAAACACTGCCTCAAGCTGTGCTATTTTCTGTGCTATCCAGAATGACATTTGCTCATGTTTAGTGGGCATTCTTCCCATAACCGCGTTCAGTGTTTGTGGGGTGATTTTAGTTGCGGTTCCCTGTAGTTGACCTGCTGGTGTAACCCTTGTAGGTTGAAGTGTGAGAGTTCTCATCACGAACTGTGTCAAGTTTCTGTAAAGTTTTATTATTTCTTTGTGAAGTGGATGTAAGTCTGCTATTGGCAATGTGTCAACTTCTGGATGTGGTGAGTAAGCAGCTATGACCGGCCAAGTTGCTCCATCTCTGCTGAGTGGACCGAGTCTCACTTTATCTGTGGTGTGTGGGAGGGCGCCGTTAAACCAGTTTATATGCTCCTGGTAACTGAGCAGAACTTCAATGTCTTCGTATGGACAGTATCGTCTGGTGTTTCATCTGGAGTGTAAGAATGAAATGTATTTGCACGTGCAGCTGCAGGTGGGATTTTGACCCATGAATAGAATATCTCTGTCCTGTATGACTTGTGTGCCTCAATCATGAATGTAACAGTCCCACCTAATGCTGAGACTCCAAACTCTGCTAGTTTTAAACAAAGTGCCTTTCTGACATTTTCTGAAATGTTTATAGCACTTTCTTGCTCTCCATCGCCGGTGTATTCGCATGTAATGCTGCCGCAGTATTATCTTCGAAAGACATTGTTGAAAGGGTTTCAAGGAAAATAAGATAAGGTTTTGCGCACAATATAGGGAACTATAATCCTTCAAGCTTGACAAACCTACAGCCAATACATAGGGTATGCCTACTCAGCTGCTCAGTGAATATATGCAGGCATATACATACATGATAGTAATAATGCGTACTCCTATGATGCTAACCCTAACCTAGAATGTATCTATGTGTATAGCCAAGAATTCCCCTAGGATAGAGCCAACCCCATTAGCTGAAGTAAGAGAATAAAGGACCCTGTCTTGGTCTTGAGTTAGACACCCCGCGAGGGATGTCAGACCACTGCGTGCTGGAGTATCTGCGTGCGGGGACCTCAGCGTCTCATGTCAGCATGGAAGTCTTTCTCCTCTGCCTGTCCCAGCTAAGATGTGTGCTTATATACCCAAAAGGTACCCTCAGGGGTTCTACCTTGCTGTGTCATGTCGGCCGAGGATGACGATAGTTATGAAACTTATACACAGTTATTATGCAGAAGATGGTAATCCTGCTGTGATTTTGAGAATCCTTATGCATAATAAATGAGGCTAGTTTTCGTAGAAAACCGCACAACATTTATGCAGCACCTAACTAGGTAAAAGGTCAGTACCAAAACCGTTATTTAGTACAATGTCGGGGTAAATGTAGGTGAAAGGTTAGGTGACTACCCAGGCCTATATTTGGGGTACATTGGGGATCATAACACTACCAGCAGTATCTCAGTATCACCATTTCCCTCCAACATCTCTGTGTCTTCCAAACCAGCTGTACTACCACTTTGAGGCCATAAAGGCCTATTGCTTATAACTGAGCGCAACCCAAGTCAAAACCCTAGCTTTTACCCCAAATTTGCCTTAATTGTATTGTAATTGCATTTATATAGCGCTTACTACCATTGACGAGGCGTCGAAGCGCTTTTTCGGCGAGTAGCACGCTACTCCGGGACCCATAAAGGATTAGTGTTGAATTAGTATAGTGAAATATGAAAGTAATTAAAGTGGTAGATAGGTTAGTCAGTTATTTGGATTCGGAAGGATAGCGGAAGGATAGAAGAGAAAAAGGTTTGTATTTATATAGCGCTTGTTACCCCTGATGGGGTGTTGAAGCGCCTTTTTTTTTTTTTTTTGGGCAGTAGCACGCTACTCCGGAAACCCATAAAGGATTAGTGGTGAATTAGTATGGTGAAATATGAAAGTAATTTTAGTGGTGGATATTAGTCAGTTATTTGGAGTGAGAAGGATAGCGGAGGGATAGAAAGGGGAGAAAGGTTTGCATTCATATAGCGCTTGTTACCCCTGAAGGGGTGTTGAAGCGCTTTTCTGGTGAGTAGCACGCTACTCCGGAACCCATAAAAGGATTAGTGTTCAAAATTAGTATAGTGAAATATGAAGTAATTTGGGTGGTGGATATGTTATTCAGTTATTTGGATAGAGAAGGGTAGCAGCAGGATAGAAGAGGGAAAGAGGTTTGTATTTATATAGCGCTTGCTACCCCTGATGGGGTTTGAAGCGCTTTTTTTGGTGAGTAGCACGCTACTCTGGAACCCATAAGGATTAGTGTTGAATTAGTATAGTGAAATATGAAAGTAATTTGAGTGGTGGATAGGTTAGTCAGTTATTTGGATTCGGTAGGATAGCGGAAGGATAGAAGAGAAAAAGGTTTGTATTTATATAGCGCTTGTTACCCCTGATGGGGTGTTGAAGCGCCTTTTTTTTTGTTTTTGGGCAGTAGCACGCTACTCCGGAAACCCATAAAGGATTAGTGGTGAATTAGTATGGTGAAATATGAAAGTAATTTGAGTGGTGGATATTAGTCAGTTATTTGGAGTGAGAAGGATAGCGGAGGGATAGAAGGGGGAGAAAGGTTTGCATTCATATAGCGCTTGTTACCCCTGAAGGGGTGTTGAAGCGCTTTTCTGGTGAGTAGCACGCTACTCTGGAACCCATAAAAGGATTAGTGTTGAAAATTAGTATAGTGAAATATGAAGTAATTTGGGTGGTGGATATGTTATTCAGTTATTTGGATAGAGAAGGGTAGCAGCAGGATAGAAGAGGGAAAGAGGTTTGTATTTATATAGCGCTTGCTACCCCTGATGGGGTTTGAAGCGCTTTTTTTGGTGAGTAGCACGCTACTCTGGAACCCATAAGGATTAGTGTTGAATTAGTATAGTGAAATATGAAAGTAATTTGAGTGGTGGATATGTTAGTCAGTTATTTGGATTGAGAAGGTTTGGGGAGGGGTAGAAAAGGGAAAAGGTTTGCATTTATATAGCACTTGTAACCCTGATGGGGTGTTGAAGCGCTTTATTGTCGAGTAGCACGCTACTCCGGAACCCATAAAGGATTAGTGTTGAAAATTAGTATAGTGAAATATGAAAGTAGTTTCAGTGGTGCTTGTGTTATTCAGTTGGATAGAGAAAGGTAGCGGAGGGATAGAAGAGGGAAAAAGGTTTGCATTTATATAATGCTTGCTTACCTCTGATGATGTGTTGAAGCGCTTTTTTGGCGAGTAGCACGCTACTCTGGGACCCATAAAGGATTAGTGGTGAATTAGTATAGTGGAATATGAAAATTGAGAAGTGAACATGTTAGTCTGTTATTTTGATTGAAAATGATAGTAGAGGGATAAGAGAGCGAAGGATTTTGATTTTTTTTTTTTTTTTTGGAGGTCATAGCAGTAGGAGGAGGCTTTTGGATGAGTAAAAAGGGGTTGTGGAGGAGAAGAGTCATAGGGAAGAGTTTAGAAAGGTTTGTTTTGGGGATCGGTATAGTAAAAGAGGTGTCAGATGATGCAAGGAGGGGTAGAGTAAGGGAGAGTCTAGAAAGGGTTATTTTGGGGATCATAGTAGTGGTATGGGGTTTGGGATAAAAGAGAGAGTGGGTGTAGAGGATATATTGATAGATGTATAGGGTGAGAAATAGGGTAGTGCATTGGTAAGAGTTGTAGAAAGTTTGAGATGAGTCAGAAAAGTTGTGTTAGAAGATATATTGAGAGAAGTATAGGGTGAGAAATAGGCTAGTGCATTGGATATGCTGAATTAGAAGAAAGTGATAAATATATAGATCCATAAGTACATTGAAAGTATATAGATGCATGTGTCGTGTAGCTCCTATAGTACCACTGCAGGACCTGCGCGTTTGGATAACATATACTGCAGGCTTGGTGGCAGACTGACTCCGTGCACCCCCACCATATATGTTAGCCTAGTTTTGCATTAGCTAGCTCGCAGTGCCACTAGTGTCTCCTCTTATCGGGGAGAGATTAGTTTCTGGCAACCTTAGATCATGACAACCCAAATTCCTCAGAATCGTGGAAACAATATACCACCTTTCGCTCAGTCACTCGTGCTCACTTATTCGGTTTGTCTCAGAGAGTTACACAGAATAAACAGTCGGGCGTTTCAATAAGTATTTATTGAACAGTTGTTATTCTAGTGTAAAATATATGTGCTGCGGTAACCAGCAGACAATAGCAGAGATATATTATCAGCAGTAGGATAAAAGCAAAGGGATAGAACAGTTCTACCATATTGCGATAATCATGAGTACATACATGAATATAAAAGCATTATGCAAGTGCGCGTACTCCTACGATGCCTAACTAGATGTACCTGAGTGTACCTAGCATATGTGTGTAGGTCTAAAAGCTAAGAGCCAAGAATCCTTCTAGGATTTAGTCGAACCCCCATACCTGAATAGAGAGAGTGTGGGACCCCGTCCTGGTCTCGAGTTGGACACCCCGTCAGGGCTGTGTCAGACCACTGTCAGCTGGAGCGTCTGCATGCAGGAGCCTCAGCGTCTCTGGTCAGTGTGTCAGCATGGAAGTCTCGGTTCCCTCTGTCTTACCGGGGCAAGATGTGGTGTATTTATACCCTAAAGAGTCTCGGTCCTCAGTATGGTTTGTATTGGACATGAGGAAGACATCAGGGGTGAACTTTGTACATACATATTATGCACGTGGTGTATTCTTAGAGAGCCATGCATAATTAATGAGTACAGTGAGGGCCTGTGTTTGGGAAAAACCCTGCTGTATTCAAAACCACAGGATAGATAACGTTCAGCCCTCAGAGCTCGTTGTGTACTAGCTGGGACCAATGTAGGTGAAAGATCATGCCTATATAAGGAATCATGACTATAATAGGACATGTACAGTTATGACCATAATTGGGCATATGCGACTATGACCATAATAGGGCAAGTACGAATATGACCATATTAGGGTAAATATGAATACGTCCATTTTAGGGCATGTACGAACGGGTCTACATTAGGGCCTCTATGCGGGATATAACACCCACTCCTCTTCCGAACTGGATAAAAATGACCATACTAAAAATCTGGACAATTTTGAAACATTTTTAAAAGCAAGTAAAAACATGATTCTAAAAAATCGTTAAAAATTTAGGTGCTTTAAAAAAAAAGGTTTAAATTCAGCTTTTCTAGTTGCCACTTGAAAAAAGTCAATATTGTCTCTCTAGAAGTTGCATTACCATAAGCAGGAGAAGGCCATGCTTTTCTCAAGCGAAAGTGTCAATGTAAGAAAATGTTCCAAATTTAGATCGTTTGTTTTGAAACGAGTAAAGAAGCCGAATTCTTTCCCAGGACACGATGAGCCAATTCAAGATTACGCGTCCTGGCTGGGAAGTTCAATATTATCGGTGTCAGCTGCTGTAGATGCCAAATCCAACGCCTCTCAGAGAACGTCAATCGCACATAGATGGAATGCAGTACTGCCAACAGTCGGTGCTGCGGCAGCTTGTGTGGCAGTTGTAACCTGGGTGCCTGTGGAAGAATCACCTAACCCAGCAGGAGCGAACGGCACCTTTGGATTCTCCAGGAATGCATTCATCAGAATCGGAAGCCGCTGAGGACAACGCAGAGCATGGGCCTTTATGGGGTCCAGTATTGCATCCGTGTCCGGAGGTGCATCTGATGGAAATGTCAGACAAAGATCCAACGTGCATTCTTCTCTGCAAAACAGGCATCGAAGAATAGGTAAGATGCAGTCTACCCAGACTGGTCTGAATGATAGAAACCAGGAGGCATTGAGTTCTCGCAGGCAGGAAATGCCCAGAAGTTGTACCATGCGTTCACGGTATTTCCACTCCAGGAGCGTGTTCACCATTCCCTCGGGAAGTGGGCCGTCCATTGTGTAGCAGCAATATTACAATCAGGATTCCTTCGATTAGGAACAGGATGAGCGGGAATCCTCCAAATACGCTTCCCAATACGGAGTGTATAACATTTGGGATTACACCGAGGACTGTCTGAAAGGTGCTTAACAGTCCGGACCCTATGGTCTTAAATAGGTGTACAATTCCGCTCGTATCAGACATATTGAAGATACGTCCCACCATTTCTGCGAAATGAATGGGGCAGTTTGTACGTATGAGTGCCTGTATCTCGGTCAAGGTCCTTGCAACTTGAAGTTCATAGGTTTCTCGAGCGGAGGTTAAGGGCACGGGTCGCTGTAAAAGCATGGTTTTCAATCTGCTCAGAGTATCAAATTGTATAAAAGAAACATTCAGCGAAGGCCATAGCGGCGCCTCCCCGACTGTGTTCAGTGGAGGAAACAATACTTGCATACAGCAAGTAACCCTGGAGTTAACAGTGACTAGATATGCGACGCCCGGAAGCATCCCACAGCAACCTTGATCATTTAACATTAAGTAACTTCCATTCGAGAGCAGCTGGAAAACCGGCGTGATCATGGCCGCTGGGGTCCCTGACATGTGACAAGACAAGTTCGCTACTGAACCACTGCAGGCTCCGTGTAGAGAAATATCCTGACACATGAGAGAACCGCTTAAAGCGTTCTTGTAGTTTGTACCACTCAGATACACTTCTCGATCCCCATTCCGGCATTGGTATCTATATGGTAACTCCCAAGTTTCCTTGATGTATCCCTTACCCATTTTCACATATTTGCCTGCCTGCCTTTGCTCAAGGCAATATTGGAACTGAAACGTAGTGACCGGCAGAGTGATCTGGCCATGAATTAGCCATTCTGTTGATGGTGATTCGGCTACAGTGATAGTAACCTTTCCAGTTTCTCAATACGCAGCATTGTATATTTGGCTCCCCTTTGTGCCATTTCTGTCTGTTTATCAGTTAGATTGTATTCTGAAAACAGAGACGTGGTGTTTATAAAACGCCATGGCACATAGCCTGCATGCAAAGATTGTAGCGTCCAGCTTAACATCATAATAGAACGTAGTTGAGATTGCCCGTGTTGTAACAAGGCCAGATCTTGTTCTAATATGTCGATTGCCGAGGACACAATGTTGCCTAAGGAGTAAATCCTGGAGGTCAAAGTTGTTAACCCATTATCCACTACAGCTAATGCCTTTTCTAAGTTAATACGGTCTATCTCCCGTATCCTTTCTGCGGCCTCCTGTTGGGATATTTTCCAGTTTTCATTATAATAAGCATAAATGCCGTAATATATGAAACGTTTCTGACGTTGTTTCCTGGGACCTAGTAGAAAATCTCTAAGATTCATGTCAGGTGTGAGTGAGGTCAAGTGATGTTTTACTTCTGTGAGTGTTGAGGTCTCAAGCCAATCAAGGCACAACTTCCCAACACTATAGGATGTCACTACCCCTGGGTGTTGCCTTTGTACATAGCGTGGATCTGGCCTATGGATACTAAACCCTTTGGTTGTATTCATAAATCTCTGTTGACATATGTTTGTGTCAATGGGCCAAACCAGCCATTCTGTCCAATCAGGATCTGATCTGTTGTACTGGAAAATGTCATCTAATCCTACCCCTTGTGTAGTTGAATTCTGCCCCCACCCATCTGCGATGGTGTTGGAAACCCCAGTGTGTTCATTTCCTTGCCTTTGGCTAAACCAAGACAGGTTGTTTGTTGCACAGTTTCATTCAGAAATAAAATCTGCTGCGGAATGATGCATGCTCTAAAAAGTGCTTCTATTCCCTGGACTTGCCAGTCCCTAGAACCCCAGATTGATTTGGAATCTATTGTGTCTTTCCATAGATCGAAACCCTGTTTAGACAACTGGTTCAGAAAGGATGCAGAGTAAATATGTTTGGTGTTTGTTAACATAATTTTCTGAGCTGAAATTTTCGCCACTCTATAATAAAATGACTTCGGGTTCGATGTGTTAAACCCTGAGAAGTATGTGAATTTCTGTGCAAATGCTTGCGAACTACCTTTTGGAGGTGTTGGGCAGTGTTCCCACTGCTGGTACTCAAATACATTTCTAGGCGTTATAGATTTGTGTAAGAAATGGTGACCATATTGCTGGTAACAGTACAATGTATCAGACTGAAGTACCTTCTAACATTTCATTGTTCGGAAATGCTGCAGTTTTTTCTAAATCAGACATCATAGCATTTACAGTTTCAGTGTCCCAATCATCAGAATATGTACTGGAGGTAATGATATCACTTAAAGAAATTTTAAATACATGTTTTAGCTTTAAAAGTTCAGTCAGACCGAATACATCATAATCAATCTTGTCCCATACTATACCGTCCGGTATAGGAACTGCTGTAATGTTCACTGAAGACAAGTCTCTTGGTTCATGATGTGAAGACTGGTGTGGTTTTAAAATCAAATTGACTCTTTGGGCTGTAGAGCTTTTCTGGAGGTATCGTCCATTAATAAGCATACTAAAAGTTATTATTAAACCTAGCCAGAAAATGAAAAATAAAATCCCAGTGATATACCATAGTTCAATCCAAGGTGACACCAGGTAAGTCTTTCTAAAAAAGTGCAAAAAGTAATTGAGTTTCTGTTGGAGTGATTTTTTGGCTGGCGTCGTTTCCGGCTCGCTTGGATCCAGTGAAAACGTATCAAAGTTCATGAAATAGCCAGAAGCAGTTCGATCAATTGTTGGAATTGCATCGGGATTTGTTGAAATCGGATTTTGCTCTTGACGAGGCATGTTGACGTAGATGTCTGTGGTCGGTCTTATTGCAACTTGGTTGTTAAGTTGATTTTCATTTTGAAGATGAATTTCTTGTTGAAGTGGAACGAGTTCCAAAGCATTGTTGCTTAGTCCTTCATTCCGTACAGGTGGCTCTTCAAACATGATGAGTCTTTCTGTTTGAACTTCTTGGATTGTAGCGAGAGGAGGGCGTCTGCTACTGTGGAGTCCACGAGGCCTACTGTTTAGTATCGGCCACATAGTGTGGTTTGATTAAGTCAATTGAGACAAATCTTTTCTCCTTTTTTCTGGCAAGAGGTGGCAGAAGTACAGTTCTTGTGCCCTGGATTACAAGGACCGGTACAGGCTTTCTGTAGGATGGCCCAAATTCTTTCTTGTCAGCAATCTTCTCTCTGACCAGATCCCCGATTTTTGGGATCCAGATAGGTCTTGCCGTTATTGCCTTGACTTCCTCAGTGGCGGCCTGTTTCTGGAGCACGTTACTTTGTGGTCTCCTGGATTTGTTTAGATCCTGTAAAACATCCAAACGATCATGGATATCAAATGGTTTTTCATCCGCCACTGTGCCTTCACAATCAAGATCAGGTACCCACATTCTTGTCCCAAATAGGACCTCGTAAGGAGTGACACCTCCTAGAGAGCTTCTTGGCTGATTATTTAGCGCGCGCTGTACCCCATAAAGGTGATCGCCCCATCTACCGCCCTTGCCTAATACCCTAGCTGTTAAAGATTGCTTTAAGTCTCGGTTTTTTCTCTCCACAACAGAATTTCCCTCGGGATGGTACGGAGAGAAGTACCGCAATGCTACGCCCATTCCTTCCATGGCCTCTTTGTAAGCCCGAGAGCTAAACGCCGGACCACGGTCAGAATGTAACGTGGCAACTGCGTATGTGCCGATAAAGACTCGCAAATCTTTTATAACAGTTCGAGCGTCAGCCGAGCGCTGAGGCCAAACCTTGAGGAAACTTGAGCTGGACGTACACGAACGGACAACCTAATGCTGTCTAACAATGGTATCTGTACTGGACGTGTTGTGGTGGACCCTTCCATCTGCTTGCAGATGTCGCAGTTCCAGACATAGTCTCTAATCTGCCTTCTCATCACGGGCCACCAGTAGCGTTGTTTCAACAAAGAAACAGTCTCCCTAAGTCCCTTATGTACAGAACCTTTCCCTTCGTGTGCCGCCACAATTAAACCTTGCCTACGATCCATATTTGGCATTACTCTATCCCCCACTCCAGGAATCTGAGCATATGGAATGTTTTGTGCATCTAACTTGTAGGAGTACTTGAGTAGAAATTTTTTAGGTACTGCTGTGCTGCCTTGGCGTGAAGCATTGACAGCTACCATTATCTCGCCGTCTACCCTCGTCTTTGAACGAGTAACTGCAGCTACAGCGGCTGTGCAGACAGCCCCCTTTGCGGCTTCATCAGCCAATGAATTCCCTTCAACGTGAATGCCATCACGTTGATGACTCAGTGTATGTATCACGTGAGCCCTTGGTAGTTCGTTACTCAACTCCACTACCTGTTCCCATAGCATTTTATGCTTAATTGTGCCACCTTTCGCATCCTTGAACCCGTTTTGTTCCCAATGATGTAGATATTCATTGTACGACTGTACACAGTAAAAGGAATCACACACAATAAGTGTGGGGAATTCGTGATACGTATTTATAAGTGCCAGTATAAGTGCTTTGAGTTCTGCCAACTGAGCCGTGCAGTCTCCTAGAGATTGCGTTTTAGTGCAACTTGGATGGAACTTTCCATCGTGCATGCGACCTTTAACAATCGCACATGCAGCGCTGTAAGCTTGCTTACTCCCTATGGCCGGTTGAGCAGATCCGTCAGTGTAAATAATGTATTCATACTGATCTATAGGCAAAATTTCATTTGGTAGAGGATATTCTTGTTCGTATTGCAGGAATGCTTGTGTTTTTAAACTTGGATCAAATCTGTATTCAACATCCGTTGCAGTAAGAGAATTAGCCCATTGTATCCATCTCGGATGTAAGGCTTTCGCATTTGGAATGCTAGCTTTTGTAACAGCTTCTAAAGCTGGTACTGGGGTTACGACAATTATGCGTTTCCCCTGAGCCAGATCTCTTTCTCTTGCTACAGCGTTCTGCACTGCTGTCAGGATTTTTTCTGTTGAAGTGAAACGCATTTCTGCGTTTGTGTACAGGTGTGATTTGTATGCGATTGGTACTGTTTCGCCTTCATTAAAAGTCAAATATGTGTACCCTCATTGACCCGCTATGACTCGGATCACTAAGTTCTGTGCGTTTATGCGTGTCTGTAAATGTTTAGAAGCTATCATGTCTTCCTGTAGGGAACGCAGGATATTTGTGTGTTCCTGTGTCCATTGTCTGACTGAAAAATCAGGTTTTATTAAGTCGTAGAAAGGTTTTACTCTTTCTGCGTAATCCAAAATGTATGTTCGACCAAAATTTAGGAATCCCAGAATTGATTGTAAATTCTTTAATGATTTTGGAGGTTGGAGCAGCGCACACTTTTCTAAAAAGTTAGCTGCTAGGCTTTTTCCCTCACTTGACAGCTCTTATCCTAAAAATAGGACACTGAGGTGGGCAATTTTTGATTTTTTTAAATTAAATTTATAGCCCTCAGAGGCGAATCCCATAATAATGGTGCTCACCCTGGTCAAGTGCCTCTTTAAGTCATCGTCCGTCAGATAAATATCATCCACATAGGACAATGCTTCTACATCCAAATTTTGGAGTAACTCTGTTACCCTTGCTGAAAACAACCCCGGGCTATTCTTATACCCTTGGGGGAGTCGGCAAAAATGCTGTTGGGACCCTAACGCACTGAGGGGTATATTCACAAGAACGTGTGATAACTACCGCAAGAGTAGCGTAACGCAACTTTCAATAACGCAGCCTATCACGGGAAAATAACCCCGTGTCAACGTGGAATTCACAACAAGGCGGTAGCATGCGATAGTCACCAGATAACGCGTCAAATGCCAGCGTGTAAATCAACACCACGCCCAAAAAATGCGAAACGCGAGAAATCATGCGATGAGGCCAATCACGGTACAAAAATCTGCGAAAAGCAGCCTCAGGCCTGCAACTCCTACGCGTCTGGCAGGCAATTGCACCATAAAAACCACAGGCACAACACACCAGAAACAAGCCAAAGCACGTAGCAACATCCATGCACCCTGACCCAGCGCAGAGGGCAATGCGAACACCACAACCCCCACAGACCACCAGCAAGGAACAAGTGGGTCGGGGAAGGCCAAGGAGAAAATGGAGAGGAAGACGGGGTGCAGACCGCAGGAAAACAAGACCAAGGCCACGGAGGCGACAGAACACTGCCAGCAAATGACCCACAAGCAGACCGCCTGGAATGCAGTCGCAGAGCCCCGGAGGCCAATCCAAGAGGCACCGGCAGGACCTGACAACCTAAACCAGGTACAAACCCGCTGCCAACAGGAAGGCAGCAACGGCGACAGGAGGTGGCAGTCCAGTGCCACAGGAAGAGCAGGAGGAAACCCAGGCCACAGTCATCAGTGTGGAGAGGGTGCAAGGAGTAGGGAGTACGGACACAGCCCGACAGGACCTGACACAACAACAACAGGGTGAGGATCCAACAGGGACTGGGGGGACGGTGGGTGATCAATCAATCAATCAATCAGGGAATTGTAAGTGCGCTACTTGTCAGGTATCGTGCGTGCAGCGCCTACCGAGTACCAAAAGAACTACTGGTACCAACAAACTACGACTCCCATGATGCCCGTGGGAGGATGGGTATTTAGGCGAGCGCGTCGCGCAGGACGTTGCGCGTAATACTGCTTTGTTTGGATTGTTCTCTCTCGGCCGAGAGAGAACGGAGGAAGGCAGCGCCGACGGGGATTCCTGTTTCAGAGATCCCCGGGTGAAGAGAGCCGCTGCTCGGACAGTCAGCGGCAGTCGAGTGAGTACGAAGTGGGGAATGGTGTGGAAGCCTGGAGATCAGCTTCCTGGTTCAATCCAAGTCCCGAGTACAGAGACAGTGATTCTGGGGCGGAATACGGCGGTGCTACCGCGTATTGCCGTCTCTGGTTATCATAGGTTTTCAGGCATCGGTTGAAGACGGTCAGAGTTGCTCTCAGCGGAATACAGCGGTGTAATTACCGCGTATTGCCGTTGGGATTGGAAAGGTTCTGATTTCAGCCCTAGAAGAACAGCGGAATACAGCGGTGAGATCAACCGCGTATTGCCGTTTGTATTCTTTTGTTTACATTATACTTTGGGAAGTGATAAGACTTTGTTGGGATTCCTAACACAGATGGAAGGCACCTCTGATTAGTAACAATTAACCATAGGGTTACAGCAACTCCCTGAGAAAGGGCTATGCATACTTCTCCAGACTGGCTTTGAAGTTATATTGCCAGCTCTAAGGGGAAGGTTATTATTTATTCTACGAAATTCCAAGGGTCTCTTTTCTGAGTGTGCGAAACAACCTGTGGGTATGTATTAGGTCTGTGTTGGTTCATTCGGATTGTGAGTTGTGCAAATCAGCAAGCATTAATGATTGTGAGTGTTTATCATTTCAGGTCCAGGCTTGGTTTGTGCACCATTTGAGATTGCCCAAGGACTGTACCTACTACAGTAATTATATTCAGGTACATATGTGCTATCCTTTAGCGAGATATATATGAGAGTAGACATCATACATTTGTTTATATCTATAGGTTTGTTGTTTCAGGTTCTATTCCACTGCTGTCCCTTCCCTCTCCTTTCCCTCGCCTGATCATTCGAATACCCTGTATATATTGCTTTCAGGGTGTTGGTGCTATCAGGAGGTGGACCTTTTTTTGCTGCGACTGGATCCTGCGGAGCTGGGCCTGACAGAATTACGCGCCCACGTATTTAGCTCCGCCCGGTCCAGACGGGGTAGAGAATGGCTACCATGGAGGACGTCCTTCAGGCGCTAGTCCTGGTACAACAGGAGTTGGCATCCTCAAGGGCAGAAACAGCCGCTTTAAGAGATAAGGTAGACAAATTATCTAGGAACCCTTTCGACGTCTCTTCGGCGTCTTCTCAGATACAGGTAACTGTACCTCCCCCATTCCATTGGCTAGTCCTGAAAGGTACGGGGGATCCGTTGAAGATACAGGTGTTTCTGACGCAGATAATGCTGCACTTCTCCTGCAAACCGGCCTCTTTTCCCAATAACCACTCTAGAGTAGCGTTTGCAATTTCTTACTTGGTTGGGGACGCAGCCACCTGGGCTGTCCCTTTAGTTAGGAACAATGATGCTGTGCTATCGGACTGGGCTGCTTTTAGAGCAGAGTTTGAGAGGGTTTTTGATCGACGGGCGACTACATTTAGTGCCGATAAAGAATTGTTAAATCTTAAACAAGGGAGAAATGATTTGGTTACATATTTAACTACGTTCAACAGATTAGTGGCCGAAACAGCTTGGCCAGAGGAAAAAAGGATGTCTTTATTTTATCAGGGACTGAGAGAGGAGTTAAAGGATGTCTTGGCTCAGATCGATCCTCAACCCACTACGTGCACGGACATGATTAATTTAACCCTGCGTCTGGATGGGAGGATGTCCGAGAGAGGGGGCGAGAAAAAGAAGTGGGAGAGAGGTTACTATAGATCGGAGAGACCTCCACGTCGGTCTATACCTAGCTCCGATACGCCCCCAGAACCCATGGAAATAGGGGCTGTTCGTATACCTTTGTCCAAAGAAGAAAGAGAGAACAGACGAGTGCAGGGGTTATGTATGTACTGTGGTAAAAGGGGACATTATGTAAGAGAATGCCCCATTAAACCCAAGTCCTCCGAAGCATGGTCCCGAAGTAAAAGGGTGGCTGTATCCACATCATGCCCTGCTACTCCTTCAGGGGTTTCTCTGGGTAGTATAGAGACAAACAAAGGTTGGCAGCTCCCCTCTTTGGCTACGTCCGACTTGTTAGATACAGAAACCCACATAGTGGTCTCCATGAACCTTGCTAGTAATGACCAGTCTCATCAGGTGGAGGCCATGTTAGACTCGGGTGCTACAGGTAATTTTATAGACAGTGGACTGGTCACGCTCCTTGGGTTGCAAAGGGTACCCAAGAAAAAGGCTGAAGAAGTACTCGCCGTGGATGGCCAACCGTTGAAATCCGGTTTGGTCATTGAGCAAACGGAGACCATCATATTAACCTTAGACATGGCAGAGGAAAAACATACGGAGAAATTATCGCTGAACATAATTGAAGCCCCACAGTATGAGGTCATCCTAGGTATGCCTTGGTTGTGTCGTCACAATCCCGCTATAGATTGGAAAACTAAGTCCATTCAGTTCAGCTCAGAAGAATGTCGGGAACATTTGGTCCTGAAGTGCCCCTCACAGGCAGCGGCTCTAAGACATCCGTATGTGGTTGCCACCGCAGCGGAAAAAGAGGTTAAGTTACCTGAGGAATACTCACAGTTCAGGGATGTCTTTAGCGAGATACAGGCGGAACAGTTGCCCCCTCACAGGGTGTATGACTGTAGGATAGACTTGGTGGATGGGGCTACGGTCCCTGCCTGTAGAGTGTATGCCTTGTCTGTCCCAGAAACCAGACACCTGCGTGAATACCTGGATCACTATTTAGAAATAGGGTTCATTCGACCCTCACGGTCACCGGCAGCATCACCGCTTTTTTTTATATCTAAAGCTAATGGAGATCTGAGGGCTTGTGTGGATTATCGAGTATTAAATAAGAATACGGTTCGAAACAGATACCCCTTGCCCCTCATTTCTGTGTTGCTTGACCAAGTGAAGGAGGCCAGCATTTACACATGGCTGGACTTGAGGGGGGCGCACCATTTGGTGCTTGTCAGGGATGGGGACGAATGGAAAACAGCGTTCAAGACTCGTTATGGTCTGTTTGAGTACACTGTTATGCCGTTCGGCCTTTGTAACGCCCCGGCGGCATTTCAGTATTTCCTCAACGATGTTCTGAAGGAATACGTGGACCTGTTTGTTGTGGTGTATATAGATGACATCCTCATCTATTCTGACACAGTGGAGGGGCATGCCGGTCATGTTGTCCGAGTGTTATCCAAGTTGCGTGCCCACAGGTTGTTCTGTAAATTGAGCAAATGTGAGTTTGGGGTGAGACGAGTGGAATTTCTGGGTGTTGTACTTAGCCCAGAGGGTTTACACATGGCGGAGAGAAAGGTGCTGGCGGTGCAGGAATGGCCAACCCCGAAAAATGTACGAGACGTACAGTGTTTCCTGGGCTTCGCGAACTATTATCGTAGATTCATCCTCCATTTCTCCCAGGTTGCTGCTCCAATATCCCGGCTGCTCAGGAAGGGTAGTCCCTTCCAATGGACCAGTGAGGCGGAAGAAGATTTTCGTTTTCTAAAGACTGCATTTACCATGGCTCCCGTCCTTGCACATCCCCGTCCGGAGCATCCCTTTGTGGTGGAGGCCGATGCCTCAGATGAGGCGGTTGGCGCCATACTCTCTCAAAGGAATCAGAGCACAGGGCAGCTCCATCCTGTGGCCTACTTGTCCAAAAAACTGAAGTCTGCAGAAAGGAATTACTCTATTGCCGAGAAGGAGTTGTTGGCAATAAAAAGGGCGTTCCAGGAATGGAGACAATATCTGTGGGGGGCTAGCCACCCTATCACGGTATATACGGATCATAGGAATCTGCAGTATATGAAGTCGGCACGACATCTTTCACAAAGACAAATGAGATGGATGTTGTTTTTTGCGGAATACGACTTTGTTGTTACGTTCCGACCTGGGGTGGAGAACCGCAAAGCCGACTCCTTATCTAGACAGGATACGACTGACTTATCTCGTCATGATGTCAAAGCTGAGGCCATCATTGAACCATCTAAAGTGCTGTGTGTTGTCCGAGTGGAAAACTTCTTAGCAGAAGTGAGAAAGCATAAGTCCCTCTCCGTCTGGGAGGCCTGGGCTACGGAGGTGGTGGAGCGCACAGTTAAGCAGGGATTGCCCTTCTATAGAGACAGATTGTATCTACCCACTACCGACATACAAAAGAAGGCATTCAGGTGGTGCCATGTCTCTCCCTTAGCGGGTCATCCGGGAGTGCGGAAAACATTGCATCTACTACAACGCTATTTCTGGTGGGGCTCCTTAAAGGCAGATGTCGCTTCCTGGGTGGCACAATGTGAGGAATGCGCGAGAGCCAAGAATGAAAACGTTAAGACCAAGGGAAAGCTCATCCCCATGCCCACTCCACACCACCCGTGGCGACACATCAGTCTGGATTTCGTTACTGGTTTACCCCTCGAGAAAGGTTGTTCTGCTATCTTGGTAGTAGTGGATGGTCTCACCAAGATGGGACATTTCATTCCTTGTGTTAATCTCCCTACGGCCAGTCAAACAGCCCAGCTCCTGTTAACTAACATTGTCAGGGTACATGGACTGCCTGAAGTCATAGTGTCCGACAGGGGGCCCCAATTCATAGCCAGGTTTTGGAAATTATGGTGCAAGGCCCTGCTTATAGACTCGTCTCTGTCGACAAGTTTTCACCCACAGACGGATGGGCAGACAGAACGCTTGAACCAAACCCTAAAAAAGTACCTTCGATGTTATGCGAAGGAGGCTCAGGAGTCCTGGGTGGACATGTTGTGGATGGCAGAATTGGCATATAACAATGCTTGGCATAGCTCTGTCGGTCTATCCCCTTTTTGTGCCAATTATGGATACGATGCCAAGATACTGCCTATCAACATCCCTGAGGAAGTGGCAAATCAACCCATGGTCCTGTCTCACGTGCGGAAGCTCCACTCACTACAGCGGAAGGTCAGAAGCCATCTGATCCAGGCCAAAAAGACCTATAAGACATGGGAAGACCGCCATCGGATAGAGGGGCCTCAGTATAAGGTGGGGGACATGGTGTGGTTGTCCACCAGGAACATTCGTTTCAAGCTGCGAAGCATTTTCCACCCTAGATATATTGGTCCTTACGTCGTTGTTAAACGCCTCAATCCTGTCACTTACAAGCTGAGACTGCCCGGATCCCTTCGGATTCACCCGGTGTTCCACTGTAACCTCCTGAAACCTGCCTTGGGGGCGCGCAGACGTGCTCCGCCACCAGTGATCTGCGATGGGGGTGCGGAATATGAGGTGAAGAGTATTCGGGATTCGAAGATGCGGAGAGGGGTGCTCTGGTATCTGGTCTCGTGGAAGGGGTATTCTGCAGAGGACGACTCGTGGGAGCCGTGGCAGAATGTGCATGCACCTTCGGCTGTTCGTTCATTTCACAGGCGATGTCCGTTCAAACCTGGGCCTAGGAGGCGCTAGGGGAGGGGGACCTACTGTCAGGTATCATGCGTGCAGCGCCTACCGAGTACCAAAAGAACTACTGGTACCAACAAACTACGACTCCCATGATGCCCGTGGGAGGATGGGTATTTAGGCGAGCGCGTCGCGCAGGACGTTGCGCGTAATACTGCTTTGTTTGGATTGTTCTCTCTCGGTCGAGAGAGAACGGAGGAAGGAAGCGCCGACGGGGATTCCTGTTTCAGAGATCCCCGGGTGAAGAGAGCCGCTGCTCGGACAGTCAGCGGCAGTCGAGTGAGTACGAAGTGGGGAATGGTGTGGAAGCCTGGAGATCAGCTTCCTGGTTCAATCCAAGTCCCGAGTACAGAGACAGTGATTCTGGGGCGGAATACGGCGGTGCTACCGCGTATTGCCGTCTCTGGTTATCATAGGTTTTCAGGCATCGGTTGAAGACGGTCAGAGTTGCTCTCAGCGGAATACAGCGGTGTAATTACCGCATATTGCCGTTGGGATTGGAAAGGTTCTGATTTCAGCCCTAGAAGAACAGCGGAATACAGCGGTGAGATCAACCGCGTATTGCCGTTTGTATTCTTTTGTTTACATTATACTTTGGGAAGTGATAAGACTTTGTTGGGATTCCTAACACAGATGGAAGGCACCTCTGATTAGTAACAAATAACCATAGGGTTACAGCAACTCCCTGAGAAAGGGCTATGCATACTTCTCCAGACTGGCTTTGAAGTTATATTGCCAGCTCTAAGGGGAAGGTTATTATTTATTCTACGAAATTCCAAGGGTCTCTTTTCTGAGTGTGCGAAACAACCTGTGGGTATGTATTAGGTCTGTGTTGGTTCATTCGATTGTGAGTTGTCGAATCAGCAAGCATTAATGATTGTGAGTGTTTATCATTTCAGGTCCAGGCTTGGTTTGTGCACCATTTGAGATTGCCCAAGGACTGTACCTACTACAGTAATTATATTCAGGTACATATGTGCTATCCTTTAGCGAGATATATATGAGAGTAGACATCATACATTTGTTTATATCTATATGTTTGTTGTTTCAGGTTCTATTCCACTGCTGTCCCTTCCCTCTCCTTTCCCTCGCCTGATCATTCGAATACCCTGTATATATTGCTTTCAGGGTGTTGGTGCTATCAGGAGGTGGACCTTTTTTTGCTGCGACTGGATCCTGCGGAGCTGGGCCTGACACTACTCACCCGTGAGGGTCTCAAGGCGCTGAGGGGGGGGGTCCGCAGATCTGTTTAGCCGAAGAGCCAGGTCTTGAGGGTCTTCCTGAAGGTGTTCAGGGAGGGGGCGTGTCTGATGTCCGCCGGTAGCTCGTTCCAGGTCTTGGCTGCAATGTGAGAGAAGGATCTTCCGCCTGCTGTGGTTCTGTGGATGCGCGGGGTTTCGGCCAGTGCGAGGTTGGAAGATCGGAGGTTTCTTTTGGGTACGTGGAAGTTGATTCTGCCGTTGAGGTATTTGGGTCCGTTGTTGTGTAGGCATTTGTAGGCGTGAGTGAGGATTTTGAAAGTGACTCTTTTCTCCACGGGGAGCCAGTGGAGACTTCGTAGGTGTTGCCTGATGTGTTCGTGTCGGGGGATGCCGAGGACGAGTCTGGCGGCGGTGTTCTGTACTGTCTGGAGTTTGCGGAGTAGGGACTTGTTGATGCCGGCGTAGAGTGCGTTTCCATAGTCCAGTCTGCTGGTGATGAGTGCGTGGGTGACTGTCTTCCTTGACTCAGGGGGGATCCACTTGAAGGTCTTGCGGAGGATGCGGAGGGTGTTGAAGCAGCTGGAGGTGACGGCGTTGACCTGTCTGTTCATGGAGAGTGATGAGTCGAGTACGATGCCGAGGTTCTTGGCGTGGTCTGAGGGGGTAGGTGGGCTTCCGAGGGCGGTCGGCCACCAGGTGCTGTCCCATGCAGAAGGGGTGGTACCGAGGACTTCTGTCTTCTCGGCGTTGAGCTTCAGGCAGCTGTTGGTCATCCAGACTGCGACGTCTGGCATTCCTTTCTGGAAGTTGAGTTTGGCAGTGGTGGGGTCTTTGGTGAGGGAGAGGATGAGCTGGGTGTCGTCGGCGTAGGATACGATGTTGAGGCCGTGTTGTCGGACGATGGCTGCGAGGGGGGCCATGTAAATGTTGAAGAGGGTGGGGCTCAGTGATGGGCACAATGCCACACATGCACAATGAGGTGTAACACACTGCACACCCACAATTACCCAGGGACACGTCCCCCATCCCCGTGGCACACTGCAGCACACACACATAGCAATCACAGCACATACCATGACAATGTGGCACAAAGTGCAACACCCACACTGCAGAACAGGGGGACACAACTGGGTCCAACCAGGCACAGTAACAGAACAATCACATCGGACAGAGCAGGGAACTGTGAGATGCACATCTACCCCTACAACCCCACATCAGCCATGTAGGCCAAATGGACACTGTCCCTACTCAAATAGACACCACCGCCCAAACACTCACAATGTACATCGTCACACAGTCTGCATGTCGACAAGAACAAGGCGCCAACACAATGCCAACATGCACCTCCCCTTCACAATGCAGAGGGACAAACAACACCTCCAGCAGGTCAGAACAGAGAATCCATCAGTGATGCCCGAGACGAGACACCACAGCCCAGACACCGACGCCCTACAACAGCCCATGGACATCCCACACAACCCACCACCAGGACCAGGGCAGACAAGCCACTCAGAGGAGAACCCAGCCCCTGCAACAGACCACACAGCATGAAGCACCCGCAATCACGGCTGGCTCACAACACTTCACCCACCCACACATGGCATCCCAATGCCAGGTGGCAGAACGCCAAAAGGAGGTGGCCCAACAGGTGAGGGTGTTGCCGAACCCATGGAATGCGAACTAGAACACATACGTGGGTGTCCAATACCCTTCAGGGACCCCCCACACCCCACAAAGGAGACCCACACCTCCACAGAGACACATGCACATATCATGTTGAACTGGCCATGGGCACGTGCGCCCGGCCCCTTTATTGGCAGGGCCACGTGTAAAGTGACGCCTGTGCTGGATGTGTGTGGGGTGAGTATAAGCCAGCCCGCACGGAGTGCTTGGTGCTGCCAACAACCTGAACAGTGGACACCAGTGCAATGGAAACAGAAAACACCAGCATAACAGAGTCAACTGCAGAGCAACATGGAGGGATCCGGAGTAAGGACAGAGGTCACCCAATATTCAGTCTGGACGTTCCTTGAGTTGCAGTGCACTGAGGCAGGGGCACTAGAGAAGAGCGAGCTCATGTGAAGAAATTGCTAGGATTGTGTCCCTTCGGATCAGTCCTGATGCAGATGCAGTGGGGTGTGTTACACCTGCATCAACTTCCTCATCAACGTCCCAGGTCTCCCACACTGCCTGAGGTGACAGTTGCGTCCGCAGTCCACAGCGCAATACCCAGCAATAGATCCTGGTGTGTAGCTTGACTACCACCACAGTCTGCATTCCTGCCGTGGGGCTGTTGCCTCCTGCCCTCCCATTGTCTGTGCCCTCTCCCTTCCGCACACTTGACACATCTTCCTCATCATAGTCCCAGGTCTTCCCCACTGCATGAGGTGACATTGCTGCGCAACCTCACAACAGCACAAAACTCAATCAGTAACGGACAATGGCTTGCGGTGCACTGAGTCACTGGCACCTGGAGTGCTGAGCAGGGTATCAGTCCGATGATGGCATCCACGACAGGTCTGAGCACCTCCTTAGGTCTGTCAGGACCACCGTTTCGACTCTGGTAGATGGCGGTTGAAGGTGTCCTTGCGGTGGTGGCGTGTGCCTCCTGCGGTGATGCGACGTCCGGGCCGGTCAAGACTCGATGCCATGTGTGGGCCCTGGTGGACCGCAATTGGGGCCGGAGGAGGCGGACAGCACAGGGCCACAGACACATGGCGTTGATGACCCCAAGACCATCGCTACAGAGGCCATTCAATGACTCAGAAGAAGGGGTCCCAGGCCTGAGCAGCACAGAGTTAGTGGTCCCGGATGCACTGCGGCCGGCACAGGCACCCAGCTACGGGACGGTGACTTGCGGTGTAGTCAGATGGGCCATGCGACCTGAGCGGGTCCCCATCAATGTCCGAGGTGTATGTTGCGGAGGGTTTCGGGGGACAGTGGAAGGTGTCCTCCAGGGCATGATGCGGAAGGTCTGATGTTATCTGGAAGCAGCAAATGGAGGAGTGGAAAGCGCAACCCTCGTCCTCACCAACAATTCGGGATCAGCTACATGAGGATGAAAACTAGCCCCTAGTCCATGGACTCAAACACCACCAATGTCCGACCAGTGAGTGTCCATGAATGTCGGGGAACAAACTTAGTGGCACAGGTGCTGTGAGGGGATGCAGTCTGCGATGATGCCCGTACACAGATGTGAACTCCAAGAATGCCAAATCAAGGCTCTGTGACCTACCTGACCGTGGTGTAGGCCGGAGGCAACGGTCAGCACGGCCCATTCACCGAGAGTCGCTGGCATAGGTTGGATGGCCCCACCGGCCTGCGTAGTTCAGGTTCAGTGGCACCATGTGTAGCAGGCTGGCGTTGAACAGGGTTAGTGGCACCATGTGTAGCAGGCTGGCGTTGAACAGGGTTAGTGGCACCACGTGTAGCAGGCTGGCGTTGAACAGGGTTAGTGGCACCATGTGTAGCAGGCTGGCGTTGAACAGGGTTAGTGGCACCACGTGTAGCAGGCTGGCGTTGAACAGGGTTAGTGGCACCACGTGTAGCAGGCTGGCGTTGAACAGGGTTAGTGGCACCACGTGTAGCAGGCTGGCGTTGAACAGGGTTAGTGGCACCACGTGTCGCAAGATGCCCATATGGAACTATGCCTCACTGAACTGGGGGTCTGGTGCTGTGGCCGCTGGCCGGGATATGGGGTCACTGCCATTCATGACTCAAGACACAGTTCCACATGTGGGACCTACTGGTCCGAAGAGTAGGCCGGGGGCGGCAGTGGAGTACGTCAACGAAAAAGGAATAAAGCGGGCCGGTGTCGTGGCAGCCGTGATGGTCTGAGGTGGCTGCCAAGGTCTCGGGCCTCGGGCTTGTGGCTTGCGCCGGCTGGTGGTGGGCCCTCCTTGACATACGCCGGTGTCGGAAGGTGATCAGTGTGGCCTGGCTGCGCAGGGGCTGGCCTGATGGGTTCGTGGACCAGCGTGTCGGGTTCCGGCAGGCGCACGGCATCTCAGGCAACTCCGCTCATGAGGATGGCGTCGGCCTCGTGGCGAGGTGGGAGGCGCCGCCCTGGCAGACGTGGCTCTTTCCGGAAGTGGACCACGCCCAGGCCTACGTGGTTTTTATTCACACCCCTACGCTGGCGTGGCGTACGCCGGGCCATCCCACTCCGCTGACGCTTAGGGGGGGGCGTAACAGGCAACATTTCCACGAGGTACCCCACTGGCTGTGGTGACATGGTGGCGTCCACTGTCCACTACACTCCATACGCAAGCGGTGTATGTCGCCATGGATATGGGTGTGTTCTGCATACTGCGAGGTGTCCAGCACATCTCCGGCACTGTTGGCATTGTGTACTTTCCCAATCATGGTTCTACTGCATCCTTCACACATGCCTGGTTGCCACCTCTCCCCACATTCGGCTAGTATGTGGCTGAGGTGCCATGCCGTTGCTGGCTCATTTTCAGGGCTTGCCCATGTGGACATTGTAGGTTGTTCTGTCGTGTCTGGTGGGTGGGCATATTGTTGTGCCTGTTGTATGTGATTTTGTGACGTGTGCATTGCCAGAGTTGTGAGTTGCATGGTTGTGGTGTTGAGGTGTGTGGGGTGTTCATTTGTATATTGCCAAGGGGCTGTACATTTCCCTTGTTGCCATCCTGGGAACGCTGGTTGATGATGGACTGTCGGAGGATGAAGGTATCATGCACACTGGCTGTGTATTTGAAGGCGACATTGTTGGGTGTTCCACGGTGTTCTGTTGTTGCCTGCACATTGGTGTGAGACGTGTGCTTCCTGTTGCGGTGATTGTGTGCTGTGTCACCAGGGGGCACAGGTAGTACATGTGTGCTGTGTGTTGCCCCCAACATGTGCGTGCATCCTGCTTGGGCGTATGGTCCTTGCTTGGTCTCCAGCGGATCCTGTGCATTGTGTTGTACGTATGGGGACTGGGGTACCAGGGTGATGGTGATGTCCAGGACAGGTGTGGGGGACTTGGATGTGGCTGGCTGTGGGACCCCTCCGAATCTGGTGGGTGTTGGATGGGGGGGTCTCAGGGGCCAACAGGTGCAGCCACGCCATCAGCTTTGTGTGGGGTGGGATGTTGGTTGTCCGCTGTGTTGTTGCCGTAGGCCTGTTAGGCGATGATGGTCAGGATGCGTAGGTTGGTTGTCCCTTTCAGCCTGGAGTGGAAGGTGACATTGTCAGATGTTGGGTCTGTGCGGCTGGTACGTTTCCTGGGGTTCTGCTGTCTTTGTCTGCGCTGCGTCTGTGTTGGTCCGGGGGGGGGGTGTTCCGGGTGTGGGATGGGGTCCTGGGGTGATGGGGGTGGGTGTTGTGGCACTCTTGGGTGTCCGGGCTGCATGATGTGTGGCTCCATGGCATCTGTTGCCCTTCGGTTGTGGCCCTGGGCTGTGCTCCCTTTTGTGGTGCTGGCTGCCGTCCGACTTTACACCAGGTCAGAGCAGGTGTAGATTTCCTGGTGCTAACGCGCCTTATCGCCTGTTTTGTGTTTTTATCGCGGATGTGGCTGGTCGTTGTGAATGTTGAGGTGTGCTGTTGTCTCGGCTTTTGTCACGGGAACACCTACTCTGCATTTCATTAGCTATATTTGCGAGGTTCCTCTGTGGCGATGTTTTTTGCGGCTGCTATCGCGGGTATACTGGTGCTGTGGGTTGTTAACACCGGCTTGTGAATGGGGGGGTAAATTTATCACGACTTTGGCTGCGATAAAGTGCCGTTAATTCGGCGATAGCTCCTTGTGAATATGCCCCTGAATGCGGTTAGATACCTGCTTTCAGGCGCTATATTTTGGCAGAAAAATCCATTTGAGATATCTAGTGTTGTTTTGTATTTTTTGCGCACAATGTTATTCATTAATGCGGCACTGTGCGCATTTTGAACTGCAAATGTCTTTGTGCAAGTGTTTAAATGTCTGTAATCTAAAACTAGACGATATGTGTTGTCAGGTTTGACTACGGGGAACAAAGGATTGTTCATAGGTGAAGTGCAATTTTTTATCACCCCCTGATATTCTAGTTGATCTAGAATCTCCCTGACTTGTTTTTTAGCTTCCTGCTTTATAGGGTATTGCCTTTGAGCATTTGGGGAAACTTTTAACGGGATCACGTGGTGGGTTGAATCCTCATCCCAACCAGCATGATTTTTGTACAATGCTGGAGCTAGGGCAACCGCCCACTCCTGCGCATATGCATGTTTTAAGTGAATGGGAACGAGGTCGGAAAAGGCTGGAAAAATTACAGTTTCTCCCCTAGGGCACTCCATGACGAATGCTGGTGGCCAGTCTTGTTCTGCTAATAGAATGTCATAACCAGATGACAGATTTTTCCAAAACAGAGCTTTAACTTTTATGGGCTTGTCCCCCTCCATCCGGAGTGTTATCTCATGTAACTTATGTGGGACACTTACACGAGTATCAGGTGTTTCCACTGTGATATACTCACTCAAATCCGCTGTCACCAGAAATTCCTTCAGGTTCTGGCGAGCTATCGTTACTTCTGCCGCGCTGTCTTGCATCGTCAGAGCCCATTCCCCGTTCAGAAGCTGTGTCCTCAGAATTCTGGGCATGTCTGATCTTGAGACCTGCTACCTTCTTCTTTTTAAACTGAGGTTTTGATTTTTGTTTATCTTCTTTTTTAGGTGCGTAGTCCGCAGCGCGTTGCGTGTCTCTGGACTTTGTACGCTCCTTTGACCGTCCTTCCCTCTCGGAGTTTCTTGATGAACCCTGAAAGGAACGAGTATCAGTATCCTGATACCTGTCAGGTTTTTTAATATTATCCCTATTCCTGAGGTTATACCTCCTTTCAGAGGGCTCCTGTTCAGGAGACCTACCTCTGGATTGAGATCTGGTGTCTTTAGACTTTTGTTGTTTTTTATTTTCCCACTTCTTTTTAGAAGAAGTAGGTGTCTGCTTTGTAGTGTCCTTTCCAGGACTGCCCATCAGTTGTGGTTTTAATGCTTTCCCACCTAGACTGTCTCTGCCTAATTCTGCATATGCAGTTTCAATTATTTTGGGTAGTTCATGTTGTTGATCCTCTGGACCGAACTCCCTTAGGCATTGGCGGATCGCCACTGAAGCTGCTTCCCCCTTAATGTTAGCTAGTATTATGGCTGATACCTGGTCAAAGTTATTTAGTAACTTCGGGCCATATGTATGAAAGTTTGCTTTTGCGATTCTCAAATAGCGAATTTTAGAGAATTGCTATTTGAGAATCGCAAAACGAGATGTATGTAGGATTTGCAAAAAAATTTGTGAATCCTACATATTCCTTAATTGCGAATCGCAAATTGAGATTCGCAATTAAGGAAACCCTCCCCATTCATTCCTATGGGCCTAGAGGCCCATAGGAATGAATGGGAAGACATTCTCAATTTGCGATTAGCAATTAGAGAATCGCAAATTGAGAATGCAATTTCAAGGTTGCAAGGGTGTCAAAAGGACACCCTGTTGCACCCCTGCAATAAGCATGGGTGCACATGTGGCGCACATACATGCCCTAAGGGCATGTATGTGCGCCACATTGCACTTTGAAAAATGCAAAAAAGTGCATTTTTCAAAGAAATCGCAAATTACCACCAACTTGAAGTTGGTGGTAATTTGCGATTCGTTAAAGCCAAATTGCACTTTTTTGTGCTTTTTACATTGCATTTAAGGAATCGCAATTTGCGATTCCTTAAATGCAATCGCAAAATAGGGAATCGCAAATTTTGCGATTCCTTATTTTGCGAGGCAGTTTTTCATTTATACATACCACTGAGCCCAATTGCGATCGCAAACGCCGAAATTCTGCGAATTTCGGCATTTGCGATCGCAATTTGGAATGATACATATGGCCCTTCATCCCTAAGTTAAGGGCAGGCTCTGCTCCGTACTCATTTTGTATCTGTTTCAATACTTCAGGTACTACTGCTATTGACGGGATACCATGTGTTCTGGTATATATGGCAGCAAAGACTGAACCCCAAGAGGTGCAGTCCTCTACTTGTGCAAGCAGATTGTTAGAATTCTGTGTTTATCACTGGTTGTAGTATTCGGGAATACTGCTTCAAGCTGAGTTATTTTCTGAGCTATCCAGAATGGGATTTGTTCGCGTTTTGCTGGCATTTTGCCCATTATCGCGTGTAATGTTTGTGGAGTTATTTTATTAACTGTACCTTGGACTGGAGTGTCTTGTGCTGCAGCTGGTGCAGGCTGAACTGTTAAAGTCCTCATCACAAATTGTGTGAGGTTTCTGTAGATTTTAATCAAATCTCTGTGTTGTACGAGTAAGTCTGGCTGTGGCATTGTGTTAATGTCAGGATGCGGTGTGTATGCCGCTAATATGGGCCATGTGGCTCCTGCTCCTCCGAGCGGGCCTAATCTTGCTCTTCCATGTACGTGGGGTAGGGCGCCTTTAAACCAGTAATTATGCTCCTGGTAAGTGAGCGGAACCTCTAATTCCTCAAAAGGAGTATAGTCCGCTGGTGTTTCACCTTCTAAGTAGTAGTGAAATACATCTGTAACTGCATTCGCTGCTGGGAATGTAACCCATGAATAGAACACCTCTGTTTTATTGGATTCGTGTGCCTCAATCACGAAAATTACATTACCACCCCTGGCTCTTAAGCCATGTTCTAGAAGTTTTATGGTGACTGCCCTTCTGAAATTTGGTGCAATTTGTATTGCATCTTCAGGGTCTTCTTCTAAACCGAAGAGGTTTGTTTCAACTCTCCTTGTTTCTTCTGCTTGTTCAACCATTTTTAAGTGGAAGAATGGTGTTTAAGGAAATTTTAAGATAAGGTGTAAATGCACAATTGTAGGAACTATATGTCCTTCAAGCTTGAATAACCTACAGCCAATAAATAGTATTCTCATACTACTCAGCTGCGGCGGATTTTGTGCCCACCCACTCCAGACGTCTCTGGGGTTTTGTGAGTAGGTTCTCTGAGAATACCACGACTGAACTACTCAGATTCTACTGTTAAATACGTACCCAACCAACGTTGGCGGCGCGATGTCATGTAGCGCCTATAGTACCCCTGCAGGACCTGCGCATTTGGATAACATATACTGCGGGCTTGGTGGCAGCCTGACTCCGTGCACCCCCACCGTATATGTTAGCTTAGTTTTGCATTAGCTAGCTCACAGTGCCACTAGTGTCTCCTCTTATCGGGGAGGGATTATTTTCTGGCAACCTTAGATCATGACAACCCAAATTCCTCAGAATCGTGGAAACAATATACCACCTTTCGCTCAGTCACTCGTGCTCACTTATTTGATTTGTCTCAGAGAGTTACACAGAATAAACAGTCGGGCGTTTCAATAAGTATTTATTGAACAGTTGTTATTCTAGTGTAAAATATATGTGCTGCGGTAACCAGCAGACAATAGCAGAGATATATTATCAGCAGTACGATAAAAGCAAAGGGATAGAACAGTTCTACCATATTACCATAATCATGAGTACATACATGAATATAAAAGCATTATGCAAGTGCGCGTACTCCTACGATGCCTAACTAGATGTACCTGAGTGTACCTAGCATATGTGTGTAGGTCTAAAAGCTAAGAGCCAAGAATCCTTCTAGGATTTAGTTGAACCCCCCATACCTGAATAGAGAGAGTGTGGGACCCCGTCCTGGTGTCGAGTTGGACACCCCGTCAGGGCTGTGTCAGACCACTGTCAGCTGGAGCGACTGCATGCAGGAGCCTCAGCGTCTCTGGTCAGTGTGTCAGCATGGAAGTCTCGGTTCCCTCTGTCTTACCGGGGCAAGATGTGGTGTATTTATACCCTAAAGAGTCTCGGTCCTCAGTATGGTTTGTATTGGACAAGAGGAAGACGTCTGGGGTGAACTTTGTACATACATATTATGCACGTGGTGTATTCTTAGAGAGCCATGCATAATTAATGAGTACAGTGAGGGCCTATGTTTGGGGAAAACTCTGCTGTATTCAAAACCACAGGATAGATAACGTTCAGCCCTCAGAGCTCGTTGTGTACTAGCTGGGACCAATGTAGGTGAAAGATCATGCCTATATAAGGAATCATGACTATAATAGGACATGTACAGTTATGACCATAATTGGGCATATGCGACTATGACCATAATAGGGCAAGTACGAATATGACCATATTAGGGTAAATATGAATACGTCCATTTTAGGGCATGCACGAACGGGTCTACATTAGGGCCTCTATGCGGGATATAACACATGAAGGAGGTAGGTATATGTAGATTAAAGATATTGATAGAGGTACAGGATGAGAAATAGGGTAGTGCATTGGATATGCTTTTCAGGAGGAAAGTAACAAACACACAGATCCAAGTACATGGAAGGTACATAGATGCACAATGGAAGATGTACGTGTAGACCAAAGATGCACCAGATAAACTCCGGTTTTCAAGTGTTATTGTACTTTAATTTTTTTTTTTTGTAACATAATTATTCTACATGTTTATACAAAGCAATACACAAAGATAGGTACATATCTATAGTAAAAATAAATGATTATATACAGAGGGATATGCTGTAAATTTCTGTTTGCGTATGGTGCTTATATGGGGAAGAGCCAATTCTTGAGTAGTTTTCTGAAGATAAGGTGGCTGTCTGTGGATCTTATGTTGGGGGGTAAAGAGTTCCATAGTTTGGCTGCTTGAGCAGAGAAGGATGTGCCACCCATGGTTTTTTTCTTGTATCTTGGGATTTTGAGGCGAGGTGCCATTTTAGAGCGGAGGTTCCTTTGTTGAATGTGTTTGGTGATTTTATTTCTGATGAAGAGCGGTCCCATTCCATGTATTGCTTTGTGGGTGATACAAAGCAGCTTAAACGTGGATCTTCTGGCAACCGGTAACCAATGCAGGGCTTTCAAGGCAGGTAAGATGTGGTCTCGCGGTTTGATATGCAAGAGTAGTCTGGCAGCCGAGTTCTGAATCCGTTGTAGTCTTTTCATAGTCGTTAAAGGTGATCCGTGGTAGGGGCTATTGGCGTATCTTTAAGCCATTCACAATATCCACAAACTCCTGCCAAAATCTCACTGTCATTTAGCCTCAATGAGTTGCTTCACATACTGCCCAATTATTATTTTCAACAACCTTTTCCACTTGGGCAACATTCTTAACACCTGAGAAGTTAGGAGGGGGGGTAGAGGCTACCTGCCCAGAACAGGGTCAGGCCTACATGCCAGAGCATTTCCGAATACAATCCTTCAAATTGATAATGACTGGCTAAATCATTCACTTCAACAGCTCCTTCATTTTAGCAATTGTCTGCTGACTCTAATAACCTTTATTTAATCGATGAATTCTTAGAACTCACTTACCACATGGACAACAAAGAAAATAAAACCCATTCTCAACCTCATATCGCACACAACCTCAAAACCTTTGTTATGACTCTGCAACTTCAGGCTTAGTCCGACCACTCCATTGTCACCAACCTCTCTAAACAAATACCGACCCCTAGAATCAGTCACCCCCCAGATTCCAATCAGACATTTCAGAAATCAAAACAGAGGTATTCAAGTCAACCTATCTTGCCATCAAAAGCTACCACTGTGCAGCATTGCTTGACAATGTATCAACCTTTCTACACTTTCCATCTCAAATACACCACCCAGTGATTCACTGGAGAACTTTTTTTAATTTATTTTTTTATTGGTATTTTATCGTTGTAAAGGAAGCATCAACAACAAGAACAAAAAGAACGAACAACATGTGGCCTGCTGATCCCACTACACATGTGCCCCCAGTGTCAATCACATTGATCACTACATTTTTCAGAATTACAGTTTTACGTAAAGTGTGTTATCCGTCATCCCCTCCAGCCGTCATGGCTTGCTCCCTTGTTCTCAAATAGTTCATGAGTGGTTCCCAGATGTCTTTGGGTCTAGAGGGGGCTGGCAGCTCCTCTGCATACAGTTCCAGGTTCTCCTTGCAGTATGCAAAAACAACAGTTGATGGACAGAATGCAGAACAATGTCATACATTCATCCCAGTACAGAGATCTGGGCCTAAATCCATCGTTTTTTTGCTCACCATGCCATTCCAGTTTGAACCCAGCCATATGCAAATCAGTCTTGACCCTGTGCCTCATGGGAACAGTCCAGCCCGAACTGCCAAGCCAGGTCCTCCCTGGACTGGAAACAAGCATCCTAGGACCGGTTTCGGGGTTTCACCCCTCTTCAGCCAGGATAGCTTGCTTCCAGTGGCATGGAGAGCACGGGACCCACGTCTGGGCATACCCGTCCCACTCGGGGTGACAAATGCAAAAACAACAGTTGATGGACAGAATGCAGAACAATGTCATACATTCACCCCAGTACAGAGATCTGGGCCTAAATCCATCGTTTTTTTTGCTCACCATGCCATTCCAGTTTGAACCCAGCCATATGCAAATCAGTCTTGATCCTGTGCCTCATGGGAACAGTCCAGCCCGAACTGCCAAGCCAGGTCCTCCCTGGACTGGAAACAAGCATCCTAGGACCGGTTTCGGGGTTTCACCCCTCTTCAGCCAGGATAGCTTGCTTCCAGTGGCATGGAGAGCACGGGACCCACGTCTGGGCATACCCGTCCCACTCGGGGTGACAAATGCAAAAACAACAGTTGATGGACAGAATGCAGAACAATGTCATACATTCACCCCAGTACAGAGATCTGGGCCTAAATCCATCGTTTTTGCTCACCATGCCATTCCAGTTTGAACCCAGCCATATGCAAATCAGTCTTGACCCTGTGCCTCATTGGAACAGTCCAGCCCGAACTGCCAAGCCAGGTCCACCCTGGACTGGAAACAAGCATCCTAGGACCGGTTTCGGGGTTTCACCCCTCTTCAGCCAGGATAGCTTGCTTCCAGTGGCATGGAGAGCACGGGACCCACGTCTGGGCATACCCGTCCCACTCGGGGTGACAAATGCAAAAACAACAGTTGATGGACAGAATGCAGAACAATGTCATACATTCACCCCAGTACAGAGATCTGGGCCTAAATCCATCGTTTTGGCAGGGTATGCCCAGACGTGGGTCCCTTGCTCACTTTGCCACTGGATTCAAGCTAGCCTGGCTGATGAGGGCTGTTAGCCCGAAACCGGTCCCAGGATGCTTGATTCCGGTCCAGGGAAGACATGGCTTGGCAGTTCGGTCTGGACTGTTCCCATGAGGCACAGGGTCAAGACTGATTTGCATATAGCTATGTCTGAACTGGGGTGGCAAAGTGAGCTAAAGAATGATGATGGATTCAACCCAGATCTGTGACTGGGGGTGAGTGTTTGAAAAGTTTCAGCACTCAGTCCATCATCTCCTTGTGTTTGCTTTGTTCTCCTTGCAGTATACCAAGGGCCAGATGTATGACGGTTTTTGCATGCGCAAACGGGTTTGAGAACCCGTTTGCGCATGCAAAAACCAATAGGGGTATGTACCATACCAAAATAGCGAGTCGCAATTTATTTGTGACTCGCAATTCCAAAATAGCGACTCGCAAATAAATTGCGTTCCCTTCCTAATAGTGAGCGCAACCCCATGTACAAATGTTTTGCGACCGCAATTGCGGTCGCAAAACACTTGCAAATTACCACCCTCTTCAAGAGGGTGGTAATGGAGTCGCAAAAGGGAAGGGGTCCCCAGGGGATCCCTTCCCCTTTGCAAATGCAGGGAAAAATATTTTTTCTTGCCCTTAAAAAATGAAACGAAAACGTTTCATTTTTTTTTTTTTAAATGCATCCCGTTTTCCTTTAAGGAAAACGGGCTGCATTTAAAAAAAAACTGCTTTATTTAAAAGCAGTCCCAGGCATGGTGGTCTGCTGAGCCCAGCAGGCCACCATACCTGGGAGGGCCTGTCAATCCCAATGGGCTCGCAAATTGCGAGAGGCTCATTAATATTAATGAGCCTCGCAATTTGCGACCCCATTGGGAATCGCAAACAGTGTTAAACACACTGTTGTACATGGCAAATTGCACCTCGCAAATGAGTCGCAATTTGCCAGGCGCAATTTTGCTGGTCGTACATCTGGCCCCAAGTCCTTTATCCATTGTTCGGGCAGTGGAGCCGCCCTGCTCTCCCAGTTCATCGCCACCCTCCTCTTTGCTAACAGCAATGCAATTTTCGTAAATTTACCAATTGTGCCCTTCAGATGCGGCGTAAGACACAAAAGACAAACTTGTGGGCTACAAACTAGGCTAGCGGCAGGCATGATCTGAAGCCGGTGTACCACCTCCGCCCAGAACTCGGACACCAGCCCACATTCCCACGCTAGGTGCATGAAGTCCGCTCCCTGAGCCCCACATCTCTTGCATGCGTCGTTTTCCCTGAGACCATATTTGTGCAATCTAACTGGTGTGTGGTACATTTGGTGGAGGTATTTGAAGTGAATAATGCGCAGGTTGCCATTCGAGGTGAGAACGCCAGTGAGTTGGCAGCAGTACTCCCATTCTTTCTGCGTGAGTTGGGGTTGAAGTCTTTCATTCCAGCGGGTCAGGCTTCTGGCTTTGACAGCGACCCTTTCGTCCCTGGCCGCTCTGTACAGTTTGGTGATTAATTTATGCCGCGTGGGGCTGACTATAAGCATCTGCAGTGTTTGGAATGTCAGCGGCTCATCAGGAAAGGTGTGGTAGTGCGCCTGCACCGCCATCTTGAGCCTGTGAAATGTGAACAGAAATAGCTGCGACTTGTTGTGTATGTATTGTAACTCCTCTGTCATGAAAAATCTACCATTTGGGTATAAATCTTGCATTTTTTCTATACCTGCTAATCTCAGGGTGTGCATAGCCCCTGCCTCGCATGTTACCGATCGTGATGCGCCAAAGGGAGCGAAGGGGCGTATAGTGGAAGCTTCGCTGCCGAGCGACCTATAGCTTGCCAAGCTGCAATTGTGGTGTCTATGGTGTTAATTTCCGCTTTGGGAATTACCCGTTGGGAATGCGACAGTATACAGCGTAAAGGGATTGGGTGGGCATCGCCATTCTCCACCGCTACGTGAGGAATTAACTCATGGCGGTTGTACCAGTAGTGTGCGTATTGCGCTTGCGCACACAGGTAATATAAATGCATATCTGGAAAATTAAAGCCACCTTTGTTGTAATCCAAAATGAGTGTATCCCAACCCACCTGGGGTTGCTTCCCCCCCCACACCAGCTTAACCAGTAACGAGCGTATATTTTTAAAAAACTGACAGGTCAGTTTTATGGGTATGTTGCTAAATAAGTACAAGAATCGAGGCAGGATAATCATCCTAATAAGGACTATTCGGTCAGCCAGTGATAACGGCATCCCCGTCCATCTAGATACTTGGTGTTCCAGCGTGTTGTATGCTTTGCCGTAGTTTTCCCTCACAACTATCTCCGGGTCGCGATGGATCCATATACCTAAGTACTTAACAGGGTCAGTGGACCACACAAGGGGGAATTCCAGAGCATGCGGGGCGGTACTCTCGGTCAGCGACACTATAAGCGATTTATTCCAATTTCTGCTAAACCCCAAGAAGCGCCCGAATCTAATGTACTCGCATAGAATTGGCGCGAGGTATGTCTGTGGCTCCCTGACGAACAGCACCATGTCATCGGTGTATAGTGATATACTTACAGGCCGATGTGCAAACCGCAGAGCTACCCTCTGTGGCGCTCCCTAACAATGCAGGCCAGCGACTCCAGCAACAACGAAAAAAGGAGAGGCGAGAGAGGGCACCCCTGTCTTGTCCCTCTGCAGATCCTGATTGGATCAGACGTCAGCCCATCTATCAGGACACGCGCCGTTGGGTCGACATATAGCAAACGCGCCCATCTACTGTAAAATTCAGGGATCCCTATTCGTTGCAAAATTCGAAACATATAGCTCCACTCAATAGAATCGAATGCTTTGGCCACGGCCAGCATAACTGCCGCAGCTTGGAGGTCGGGGGTCAGGAGATGAAACATGGCGAAAATCGTGCGCAGGTTGTGCGACGTGGACCTATCTGGAATGAACCCAGATTGGTCCGGCAGGACCAACTTCGGCATGAGGGGTTGGAGTCTGGTGGCCAATATTTTTGCCATGATCTTTGCATCAATATTAAAAAGTGACAATGGGCGGTACGATTCGCAACGGGATGGTGTCTTGTCCTTTTTTAATAGTGTGATTATCAGGGCCTCTCTAAGCGTTCGTGGCAGCCTGCGCGACTTATAGGCCTCCTCATACATGTCTAACAAGTGCGGTATCAGCTCATCCGCGAACTCCTTATAAAATTTGCACGTGAGACCATCCGGCCCTGGCGCTTTCTTGTTTGGGAGGGACCAAATAGCTTTGCGTATTTCAGCAGCCTCAATCGGCTGACATAAATATTCCCGTTGCCCATTGGACAGCCAGGCAAGTGCAATGTCTGCCAAGTAATCATCCAGTTCACTGGGGTCTGTTCCGCCCTTTGAAGTGTACAGGTCAGTATAACAATTCTGAAATTGTGCAACAATTGCCTGCGGATAATAGTAATCCCTCCCGGAGTCGTCTGTGATTTTTGTTATAGCGTGATGATCAGTTCTCAACTTAATCTTGGAAGCTAGGTTGTGCCCTGGTCTGCCCCCTTCACCGTATGCGCGAGCCACGTGTCTCTTAGACAGATAGCACACCTCCCCTGCCGCCAACTCGTTGTATTCTAGGATTAGGACTTTAATTTGGGCTAAAGTGTCCGCGCATGAAGAGACCTCATATTCCTGCTCAAGCTGCTTTAGCGCCGTCTCGACTCCCGAGAGCTGCCCCCGAATATCTTTGAGTATGCCCGCAGTGGTGCTGATGCATGTGCTCCTGATAGTAGCTTTGAAGGCTTCCCAAAGTGTAGCGGCCTCACTCACCGACCCCTTGTTTATACTGAAGTATTGGACTATGGTCTCCCGAATCGTGGCTGTGTACAATGGGTCTAGCAGTGACTCTGATCTGAACCTCCATGTGAATTGGCGAGGGACACACACCGGGATGTGTAAAGTGAGTCGGACAGGGTTGTGCTCAGACAGAGTTCTGGGTAGCGTATCTATGGCAAACACCCATGCGTTCGCAACTTCACTCAGCAGCCAGTAATCCAGCCTCGACCAGCTTCCGTGTGCTGTGGATGTGTGTGTGCCCTCCAGCTTGTCAGTGTTGCGGAGCCTCCACATGTCTACGAGCCCCAACTCAGCCATCCCGCCTTTGATAATGTAAGCTGCTTTGGGAGAATGCCCGCCTTGTTTACTTGATTTGTCTTTGCTAGGGTCTAAGTGTGTGTTCAGGTCACCTCCCCAGACAATTTCAGCTTCTGGCCAATCACGTAACACATTCAGTATGCTTACGAAAAAATCTGGCTCGTCGGTATTCGGCCCATACACATTCACTAAAGTAATAAGTGACCCTGCTAGTTTTCCATGAACTATGGTGTTTCTTCCCCCATCGTACGTGATGGATTTAATCATTGTGAACGGGAGACCTTTCTTTATCAGTATAATTACCCCCCCCCTTGCGTACGATGAGTACGAGGAAGCTAGACGGTACCCAGTCCAATGCGAGCCCACCCTGGTTTCAGTTTGTCTCGTCAGGTGCGTTTCCTGGAGGAGAGCAACCTTAATACTATGTCGGTCCAGGTAGGCCAATACTTGTCTGATTTTTTTCGGGGAATTCAGCCCGCGGACGTTCCAGGTCATACAGGAAATCGACTCTCTATCCCCCGCTTTCATTCCAGCTATCTGGTGATACATATATTACATCCATAAGTGAGGGCAAAATACAGAACAACGATTGAGTCCATGAGTTCCAGCAAGCCACACAAAACATCCCCGTAGTTCTCCCCCACCCCCCTGCCCAACCCTCCCACAGCAGCATCCCAATTATGCTGAAGACAGAATCCCCAAATACCCCGAACCCCAAACAGTAAACATTACTTATCAGTTCAGCTGGCGATCACCCACTGGAGGGTCGTTAGGAGCCCGAACAACCTCCTCGACAGGAGGTGGCCAGACGTGGAAAGCTCCCAACAGCCTCAGCTGCTTCAGTTGTGTGCCAACGATGTGGGCCCTTTACTCGCACATGAGACCCACTTGCCAAGGCCCCCGAGGGCGCCCCAGCTCACATGCATGTTGTTAGTCCGAATCTTCAGCTGCTTGCGATCGTTGGGTGCATTTTGTTTTAGTAACTTTTTTCAGGAATTCCTGCACCGCCTTGGGGGACGTGTATATCTTGTGCTGTCCATCGTACGCGATCCTTAGCCTGGCTGGGTATAACATCGCGTAGGTTATGTTTGCCTTTTGTAGTTGTTTTTTTACCGCCTGATACTCTCTTCTCGCCGCTTGCACCGTGGCCGTGAAATCTGGATAGAATGCAACTTGGAAACCTTAGTGTTGTAATTCCGCCTTCTCACGGGCCAGCAGGAGTATCGTGTCTCGGTCGCGGTAGTTCAGTAGTTTGGCAATGACCGGACGCGGAGGAGCACCTGGGGGCGGTCTCGCCACTAGTGTCCTCTGGGCGTGCTCAACCACCAGGACAGATGAAAAGCTTTCCCAGCCAAACATCTCAGTGAGCATTTGCTCCACATACAGCTCCATCTTGCCTGTGTTTGTGGACTCCGGTATGCCCACTATGCGCACGTTGCTGCGATGAGATCACGCCTCCAAATCTTCATTTTTGGCTTGGATGACACTGAGGAGCTTCTCCATTTCCGAACACTTGCTCGTCATGGCCTGCATATCATCTTCAACCGTGGACAATCGCTGTCCCGCTTCCGAGATTCTGGAGGCCTGTTTGTCTAGTTTGGCTGACATGAAGTCCATGCACTGATTTAGAGTATCTATCTTGGTGTCAATGGATAGCAGGCTTTGTTGCATGGCCTGCAGAGTCGCCACAAGCTGCAGAGTTTCCTTTCAGCAGGATTCTTCCTGGTCGCCTTGTGTTGAACGCAGTGTTTTTTTGGCCTCAAAAGTGAGCCTAGGCTGCCCTTTATCCGGTTTTCCCATCGTGTCCAATGTAAACACCTACACAGTTAAAATTGGCAGCAAGCGTTGTCCAGGCAGGGCCACGATGTCCGGTCGCACACAGACCCAGGCCCGGTGTCCACAACAGTTCGATATGGGATATCTGTAGAATTGGGTAGGGGACTGACCGAGGCAGGGCAGCGAGCCTGCACACTGGGCCGGCAACGTCACGTAGCCTGCACACTGGGCCTAGCCCCATTCATGCACCCAAGCTGCTCACTTGTCAATTCTCACCCCCCTGGCCCAGGGCATACCGTGTGTGAGTCCCTGTGTCGCCCGCGAACTTCCCTGTAAGGGGGGAGGAGGGAACATGCAGCAATATCGCTGTTATCTTCTGCGTGTTAGGCTGAGGCCTACCGTAGGCTGGTGATATGGTGCCTCTGTTTGCTAGCCGGCAGTGGTGCTATCAGGTCTCTCCGCACCCGTGGTGTGATTCACTTTTTCAGCGGCTGCACAGCCACGGCGTGTCCCCGCCGCACCCGCTCCAGCCGCGCTGCCTCCCCATCTTTTTTTTTAAAATTCTGTTTATTGAAAGTTTCAGCATCGTACAGTGTACATATTTAGCACATCTTTATATTAACAAAACCGTTAAGTAATTAACAAGAAGATAAAGCATTAGTAGGTACATGTCAGTAATCATGTGTCACAGCAAGTGCAGTGTAACTATCCCGCCTTCATAGAGTAGTACAATCATACCAGGTGGTGCAGTAGCCCAACAGTGTAGTTGATCCACAGAGTCATTCAGCGGCCCCGTGGGACTGTAGCAACAAATACTCTCGCAAGGTGGTCCATATATCTGAGGGCCTGGATGTGACCGGCAGTTCCTCCGCATAGAGGTCCAGCTGCTCACGGCAGTATACTAAATCTTTAATCCAGTCAACAATTTTGGGAGCAAATTTACTTTCCCAAGTGAACATAACCCGCCTTTTGGCCAAAAGGAGAGCCACTCTGACAAACCTACCCGTGGAGGACTTCAGGTGGGGAGTGTATCCGAGGAGACATACCAGAGGGATGCATTGTACTACCCTTCCCGTCATAGTATGTATACGTGTAACAACAGCCTCCCAATATTTAAGCACTGAGGCACACTGCCATGCAAGGTGCATGAAATCTGCTCCAGAATGACCACAGCGCTTACAACAGTCAGAGTCTCTGAGGCCCATTTTATAAAGTTTAACAGGGGTGTGGTACAGCTGGTGCACGAATTTAAAATGAATAATCCTCAGATTGCCATTCGATGTGAGGCGGCCAGTCAGTATGCAAATCTGTTCCCACTCTCGCTCCGTGATTGGGGGGTCTACTATCTTGTTCCACCGCGCTAGGCTAGAGTCCTGCTCTCGCACTGCCTCATCCTGCACTGCCCTGTACAACTTGGTGATCAATTTCTTCTTGGTAGGGGCTATTAGCAGTAGCTGGAGTGAATGCAAGGTGGCCGGCTCGGCCGGGAAGTCGGGGTAGTGATCCCTGAGTGCTCGCCGCAAGCGATAACATGAGTATTGAAAAAGCGGAGTGAGGTTTTGTATGTAGGCCAGATCCTCATTGTCTATGAATCTGCCCTCGGAGTAGAAGTCGCTCAAATGTGTGAAACCAGCTTCTCTAAATGCCCTTACTGGCTCCCGTTCCTGAGTTACAGATAATGCCGCGTGGCCCGCAAGTGGCAGAGCAGGAGCGTAGACAGGAAGCTTGTGCGCCCGCTTGCCAATCGATTGTCAAGCCGCGATTGTCGTATCAATTGTATTAATCTCAGCCCTGGGCGTCTGTCTACGGGTGTGCGTGAGGACCCCCTCCAGCGGCACGGGATAGGCGTCACCCTCCTCCACCGCAACGTGCGGGATATATTCGTGTTTCCTAAACCAATAAAAAGCGTACTGGGCCTGTGCACAGAGATAATAAACATAAAAATCCGGAGCCGCAAACCCCCCTTTGTCATATGCGAGCGCTAGGGTACGCCAGCTGATTCTTGGCTGTCTACCCCCCCATACGAGCCTCAAAAGCTGTGTTTGCACTGTTTTAAAAAACTGTTTAGTAAGTTTGATCGGAATGTTACAAAACAGGTAGAGAAATCGTGGCAGTATTGTCATTTTAACCACTGCAATGCGGTCTGCAAGGGACAGCGGGAGACGGGACCATTTGTCCACCTGCTGCACCAGGGTACGATATGCTGGGCCATAATTCTCTTTTATCACAATGTCCGGATCTCGATGTACCCATACCCCAAGGTATTTAACTGGGTCAGCAGACCATATCAATGGGTATTCTATCTGTGGGGGCAACGTGCTCAACGTTAAGGGAATAATGACTGATTTCTCCCAGTTGATCAGGAGCCCGGAAAAAAGGCCAAATCGAATATATTCCCGGATAAGTGGAGACAAATGAAGTTGGGGATCACGGACAAAGAGGACCATATCGTCCGCGTACATGGAGACCCCGACCGGTCGGTGATTAAAATTGAGAGCAGCCGCTCTGTGACATTGGCGGATTTTGCAAGCGAGCGGTTCCAAAACCAGGGCAAACAGCAGGGGGGAGAGGGGACAACCCTGCCGAGTACAACGTTCTATGCTGAAGGGTTCTAAGGTTAGCCCACCCACTCGCACCCTCGCAGAGGCATCAGTGTACAACACCTGTATCCATCTCGTCAAGATAGGAGGAAATCCCATCCTGTGCAGTATGCGCATCATGTAATTCCATTCCACAGAGTCAAACGCTTTGGCCGCGTCCAACATGACCGCCGCAGCAAATAACTCTGGACTGAGAACGTGAAACATGGCGAAAATGGTGCGAAGATTATGAGAAGTGGACCTCTCCGGAATGAACCCGGACTGGTCAGGGAGTACAAGCAAAGGCATCAAGGGTTGGATTTTAGTGGCCAATATCTTCGCAAGTATTTTTGCATCAACGTTGATCAGCGACATCGGGCGATATGACTCGCAGCGTGTGGGCGAATTGTCTTTAATGAGAAGGATGATTATTAATGCTTGCCGAAGGGAAGGGGGGAGGAACCCGGACTAGTGGGCCTCCGCGTACATCGCCAAGAGTCGAGGCACCACGAGATCCACGTAGGCTTTATAAAACTCGGCCGTCAGACCGTCCGGCCCCGGAGCCTTACCATTGGGAAGAGAGAGAATGGCCTCCCTGACATCAGTGTCATCAATGGGCTGGCTCAAGTATTGCCTGTGGGCATCCGATAACCACGCGCAGGCCGTGTCAGACAGGTAATCATCTAATGCATCATCACCCATCCCGCCCCTCGTGGTATACATAGTGGAGTAGAACTGACAAAACTGATCCACAATAGCATGTGGGGTGAAATGCGCCGTCCCGCTATGATCAAGTATTTGATCAACCATGTGATGGTCTGTTCTAAACCGCAGTTTAGCGGCCAGATTCCTGCCCGGCCGCCCCCCCTCTCCATAAGCCCTGGCCATGTGACGCCTTGTTATGTACCGAGCCTCAGTGTCCGCTAGAGTATTATATTCGGCCACCAGTTCATTTATTCGTGCCAGCATGCCCGAGGATGGTGTGTGCAAGTACTGTCTCTCTAGGTCCCTCAAGGCCCGCTCTGTTTTGGACAATTGGCCCCGAATATCTTAAGTATACCAGCGGTGGTACCAATACACACTCCACGAATCGTCACCTTAAATGCCTCCCACAAAATGGCCTGACTGTCCACTGATCCCTCGTTGAGGTCAAAATATTGTACGATAGCTGTTCTCACGGCTTCATTATATAGGTGATCTAGTAGTGCCTCAGCTCGGAACCGCCAGGTGAATGGACGATGAGGGGCAGAAGGGATACAAATAGTGAGTGAGACCGGGTTATGGTCGGACAAGGTGCGCGGGAGAATAGCAACCTGCGTGACCCACCCATTAGCCTCCCCATTCAGCAGCCAGTAATCCAGCCGGGACTAGCTATTGAAGGCAGGGGTGATATGAGTGCCCTCTAAAGCTTCTGCATTTCTCAGCCGCTATACATCTAGCAGGCCTATTTCCTCCATGGCGTCCCTGACACACTTAGCCACCTTAACAGTGCGCGCTCCTGCGGGATTGGATTTGTCAACCTGTGGATTAAGGTGAGTATTAAGGTCACCTCCCCATATGATTGCGGCCTCGGGCCAGGTTCGTAGAGTTTGAAACATTTGAAGGAATGGTGTCGGGTCATCTATCACGGGACCATACATGTTTATTATCGTTATTAATGACAATCCCAGCTTACCCTGTGCCATGGCCCAGCGCCCCTCCGTGTCTTTACTCGTGCGTATGGGTGTGAATGAGACTCCCCTCTTGAGTAGAATGAGTACCCCCTCGAGTAAGTAGAATATGACGAGGCCAGGCGGAACGACGCCCATCTCTGTGCCACTCTGTCCTCCGTCGGTCTACTCAGATGGGACTCCTGTAAGAGGGCGATCTGCACCTTGTGTCTATCTAGGTATGCAAGCACTTGGCGAACTTTCTTTGGGGTGTTCAACCCGCGAACATTCCAGGTCACACATTTATAAATTTCACCCATTGTCCAGACCCCTCTCAATAAACACACCCTGCCTGTTGGACAGCATGAGAGTCGCATATTCATTGTCACGGACCACACTCGCCATCAATATATCGAACATTGTACCTACATCTTGCAAAATACAAAACCCTTTCCCACCCCCCACCCACTTCAGCAACCCCAATTTGCCAAAGACAAATCCCAACAGTGTGAACAGTCCCAACAAACCCACAGTAACAGTATAGATCAGTTGGGGTATACCCATTGGGGGACGTAGTGGCATGATCCACTCCCTGATGAGGTCGGGAGGGGGCCGCCATAAGATTTTAATAAACTCCCTCCCACAAGCCATCCCACCGCATCCAGCATATTACACCCAATGGAGCGCACCTGTGTACGGAAAATCCGGAACGCTGTGCCCCAGCATCCAATATTCGGCTGAACAGAGGCGGAGATCCCAGCCCGCCCAGAATCCCCTAGTAGTGCATCACCCCCCTGTCCGTTCGAAAGCAGAGTAATCAAAGCCTTTTTACTAGACATTAGTCCTGGACGGCCGATCTCCAACACCTATAACCCAAGATATCAGAATCCCGCTAAGGCCCGTGCGGGCAACTTGAATCTGCATGCAGTTCCTCTCTGCAATCCAGCATGATACAGCGACAGAGGGTGAACTAGCTTGTAATGCTGACAATTCGTTGTTAGCAGCCTAGACTATTCAGTCATCTACGTCCGACGTAGAGGCTGAGGCGCTGCGCCGCCGACACAGAGATTTTGCGTGTTCCATAGCCTGTCTCGGGTTCAAGAAGATCTTGGCGTTGTCATCAGTTCCTATGCGGAGTCGCGCAGGGTAAAGCATGGCGTATTGGACTTGTGCTTTGATGAGCAATTTCTTAACCCCCTGGAACTCTTTTCGCGCAGCCTGCACTGTAGCCGTGAAGTCCGGATAAAATGATAAGGCATTGCCCTGATGATTAATTGTACCTTTTTGGCGAGTAATACACAGCACAGTGTCTCTATCTCTGAAATTGAGCAACCGCGTGATGATCGGTCTGGGAGGAGCACCGGGTGGAGGGCACGCCGACAAGGCCCTGTGCGCCCGCTCCACCGCAAACATGGGGGAGAGACTGTCAGCTCCGCAGATCTCCCGCATTAAAGTCTCCACATAATCCTCCAAGCGCCCAACATTTGTTGATTCCGGCAATCCTAAGATGCGCACGTTATTGTGCCTAGAGCGCGCCTCCATGTCTTCGTTCTTTGCCTGGATGACGGCCAGAAGCTTTGTGAGGTCAGCTGTTTTGGCAGCAACTTGTTGAAGGCCATCCTCGGTATCCGAAATACGCTGCTCAGCCTCGCCAATCCTCGCCGCGTGTTTATCGAGCTTCGCTGAGAAGTTATCCATGCGGCCGTTTAGTGCCTCGATCTTTCCATCAATCCCCTGTAGACTAGCCTGTATGGCCGCCAGCGACTTTTCCAGCGTCGAGGTGGTCGGAGTAGACGCCTCCAGCTCAGAGTCTGACGCCGCAGTTTGTGAGGACTTTCCGCCCTTTCTGAGCTCGAAGGTTAGGCGAGGTTGGGTCTTGTCTGGCTTGCCCATGGTGCCCAGCAGCGGGGGGGAGCACCGCGCAGACGAAAGGGGCCTCAGCACGTGTCGGGAGGCTGAAAGACAGGCCGTGAATGTAGTAATGGCGGTCCAGCCCGCCAAGCAGTCAGCAGGGCGTCTAGGTCACCAGGGCCCTCTGCGCCGCTCGCACCTCAGACTCGGGGCAAAGGGGCAGTCAGGGACGATACTGTGCCCAATCCCGCCAGTGCTCCGCGGCCCCCCCCACGCCGTAGCTCCACACAGCACAACGTTGCAGTCTACCAAGTCCACACAGCAGCCCAGTCTTGTGTGCGCGTGGCTCTTTCCCCTTGTCCGCGTCCTACCTCTGGAATCCCTACTCAGAGGTCAGGCTGAAGGGCCACAGTGAAGCGCCCAGGCTTGCGCCCCCCAGGCCAGGGGAGAACAAGCAAGCCGCCCAACAACGCAGTCAGCGATGTACAGGTAACCCGCAATCTCCGCAGGGCCTCAGTCAGACGGCCGGCACCAGGGACCTCAGCACCCCGCTCCCGCGAACACAGCAGGCTGCAGATCGCCGCCTCCCCACCGCACTAGGAGACTCCAGGCAGGCGCGGGCAGCCGCGCAGCACCGCAGGTCAGCCGCCGCAGCCGCCTCGCGGCCTACCTTACAGTCCGAGGCCGGGCGCTTGCGCAGTGCTGGGCGCCGCGTGCACCTCACGTCTGGCAGGCAGATTCCCCCGATGCGATCAGGCACCCTCCTCCGCGCCTCAGCACACTCGCCAGCAGTCGCGATCTCGCTCGCGGGTCCCAGAGGGGTCACAGTCTTCAGCTTCAGCTCTCCGGTCCACGGCAGGCACTCCCAGCAGGCCGCCCGATCACAGCGCCGCAGCCACCATCATGGCCGCAGCCCAGCGCGCGGTGAGCTCCCCACAGCCCCAGGAATTGACTCCAGCGCCAGGCCTCGTCTCCACAGCACTCTCCCGATCTCCGCAGGCCCTCTCAGCCTGAAAGCAACGGTGGATGGCTCGTCAGGAGCAGGATATATGCAGGATTAATTCGGCGGCCAGCAGAGCAGCACTACTGTGCGGCCATCTTGCCGAGCGCCAGGCCACGCCCCGCCTCCCCATCTTTGCAGTTTCAAAACTGCATGATGGAAATAAACAGGTGGATGGGAAAGCACGGTCTCAAATTAAACTCTGAGAAAACCGAAGTGGTGATCTTTGGGAATATGCAACCCAGTTGGGACCACCTTTGGTGGCTGGCGGAAATGGGGGAACTGCCAAAACCAGTTCTTAAGGCGAAAAATCTGGGGGTGCTGATTGATAATAAAATCACCCTATCTCAGCAGACCAATGCTATTGTGTCCACCTCCCATTTCTTGATCAAGAAACTGAAGAAGATTTTACCTTACATTCCCGTCGACTCCAAAAGAACGGTAGTGACCGCACTTGTGCAGTCTAAGCTAGATTACTGCAACAGACTCTACCTGACTATGCAGAAACAGTACCTTAAAAAATTTCAGATGATACAAAATGCTGCCGCAAGATTAATACTGAATGTCCCTAAATATGAGTCAGTAGCTAAGGAAATTCGAAGGCTCCACTGGCTTCCGGTAGCGCATCACCTTAAGTTCAAGGCGTTATGCTTAGCTTACAAGGCCTTGAACAACAACGGACCAGTGTTTCTCAAAACTCTCTTTTCTTGGTACCATCCAGTCAGACAGCTACGCTCCACTGGTGCCAGACTTATGAGGGTTCCAAGGATTCGAACCACATGCTGGGGAGGCCGTAGCATATCTTATGGCAGAGCAAAGTTATGGAATACGCTTCCAATTGATATCAGAAATGCTAGCTCACTGACCACTTTCAGAAAGGGTCTAAAAACCTGGCTATTTCAGAATTAGATCCTGTTCCGGGCTTACCTCTGTCCTAGCGCCAAGACACCTCCGGGTATTTGTGCGCTCAATAAATTTTATTAACATAACATTAGGCCACGGCCCCGCGAGGCCTGGCCTTGTCAGGCAGCTCACTGCGACGCGGCGCCTCAGGCCCCAATCGCTCACCCTGGTCCACGGTTTGCGCCTGGGGGGCAGGCTGTCGCTATCCCACTTCCCGCCGGCCAGTAACTCCTCCGATTAGTCCCCGCAGGATCGGCTTGTCTATTTCGCGCTCACTTCCCAGCACTCAGGTTTGCAGCGGACACGTTAGCTCAGACCCGGCGCGACCAGCCGCACTTGGTGTGTGGTCACCGCCACACCGCAGCGGCAGTGGTTCTTTCCGAGCAGTTCGGCAGGTTCAGGGTTCCGTAGCATGCATTTGGCTCGGTTTAAAGTTGTGAGGGTGTTGGATGGATGGATATTGCACGGATCTTAAACGCCTGGCCCGCGGAACTGCACTAAAGTGCGGCCATCTTGCGTCGGGCTCTCTAGCGCCCCCCCCGATTCACTGGAGAACTTGCGGGGATGAAATATTAAATCTGGAAGGACAATGTCATCAATTACAATCTAAAGAGGACAAAATCCAACATAACATACAACATAGGCATCCAAAAAAAGGCTTATTTTGCCAAACTCCTTCATGAGGCACTCAGACAAAAAAAGTTCTGCGTTTACCAAGAACTTTCCAACAGATAGCTTAAAGAGCAACCCATGAACATCTCTGCAACAAAGGGTATAACCTAGAGTTCGTAGCAGCCATAATTATTAAAATCCGCAAATCCAATATAGTAACACCTCTGGGGGGACCGGTTACTTTCCCATCTCACCACCTAAATTCCACATTCTCCTTGTTGAAACATCTGGAAACTACTGAGGTCTACACTTGGTCACCAAAACTAAATTATACAATGCTCCTATGCCGGCTTGTTCAGCCGCATGCCTCAAAGAACTTCTCCCTACTTGCTAGAGATAGCACTATCATGAACACCTAACCTTGGGAAGTGTTCCTGGTCCTCTGAAACATGCCATTATTACAACACTTCATAAAAATTTCAAACCAAAATAAACAACTTAAGCTGACCGAGAGAATCTGGCCATCTACAGGTCTCTCACCAACCTCTCTTCAGAAAAATCATGGAAGGATTAGTGAAAGGACAACTTCAAAATTATGTGCAAACCTATCACTTCTCCATGCCCAGCAATCTGAATTCAGACCTTTGATGCACACCATAACTACAATGGCAAATATGAGAAAGGGGATTCTACTGTTTCCGGATGAGAACAAGGAAATCACCTTAATTAATCTTAATTTCTCAGTAGGTTATGATAACTGTGACCATGCAAAACTACTGGAAAGCCTCGAGCACTGGGTCTGTACCTTTAGATCGGTGCTGCAAGCTGTCCAAGCTTTTCTCGGTAACCATAATCAAAATGTGATATGATCAACCCTATCATCCACAGGCCCAGTGGTGTTCCTCAAAGATGGTCATTCTAATGCCTTCTTTTCAATACCTCCACAGCCTGTATAGCACAACTTCAGGACTATCAACTGATCTTCAAAACATATGCAGAAGCCAACTTATGCTTTGAAACCAGGCCACAGAATCCAACCAACATTTTTACCTTACGTTAAGATCATGTGTTTTGCAGGCTAAAGAGTGCTTCCTATGGATACATGATGATGCTCAGTCTACTGATAGGAGACAATGCCAAAATCACTATCTTTTGCCTGGCCTGCAAGACTCTGAACACTTCACCAAAAGTAAGAAAAGCAGGAATTTTGTTCAATGTCAACCACACCTTTGCTTCTGAAAGGGTGTTAAGAAAATAAGTTACTTATTTGTAACTGTAGTTCTCCAGTATTGGAATATTTCATAGATTCACATGCTTGAATCATTCCCCGTCGTCAAGATGGGAGTCCCACAGAACTTTAAAATAGCTATGCAATGTTAAACATAGACCAGAAAGGCCCTAGTCCCTTTAGTTTTGAAACATATCATAGTCTTTTTAATAAAAAAAAAAAAGAGACCAAAGTTAGGTTTCAACAAATCAGGTTGCCCTGCCCTCTAGAACACCCGTGAGCAGCTTCATTCCCTCAGATTTTCAAAGCAAGAGTAAGCGATACACCCAGAAAAAAAGAGAGAAAAGTGAGCTTCCTCAGGGGAGGAGGGTAGGTCGCAAGTGCATCTATGAAAGATTCCAATAGTGGAGAACTACAGTTACAGATATGTAACTTATTTTCTTACTCCAGTATTGGAACTTTCATAGATTCACATGCTTGAATCAGATTAGATAACAGTTATGAAGCAGATTTGAAACAGAAATGCCTAGCATGCACTTGCAGATGTGTAAACATAGATACACTCATATAAATACATATATTGTTTTGAGAAGCAAGGACTCTTAGGACACAAATATATATCTATATACATAGATAGATAGATATCTATAAACAAGAATACAGTGTAAAGAAAAAAAAAGTGCATAACCAGTAAAAGGGCAGTGGAGAGAAGGAGAAAGCTCACCATCACTGAAGAAAGATGTCGCAGCACTGCCTGACCCACTGCTACATCGCTGTGAACTGCAGAGTCCAAGCAGTAATGCCTAGTAAAGGTGTGTGTATTTTTGCAGGTTGCTGCCGGGCAAATATCCTAAAGCGACACACCAGCAAACAGTGCTGTTGAAGCAGATATAGTTCTTGTAGAGTGGGATTGGACTAATGATGTCTGCAACGGTTTGCCTGCAGCTTGATGACAGTAGTGAATTGCGCTGAATATCCATCTAGTAATGCTTTGCTTAGAAAGAGGATAAACTTTCTGTGGCGTGCTGTAAGTCACAAATAGTTGATTAGATTTGCGAAAACCTTTGGTTTTGTCTAGATAGAATTTTAAGCATCTCTTGATGTCTAAAGAATGAAGTGCTTTTTCGGCTGGTGTTGTAGGAGCTGGAAAACATTTTTTCAGGGTGAGTGGCTCATTTAGGTGAAAGTCTGAAGGGACTTTAGGAATGAACTTTGTGTTTGTGCGAAGAACCACTCTATCGTCCTGAAATAGCAGGAAAGGTTCTGCAAGGTTGAATTTCGCTAACTCGTCTGGCAGATGTTAAAGCTACAAGAAGAGCAACCTTCCAGGAAATTAATTTTATATCTGCTCTGTGAATGGGTTCAAACAGGTGCTTTATAAGCAGTAAGAGCACAATATGCAACTGCCAGAGGAGGAGGTCTTACTGGTGGAAAAACTCAAAATAATCCCTTGAGTAATTGTTTAACTAGTCTAGCAGACCACAATGAGGGTAATGTAGGTGATCTCCAGAATCGATAGATAGCCGCCAAGTGGACCTTGATGGATATGCGAGTCAATCCTGATCTCGCTAAGTGCAGGAGATATGGGAGAATCTATTCAGGCAAAGAGGAAAATGGGTGCATGTTAGCTTGCTGGCACCATATGCAAAAACGCTTGCACTTAAAGCAATAGGTTTTGTTAGTACTTTCTGCACGGGCTCTGGACAGTATTTTCCTGCAGTCTGAAGAGAGGTTTAGATGGGTGAACTCGTGCTCAGGAGCCATGCCGATAAGTGAAGGGATCTGGGATCCGGATAAAACACCTGTCCTTGGGATATTGTTAACAGAGATGGGATCGGCTTCAACTGGATGTGAGGCTCTTCTGAGAGGAGAAGAAGCTCCGTAAACTAATGCTGGCATTGCCAGGTCAGGGCTATGAGGCTCATCCTGCGTGGTTCAGTCTTTATTTTCATGCGGTCTCTTGAGATGAGAGGAATGAGAGGAAAGGCGTAAGCAAAGGTGCTGGACCATGCCATTTAAAATGCATTTCCCCATGATCCCTCATGGTGATGCCAACTTGTGAAGAACCGGCATTTGCTGTTCTGGGAGATTGCAAAGAGGTCAAGATTTGGCTTGCACCACTGGAGAAAGATGGATAAGTTACTTACCTGTAATCCAAGTTCTCTTCCAGGGGTATACTCTTCTAAGTCATAAGCTCTGACTAGTCCCGCCCACGTGCGGGGACCCCGGAGCATTATCAAAAAAATATATGCATATAAATATATATATATATATATATCTACATACATACAAACATACATCAATATCTAAATAATATGCACATATAATATAAACACATGTATATAAATATGCAGCCTAAAACCCAAAATTAGACTAAAATATGCCAATATTGCATTGTATTTTTCATTTAAAATAAATCATATATAACAACATTTCCATGACATAGAGAAATGTACTCTTAACTTGTTTGAACATAGCCTTTATTTTCAAGGAAAAAGGCAAGGTGAAAGCAGGCAGATTAGCCCAGAAGGCTGCATATAGAACACTCATAAAAAACTGGTGCCGTGCCTTTAAGACCTCCAGGACCTCCAGGCTCCCATCATGCCCCACAGGTGACAGTTAGGTCAGGTCTTTTTTCAACGGCGTGAAACACTGTTTAGTGATCATAATGAGACAGATTGCTGTTATAATCATGGTATTCGTCCGGGGAGGAGGGAGGGTTGCTTATGACTTTGATGAGTATACCTCTGGAAGAGAACTAGGATTACAGGTAAGTAACGTATCCTTCTCTTCCAGGGGATACTCATCAATAGTCACAAGCACTGAATAGAGTAGCAAGCCCATACCCTGAATCCTGCGGACGAATACCTACATATCAAACACATTCTGAACAATTTGTTATCGAGCTGGGCAACTTTTTTTAATAATCTCTATGTTACCCAGTCTGACCCTAATAAATTTGATTTTGCCCATTACGAGTCTCAAGGAAAGATAAAAAGTCGGTGGGTCAGGCTCAAATGCTCACGATACATTGAGTCTACTCGACAATGAGCCATGGTTGGTAAAGTAAAAAAAGCAATAAAAAATATCAGATCAAATGGAGCCCCCGGTCCAAACGGAATTCCTAATATAGTTTTTAAAACAAATTTAAAGTATTGGCCTGAGGTTTTAACATCCTTATTCAATGATGTGCTTAAATCTGGTTCTATTCCTGAGTCATGGCAGGGAAGTATCATCCAACCGATATATAAAAGTGGTCCCCAAGATAACCCTGCTAATTACCGTTTAATCTCTTTAACGGATGTAGAGGCCAAAATATTTGCCAGTTGCCTCTTGGAAGAACTGGAAGCATGGGCCTTGAGGAAGGATTTGATCCCAAATTTACAAACTGGTTTTAGAAGAGGGGAAATCGACCAATACGAATTTGATTTTACTGACGTTACTAGGTGATAGGGCCAAATACAGGAAACAAAAGTTGTATATTTGTTTCATTGATTTAAAAGCTGCCTTTGATTCTGTACCGCGAAATTTGTTATGGGCGAAGTTGACCGATTGGGGCATATCTAACACCTTATTAAATATGATTAAATTGTTATACTCTAATACATGGGTACAGATCAAAGTCGGCGATGGAAGACATACAACTCGTCGGCTTGAGACTAATACTGGACTGAAACAAGGTTGTGTCCTGGCTCCTTGTCTTTTTAATCTTTTTATGTCTGACCTCCCAACTCATCTTAAACATATTAATGCCCATTCTCCCGCAATTTTAGACAAGGAGATTAAATACCTACAATATGCCGATGATACTATTTTATTAAGTCAATCTGTCATAGGATTAAAAGACTAATAGATTCTTTTAATCAATATGTTACCCAAAATGGACTTAAAATAAATATTAAAAAGACAAAAATAATGACTGTAGGGAAAACGAAATTAGGATTGAAAGAATGGAATATCAATGGTTTGGTCGTCGAATGTGTAAAATCGTATAAATATCTAGGAGTCACATTTGATGATAATATGTCGTTTAGGCAGCATTTTAATAACCTCGAGGCTAAGGGCACGTCACTGTCATTTGCCTTTAGAAAACTGAGGGACAAGATAGCATGCCCAAATTATGACCATCTGTTGAAGGTTATGAAATCAAAATTGATACCCTCTTTAGATTACGGTTCTATTATCTTCCGTGGCAAAGACGCAAAAATCCTTGACGACATCGAAGTAAGAACTTACAAATCAGTTTTTAAGATACCCAGATATATTAGCCGTGCCAATATAAGATTAGAATTTGGCCTAAAAAGACAAATCTTGGCTAGACAATCTACATTTTTAAAAACATTATTGTCATTGTCTCGTGCTGAAGAAGGTTCTCTTGCAAACCAGTGTTGGCTCGAGATGATGAGAAATGAGTATGCGAGCAGCTGGCAAACATTCCTAAAAGAATGCCTATGTAATTTTGATTGCCCAAATTTAGAAGATGAAATCAGCAGTAAAATTGTCTATAAAAAATTCATCAATCAATCAGCCATTTTTTTGTCGACTTTAATAGATAAAGATGAACTTAGGGGAAAAAATCATTTATGGTCAATTATAAACTCCTTTGGTAAATTGGCTCCCCAACCATATCTGTCGTTTTACTTAAATCCCTTAATTAAGAATAAATTTATGTTACTACGGTTCGGAAGATATCCGACTAAAGATGGAATCCCAAAATGGGAAAATAAATGGCCCTCCAATTTGTGTAGGTTATGTGGGTCCAGCGAGGAAACTTTAGTGCATATAGTAACTTTATGCCCCCAATTGTTAGTAGAGCGGAAAACCATCTTAAAGCCTATTTTTAATGAATTGGGGGTAAGATCTTGTAGAAATGCCATCATCTTTTGCCTTAGCGGTGTTAACGCTTACCTTATCTCCCGATTTGTTAAGTTTACTATTATAGCTGAAAGGAAACTTCGTAATACTGTTAATTGAATGTGATAACTTTTATGACACGAAAATTATTTACAATGTTACATTACGTTTTTAGGGTTAAGTACTGTTTATTTTAAACCATTTTTAAATGCATTTTTATTGTCAATGTTGTTTCAATTGCAATTTTACTAAAGTTTCCTTCTAGAGTTATGCATGGCATATTGATAATTTTAGCTGCTAGCATAAGATATTTTATTATTTGTTGCTAAAAGCTTTCCAGCTCAACTGCACTTTATTGCCAACGTTGCTCCAAATGCAATTTTATTATGGCTGTTTTTATCTTTTGTAAACTCACATAGTTTTAAAGTCTTTTTGGATAATATTGTATGGTATATTGTAAACAATGGCAGCTAGCACAAAGCACTTTATTTCTTGATTGCCGATAATTTGCTGCTAAATAACTTACGTTGATGCTTATTTGTAGATCTTGCTTGAATATAAATGTACACTATAGTTACAAAATATTTATGAAGGGATCATGAATTTTTTTGTCTTTTATTTGATTGTCATAATCCTATTTTAATTTTATTTTATATGTGTACTTTGCTGTTTGTGATGATTTTAATTAATCAACAAATAAATAAATACCCCCAATTTGTTATCCAAAAATATTCCTCAAGGAGGCTTGCCCGAACTAAGCATCCGCCTGAGTGTCAGAATCTAGGCAGTAATGGCGGGCAAAGGTGTGGACTGAGCGCCGTGTAGCCGCTTTGCATACCTCTTGAATGGGTACATTTCTAAGAAGAGCCGTAGTAGCGGCTTTACCTCTCGTAGAGTGAGCCCGTGGCTTGCCTGGGAGCTGCTTGTTAGCTAGCTGATAAGATAATGTGATACAGGATACTATCCATCTAGCAATGGACCGTTTAGAAGAAGGAAAATGAGTGTGCATTGGACCATAGTTATCAAAAAGATGGTCTGACTTTCTTATATCCTTCGTTCTATCAAGATAGAATTTCAAAACTCTCTTCAAATCAAGTGAATGTAACGCCCTCTCGGGAGGAGTGGCAGGTTTTGGAAAAAATGTGGGTAGGGTGATCGACTGATTAATATGAAAATCCGAGATCACCTTAGGTAGGAAACTCGGGTGAGTTCTCAGAACCACTCTGTTAGCATGGAAAACGAGATAAGGCTCTGTAGAACATAAGGCCTGAATCTCGCTCACCCTGCGAGCAGAGGTAATTGCCACTAGAAAAGTGGCCTTCCAAGAGAGGTGCTGCAGAGAAGCTTTGTGAATGGGTACAAAGGGGGGGCCCATTAATTTAGAGAGGACAATATTAAGTTCCCAGGCAGGGGAAGGTAACCAAATTGGTGGGTAGACCTTTCTTAGCCCTTCCAGGAAGTCTTTAACAACTGCCATTTGAAAGAAAGATTTCTGAGTAGGAGACTTTCTATAAGCTGTAATTGCTGCCAGATGCACTCTAATAGAAGAGAACTGTAAACCTGCTTTAACCAAGTACAAAAGATATGATAGAATAACCTGTTCTTGGCCCGGGATAGCGTTATGTCTGTTATCTGTACACCATAAATAAAAACGCTTCCATTTGAAAGCGTATGATTTCCTCGTGGAAGGCCTTCTCGCTTCCTTTAAAATCTGCATGTAGTCCTGCGAAAGGCCTAAGTGACCATATTGGAGGAACTCAGGAGACCTGCTGCCAATCTCAGTGACGGAAGGTTGGGTTGAAAAACCTTCCCTCCTGACTTGGTTAACAGATCCGGATGGCATGGCAACCTCCTGTGTGGCGTTTTGGAAAGGTGTAGCAGATCCGGGTACCACCACTGGCGAGGCCCCTCTGGCGCAGTCAGGATCATCTCTGTTCTGGATCTGTAGAGTTTGTTGATCACAAGTGGTATGAGAGAGACTGGTGGAAAAGCATAGAGTAATTTCTCTGACCAGTCGATCAAAAGTGCATTCCCTCTGGAGCCTGGTTGAGGGTACCTGGATGTGAAGGTGCGGCATTTTGCGTTTTCTGCGTCTGCAAATAGATTGATGTCTGGGAAACCCCATCTCCGAAAAATGTCTTGTGTTACCTCGTCTTTTATGCGTCTTTTAGCACCCAGTCGTGGTATTCGACGAAGTTGCGGCTTAGGTCGTCCGCTTGTGCATTGAGGGCGCCTGGGAGGTCAATTGCTGATATGGACATGTTCCTCGTCAGCAGCCATTTCCAAATCGCTTGAGCCTCCAGAGACGGGTCTGGATCTGGTCCCTCCCTGCTTGTTCAGGTAGTACATCGTTGTGGTATTGTCCGTCTGAACCAACAGGGAACGTGACGTTATGGAGGGAAAGAACGCTTTGAGAGCCAGATGTACCTCTCTTAGTTCTAACATGCTGATGTGGTAGGTTTTCTCCTTTTCTGACCACATCCCTTGGACCTGAAGAGATCCCATGTGAGTACCCCAGCCCTGAAGGGACGCATCTGTCACAAGAGTTTGTTTGGATATTTCCTGGTGGAAGGGAACTCCTTTCAGCAGATGAGGCCGTTGCAGCCACCATCTTATTGAAACTTGGACTGCGTGAGGAAGAGTTATGGTGTCCTCCCAGCAGTTGGAGACTTGAGACCATTGGTCATCGAGTGTTTGTTGTAACAGTCTCATCTGTAGCCTGGCATTTGGAACAATGAATATGCATGACTCCATCGAGCCCAGCAGAGAGGACACTTGTCTGGCCGTGGGATGAGGTTTTCGCAGGAGAGTATGACATTTGAGGAGAATTTATGATAGTCTCTCCTCCGAAGGAAACGCTCTTGCATTTGCAGCCTCTAAGGTAGCGCCCAAGTAGTGTATCCTTTGAGTTGGATTGAGGATAGATTTCTTGACATTGACGCACAGGCCCAACTGATTTAAGAGCTGAATGCAGGATCTGAGATGTTCCTGCAGGAGGCTGGGAGAAGCACTCTTGAGTAGCCAGTCTAAATAAGGATAGATGAAGATCTTTTGTTTCTGCAGGAAGGCAGCCACCACCGGCATTCATTTTGAAAAGGTGCGAGGAGCCTATTTGAGTCCGTAAGGCAGGACTTTGTATTGGAAGTGGTCCGACTCTATCCTGAATCGTAGAAACGTCCGGTGCTTTTGAGAAATTGGGATGTGAAAGTAAGCATCCTGAAGGTCTAAGGAGCACATCCAGTCTCCTTGATGGATGTGTGGAATGATTTGGTGTAATGCCAACATTCTGAATCTCTCTTTGAGGACAAATTTGTTTAAGAGTCTGAGATCGAGTATAGGCCTGAACTTCTTGTTTGGACTGTTCTTTGGAACCAAGAAGTAACAGGAATAGATCCCCTGTCGATGTTGTTGCCAGGGAACCTTTTCGATGGCATGTTTTTGTAACAGGATGAAGACCTCCTCTCGCAGCTGATTTAGCCGATGTACTGGAGTTTTCCGAGGAGGTACATATGGTGGTGGGGACTTGAATCTGATTGAGTACCCATTTGTCCTGCGTTATTTTTATCCACTCGTCCAAGTGAAACATTATACTTCCCCCCCACCAGAGTGGGTGACAGAGTTGGGGAAAGCAAGCACTCACTGGGCTGTTGTTTTGCCGCAGGGGTTGATTGTCTAGAGCCTCCTCTTCCTCTACCGGGCCGCCGCTGATCGTAATGCGATCTCGCCTGATGTTGCTGCGATGACCAATGAGGGGTTTGAACCCTCTGCTGGTTTTGCCGGCGACGTCGGAAGTCCTTCTTTTTCTCTAGACCAACGGGCTTCAAGGTATCCAATTCTGATTTCATCCTTGACATCTCATCATCCGCATGAGAGCCAAAGAGGGAGGTGCCATTGAAGGGAAGGTTGAGAATTTTGTGTTGGGCCTCTGGTTTTAAGCCCGTCTCAGCCAGGAGGATCGTCTAGCGCAGATACCATGCGATTACCCATGAGCTGCAAGGACAGAAGCATCTGCTGCTGCACTTATGACCTGATTTGCCATGAGACCTCCTTCATGCAGGATCTCCTGAAAATCCTGTCGATCTTCATTAGGTAACTTTTCCGTAAACCTTGAAAGAGAGTCCCATAACGAACGGTCATATCGACCCAATAGTGCAAAAGCGCTAGCAACCTTCATGTAAGAGGCAGAGGTATTACACATCCTTTTACCGATGGAGTCCATGGCTTTGCTGTCTTTATCGGGGGGAACTGCAGATAAGGAGGCCCCCGTGTGCGCTTTCCTTGCTGCTGATACAATGACAGAGTCTGGTGGAGGATCAGATCTCAGAAAAAATGGGTCCTGTTCTGGGGCTCTATATTTCTTTACTATACATGGTGGAGCTGCTCCAACTGAAGCCGGCGTTAGAAAGGTATGGAGAGCTGGTTCAAGAAGCCCGGGAACCAAAGGGAGCAGAGGTCTAGTGGAAGACCTATGATGAAGTGTCTCAAATATGACAGATGTTGACGGGACGGAGGTAGGCATCTCAATGTTGAGCTTCGCAGCCCCTCTACGCAATACCTCATTAAAGGTAATGATGTCATCCACTGGTGATACTCTGACAGGAGGCGTAGAAGACAAAGCAGGAGAATAATCGGCCTTAGAAGATCTGGAGTCAGAAGACCATGAAGGAGACCTGCGTCTCTGCTCTCGAGGCGAACGGTGTCGAGACCTGGACTCAGAGCGTCTAAGAGGCGACCGTGATCTATGTCTCCTCGTAGCCATGGACCTTTGAGGTGTGGCAGGTAGCACTTGCCTATCAGGAGTACGAGAAGGCAAACATACTTGCGAGTATTCAGAACCAGGACTAATTCTTCTCATCTTCCAGTCCTTTATGCTCTCCAACCATCTCTGGGAAAGGTTAGTAGGAGGCGAATGCTGTTCTGGAGCCGGAGAGCCCTCCAGCGCGATCTGAACGATCCTTAGGCCCGGGGAGGATGAAGCACTCCTCGCCGTTAGGTCCTGAATTTCCCTCTACGTCGAAGGGTCCCTTGACATCGGTACTGGTGACCGATCTACTCTCTGTCTCTTGGCAGGTGGAGACATACGGGAGGATCTAGGTCTCGACGTCGACCTCCTCAACGTCGACCTCCTCAACGAAGACGACCTTCTCCTCGACGTCAAAGGCGACCTTCTCGTCGGTGGCGTTCTCGACGGCGACCTTCTCAACAGCGATGATCGAGCTCGCCCTGCCGTCGGCCATGAAGCTCTGTGAACAAGGCCTACCGACGTCGGAGTCTTCGGTGTCGGATCCGGCGTCGATCTCTGAGGTGCCCTCGACGTCAGCACCGTGGCCTTCGATGGCGACCGACCGTGTCAGCAATGAGTCTTCGACGTTGAACGTCTGCCCTCCGCCGTCATAGGGGAGCTGGACTTGGACTGTCTACGAGGAGGGATCGACGTCTGCCGATTAGAAGCAGACACATGTCTAGATTTAGACTTTGCCATACCTGGCATCGTCCGCTTCGACGGCGATAGATTCTTCTACGTCGACTGTGACACAGGCGACTTAGAAGCTGAAGGAGAGCAAAGGGGTATTTTCGACGTCAATCTTTCCCTCGACAGAGAATTTGACCAATGCCTTCTTTTTTCTCTCTTTTTCTTGTGCTCTGACCTTTTTTGAGAGGAGGGCTCTTTAGAAGGATGTCCTTCCAGGCCACTTGTAGACTCCTTTCCTCTCTCCTGCATGTCATGCAGTTTTATCTTCTCCCTTTCGTGAAGAGTTCTTCTAGAAAACTGCTGGCAGTAGTAGCACTTGTCAGGTCTGTGTGAGGATGGTAAGCCCACAATACAGACCGAGTGCGGATCTGATTTAGCCATTTTCTTCCCACAGGAAGGGCACTTATTAAATAAGGCTGGCATTTCTGACAGAAAAATAACTGCAAAGTCAGAAAAAAATGATGGAAATAGTACTGCAAGTACTAAAAACGTCGAGTGAAGACAAAAAATTCCACTTGAAAAGACCAATTAGTGAAAGAAAACCACTAACTGACAGAGCTCAATGCTCCAGGATCCTCACAGCAGGAGCCGGAAAAAAGAGCCGACCTAACTGTCACCTGTGGGGCATGATGGGAGCCTAGAGGTCCTTGAGGTCTTAAGGCACGGCGCCAGTTTTTTGATGAGTGTTCTATATGCAGCCTTCTGGGATAATCTGCCTGCTATCACGTTGTCTTTTTCCTTGAAAATAAAGGCCATGTTCAAACAAGTTAAGAGTACATTTCTCTATGTCATGGAAATGTTGTTATATATGATTTATTTTAAATGAAAAATACAATGCAATTTTGGCATATTTTAGCCTAATTTTGGGTTTTAGGCTGCATATTTATATACATGTGTATATTATATATGCATATTATTTATATATTGATGTATGTTTACACGGGACTAGTCTTTAGATTCGATTAAACATGCATTAACCTCTTCGCTGCTAGGCCTTTCACCCCTGTGCTAAGCCTTTTTTTGGCTATTTGGGGTAGTTTGCGCTTAGGCCCCTGTAACATTTTGACCACATAAGATATCCACGCCAAATTTGCGTCCTTTTCTTCCAACACCATGGGGATTTTAAAGGTACCAAGGGTTTGTTGATTCTCCTGGAGGAGACCCAGAAATTAGCCAAAATAAAGCAAAATTTTCTTTTTTTTTTTTTTGAAAAATGGGAAAAAAGTGGTGCAGAAGAAAGAGTCTGGTTTTTTCCCTGCAAATGGTATCAACAAAGGGTTTGTGGTGCTGAAACCACCATCTTCCCAGCTTTCAGGGACTGACAGACTTTTGTCAGAAAACCAAATTTGTTTTACAGAGTTTTGGCATTTAACTGGGACATAGCCTATTTTTGCTATTTTTTGTGCTTTCAACCTCCTTCCAGTTAATGGCAGAAATGGGTATGAAAGCAATAATGGATCATAGAAAGCTATACATTTCAGAAAGGTAGACAAAATTCTGAATTCAGCAAGGGGTCATTTGTGTAGATCCTTCAAAGTTTTTTATAGAAACCAACAGCTTAAAATAGGAAACATTTTAAATGAGTTGAAAAAAGACATTTGTGCCAACGTTTTCCCCTGTAACTTCTTCCAAGTATGACAAATATTTGAAAGAAATATACAGTTACATCCACTGGAACCTTCTGGTTGTGGAGATATATAGGACTTGTAGGTTCACCAAGAACCCGAGGAACCCAGAGCCAATAACCGAGCAGTGTCTTGCAATGGTTTTTTATGGTGTACCGGGTATATAGCTATTTATTTGGGAAAATATAAACAGTGAAAAATTGGTATGAAAGACACCGATGTATTTCTGAAATGGGAACCAAATATAGATTTTAGAAACAGTAGCTATTTGCACATCTCCGAAATTGTGGGTACCCATGCTAGCATGTGACTTATAGGACATTTTTCAAAGTGACTTCTTTTTTACACGTTGTCTTACATTTGGAAGGCAGAAATGCATCGAAAGTCAATAGGTAATAACAGTTGCTCTACAATTCTGTGTTCCCCTAAGTCTCCCGATAAAAATGGTACCTCACTTGTGTGCGTAGGCCTAGTGCCTTTGACAGGAAACGGCCCAAAACGCAACGTGGACACTCCACATTTTTAAAATGAAAACATACTCTTTTTTTGCAAAGTGCCTAGCGGCGGATTTTGAACCATAGCTCAGCCGGCACCTAGGGAAACCTAGCAAACCTATACATTTTTTAAAACTAGAAACCCAGGGGAATCCAGGATGGGGTGACTTGTCTGGCTCTCACCAGGTTCTGTTACCCAGAACCCCTTGCAAACCTCAAACTTTGTAAAAAACAAACAAACACATTTTCCTCACATTTCTGTGATGGAAGGTTCTGGAATCTGCGTGGATGCACAAAATTCCACCCACCCCACATTCCCCAAAGCCGTCCAAGAAAAATGGTACCTCACTTGTGTGGGTAGGCCTAGTACCCGCGGCAGGAAACGGCCCAAAACGCAACATGGACACACCACATTTTTACAGTGAAAACTGACCCTTATTTTGCAACGTGCCTAGCTGTAGATTTTGAACCCTAGCTCTGCTGGCACCTAGGGAAACCTAGTAAACCTATACATTTTTGAAAACTAGACACCCAGGGGAATCCAGGATGGGGTGACTTGTCTAGCTAGCTCTCACCAGGTTCTGTTACCCAGAATCCATTGCAAACCTCAAACTTTGTAAAAAAAAAAAACACACTTAACTCACGTTTCTGTGATGGAAAGTTCTGGAATCTGCGTGGATCCACAAAAGCCCACCCACCCCACATTCCCCAAAGTCTTCAGAGAAAGATGGTACCTCACTTGTGTGGGTAGGCAAGGGCCCTAAACGTATTGTGGAGACTTCAAAATTACCCATCATAAAATTACCTGATTTTGCAAGGGGGGTGGGGGGGGAGGCCCTGGGTTTTTGGCCCCAGGCTCAGCGGCTATCTAGGGAACCCTACCAAACCCACACATTTCTGAAAACTAGACACCCGTGGGAGTCCAGGGAGGTGTGAATTGCGTGTATCCTCCAAAGTTTTCCTACCCAGAATCCCCTGCAAACTTCAAATTGTGCTGGAAAAAAAATCACATTTTTCTCACATTTCCGTGTGGGAAAGTTGTGGGATCACCGGGCTGACACAAATTTCCTACCACCCAGCGTTCCCCCAGGTCTCCCGATAAAAATGGTACCTCACTCATGTAGGTGGGCCAAGTACCCGCGACAGGCTAGGGCCCAAAACATATTGTGGAGACATCATAATTACCTATCACAAAACAACCTCTTTTTGCAAGGGGGGTCACTTGAGTTTTAGAATTTGCGGTGCTATACCCTTAATCCCTATGTTTTTGTCCCTTCCCAGTCACAGGCCTTTGGCCCACCCACACAAGTGAAGTATCATTTTACTCGGGAGAACAAGGGGAACGCTGGGTGGTAGGACATTTGTGCCGGCACGGTGATCCCACACAAAAATGTGTGGAAAAAGTGATTTTTTTCAGCTAAATTTGAGGTTTGCAGGGGATTCTGGGTAGGAAAACGTTGGGGGATCCATGCAAGGCATTCCTCACTGGACTCCCCAGGGTGTCTAGTTTTCAGAAATGTGTGGGTTTGGTAGGTTTCCCTAGATGCACCCCCCCCCCCTGCAAAACCAGGTCGTTTTATGATAGGTAATTTTGAAGTCCCCACAGTACGATTTGGGCCATTTCCTGTTGCGGCCACTATGCCTACCCACACAAGTGAGGTACCATCTTTATCAGAAGACCTGGGGGAACGCTGGGTGGTAGGAAATTTGTGTCAGCCCAGTGATCCCACAACTTTCCCACACAGAAATGTGAGAAAAATTTGATTTTTTCAGCAAAATTTGAGGTTTGCAGGGGATTCTGCGCAGGGAAATGTTGGGGGATCCACGCAAGCCATAGCTCACTGGACCCCCCAGGGTATCTAGTTTTAAAAAATGTGTGGGTTTGGTAGGTTTCCCTAGATGGCTGCCAACCCCGGGACCAAAAACGCAGATGACCCCTATCTATCAGAAAACAACCTGGTTTTGCAAGGGGGGCATCTGCGTTTTTGGTCCCGCGCTCGGCGGCCATCTGGGGAAACCTACCAAACCCGCACATTTCTGAAAACTAGACAACCGGTGGAGTCCAGGGAGGTGTGCCAGCATTGATCCTCCTATGTTTTCCTACCCAGAATCCCCTGCAAACCTCAAATTTTGCTGAAAAAATAAAAATGTTCTCAAATTTTTGTGGGAAAGTTGTAGGATCACCGGGCTGACACAAATTTCCTACCACCCAGCATTTTTTTGGGGGTGGGGGCATTGGCATGCACATTCTGGGCAGTCCCCACCCCTATGTATATAAAAAAAAAATCCCTGGTGCCTACTGGGCTTTCTGCCCCCCCCAGGGGGCAGATTAGGGGCTACTGCCCCCATCTGCCTCCTGGAGGGGGCAGAAAGACTGTGGCATTTTTTGGGGGGTGGGTGGGGGCATTGGCATGCCCATTCTGGGCAGCACCCGCCCCGAACTTTGGATAAGAAAAATATCCCTGGTGCATAGTGGGCTTTCTGCCCCCCACTGGGGGGCAAATAGGGGGCTATTGCCCCATCTGCCTCCCGTGGGGGGCAGAAAGACTGTAGCATTTTTTTGGGGGGTGGACACATTGACATGCCCATTCTGGGCAGCCCCCACCCCTACGTATATGAAAAAAAGAAATCCCTAGTGCTTACTGGGCTTTCTGCCCCCCGGGGGGGCAGATCAGGGGCTATTGCCCCTATCTGCCTCCTGGGGGGGGGCAGAAAGTCTTTTGTTTTCTTTGAAGGGGTAGGGGGGGCATTGGCATGCCCATTCTGGGCAGCCCCCACACCTGGCCTATGAAAAAAATAATCCCTGGCGTCTAGGGTGCTTTCTGCCCCCCGGGGGGGCAGAAAGACTGTCTGTGGCAAAATGTTATGGGGGGAGCAAAGGCCCTTGCCCAAGGGGCCGCTCCCCCCCTCACTGGTGGCTAGTGGGTGGATCCCTGCTTGGGGATCGCCCTCCTGGGGACCCAGTAGGGAAGGGTACCATTGGAAAGGGGAGATTCTCCCCTTTCCAACGATACCTCTCCCAAGTGTTTCGGTGCTCAGGGGCTGAGATAGCCCCACGAGCACCGAAACAATGAAACTGAAACTAAGTTTCAGTTTCATTTTCAATGCAATTACGTCCGCGTGCCATCGTCATTGCATTGGAAATGCAAAACGGCCTCGGGAGGTTAGGGAAGCTCTTCCCCAACCTCTCGAGGCCAACAAAAAAAACAAGCATTGGCATAGCCAATAGGTCTCGCCTTTGGGACCTTATAAGTGTTTAGTTATCCAGCACAATATCCTTGGTGCAACATCAACTGTTGCATGGCTAAACACTTATAAGGTCCCAAAAGTGTTGTGGCATGCTGGTGACTTGTGACTGCCAGAAGTGCTCGTTTTTTTTTTACTTTAATTAATAGATGCAAATACGGGTGCTTGCAGTTCTCATTTACAGTATTTAGAAACTGCAGAATGGGAACTTTGGGACTGTGAATGGGAACTGTGACTTTTTTTGAGCGAGGTACACCCTTACAAACAAAAGTTACTTGAGATGCTGGGAAATGTATTTCGTGGAATACACATAATTTTACGAAAACTATAATGTGCATTACAAACAAAACGCACTCTTCGAATTATTATGTAAAGCGTAGCAAAATAGCTTGTTATGTTATTGCCCTTGTGCTAAAGTGTTTAATATAGTACCCGCGTTTGCTCCGTCCCCTAGAATCCATGAAATAAAAAATTGCGCACAACTTATTTGCTTCATTTTTGCATCAAGTAAACTTAACATACTGCAGTGAGTAGCGCGTGCTGAGTTTTTTAAAGCTGGCTGTTTTTAAAAAAGTGATTCTTAGTTTTTAACTGTTACTGCATTTTGCACATTACTTTATTTTACCTGCCTGACCTGGTTTCGCTGTCCCTGGTCCGTCACGGCTTTCAGTGCCGATTGCACGGAGGGACGCGACTCCTCCCCCAATCATCCGATTTCCTGCCCCGGTGTACTTAAGGCGGATGGGGGCCCGGCCGTGCAGCAGTGAGTAGCGCGTGCTGAGTTTTTTAAAGCTGGCTGTTTTTAAAAAAGTGATTCTTAGTTTTTAACTGTTACTGCATTTTGCACATTACTTTATTTTACCTGCCTGACCTGGTTTCGCTGTCCCTGGTCCGTCACGGCTTTCAGTGCCGATTGCACGGAGGGACGCGACTCCTCCCCCAATCATCCGATTTCCTGCCCCGGTGTACTTAAGGCGGATGGGGGCCCGGCCGCGCAGCGGGCGTGCGCAGCGGGCGCGCCGAAGGGGCGCCAAAGGCAAGCCCGTCTGCGCCCGTCCGCGAGCCGTACGCGACCAGCGCCAGCCATGCTGCCGGTTGGGAATGCCGGGAGAGGGTTATACGGTGGTCTCGAGACGACCTGTTGTCTCGTAAATGGGATGCTTGTCCCGAGCTACATAAGATTGATCTTGCTGTGACTGGTCTGCCAGACAGTTGTAATTCTTGTGGTCAGGGGTTGAATTATGCGGGAGGGATGCAAAATAAGAGCAACTCTGGGATAATAACCCCTTTGGACATTGCACCAAAGCATATGGATACAATTAGAGCGTGCCTAGTCAATTGTAGGTCCCTTGCTAAACATGCTGATGATATCTGGCTGGCCCTAGCTGATCTCTCATGGGATGCCATGTTTTTAACAGAAACCTGGCTTAATGCGGACACTGTGGCAGCAATTACTCTTGCCATCCCGCCAGGTTTCAAAATGTGTTATGCAAATAGAGAGGGCAATAAAAGAGGGGGTGGGGTGGCCATTATATTTAAAGATTCATGGGAGTTAGTTTCCTCTGCCCCTCTCAACATACAGGGTATTGAAGGCCTCAATTTTTGCCTCCAAATCAATCCCTCTTCATCCCTTTCTGGTATACTCATCTATAGACCACCTGACTGTGTAGCCAATATATGTCAGGATCTTTGCAATTATATTGCTCAAAAATCGCTAGATTATGCACATTTTATGGCCCTTGGCGATTTTAATTTACACGTGAATGATCCTCACTGCTCACAGGCAGTTCAGTTGGTCTCCTCTCTGGCAGGCGCCAATCTTTTGCAAATGGTAGCCGCTCCTACCCATAAAGCAGGTTATACCTTGGATCTAGTCTTCTCGAATATCTCTTCAATGGTTATGGAGTCTCCCTGTCCTCTGGTATGGTCGGATCATTATCTGATTCCTTTTTCAGTTAGGCTGACTAATACCGGCCAGGCCAGAGGCAAGCGTTTTGCCATAAAAAGAAACTGGAAAAATCTGACTGCGGCAGCACTAGGTCCTACCCTTCAGAACAACCTTCCTCTTTTATCTTTAGACCCCAATGTAGATGCTCTTGCAATAAATCAATGGATCTCCACGGCTGTGGAGGCCGTTGCTCCGGCTAGAATGGTGAAGTCTTGTAGACTGTCTCCTTCGGCGCCTTGGTTCTCTGATTTACTCAGAGAAGAAAAGAGGAGGTGCAAAAGACTTGAACGCTTGTGGAGAATAAACTATTGCGACTTAGCTAAAGCAATCTATAAAAATGCTCTGAAAGATTTTCATAAATCGCAAAAAATAGCCAGAAGAAATTTTATTGTCTCAAGTATCCATAAGGCAGATAATTCCAGCAAAGAGGTGTTTAAGGTAGTACAGACCTTCTTTAAGCCAAAAGCAATAGAGACTGAAGTGCAACCATCCCTAGCCTTGTGTGAAGATATTTCTAGCTTTTTTGATAATAAAATTTTAAAGGTCTACGACTCCTTTTCAGCACCCATGGTAACAGAGAAACCGGACACACCTCTGGAAGCAGTGGAGGTTCCACTGTTTACTAATTTTCTACCCATTTCACATCAGGATGCACTGGCTGAAATCCAAAAATGTAGATCAGGTGCCCCAGATGATCCTTGCCCTCCTAAACTTTGGAAAATGTTGTCTCTATCTCTCTCTGGTGTGCTAGTTCATATCTGGAACGTATCTCTTGGAACTGGCATTTTTCCCGACAAGTGGAAACACGCTACCCTTCTCCCTCTGAGAAAGAAACCCAATGGTGACCCAGGAGATCTCAACAATCTTAGGCCAATCTCCTTAATGCCTGCTCCGGGTAAAATGCTAGAGAAGTTGGTCCAGCGGCAACTGACCAACTTTGTTGAGAGTAATGCCGCCCTGCATGATACACAATCTGGTTTTCGGGCAGGCTATAGCACGGAGACTGCCCTCCTGGAGGTGGCCAAGTCGGTGAGATGGTCGTTAGATTCAGGGGCTTCAGTGGTACTGGTGCTCCTGGATCTGTCTGCAGCTTTCGACACCGTCGACCACACCATGTTGGTGCAGAGATTGCAAGACACAGGTTTTGGGGGGAAGGTTTTGACCTGGTTGAAATCATACTTAAGCGGCCGTACCCAAAGAGTCGCTTTACAACTATTTGAATCAAAACCTAAAGCCCTATGGTGCGGCGTCCCTCAAGGCTCCCCGTTGAGTCCTTTACTTTTTAATTTGTACCTAGCCCCTCTTTTCTCTTTGATTGCCAACTGGGGTGTGAAGGCAATCTCCTACGCTGACGACACCCAGCTGGTTTCCCTTTTCAGGAGCGAACGACAGAGGCTTTTATGAATTTTAAAGGTTGCTTGAGAGACATAGCCATATGGATGAACATAAACAAACTAAAACTCAATGCGGGAAAAACAGAGGTGCTGTTTTTCGGCAATGGCCCTGTGCCTGCTTCAGATCTGTGGTGGCCAGTAGAAATGGGCCCTCCGCCTTCTCCTAGCACGAGTATTAAAAATCTAGGGGTGAGATGGGAGGCGGATCTCTCTTTCTCGGCCCAAATCCAACAGGTCACCGCTTCGTGTTTTAGTAAAATGAGAAATCTTCGTAAATTTCTACATTTTATGCCAGAAGATTGCCGTAAAGCCGTAGTCCATGCCACAGTGACATCCAGGCTGGACTACGCAAACGGCCTATATCTTGGCCTGCCTAAATATTCGATTAGACGTTTGCAGATGGTGCAGAATGCGGCTGCGAGACTAATTAGACGCATTCCCTTTCGACATCATGTCTCTCCGCATTTACAGGAACTACACTGGCTCCCGGTAGCCAAAAGAATTGAATTTAAGGCCTTGACTTTGGCCTATCGGGCTCTTCAGGGAAGATGTCCTAGCTATCTTAAACAAAGACTTGGCCGGTATAAGCAAAATCGCTCCCTGCGGTCAAACTCTCAGAATTTGCTCTTCGCTCCCCGCTTTGTGAAAGCCCGTCTGGGCGGTAGGGCGCTCACAGTAAGAACGGCTAAATTGTGGAATGCCCTACCTGGGTTTCTCCGCCAAGCTGACACTGAGACCAGTTTTAGAAAAGCGCTGAAGACATGGCTCTTTAGCAATGATTAGGCCTGACCTCAGTGCCTAAACTTATGTGCACGCGCTGCTTGCTGCTAGAGCGCCGGGACACCTCTGTTTTTGAGGTAGCTGTTCGCGCTATATAAATTTCAGTATTATTATTATACTACTAAAACGATTGTCCCCTTCCTTCTGCCGCGCGAGTGTTTCTTGAATAATTTAAACAGAAAGTCGCAAAAAGCATAGAGTGCGCCTCCCTTCTGCCCATTTGTAACATTTAAACTATTTTAACTTTCAAAATACTCCCACGGCTGCAGGCTCAGGGCGCACGCTCTGAACACCCATAAAGCAGAAGAATTTAGAGGTATAGGAAAGATGCGGCTCTTACCCATCAATGATATGCTCAGGAGGGTGTTTCTCGTCACTGGACGTGGCAAGAACAACCTTCCCTCCATTGGAAGCCAGACAGAAATCATCAACTTTGCTCATGTCTGATCCGGCTGTCAAAGATAATAATTCATGCGTGTTTAGGACACCACAAAAAGAGAAATCCACAGCAGACTGAACCCTTGCAGAAGCTACCGGGCCATCGAAAGGAGAGTCCCTTAGTCACCAAGCAACCGAGAAGTCTCGTTGCACAGCGCTAAAACCACAACAGTCTGCATCAAAGTGGGTAAATTCGACGGCCATTTTGGAATAAAATTTATCATCTAGTTAAACTGCGATACTGAGCCCACGGTTGCAGTACAGACGTGCGCAAAGAGCTCGCCTTTTATTTATTACCTACTGTGAGGAATGGGGGTGAAACCTTACGAAACGCTGCAACTGACAAATCACTAGTAAAAACTGAATAACGACAGAATACAATAATTGGTGTTGAAAAGCAAGCGGTATTGAATCATTAGTAAACTCATTGGCAAATAAGGAAAACTGTAAGCCTATACAACACAATATAGAAAGTGTTAAATAATGACAATTCATTGGCAAACATACATTTAATGAAAATACAAAGCGAATGTAAACCATTTAAGCTTTTCATCAATTGAATTTATATTAACATTCCAAGATGGCCGCTGCCATATATCACAGTGTTTGGTCTAGTGTTCAAGAACATGCACCTGGTTGTTAGTTTCCAAAGTGAGTGACATAGAGAAAAGACTCCCACACCACTTTTGTACAGAAGGCCCTCCTTCACTGCACAGGTTGGTGGAACTGAGTTTATGTTGCGGAGTTCGGGGTTTGCAACAGTGTCCTACAAGACCTATAGCGACTTGTTAAATTAGTTGGCCCCGTAGATTAAGTTAGTTGGCCCCGCAGAAACCTGAATGTGCTGATGTTTTTCGCCTAAGTCCGCTCGTCTTTAAAAAGGTGGAGAAGTTCTCAAATTGGTACAAAGTATGTACATTTCAATTATACTGGGTTCGCGCGTGCATCTGTCTATTTTAAGTTTAGAGGTCGTGACTTAGAAAAAGGTCTACTGCAAAGTGTAAAGATGTTTTTCTTCTTACGTTGGTATTTATTGTCTTCGACGGCTCTCAATGTTGTGAACATCAGCAGTGTTATCTGCGGTGAGCAGCGAAAGGGCGCGCACGCTCATAATTAACAAACATTACAAAAAACAAGCGCTGGTCACACGCCGCTCCCGGCACCCCGAGCGCGGCGAACGCGCTAATTAATAACAATCGCACGCAGGAGACCTAACAAGCCCGCGAGTGGGGCGTGCGTGCGCATTCTTCACTGTTCAAGCACTGCACTCGTGCTTGTGGCGCGCCGCTGCTCGCTCCCGCAAGGTGGATGCCGCCACAAGCACGAGTGCAGTGCTTGAAAATGAGCAGAGCGACGGCTAAAGGCCCTCCTATGCAGCGCATGCGCGCTGCGTAGGCGAGACCTAAAAAGGAAATCCCTCTGCTGTCTGCAGCAGAGGGATTTAGTGCCCCTGTACTCATGACGGAATGGTTCCGTCATGAGCACAGCACTGGTGCTCACGACGGAACCATTCCGTCATGAGCACTGAAAGGGTTAATGTATATATATATTTATATGCATATATTTTTGTCAATGCTCCGGGGTCCCCGCACGTGGGCGGGACTATTCAGTGCTTATGACTATTGATGAGTATCCCCTGGAAGAGAAGTAGAGTTTCCTGATGCAATTTCCATTTGTGGCAAGATGACTTCAGTGTGCTGAGAGTATCCACTATTGTGTTCTGTTTCCTGGAAACATGTTCCACCCGCAGATGCACTCCGTGGCAGACAGACCACTCTCCGATGCATTGTGCCTCTTGAGAGAGGAGGAATGGCCTTGCACTGCCCTGCTTGTTGATGTAGTGTATCGTGGTTGTATTGTCCACTGGGATGAGCACAGCGGAGTACCTTATCCTTGGAAGAAAAGCCTGCAAGGCTAGATGCACTGGTTGATATGAAAATGTAGATGAGGTTTCTGCCACCTGCCACTGACCTGTAGGTCTTGAAGGTACGTTCCCCATCATTTCTAGGGAGGCGTCGGTAGAAATGACCAGTGGCGAAGGTATACCTAGGAAAGATTTGCCTGCTGTGTCCACCTTGATAGGGCATCAACCATGGCCGGAGTAAGGTATTCTGCTAAGGACCTCAGTTTCAATTGCCTCTCCCCTGTAGGGTACGCTTTGTTGGGCGTGGTATCGAGCATCACTCCCAGGAATGTGATATTCTTTGATGGGTGTAAGACTGACTTTCTTGGGTTCAGTGTAAGGCCCAGCTCGCTGAATAGGATTGTACAGGCAGCCGTTGATGTCTGTGCTGCCGGACTGGACGCTGCCTTGACTAACCAATTGTCTAAATACTATATATTTTAGTATGCTTGTATCCCAAAACACAACACTCCATTTGCCTTTCCTCTGTCTAGATTCTTCTTTTGCGAGGAGCACCTGGATATGCCTTCAAATTATAGCTTTCCTTTTACACCCTCCTTCACACCCCATTCCTGCTCCACCTCTTGTGCTGCTTACTCTTGGTTTTTATTTATTTCTCCTCAACAACTAGATATTTCTAACTCTTTATAACCCGACCACCCATTCAAAACACATTACCTCCGAGGTGTTCATTTCTTTTTTTTCTTCTTGTGATGATGGCTGGACTGCAGATTTTTTCATCCAGTTGGAAACTAAAACCAGATTCCAGATTTTTATTTATTTAGAATTAAAAGATGCATTTTTACACTAGCACACATATTAAACTTGGAATTCCATCCTAGCTTCCATATCTACTGGTTTTGATTCCAGTTTTTTTGTCAGCACAACCTTTGTTTGGAATTTCATAGACAAGTGTTTATCATCACCAAATAGATTCAACAGCTTGAAAAGTCGGGCATGTGTTATCTTTTCTTTATTCCCCCACAAAATAAGGCAAAACCATAGAATGAGCTGTGTACTCCTAAATGGCTGGACGATGTAGGTGGTTGAAGCCTTACTGAGGTCAACGTCTTTAACACTGTATCAGTGAGGTGTCTCTAACGGATGTAGTTCTTATGTTTAGCTGTCCTTAAACACATGTATTCAAGTGAAAAAGAAAATACTTACCTGTAACACTTTTGCTATTCTAGATTCACATTCTACGAGTCCGGAAATTTCCCCATAAAAATACTTTTAGGGGTATGACAAATCGTGACATAATTGACAGTTAGCTTACAATGCTTATTAAGTGACCACCATCTTTAGAATCAGTATTCGTATACATAATACTATCTTTTTCCATATATTTGCATTACTTTTCTTCATACGGAATGATGGTGGGTCACATGTGAAAGTAGATTAGCCTTATGTTGCAAACCTACTGATTTGTTTGCAGCATGAAACTGTTCTAGATTCATACATTGATTAGTTCATGTAAAGCAGAAAAGTGTAAATAAGAATAATTGCAAGTAAATCATTTAACAAAGATAGCCCTTCCACTGCTTCTTTTCTTGAAAGAATATCTGCACAATAGTGTTTCATAAATGTATGTACCGAAAATTACACTTTTAGCAATAAAAATCTTTAAAATCATCTTATTGCCTTACTTATTTGCAGTACTCAAGAAGATGGGATGGGGTGCCACTATCCTGAAATGGATTGGCCTCCTGTACACACAACCCCCTGTCTGGGCTCGTATGAGGCCCACAATATCCAGACAGGGGAAACAGCCTTTACAACGAGGATTTTATCACGCATGTTTTTACCACGTAAATGCCTTTACAACGCATGGCTTCACCACAAATTTAAGGTAAGTTGGTGGTGGGCCCCTCCCACCCCTACAAATACATAATATATATATATCCAATGCGTGGTAATGGCATGCGTTGTAAAAGCATATGCGTGCTAGAAAAATGCTAGGTAAAAAATGTGTTGTATAGGCATTCAAAGTATTTCTCTACGTTGTTCTGTCAGACAACCTCCAGACAGTGGCCTATGTTGCACGGGCTGCCCCATCACCATTGTTGTTCAACTTAGCCATGTAACTATTGGCTGGCTTGCTGTGGGCAAGGGAATGGACCACTGAGTCTCTGCATAGGTATCACGTGGTTTCATTATATACAGACAATGCCCTCTTATATTTCTGAGAACCAGAGTATGCCCAACCGAGTGGGATGATGTTGCTGATTAATTTTTGTCCTACGTGAAGACTTTCAGTAAATTGGAGTAAGTCTTGTCTTTTCCCATTGAAACAGTTGGCTTGGCCTACCGGGCTGATGGTGCAGAACCTCGTTGTGGTCTGGGAGGTAGATACTTTTAAATACTTGGGTAACCAACACTGAACAACTGACCTCAGAACCAGGTGCAAGAGCGACAAGCACCTCCCAAGATGATGGCCCCTGGGAGACGAAGCAGCAAGGTGAAGTTTCGACATAGGAAGCAACCACAGTATAGGCCATAAGAGACTCACATGAGGACCTAGAGGGAAACATTGATAGGGTCACCATATAGGTCTCTCTCCTGAGACACGACCTCTGTAAGGTTTCAGAGTACATGACAGAGATAGTGTTGAGTCTCTTTGACGGAAGATAAAGTACGCACCCTCAGGCAAGACTTTGCGAAACTGTAGGAAGTCACTCTGCAGCTCACGAAATGAGCAGAAGGCGCAGGGGGAAGATCCCGGCAGAACAACCTACGCCTGATGGGTGTCCTGGATGGACTTAAGGGCTCACGTGCAGATCACTACCCCCTGCCCCCCGAGGCACCACCTATACCGGTGATCTTGTGTCAGCACAATTACTCGGACAGAGAAGCCATCCTCCAGGCTGCACGGGATTCCCAAACAATCTCACCGGAGTCCGCCTAGATCATGACCTTCCCACTACACTCCGAATCCAGCATTAACAACGCATATTCATGGAAGTGAAAGCCAAACTTGGAGCATTGCAAATTAAATACATGCGCCTCTAGCCATCAATCAAAGACTCACTACTTTGACACAGCAGAAGACGCCTGGCAATGGGTGGAGGAGAGACCGCCATTGAAGGCTCCTTGGAATGACCGTCCCACACAGGAGCCAGACACTTGCAGGGTGGTCTCTCCACCCAAACAGAACAGTTGCGGGCAGGGAATCATTGCCATCCATGAAAGAGGAACCAGCGAACTAGGTACTGGCCAACTTGTCAAAAGACAGCGATCCTAATGACCAGCGGCCTCACAGCTAGGGTAGCCCCAGGACACTGGATACCAGATGGCTGGGCCACCCCCCCTGATGGCCAAGATGAGGGAGGCCCAGGAACAGTTTTCGACGGGGTGGGGGATGATGGCAGCCAACCGAAGCAATCACTCCTGGGATAGCTCCACAACCAATTGGGCCCCTCTGAGGCCTCATAGATGCATGGACAACACAGTACTGAGCACAAAGGGGGTCAACAACAGGCTGTCCCCCGGTGTTTAATATGTTGGGAAGTTGCAAGTTCAGATGACAGATACTTCCTTTTCAGAAATGTGTTGGGGGGAGGGGGGGTTATGGGAAGGACGGTTACCTCCCGCAGTTGGGTAGGTTTTGTTTGAAGTCAACCAGGCCATCAATTGATGCACATGGCCCCCAAGACAGCGAGGGGCAAACTGGGGAACATAGTGCAGGGATGGGACCAAGACCCACATTCTTAGGTGGAGCCACACGTATAGGAAGGAACATAGAGGAGCATGTCCGAGACACATGACACACTTGTTGAAGGTCTTGTCGTGGAACTATAACAGCCTCCTTGCTAAGCTCAAATTAGGGGTGGTGACTCAATACAATAGGAGACAGCATTCAAATCTGATACTCCTACAAGAGACACACCTATCAGGAAACATAATCCAATGCCTTAATACAAGGCAATACAAAGCACTAGCCCACTCTGGATTCACCAGAGGGGTGGCAATCCTCGCAAAACAGAACCCCTCTTTCATATACAGAAGACCTGGCAACATCCACTGGTCACTTTGTTGAGGTCCAGGGCACCAATAGATGCACCTGTGTGTTCAATCCAAGCGTCTATGCGCCCCCTGTAGTTCAATAGACCGTTCTAGGTGCAGTAGGGTCCCTCCTGTTAGAGGCAGACGTGGACATACACGTGGTGGGTGGAGACCTCAACGAGGTAATGGACAGGAACCTTGAAAGATCACACATTGGGGTGGCAGGACTCCCAGTGGAGACGTGCCTGACACAATACTCCTGAGTGTTGGGTCTCAGACTTTTGGAGAGCCACACACCCAAATGACACAGTATTCTTTTTTTTCCTAGTGCCCACAAGACCTTCTTCCGACTTGTCCCAGGGAATGCCTCACCTACCTCTTGGCAGAATATCTGCTCAGGGGCATCTCAGGCCACACCTCTTTACTGGTAGTGTTGGGGCGAAGACGAGAGGGAGGGCTGGCGCCTCAGCAGCTGGGAGCTCCAAGATGCTGATGTGGTGCGAGATCTGTGGTAAGCGTCCACTCGACTTTAAGGAAAATAAAGACTCTGTGCCCTCCTCGGTGACTCTGTGAGAGGTGTACATGATTTTCCTACGCGATAGGGCCCAAAACATAAAAGCCAGGAAGAAAGCCCAGAGACTGGCCCAACTGGAAACTCACATACGAGAGACAAAGCAATCAAACCTGAACTTGGGCAATCATATGACGATGCTTCGCCTTGAGGCTTTGCAGAAGGCATACCATGCGGCGACACATGAGGAAGCTAAGAAACACTATCTCGCCTCACTGTGAACACTTTATGAAGTGGGCGACAAGGCGGGCCACATCCTGGCACGGCTCAGCCGCTGTGAGGAGGCAGCGAGATGGGTGGGCGAAATCCAGGTCGCTGCGGGGACCCGAATCACAATTGACAGGGGAATAGCAAACGCCTTTGTGCCGAACTACCGAACATTGTACAAGACATGGCATACTACCACTTAGGCAGACATGGTGGTCTGTTTGGATGAACTCCCACACTCGACGCAGCCAATCAGGATTACCTTGACCCTACAGGAGATCTCTGAGGCAGTGGGGATGATGCAAACAGGGAAGACCCCCATCCCCAATGGGATACCGGAGGAATTCTATAAATGGCTAGCAAGTGGGGGCCCAGGACAGAGCATTCATGTCAAATGCGGATTTGTGACATGCAACGATAGTGGTAATCCTGAAACTCTGGAAATCAGGGTACGTCTGCACCTCTTATAGGCACATCTCTCTCTTGAACACAGAAGTTAGTATTCTGGAGAAAATCTTGGCGCTTTGACTTGTGAAAGTCATATTCCCCTTCATTCATAGAGATTAGACAGGCTTCATGCCCTCAAGAGCGACTAGTCAGAATCTCCAACGCCTACACAGCTGGCTGGGGTACACGAAAGACAGTTTGGAGCCAAGGCTCTCCTCATATTAGACACCAGAAAGGCTTTCGACTCCATTGATTGGGTCTTTCTGTTTCAAGTACCTCATAAGATGGGCTTTGGCCCCAAGATGCTGCCAGTGGATACAACTGCTCCATCAACAGCCATCCACGAGGGTGAAGTTAAGTGGCATGTTGTCCCTGAACTTCTCATTGGGTAAGGGAAAACTGCAGCGGTTTCCCCTGTCCCTTTTGTTGTCCGCCGTCTATACGGAACACTTTGAATGCTGGGTGAGAGTAAGAGGCAATGTAGTGGGCTTCCTGGAGGTAGTAGGGTAGCTAGAGACTGTACCACTATATGCGGACAATGTATTACTATAGTTGTTGGTGACATCACTCAAGGGGTCCCATCGATCTTCGCCAACTTTGAAAGGTGTGAACAATACACTGAGAGTTCCAAGCAGACACAGACAGGTGGAGACGCCTGCCCCTTTCGCTAACGGGAAGAGCATCCCAAAATTCCTGCATCTCCTCCAAAATGCCCAACGGCCGGATCACCAATGCTTTATTCAACAGAGTTGATGCCGCATTACACACTTCCACAGGATGGAGGCACCCTGTGAATAGCACTGTACACCATGCATCACAATATATACAACTGGGCTGTTTTCACTTCCCTACCTTAGAGCCTACTACTGGGCCACCTTATTGCAGCCCATACACAAGTGGTGCTTTTCCCCAAGGGACGACCCGGTAACAAGACTGGGGAGAGCCCTGTACCTACCACCACTATATATATGTAATAAAAGACAGGCAGTCCTGAGCCAGACGATTACTTCAAGTGCATGGGACAGGGTGGCTGCATACGTGGGGTTAGAAGGATAAAATAACGCTGGCCACCCCACCTCCTGTGGGTGTGGGACCGCCTGAAAGAGGTGAGGAATCTGGTGGGATACACGAAATGGGACTTAATTGGTATCTCCAATCAGGGAGATGAAGCAGGGGTGGAAAGAATATACCCCTTAAGTAGGCTACATGATAACTATGACTTTAACCCCTTGCAAGAGTTTCATTACATTTCAAATAAGACATGCTCTACAAATAGAACCTATATACTGGGAAGCTCTGGAAGACAGTAGCCCAGGGGAGAGGAGGATACTAGGGGATGAAATTACAGTAAAGATGATCTCGCTAACATACAGGAAGCACTTACACAATAGGCCAGAACTCCTACAACCCCTGAGGAAGAGATGGGAACAGGAGGCTGGGGACATGGAGAACATCGACTGGGAAGGAGCATTGATGCATGTACATGATGTGGCCATTAAGGAGAGTTTAAGACATGTTCATTTTAAAATACTCCATAGGGTAGTAGGCTCCACAGAAAGGGCAGTGCCTCTTCCTCCAATTGCCTTAGGTGCACGGCAGCAGACAGCACTTACATACATACAGTGTGGACCTGCCCTCAATAGGGAGCTGCTGTAAGGGGTTGTTGCAAACCTATCTGAGATTCTGGGAGTACCCATCCCATTGACACCACAGTTCGTCATGTTGGGGATCATGGGAGTTGTAGATCTGCAGAAAAGACAATTATTGTTTTGTTCGCTTGGATTTTCCCTGGCCAAGAGAGACATAGCGAGGCACAGGGGGGAACCCCCCCCCAACCCCTAAAAAAGAGATGAGGGTTACAGAGTTGACTCACTGCACGGATGCCAAGAGAGTCGCTTACACAGCGAGTGCTTGCCTCAAAACGTTTGATCAAATATTGGGAAATATGGGAATCCTTCAAAACCTCCCCGACAGGAGGTGACTGCTGTACCACTGACTCGATCCATGCCCCTTGAAGTCAACTGATACTTCCCTCTCTCAACAGTCTGGGCATATGGCCCTGAGGAACTAGGAAGGGAGGAGGGGCTGTTGTGGCATTTTCCTCCATCCGAATGTGTCCGGCGAAAGGGGTTACATGTTAATGTACTTGTCCTGGTGGCATTCTGTTTGTTGTTTTCTACGCAAAAATAAATGTAAAAAAAAAAGAAAATGCAATAAATTATCTGTCCCAGTGTGCAGAATATGGGATTTTTTTTAGCGGTGGCATAACAAAACCGTAAAAGCCCCCCTACAAGGTTCGCTGAAGGTGCCCCCACTAACCCACCCTGTTACACCCCTTCCAAAGTTCATTTATCGAACCCCAGCAAGCCACCAGCTGCAATATCAACAAGATCAGCAAGCTGTACAGTCAGAGTAACAGCATGGCATACCAAAAGCCAATGTTCTGTGTTATTAATTTACACTATTTGCATTGAGGAGTTGGCTGTGTACAAGATTGAAAGAAACACATTATTTTAGCCCCTAATAAAAAGATCGCTCAGGCAGCGTTACCCAGACTGAGTCAGGACCCACTGGTGGGTTGCCAGCTGATTTCTGGTGGGAAATGAAAAAGCAAGAACGATGCCTTTACATTTTGTATTTATCTTTTCACATTTACTGTGCTTCAAATATAGAGGTCAAATGTCAGGTTATGTCTTCTGGCAAGTTGTTTCTTATTCTTTTAACATAGGGATGGGTGTTGCTTTTCTTTCTCTGACTACAAAAGTGAGAGGAATTTCAAAGTAAATTAGGTGACAATTCTTGCTGGGGTACAGCGAGTGAAAGTAAAGGCTGTAGAATGTCACACAACAAAACACGTTACTTACCTTTTATAACGCCAAATCTGGTAGAGACTATCTAGCCCCAGATTCCTTGCCTTATAATTATCTCCAGGAGTTAGACTGGATCCAGAAACTTTTTGTGAGCAGTACCCCTGCACAGCAGTAGGTGGCATCGTTCGGCTCCACATGGTGTCTGTGTCGTCTATGCCAGAAGTGACGAGTGGTGCCTATATAGGCACCACCCCAGTGCACGGACGTCAGTTTCTTTTCACAACTTTTCACGCTAGGAGCGCAGAGCCACAAACCACTGACCACTAGTGTGGAAAACTAGGGCTCTGAAAGGGGGAAAACCCTGTCCCTAGAATTCCATTTGTAGAGTGGGGAGGAGTGGTGGGTAGGTAAGGAATATGTGGCTAGACAGAGTGTCTACCAGATAAGGCTTTACTGAAGGTAAGTAACTTGTTTATCAGATAAAGAATTCTAGCTGCAGATTCCATACCTTAGAATAGATACCCAAGCAATACCTCCCCGGAGGTGGGCCTGCGAAATTGCTTCGCACTAGAAAGTCCTGCAGGACCAAACGAGCAAACCTGACTGTCCAGGCAGCAATGCTTTGTGAATGTGAGTGGAGCAGCCCACGTTGCTATCTGGCAGATATCCAGGACCGGAACTCCGCATGTTAATGCAGTGGTCGCAGCCTTAGCTCTGTTGGAATGAGCACGAAAACCCTTGTGTGGGTGCTAGTTGGCCATGCGTAGCAGACCTTAATGCAGAGCACGATCAATCGGGAGATAGTCCACTTCTGCACGGCCTTTCCCATCTTCGCACCAACGTACCCTCATGAAGACTTGAACGTCCACCAGGAACCCTCTTGTGCGGTCAAGGTAGAATGACAACGCTGTATTTGGGTCCAGACGGTGAAGTCGCTCCTCTTCCTTGGAGGGGTGTGGCAGAGCATAAAAAGTAAGCAGGGTGATAGACTAGCCTACATGAAAGGGAGTGATGACCTTCGACAGAAAGGAGGCTCTAGTACATAGAACCAGCTGTCTAGGTAGATGTTTAGGTATGGAGGGTTGGATAACAAAGCCTGAAGCTCACTGACCCTCCAGGCAGATGTTATTGCCACCAGGAAGGCAGTCTTGATGGTAAGGAGCCTTAGAGGACAGTTGTGCAAGGGCTCAAACGGAGTGCACATCAAAAACGTTAGGACTAAATTAAGGTCCCACTGAGGCATGATGAGGGGTGAAGGAAGAAACGTGTAGCAAACCTTTCAAGATCAGGCAACCCCATAGAAGCAGAGATGGTAGAAAGATGGACCTTTAAGGTAGCCAGAGCGGGAGCCCAGCTGGGCAAGAGGAAAGATAAGTACCTGAGAGAGGGGGGCAGAAACAGGGTCAACCAGTTTATCTGCACACCATGTCACAAACTTGCTCCAACGGTAGGCGTATACCGTTTTGGTGGAGGGACGCCTGGCTACCAAAATAACAGTACACTACGGGCAGAAGGTCGAAAGGTCTCAACAGTCGCTGTTCAATCTACACGCATGAAGGCAAAGCATTGACAAGTTTGTGTGGAGAACCCTCCCCTGTTGCTGCGACAGACGATCTTGGGCTCAATCATTCCTGGTGTTCTTGAGAGCGCTAGGTAGGAGTGATATGGGTGGAAAGGTGTACAGGAGGCCTGAGCTCCACTTGAGATGAAAAGCATCTCTAAGCGACAGTCGCTTTGGAAACTTCAGAGTGCAGAACTGCTGACATTGTGCGTTCTTGGCAGTGGCAAACAGGTCTAACCAAGGCTTTCCCCACTGCTGAAAGAGACCTTGCACAACCTCCGGATGGAGGTACCATTCATGACCTGCTAGACATCTTGGTGTTCCGAGAGCCCACCAGGTGTTGTACCGCCAGGGATATACCCTGACGTTCCAGACATGTCCAGAGATACAGGGCCTCTTGACTAGCCACGAACCCACCTCGCCCGGTTTGTTGTCGTACCATATGGTGGTGTTGTCCATGAACACCTGTATTAACGTTTCCTTGATGGGAGCTCCAGAAGGTTGATGTGGAGTCTGGATTCTGCCGGAGACCAGAGGACTCTGATCTCCACCTCTTCCAGACAGCCGCCCCATCCCAGGAATGACCAATCTGTCACCACAGTAAGATCTGGCTGGGGAAGGGAGAGGGGTCTGCCGCTGAACCAATCGCGGTTTGTTAACCACCACTGCATATTTGTTGCAGTTCCTTACGAGATCTGGACCATGCCCGAGATATTCCCTTAACAGCTCCCACTGGACCTTCAGGCCCCACTGCAGAGCCTATATATGCCATCGGGCATGCATCACAAGCAGGATGCAAGAGGCCATGAGTCCCAGCAGCCTCAGAGTCATCTCACTGAAATACAGAATAGAGGCCTAAACACCGCTATCACAGCCTGAATATCTTGGACATTCAATTCGGGAGGATAGTCCCGAAACAGTAGCGTGTTTAGAACAGCTCAGATGAAAGGGAGCGTCTGAGAAGGATTCAGGTGTGACTTTGGTAAGTTGATAGTGAACCCCAGCGAATGCAGGAGGTCTGCCGTAGTCTGGAGGTGGGAGACCTCCTTTGTTGTAACGGTGGGAGAAGATAGCCTGGAGAGAGCCCACCTTCACCAGCCAGTCATTGAGATAGGGGAAGACTGGTACGCCTGATCTCAGCAGAGGAGCTGCAACCACCACCATTACCTAGGTGAACACCCGAAGGGCCAAAAGGGAGCACGGCAAACTGAAAGTGCTTGTTGCCCAAGGTGAACTGCAGGTAATAACTTTGGACAGGCAGGACGGGAAGGTGGAAGCATGCATCCTGCAAGTCCAATGCTACCATCTAGTTTCCCGGGTCCGGGGTAGATTGGACTTGAGTGAGCATGAGCATTTTGAGCTTCTTCTTGAGGAAGAAACTGAGAGGGCACCGGTCTAGGATAGTAGAAGGCCTCAATCCTGCTTGGGCACCAGAAAGTAGCGGGAATACCAACCACAACCTACTTCTGGTGTCAGCATCCTCTCAATGGCTCTTTTGGACAAAAGAGCCGTCACTTCCAGGCAGAGCCAGAAGAGATAGTCCTCCATTAGCTTGTAGCAAGTGGTTGGCATGGGTGGAGAGAAAAACATGAAGGGGAGGGAGTAGCCCCTTCGGACAATTTGAAGAACTCAGCGGTCTGATGTTATTGACCTCCAGTGGGACAGGTGAAGGCGTATCCTGCCACCCACTAGGTGCCCATGATGGAGAAGGGAAAACTAAAGGGGGGGGGGCTGGCTCGACCGCTGGCAGCCCGACCCACTGGGCCTGCGGGTACTGTTCCTCAGCTACGCAGAGGCTAGGAAGCATGCGCATCACGGTGACTGGAAGGGTATAGATGCGGCTAGAAGCCCCTTCCAAGGCTACGAAAAGCAGACGGGTTGCTGAGGGGGCATAGAAAGACCCAAGGACCTGGCCGTAGCCCTGCTGTCCTTAAAGCACTCCAGTTCTGAGTCCGCCTTGTCTCCAAAGAGACAGGAGCCATCAAAGAGCATGTCCAAAAACGATGCTTGGATATCCCTGGAAAAAACTGTTATGCTCAGCTGGGCGTGGCGCTGCATGGCCACTGACGAAGAAACCGTTCTGCCCAGCGAGTCGGTCGTAGCCCAATCCACATCAGATTGTGAACTCTGCTGCAACTTTCCCATCAGCCATAGGTTAGGAAAGTGTGGCCCGGGCCTCCTCAGGGGCCATGGACAGCACCTACGCTGCTGAATCCCACAGAGCGTGGGTCTAACAGCCCTAAAAGGCACATGGTGTTCAGGGACCGCAGTGCCAGGCTGGTGGAAGAAAATTTTTTCTTTCCTAAGGTGTCCACCCTTTTGGATTCCCTATCCAGTGGAGTGGTAGGGAATGGGCCAGGATTTACATGGAAAGTGGAAGTTTGGACCACCTAGCTCTCCGGGGTGGGGTATTGAGGAAATTGGGGTCCGCTGAGGCAGGGTGGCGTCCTGTTCACAGGAGCCCCTGTGCAGGGTTTAGACCAAGTCCCAAACAGGACATCCATGAAGGCTTCATTGAATGGAACAAGTGCTTCTGACGTGTCACTACCGGCTGAATCACCTCCGTCAAGATGTTAGTCTTGACTGCCACTGAGGGCAGACTAAGGTCCAGGACCTCTGCCGCCCTTCTCACCACCATAGCAAATGAGGGTCCCTCCTCCTAGCCACAGTAAGAGAGACCATGCCAGTATCGGGAGAAGTTTCCTGTCCGCTGGCATCCCCCAAATCCTCACACCAGACCATGTTAGGGTCTAGGGTCTGGTATTCTGCAAGTGACCCTCCACCCCCCACATCCCTACCAGAGTCCCAGCCCATAGGAATAGGGCTCGGGCTCAAGCCTGGAAGGCATGGCTCCTGTTGGTGCTGGAGTTGGATGACGCCCCTCCGGCTCCATGTCGTAGTTGGGGATGAGAATGGGGATGGTGCAGCCAGAGGGCGACAGGAGCATCAGGACATGCGCCGGGGAAGGTAGAGGACAATCTCCATCCATGGATCCAAGGGGCCCGACTGGAGACAGGAACGGAACCGCCGGTGGAGAACCAGTGGACGCCCTCCCAAACCAGAAGGGACGAGTGCATGCCAGCAGGAACGGGTTACCCAAATATGAGGGGCATGTCCTCATAAAACACGTGGAGTTGGGTGAGGGGTCGCTCTTGCAACTCGGGGAGAAACGGAGCCAGTCAGGTACATGCTCAACACAGAGCCTGGCCTCGAATGACGACACTCCCTCGTCTCGTCGGATGACTTTGACGGATTGGACGAAGTCGGAGACTTCTGACTTCTTGCTCTTCTTAAGTTGGGACTTACCCGAAGACTACTTCGAATGCGAGGATCTTGGGCTCTGCGACCGATCCCAAAACCACCTTCTCGATCGTCGTGGCGTCGAGCAGCAAGGAGCTTGAGAGAGACCTGCCTCAATGCCTTGGGGTGCATGGTGCAGCAGTCGATGCAGGTCTTTGCGTCGTGGACATGCTCGAGGCACCGGCAGCAAACAAGATGCGGGTCCGTCACCGACATCTGTCTGTGACAGGTGTAGCTGGACTTGAAGCCGGCTTTCCTAGCTGACATACCTGCCACAACAGGAGATATTCTCAGAAAAGACTTGGACAAAAAGTCGAAAAAGGTAAGTCAAAAAATGACTGGGGTTAGTTCTCTCCGGATCTGGGTTGACTCGCACAAAAAGAACGGACGTCAGTGCCTATATAGGCACCACGCACGACACTTTCGGTGCGGAAGACACCACGCAGAGCTGAATGACACCACATACTGGTGCGCTGGGGTAGTGCTCACGAAAAAATGTCCAGATGCAGTCTGATGCCTGGAGATAATTCTAGGGTAAGAAATCTGCGACTAGAAGTCTAGAAAATATTTAAATACCTGGAAATGAACTTTACTCATAGTTCAGAATATATCAGCCAGGAAAGCAAAAATGAAGCACATTTATTGAAATTCTGAACTGTGATGGAAACAAACTCTTGATCATGGTACACTGCGTGACTCCCAAGTGCAAACATTTAAATACACACAACTAATGAAGGATAAACACAGTGAGCGTCCGCATAGGGGCTATAATGAAATGCCATTTTACTTCACATACATCACTGAAAAGATATCACAAAAAAGTGATGTTTGTCCTTCATTGAAGCTGGTTTATGAATAGATACATATATGTCCAAAAATGCAGCACTGGGCCTCGTTTTAACACAAAATTGAATACGAGGCCTTGTCCTAGTCTGCTGCTGGAGTTTTCAAATTTAGTAAATGCACTGGTATCAAAATAAAGATTTTTCATAAGCCTTGTGATTTCAGAGAACAAATGTCACAAGCCAGTACCCACTCTGAAAAGTGTTCCAGCTGCAGTGCTATTCACAGGCTTCCACTTATACTGGCAGATCAATATCTTGGCCACAGTACAATAAACATATCCAATTGCTGTTAGAGAGAAATTGTAGGGGGGTTACTTTGGAATGGTTGTGCAGATACAGATGAAAGCCATTTAGCAAGAAGTCAAGACTAAACTGCCATCATCACTACTGTCCTCACTCGATTAAAAAGCATTGGCAAGATTTGTATCTCAAACCCTCCGTGTTTGCCTTTTCTGGCACACTATATTACTCAGGCCTAATAGCGCACTTGCATTTGTAATTTCACTTGCTCTTGGGTCACAAGATAGAGTTGAGAGATTTACACCTATTTTGTAAGGAGACCCTCTTGTGTCCTGATAGTTACCTGTGAGGAAAGTGGCGTTTGGTCACCTTTCCCCACAGGTAAGAGAAATCGAAGGAGGGGTTACCTTGGGAATTAGTGCTGAGGACTGAAGTTCTCCCTTTTCCTTCTAAGCCTTTGAACCAGATATTAATTGCTATGGTGAAGAGGTATTTCTTCTATGCAGTGGTCATTTGGTTTATTAGAGTTTAAGCACTGTCACCCCACCACTTATGCAGCTCTTCCTGGAATGTTGAAAACTCCTCCCTTCGTGATTCCACTATGGCAAATATTTCTGGATATGTTGGAGTGCTTCCTTCTATATATCCTTGGTTGTTGTGATTTCTCAGGCATGGACAGGACGGCCATCTAATAACTTTACTTGTACTCAGACTATGTATTAAGTTCCCCAGAAAGCATCCATTATGCACTGCTGTTTCAGGTCTTTTGACAGTCTGCCATGCTCTAGCACAAATGGGTATACAAACTCTCAGGGATTCTCGAGGATCTTCATATCTCTAATATTTCCCTAGACTCTGGAGATCCGGAGGCGCCATTTTTGTTAGCGATCCAGTTGTCAAGCCGACCTCACTATTTAACGTGTCTTTCAAGCTTGTCTTTCTATTTGTTAACTTGAACTGTGATGCTGTGTTCTATCATTTATAACTGCCTCTAATCGAATTTTTTAGCCTCTCTGTAAAGTTTTTATATCCCTGAATTGAAGTTTGTTGGGCAACAGGGCGAGGGAGTTTTAAGCACTGCACTTTATTTTGTGGCCATGTTTCGTGCCAGCAGCCATTAGTAGGACATCTGGAGGCGCCCTTTTTGTTAGCGCTCTAGTTGTCTAGCCAGCCTCACTATTTAACGAGGTCCAGCACACAGATATTTGCCTTTCTTAAGGACAATCAGCCTGAGGTATTATTCCTCATTGAAACCTGGCTTAGAGAAGATTGTCTGCCTCATGTTGATGTGTCACTCCCTCGGGGCTAGTCTATAGCCAGATGTAATAGTTTGAATAAAGTTGGTGGTGGGGTTGCTATAATTCCTAAAGACCATCTTAAAGCGAACTTCACCCCAATACTATCTCTGAGTGTGAAAGCTTCTCCTTTATGATTGAACTTTCCCGTACCTACCCATTTTCCAGACTTCTTGTTAACCGCCCCCCTAGGGCCAGATGCCCAGTTTACACATGCTCTGCCCAATATATTCTCCAAACAAAGCCTTCAGAAAGTCAATTTCACTTTGTTAGGTGACTTAAATCAGCACCTTGATGATAAGATTGTGAAAGTGCATTAAATTTCATACATGATCTCTCTGCCAGACAGCTTTCCCAATTGGTTACATGGCCTGCGCATAAAAAAAAAAAAACAGCTTCTCTATCCAATCTTCAATTTTTGCATGACAGTAAAAGCCCCTCTTACTGTCTGCTGTTCAGATCATTTTATCATCCCATTTGTTTTTTTCTCCCAATAATAGGAAATAAGGCTCCCATAGCCCAGCAGTCGAGGTCTACTCGCCACTGATCTAAACTAGACATAGCTAGCTGGGAAACAACCCTCTGTAATTCTACTCTTGACTTACTCGGTGAAGTGTCTAAAATGTATACAACATTTAACAAATGGGTAGAGGACTCACTAGATAAATTAATATCCATCAAATTGAGCAAGATTGCTCGACCGCAGGGACAGGCTTTGTGGTTTTTAGCAGAACTTGTTGAATTAAAAAAAGAATGCAAAAAAGGGGAAAGGAAGCGGAGGGTAAGCTATGACGAAATAAGCAAACTAATCTATATAAAAAAAAACATCAGTATACCATAAGGAAAGCTTGGATTGATGATATCAGTTCTATGATTGAGAACTCACCTAATTTTTCAAAGGAACTTTACAAAATAGTCAATTCGTTTCTGAAACCAGCCAACATGGCCTCTGGCCCTCTTCCCTCTGAGACACGATACAAGCTACCTTCTTGGTAAAGTGAGGAGTATTTATGATACTTTTGAGGGAGTCAGAGCACAGGGATACAAGCAACAGCAAGGGACTGGCTAACCTGGCAAAGGGAGACCTATCCAAATTTCTGCGGCTTAGCAAGGAGGACATCATGAGTATTGCAAAAACTGTGAAAACAGGCTCCCTGCTGGACCCAGCACCTCTCGAAACTTTGATGAAAGGAGGGGATGCGATCTTCCCAATACATACTGATATTTACAATTTTTCACTAGACAGTGGCAGCGTTCCAGATGCGTGGAAACACGCTATTATCACACCACTCTTAAAAAAAACCTCTTTGGTCCCTGCTCTAGCTGAAAGCTACAGGCCCATTTCTCTTTTCCCCGACATGAGCAAAATTCTGGAAAAATCTGTTAATAATCACATCTCTGGATTCTTGGAATCCCATAACATTCTGCACTCTACTCAAACTGGTTTCCGGCCTGGATGCAGTACGGTTAACGGCGCTCCTTGCAGCCACTGAAGAGTTGAAAAGAGTCCTTGACCAAGATGGATCAGCTGCGGTCATCTTAATAGACTTTTTTTTTTTTTTTATAACAAACTTTATTGAGCACCACAAAGTGATTTCAAGTTGTCATAGCAAGTACAACATGGCATTTTCTTTTTTTCTAATCGTAACACATATTTCCTTCATATAGATTAAAGATCTGCTTGCATATGCCAGAATAAGATAGGATAGTCTTGTGACTATGAAAAAATGAGTGCATACATAAGATATAAAATACCATTCGATACAATATGCAATATATACCTAAACAACCCCATTAACATACAACCCCCCCACCCTCCCTCCTGGCCTGTCGGTTCCTATGTGCCTTTCGACCGTGTGTGTGTGTGTGTGTGTGTGTGTGTGTGTGTGTATATACCACTTGCTGCGAGTTACTACTGGTGTGCAGCTGAAGTGTGAGTAGGACCCTTAACAGCCCTTTAAACCGTGGACCGCATACAACTGGATACATTATGGGGTAGGAGTGATATGTGGAGGGTGAAGATCTAGCGCTTTAAAACCTTCCAGCACGAGATCCCATTCCATAGAAATGGGGTGTTTACACAGTCCGCGAACCTCTTCGCGTCTAATTGCCGCACTTTCGGCACCGCACCATCGTACCACCTCTTCCTGCCACGCAGATAAAGTAGGGCATCTAGGGGATTTCCATCTCATGGTGATCGCTCGTATGGCCAATATGAGGGCAAGGACAAGGAAACGCAGTTGAACTTTCAAAGCACTTGTGCGCTTGCGGAGGCCCAGCAAACACTCCAGTATGTTGTCCTTGAGTAGTAAATGTGTGATCTCCCCAAGTGCAGTTCGGACCCCCCTCCCCGTAATCACGAAGGTGAGAGCAAGCCCATAGCATGTGGGTAAAGCCCGCTTCCTCAGACCTGCAGCGTGGGCAGTGATGTTGGGCATCGGAGAACATGCAATGAATTCTTTTTGGGGTTAAATAGGATCTGTGTAACATCATGCAGTGTATGAATTTAAATTTGGCATTGCGGGATACACGCTTGGGGTGTTCTAGAATACTCGCCCATGCTTGATCAGTCAGTGCAGCTTCAGTTGTCTCTGACCATTTTGTTCTAAGGTCAGTGAGTGGGATGGAGGCTTGCGTTCGAATACCAACGTATAACCATTTAATAAGATGGCTGCCCTCCCCCATATAACAGAGAGATCGTACCAGTTCGTGTTGCGGAGGTTCATTACGTTGAGGTGCCCATAGCTTCCTAACGTAGTGAGAAACTGCTGCCTGAGTTAAATAAAGACGATCCGGTACGCCAGTGGTCTGTACAAAGGCGTCATGATCAAGGAGGGTTCCAGCACCAAACAGCGACCCAACCTCCTCTACGCCAGCGTCCGCCCAGACATGTAGCCGAGCCTTCATGAGCCTGCCACCAGCGGTTGGTATTCCCAATAGTGGGATATTACCAGTGTACGGAATCGCATCTGAGGTGTAAAGCAGAGCCTTCTTCCAGCAGTGGAGTGCCGTTTTAAGTAATGGAGGCACAGCAGGGGGGATTTTTACTTTCGGTAGTAGCAGGGTATGTAGGGCTCCTCGCTCTAAGTCCCGGGTGTCATACCCTATTTCCTGCAGGTTTCTGCCTGCTGTCCAATAAGACAGCCATTGAAGCTGACAAGCATAATAGTAGGCTCTAAAGTCAGGTACCCCTAATCCGCCCTTGTGAGGTTCTAACTGCAATTTCTTGAGGCTCACCCTGCGTCGACCTGTTCCCCAAATAAGCTCTAGTAGGATTGTGTCGAGTGTGCGAAAGGTGGACTGAGGAACCACTAGAGGTAAATTCACAAAAAAATATAGGAGACGGGGGAGCACCACCATCTTAGAGATGGCAACCCGCCCCATCACCGACAGTGGCAGGGATGTCCAAAAGGATACACTTGAGCGTATTGCAGTAATTGCCTTTGACAGATTACCATCAAGTTGGTCCGCCTGTGTTCTGTATAGCTGGATTCCTAGGTACTTAAATGTATGGTGTGCTACTAGCAGGTTATATTTACCAAAGTGGACCGTGTTTGGGTGAGGTCCGTCATGGAGGTAGAAAGCGTTCGATTTCCCTGCGTTAATAGCCAGACCAGAGATACGTTCAAAGGTGGAAAAAATGGTGGTTGAGGGGCTCCGTCCGGGCAGAGAGGTCACGTAGGTAGATGATTATATCATCGGCATAGATTGAGATTAAGTGTGTGGTGCAGTCTATTGGTATCCCCAGGTGCTCAGCAGTTTGCCTCAATGCTATCGCTAACAGCTCTAAGGCAAGGACAAATAACAGAGGGGAAAGGGGACAACCCTGCCGCATGCCTCTGTGTATAGTATATTCTCGTGAAATATGACTTCCGGTGCGAGCTCTTGCAGTGGGGCCAATATACAGCAAACGCACCCAGTTAAGATATTCTGGAGGAAGACCGAAGCGTCTCAGGGCCGCGAACATGTACCCCCATGTAATGGAGTCGAAGGCTTGGCGTAGGTCTAACGCTATACAGCCAGCGTTGTCATAATCCGCTGGGGTAGCCAGCATGATATGATGTAAGCGTCTGATATTTAGGGAAGTGCTGCGTGCGGGGAGAAACCCCCATTGGTCTTTGTGAATTAGGGTAGTTAGGTAGGGCAGGAGTCGGTTAGCTAGGACCTTACTTAGGATCTTATATTCGGTCGCTAATAGAGACAAGGGTCGGTAACTAGATAGGTCAGTGCCGTCTCGTCCCGGTTTGGGGAGTGAAATGACTAAGGCTTGCATGGTGGAATGGGGTAAGTGACCGGACTCCAAGGCTGTCTTGTATAGCTCCTCTAACTTAGGAACGAGAGCGTCTGAGTAAGTTTCGAAGAATTCTATGGGCAGGCCATCGAGGCCCGGGGCATTGTTACGCGTTAGACATTTGATAGCGGCCCGTATTTCGTGTCTAGTAATGGGGCCTGAAAGCTCCTTTTGTGTGTCTGCTTTAAGACATGGGTATGTGAAGCCGTTTAAAAAGTCATCCACTAAAGTGTCATCGATGTGCGCAGGTTCGTTATAAAGATTACTGCAATAATTACAAAAGGCATTGTTTATCTCTAGTTGAGTGTGGACCATGCCCTTGTTAGGTACATTAATCCGGGTGATGATGGGAGGGGTTGGGCTGTCCCGCAATATCCGGGCCAACAGCGATCCAGACTTATCAGCCTCGGTGTGTTTCAATTGTGTAAATGCATTGTAGTCAATGACCCGGAGAGTTTCAAGGATCTCAGCATGCTGAATGCGTGCGTCCCGTAGTGGGGCCTGTTTGCCTGGATCACTCGCTGCAGCGTGTTCTAGCTCGGTCATTAGGTTTTCTATACGGATAAGGTTTCTATGTACCTCCTGCCGAGCCCCCACTGTCGACCCAATTGCCGCGCCCCTCACGACCACCTTGAGTGCGTCCCATTCGATGAGATTGGAGGAAGCTGTGTTCCAGTTCTCGGAAAAATAATTTGTGATAGTTGCAGATAGCGTGGTACGAAAGGGGGCATCCTCCAGTAGTTGGGGCCACAGTTTCCAAGTGGGGACTGGGGTAGGTACCCTGCCCCATGTAAGTGTGATCTCTAAAGGGCAGTGGTCAGAGAAGGTCTTGGCCAGGTATGTGGATTGGTGTATTTGGGTGGCAATGTTAAGGGAACACAGAAACCTATCTATCCTAGTATGAAGTTGGTGTACTGGAGAATAAAAGGAGTATTCCCTATATGTAGGGTGTAGCATTCGCCAAACATCACTCGGTCCCCATCCATTTGTCCAGGTTTTCAGGGCATCAGCTTGTTTGTGGGCGCCAGCGCCATGTAGCGGGGGATGGGACCTATCCAAGTCCACGTCCAAGACAGTGTTACAGTCCCCTCCCAATATCCAGGGATATGTGTCCCACCCAGTCAGGGCTATGCCTAGTTGATTAAAAAACTTGTCCTGATCAAAGTTTGGGGCATAAATGCTACCCAAAACCACTGGTAGGCCATCAAGGGTCCCCTTCAGCAATATGTACCTACCCTGTTCGTCCGTGCGTCGGTCCAATTCTGTAAATGGGACACCGTGGCGAATCCATATGGCCGCCCCTCGCGCAAAAACCGAGTAGTTAGTAGAGAAAATTTGGCCCCTCCATCTCTTTCGAACCTTCAAGGCCTCCGAATCAGTAAGCTGCGATTCCTGAAGAAAAACTATTTGCGCTTTACGTCTAAGGAGGTGGGCATGGACTCGATGTCGTTTATGCACGGCGCCAAGTCCCCGCACGTTCCAGGTCAGCAAGTTATATGAGCCTAAAGTGGTGGAGTGGTTAGGCATGAGTCAATAGTGTAAGCAGTGCTCCCCCTAACTCGGAGCCCATTAACTATCGCAGGCCAGGAGTGCCCCTTCCCCTTCAAACTAATAATACTCGGCTCAGCTATTGAACTGTGCTGGGCCAAACAAAAAACAAAAACATACAAGTAGCATAGAACAGTGTGTTCGCTTTGTGGGGGGTCGCCGCCACCGCTCATAACGCTCATGTAGTTACAAAGGTTCTGGTAGCTCAACGGGACCCGGGGGGGGGGGGTACATATGAGCATTTTCGTCTAACATAACTGGTCGCCTTAGGCATACATACTGCATAAGAACATGATATTGACAAGTCCATCAAATCTGAACAGGGAGACAATGTCAGGCAGTTTGGGCCCTAGGTACTAATATTGTAACAAATTATGTAACTAGCGTTCCATGACAAGTTCTGTTTAACGCGTGTTAGGTAGGGAAAAGGAAAGGATACATGTAGGTCCGTTAGTTCTGCCATAGAGCTTGTATGTCCCTGTTGCAGCGATGGGCAAAGTGATCGGGCAAGCCTTGTTATTCATCCACCAGATCATCAACAGTCTGAGGTGTCACCAAGGGGAACAGGGTGATACTATGTTCGGAGTCCGATTGAATGGTGCTGTCCTCTGACGAGTCGGACACGATCTTAAGGTTGTCGTCGGCGAAAGGAGTTAGCTATTGCCAGCGCCTCGGTCCTGCTGTTCATCATCTGTTCATGGGTAGGACCAGTGGCGGCGGAGCTGTGCAGGCCCTTGGCGGCACGGCCACAGCCCTGAGTTCTTGTGGGGCTGTGACGTACAGAACCGGACGACCCACCTTGGCTCGATTCAAGGTTCATCACTTCCAGCCATTCCTCCGCATCATTCGGACTGTCAAAAAAGTAGGTTTTTCGGTCATGTATAATTTTTAATCGAGCCGGGAACAGTAACGCATATTTGAGCTGGACTGCCCGTAGTTTTTTTTCCACTGCTTGAAAGGAAGAGCGTTGGCGCTGCACCATTACTGTGTAGTCAGGGTAGAGCGAGATTCGATGGTTCTCGAATTGGATCTGCGTTCGTTCTCTCGCTTTTTGCAATAGGACATCGTGGTCTCTATAGTTCACTATTTTAATGATCAAGGGTCGCGGAGGTGCCCCAGCTCGTGGCGCTCCAGTAGGAATCCGGTGGGCCCTCTCCACGCAGAAGTATGGCGACAAGCCCTCCTCGGCTACGTGTTCTCGAAACCAGGTTTCCATGAAGTCAGCAGCTTTGGGGCCTTCGCTGCGCTCTGGAAGTCCTATGACGCGTATATTATTCCGGCGGTTCCTGCCCTCCGCATCCTCGATCCTGTCCTGTAGCCCGTGGACCTGCTGTTGTAGTTCTTGTATCTGTTTAGTGTGTTCCGTAATTTGAGGTTCCACGCTGGTCAGGGCTTTCTCATGCGCGTGGACCGTGTCAGCAAGTTTCACATGGTCCGCCCGGAGTGTAAAGCCAGTGGTAAGGGTTCCGATCTGTTGCTCTATTACTTTACGGGAGTCTCTGACTTCCTTTAGGATCAGGTCAAGTTTATCAGGGGGGACCTCGAGGGACCCAGAGGAAGAGGAGCCGGGAAATGGTGGTCTAGCGGTAGTTGCTGGTACATCTGTTGAGCCCCCTGTAACAGGATTATTGTCCAGAGTCTTCCCCTTAAGTTTCCCCATGTCGCCCACAGGTTCTCACTGGATGTGCACTGTGTGAGCAATGCGGCGGGCAGAGGGGCACCTCACAGTGTGTCACGAGCACGATGATATCGTCCCACAGAGTAACTGCTTCAGTGGATATGCGGCCTATCCCCAAAGAGAGCCAAGGGCACAGGCAATCAGGCTGGTGTATGCCGGTTTCAAGCGTGGGTGACGCTGTCCTGGCACAGTACACTATTGGGCGTGTCAGACAGAATGAGCCCAGATGAGTCGTGGCCCAGCCGCTACCACTACTCGCACGCCACTGCAGTATACAGTCCCAGACACCAGACGAAGGCACTCCGTGGTGCAGTCCCCATCGCTCCAACCTCAGGCCAGGTGGTGGACACGATCAGAGGGAGGCGAGACCGCCAATCACTCCTCGCCACCCAACACAGCCGCGTCCGCGGAGGTCGCCCGTTAGGCCCAACAATTGGTGCGGAGCGCCCTCACTCACCGGGGGGTCTGAAGAGTGCAATCCTGTAGGTTGCTTAGCGTCCCCTGCGGTCCCCAGCCACTGCCGCGCACCACCGCACAGCCACTCCGGTATGGCGGCACGAGTCAGTCTGCACTCGTTTCGGGCCAGGTACAGGACAAGTTTAATGGAAGACAAGCCCACTACACTCTCTGCGCCGCATACCTCAGTCGTGCAGGGGGAGGACGCCCATCAGGCCCAGCACTTGGCACAATTCGCCCGCACTCACCGGAGGATTGGGGTCTGCATCTGCATATGTCTCCCGAAGTCTCCTGTGATCCTCCGTTGTAGTCCCCCTGCGATGCGCAGTTACTCTACTGTCCACACAACCCCGGCGACCGAGTGGGGCCGGCTGCAGGGCTTAACCACGGCCGCAAAGGGCCCGCGCCACCGGAGGCAGGCAGGGGCCGCGCCGCTTCAGCACTGTTGTCTCGGGGGCGAGCAGGCCTCAGCGGTCGCTGTGTTCAGTGTGTGCGGGATTCCGGCTGGAGCACCGCTCCGGTCAAAGGGTTCAGGCGGCCTGTGTCCTGGAAGTAGTCCCGCAGTGACGCCGTGGCCGGCTCCAGCACCCCCACCCGGCCAGGCGAGGGGCAGTATTATCAGGAGGTGAGGGCGTTGGGCACCACACAGTGCGGCGTAGGGGAAGGGCGCTCTTAAAGTTCAGCATTCGGCGCAGGTGCCTGCGTCAGCAGAAGTTCACAGCCCTCACCTCTGTAGGCCGCCAGACGCCCCCGCGACATTTAAGCGCCACCGCGCTCCACCGCTCCGCATCTCCGGGTCCGATGTACCCCGGCAGCCAGTCGGAGATCGCCACCAAGCACGGCGTGGGTCGCGGGGGTCAGAGCCACCAAAGCCAGCAGGAGACGTGGTGCAGCAGCGTTGGGGCAGGTAGGCCGCAGAATCCGCAGCTCCCGGCAGGCGCGGCTCACCAGCAGAGCCACCGCTCCGATCGAGGCAAATTCGGCAGGCTTGCATCGCAGGCACCCGATGGCTGCAGGACTGCGATGAAATCTCCGATAGCAGGTCCGTGCCCGGCGATGATACAGGATTATTCCTCCCAGGGTCCGGAGCCTCACCAAACCATGTCCGCCATCTTAGGCGGTTAGCCACGCCCCCCCCCCCCTCTTAATAGACTTGAGCGCAACATTTGATACAGTCTCTTATCCAATTTCATTGCATAGACTGGAAGAGGTTGAGATCACTGGAAGTGCACCAAGATGTCTCACCTCCTTCTTAAATAACAGAAGTTTTCAAGTGAGCAAAGAACCGTTTCTTTCGGCCACCCATCATCCAAAATGTGGGGTCACAAGGGATCTTCACTGCACCTTACTCTTTTTAATTTTTATGTTCGTCCACTGTCAGACATAATCTGCTCTTTGGGTTTTGCTATGGTGTCATGCGCGGACGACACAGATTATAGTCTCTCTTACTTACAACACAGGAATGATATTGCAACAATTTAACACCTGCCTAAACCAATTGCAGACTGGATGCTTGCCAGCTGCCTAAAGTTAAATGGCGATAAAACAGAGGTTCTAGTAGTTGGTAGCAATCCATCGCTATGAAATGAACTTAGCCGGCCCGCTGCCCTTGGAGATCGCCCAAGTCTGAAGTAAAAAGCTTGGGTGATATGCTAGATAGTAAACTCGCCATGAGGTTTCAGGCCAGAATGCAGTCGTCCAGCTGTGTTTGCCTTTTAAGAGCCCTCAGGAAGATGCTCAATTGGCTACCAGCATCTGTTCGGAGAGTGGTCGTTCAAGGCCTGGTATTATTCCACATGATTACAGGAATTTCCTATACTTGGGAAGACCACAAGCAATCATTAAAAAACTTCAGGTAATCCAAAACACGGTGGCTCGGATCCTTTTGGGCATCCCAAAATATCAGGCTACCTCTCCTGCACTAGCCACGTTACACTGACAGCCAATACAAAAGGGGATTCAGTTTGTAGCACTTTGCATGGTCCATTGTGCGATGCACATGAAGGGGCCGTGAAACCTTAAGCATCTGGTCTGCCCATACCGCCCCAGGAGAGAGCTAAGATCCAGCAACCTTAGTCTACTCTTCATTCCTAGGGTGAAGAAATCCAGGAATGGAGGACATTTGTTTGCATACCTAGCCCCCAAGCTGTGGAATACCTTCCTCCTAACCCTTATGGTGAATGAAAACGTATTCTGTTTCAGGAAACAATTCAAGACACATCTGTTTGCTTAAGAATAGGATGCACTAGAGCCTGGAAGACCTACTAGCGCTGGGAAGCCTGTTGGGTAACCATGCATTTAAGAAATTCCTTGAATTGAACTCTGACCCAATTACATAAATATTTATAGCTATTTATAGCTTGCTTCTTTGGACAAAGTTGTCAAAAAAGTTGTTGGTTCCCAGGTCTGCACTCTTGCTATTCAATTATGAAGGCTGCGGATTTCTTCTCTCTCTTGGAGGAACTTAACCACTGGGATTATCAGGGCACCCAAGAGCCCAGATTCTGAAAGCCCAGTCACTTAGGTCATAAGTAAAATGATAGCAGTTTCTGATTAGATGGTCAAGATTCAATTTACGTTTTCAGTTACTGCAATAAAAATGATCAGACAAGCAGTTTGGAAAATGTAGGAGGTATCACAAGTAGCACGGGGGCAATGAATTTGCAGCGCTATACATACTGCAAGGCATATGTACCACTGCTTAAAAGCCCTGTCACAAATAACTTCCTGTGTCTGACTTTGACCTGGCTGATCTGCCTGTGGAAACAAATGGATTTATCCAAAACCCACTGAGCCTACTTAGGCAGAAGAGAAACTTGGAATTGCGTTAAAGACCAACCTCCCAGGATTCCATTGGACTGGTGGCATCAGGCACACAGTTGAATCAAATCGGGTTGGGTGGTGCTGTAGGGCAGTGTCGACAGATGCTCACCAAGGACCAGCAGCAAACGGCACCACACACACAATTACTGAAGTGGTGCTGTGACTGTTTCCGAAGCCAGAACTGTATCATGGAATGACCTCTATCAATTTGATTTCCCTCCTCTGTTCCTCTCCTGTTTAGTACACTGTCACCTTTCTCCCGTCTAACTCCAGCGTCTCCTCAGGTCACCTCTACCTCTCTCATTCTCACTCTTGTATCAAACTAGCTTGGTTGTAGTTCCCCATTTTCCTCCCAACTCACTCAAGTTCCTGTTTCTCCCCCACGGTACTCTCCCTTTTTATTTCCATGTATTACACATAGCCTCCACCACTTTGAAGGGGTTCCTTCCTTTCCCAGGAAAGGCTATTGACTATAGTAAGTGGCCACATCCAGCCCTCCTACCGCCTTACAGACTGCTTCTGATATTTCTTACAGCCTAATCAATCGCACGGCTATTAGGAACATCAGGGCATGCTACTCAGTAAGCAACTTGGAGGAAACAATCTGTTGCACACAAGGTCTTTTTCACTAACTGAAGGGGGCTTTTGTCAGTTTCTCCAAAACGAACGTCACAAAGAACTAACCGTCCACCAGCTGCATGAAAAAACTTTGTAAGTGTGATGACCGGAATTTCTAGCTCCGGTTGATCCAGAAAGAAGACGGTGTTGGGCAGCTGGACTAACGGAGTTTGAAGCTCAGTCATGCAACAAAGTTAAGTTATAACAATGAGAAAGAACTTCAGGAGACAGATGAGAGCCGTGCAACAGCTCAACAGGGTGTACATAAGAAACGCAAGCACCATATGAAGGTCACACTGTGGCGTCACAAAAGGTTTAGAAGGAAAAGAAGATTAATCCTTTGAGCAATCGCATCACAAGAGGGTATTTTTTTCCACATCTTTTAATTGACATTTTCAGTAAAAAGAACAATACAAAATAGAGCACTGTGAAAAACCTAGCATCATACACAGACACATCAAATACCCTCCTCAATGCTATTCTCAACATTGCTTGATGGTTCTACCACGGCAATCTGTTCACAGAAAGCAATGGTGTCTGTGGCTCCACATACATTACCTAGTCATTCCTCTGTCCTCAAATTTTAACCCATTTTTGGGGGCTGTTCCGACCTTCATAGACAAGCCTTTCGGCCAGCATGAACCAGTCCATATCGTGCTTCCAATCTTCTAACTGGGGCACTTTTGCGATATTTCTTTTTGCTATAGCCAACCCCAACGTTAATCATATAAGTTCCATACGGAGCAATTCCGTTTCCTCCCAAACATTTAGGAGACACCACTTTGCTGTCGGATCGAGGAAGAATCCGCACACTTCGTTGAAACATTCAACTACTGCCACCCAGAAGTCCTACCTTTTGGGACATTCCCAAATCATGTGCTAAAAAGTGCCCACATGGCTACAACTCCATCAGCAGTTGACACTAGGTGCCCTACCCATCTTAAACAACATGGTTGGGGAGTAATACGAGCAGTGGAGGATTTTAATTGTACTAAGCGGAAACCTTAGCGTATGGCCACCTCTCTAGGGAAAGCCATTGCTTCCTCGCATTCATCATGCTCGAGTCCCCACCAGATCGTGTACCTAGCGCTCTCTTCAGTGTGTCAGGGAATCGGGTGTGTTCTGGAGTAATTTTTTATACACCAGAGATGTGGCCTTGCATGGCATGTATTCATCTAGTAATCTGCCCTCTAGCAGTGAGGACTCTGGTAGTACTGCTTCCCTTGGCAGCGCCGCCCTCAGTGCATGGCAGACCTGCAGATAACGATGTTTCAGTAGATGCTAATTGGTAGTCTTGTTGCAAATCTTTGAAGGGAATAACGTCACCCTGGTGCCATAAGTCTCCCACCCTGGACAGACAGATTAGGTTCCAATTATCAAATCTCAGGAGGCGTCCCAATGCAGCTGTGTCTTAAAGGGGCGTGTACATGTGTGATCTTCCCTTTCCAGTCCAGGGCTCGAGTGGCTGCATGCCAGATGTCAATCACTATTGCTGTTGGTCCCTGGAGTTTCATGGATTTGGGAGACCCGTATAGGGTCCTAAGATATACCCCTGACTGCAGCACCAGTCTGTCTATCCAGCTCATGGGGGTAGGAGTGTTAATCGGAAGACCCAGTTGTTGATGGAGGACAACTGCGCCGCCCAATAGTATTTTTGGATGTCCGATAAGGCCACCCCACCATCGTACCAACCTCTCATCCATTTGTGTTGTGCAATTCGCGCTGGACCGCCGTCCCATAGCAGCGCTCCAATCTCACCCTCTATAGCAGAGGTCTTCAACCTTTTGGATGCTGAGACCCCCCCTGTCAAAATTTTCAGGCGTAAGGACCCCCTCCTGACAAAAAACCTTCTAGAACTCGGTACTCATCATCAACAACCATAAAAGGCCCCAGTTCCCACAGCAAATCATTTTTACTGTGGGGAAATATTATTAAACCATGTTTAGCAAATCAAAGGTTTGTGGGTGACTGTGGTTCAGAGTCGGAAGCTTCCTACACAGTACAAAGAAAAAGCCTCCCAAAAATTACCCAAAAACGCACAACAGTACTTTATTTTTCCCAAACACAACATAATTTGACACAACTTTAGATGATATCACATTTCTGAACTAATGTGATGATATGCCTGTTTTCTCCAGAGAAACGGTTAATTTGGGATGTATTCTTGCTACTGCCGTCCTCTGGTTGTGCTCCACCTCAAGTCTTGAACAGTACTTCGTCTTTAATACTGCCAATGCTGAGAATCCAATCTCACTATATATATGATGGCTAAAAGGTAGAAGACCCGGTGGGTAGAAAAAGGCCGTAGATAGATGCATGGGAACAGAGATTGCAGTCTTCCAGGCCCGGGCTGCCCCCAGAAGCATAGGAAAATATGGTCCCGTTGGGCGAATTACTGGGGCATAGAACTACTCCCCCTACCTTTCACAGACCCCCTCATAAGACTGCCCCCTACATACGTTTGATTTTTGAGCAGCCCAGACAATGTAACGCTGCTGTTCTAATTTACACACATTTTGATTTGCAGAGCTTCACGAGGTCTGGGTTCATCTGTGCCTTGTTTTGGTTATTTTGCCTGCTGGTTTTGCAGGCGTTACAATTTCAAATATATATTGGTACTCCTGATAATGTGTGTCTTTCAAATATATACATAGGGCCATGGCCCATTATGTACCATGAAAATTCAATAAAATATGTTTTTTTTTTAAAAAAAAGGTAGAAGACCCTAGACTGTAATTTTTGACAAACATGAATGTTCTTCACAAATACCCCACTCAAAGAGTTTGTACTCTCTCACTGGAAATTCACATTTCCCAGACAGGTTGGTACCTGACCACCCTCTCCTTCAAGACCGCCTGAGATGAAAGCCTGCAAAAATTCTCTCCACTTTTGTCATCTATATTTATGATTTCTGAACCTGGCGCCCAGCTTGACATTCTCTGGCTCCTGCTAGTGCCATCAAGTGTACCCTCCTCTCTCACTCATCACTGGAGCTACAAGGGATATAGTGTGGAGTGGAAAATTAAGTTTACAGTGTTTGAGTGCAGGGTATATGAGATCTAAAAAGGGGCCCACGTTTGTAAAGCAGGGAAGTTTTAAACTTGTAAATACCAAACTGTATTGGTGTTTTGCAAGGTATGGAAGACTGCATGCATTTGAACTTGCTGCAGAGAATATTCGTGGTAATATCACAGTTATAGACAGTAAAAACAGTCCACCAGACCATAAAACAGGTAAGCAGCCAAAAAAAAAGCCCACACACTGACCAGACTGGCCACCCCTTTTGGCACTACCAGACTGCCCTATAAGCAGGGCTACTGGAATTATGAATTCTAGAGATTGGGTGTTTGTGAGGATTATGGCGCTCATGTAACTATTGCATATTGTGTTTAGATGAACAAAACTTAAGGTCTGCGGTGCTCTCAAATTAGGAAGATGCACCCTACTCCCTTGATTGTCAGTTCTATCAATAGTTATATATTTGGGGCACACGCAATTTATATCATCATATACATTTCAATACATTATATTTCAATAAAACACAGATATTCTTGTCTTGACTTGCCCAGACAGTAAATAGAAGACTTCCCGGTTAAGGAACTACAGTTCCACGGGTTGCCAAAATACTCTGAGGGATGTCATTATCTTCCTGATTTTGAGGATTTTAAACATGCTCTAGGAATCCCTTGCCGAAAAATACTAGGAAAAATGCTCGAATATACACCACAGTAATTCTATTTCATTGTGGTGAAAGCTCTTATCATAAAACAACAGTGCCATCTACTGGCATATTAATTGATTATCCCGGCTTTGAATAATACGCCGAGAAGGACAAACCCCAACAATATACGAAATCAATAGCCTTGATGAAGTCGCAGGGATACTTTCCCGAGACGACGAAACACGTTTTGGCTAAAAGGCATCTCTTCGGCAGGAAGAAAAAGCCAGAAAATAAACCCAAAAGTCAAGACAAGAATATCTCTGTGTTTATTGAAATGTATATGATGATATAAATCGCGTGTGCCCCAAAAGCATAACTACTGGAATTATGAGGCAAGGGAGGACCAAATTATTTGTCAGTTTTAAACTTGTAGAGGCCGGTGCTGCAGAATTACACTTTTGAGAATATCCAAATCTCACCTTGCCCTGGCTGGGAGCAGCAGGGGCCCCCCCTTAAAACCCTGGCGGTCCTGTGCAAAATTAAGCAGTTCAGCCATGCCTCTTTCCTCCCACCCACACCTTCCATCCCCATCACCTCTCCCAACCCCAGATCCCTTTGCAGGCCATTTTCTTTCACCCCTTTTTACATCTTCTGAACTCTCCCCATTCATCCTCTCACTTCACCTTTAATCACCTCTCGCTGTTCTGTCTTTTCACTCCTCTCATCTCGAACAGTCTCTCGCATTTATCTCATGCTCTCTCTGGCCCCGTCACCTCCCTCACCCCTCTGTACTTCTCATTCACCTTAAATCTCTCCCTTCAAATTTCTGTCTTATCTATTTGTATCTTACACCTCTCCAGTCCCCCAATCATCTTTGACATCTCACCGTTGATCTCCCACACCTTCTTGAACCAACGCTATGTTAGGACATTTTTAAAGCGTGCGATTACCAGAGGTGTCTTGGCGCTATCGGAAGAGGTCGGAGAGTGGAGACTTAGATGTTAAATAGCCAGGTTTTTATCTCTTTCCTGAACGATGTTAATGAAGGAATAGCTCGGAGATGGGAGGCTGTTCCAGTTTGATGGTGTTGAGGACTATACCTCTGCTGCCCCAATGCATCTTTTTAAATGTCGGAAGCGCTAAAAGGTTGGCCTTTCACCAGTCACCTCAGCACCCACCACAGTACTCCCTCTCTTCCCCGATTGCTGCTCTTCCTCACCCATGTGGCATCTAATTCTCTTTTTACCTCACAGATCACCTCTCAGCTATCTTGACCTTTTAAAGCGAATTCTCTCACTCGCCACCCTCGTCACTTCTCTTGGCTGTCTTCTCTCATTCCGTCTCCTCTCACCCTCTCACTCTTCAACATTGTTGTGTAGTTCCTATAAACCTATATAGGATATGCACGTTTAGACAACATAGACTGTGGGATTGGTGTCTAGACTGATTCCAGACACCCCCACCAAGTATGTTCGCCTGTATACCAGCTAGCTCACAGTGCCACTAGAAACCCCTCTTATACAGAAACAGATATAAATGATTATAAGGATGGTAGATTTCTACCATCGTGCTAAAACAATGAATACAGGCAAGTATAAAAATACATGACAGTAATAATGCGTACTCCTACGATGCAACTCTAACTGAATGCACCTAAGTGTACCTAGCATGTATGTAGGCGTAGTGCCAAGAATCCCTCTAGGATAAAGTCAACCCCATTACCTGAAGCAAGAGACAGTGGGACCACATCTTGGTCTCGAGATGGACACCCTGCGAGGGATGTCAGACCACTGCGAGCTGGAGTGTCTGCATGCAGGAACCTCAGCGTCTCGCGTCAGTGTGTCAGCATGTAAGTCCTTTTCTCCTCTGCTGCCTCAGCAAAGATATGGTGTTTATATACCCAATGTGCTACCCCCAGGGGATATACCTTGCTGTGTCATGTCGAACTACGATGACGGAAGGAATGACCCTTATACATAGTTATTATGCAGGAGATGGTAGTCCTGCTGTGATTCCAAGAATCCTCATGCATAATGGATGAGGCTAGTTTTCAGAGAAAACCCCATGTCATTTAGGCATTACCGTAACTAGGTAAAAGGTCAGTACTGAGAACCGCTATATCGGGCACCTGTATGAAACCTAACACCCACTCCTCATCCGACTGGACGACATATTCAAAATACTAAATGTACTTCTAAAATACGCTGACAATTTATAAGTAAAAAGAAAATGCGTAAAAAAATGCTAAAATTCTAGTATAGCTGTAGAAGTCTTTTAAAATACGTTCGTATATATGGTCCGAACAACAATGAGAAGCCAAGCTGTTCAGCAAGAGAAGAAGCATAAAAAGTTTTTTGTTTTAAAATTCCACGTTATGGTTGTATTGAAAAAGGCCAAATTTTTCCCAGCACACGATGAGCCAAATTTTTGTGTGTCCTGGCTGGGAGACGCAACATGCTTGCCAACGCAGACGACGATCCTTGCAACACCTCACAGATCAGGTCAATTGAGCACAAATGATCTTCTGCAGTGCCCACAGCCGATGCTGGAGCAGCCTGTATTGTATCCGTGATTGGAGTACCTGTAGAAGAGCCGATCTCCGTTCCAACAGGAGGTGAAGCATTCCGTGGTGGCTCTAAGAATGCCAACATCAACATTAGAATACGCTAAGGACACAGCAGTACATGGGCCTTTAACGGGTCCAGTAAAGCATCCACGTCCGGTGGCGCAACCGATGGAAGTGTTAGACAGAGGTCCAACACGCATTCTTGTCCGCAGAAAAGGCATTGGACAGGCAGAACACAGTCAATCCAGACTTGTCGAAATGATAGGAACCAGGACTCGCTTAGTTCACGAAGTCGAGGTGTGCCCAGATGGAGTACCATGCGATCACGGTATTGGCGCTCCAAGAGAGTTTTTTCCATCTCCCTGGTGACTGGGACGTCCATTGCGTAGCAGAAAAATTACAATCAGGATTCCTGCTTTAGAAACAGGATCAGCGGAAGTCCTCCAAAAATGCTTCCAAACACGGAGTGTATGAAGTTGGGAATAACTCCGAAGATTGTCTGAAAGGTGCTTAACAGTCCAGAACCTATGGTCTTAAATAGGTGTACTATACCCGTCATATCAGACATGTTAAAGATACGTTGTACCATTCCTGTGAAATGGAAAGGGCAGTTTGATCGTACAAGTGCCAGTATCTCAGCTGAGGACCTTGCGACCTGGAGATCAAAAGTCTCGGGTGGAGGTTAAGGGCACGGTTTTCTGTAAAAGCATGGCTTTAATTCTGCTCAGATTATCAAACCGTATAAAGGCAACATTCAACGAAGGCAATAACGGCACCTCCCTGACTGTGTGGGTCGGTGGAAACAATACTTGCATACAACAAGTAACCCTGGACTTCACAGTGACAAGATATGCGATGCCCGGAAGCATCCCACAACAACCTTGATCATTCAGCTTCAAGTAACTCCCATTCGAAAGCAACCTGAACACCGGATTAATCACGGCTGCTGGGGACCCTTTCAAATGACAGGATAAGTTCACAACTGAACCGTTACAGGCCCCGTGAAGCATGATATCCTGGCAAATGAGTGATCCACTTAAGGAGTTTTCACAGTTTGTGCCGCTTAGAAACACTTCTGTGTCCCCAGTCCTGCATCGAAATCTGTATGGCAATTCCCATGATTCCTTGATGAATTCCCTACCCATTGCTTCATATCTGCCTGCCTGCAGTTGTTCTAGGCAATACTGAAACTGGAAAGTTGTGACCGGTAATGTTATATGGCCATGGATTAACCATTCTGTGGATGATGACTGCCACAGTAAAAGGTAATTGGTCCAGTTTTTCAATACGCAGCATTGTATATTTTGCTCCCCTTTGTGCCATTGTGACCTGCTTTTCAGTTAGATTGTATGCAGAGAATAAGGACGTACTGTTGCTAAATCGCCACAGCACATAACCAGCGCGCAATGATTGCAGCGTCCAGCTTAACAACATAATAGAACGTAGTTGAGACTGTCCGTGCTGTAGTATGGACAAATCCTGTTCTAGTATATCTATAGCAGAAGATACAATGTTGTGCAGTGAATAAATCCTGGATGTTAAAGTAGTCATACCATTATCGACTACAGCTAACGCCTTCTCTAGGTTAATCCTATCTATTACAAGGAGTCTCGCTGCGGCTTCTTGTTGAGAGATTTTCCAGATTTCATTATAAACAGCGTAAAAGAAACGTTTCTGACGTGGTTTTCGGGGACCTAATAAAAAATCCCTTAGATCCACCTCATGAGAGTATGGATAAGTGATGTTACATCTGGGACAGTGTCGATGTTTTTAGCCAATCGAGGCATAACTTCCCAACACTGTATGATGTCACCACCCCCGGGTGTTCTCTTTGTACATAGCGTTGGTCCGGCCTATGGATACTAAACCCTTCAGTTGTACCCCTGAATCTTGATTGACATCTGTTTGTGTCTGTGGGCCAAACTAACCATCCCTTCCAATTGGGGTCTGATGAATTATACTGTATGATGTCATCTATTGTATCCCCTCCACGTGATGTAAAATTGATGTGTGATGGTGTGGAAACCTGAGGTGTGTTCAAATCTTTGTTCTTGGCTGGTCTGTTGCACTGTGTCATTCAAAAAGATGATTTGCTGTGGGATGAGGCAAGCGCGAAATAGAGCCTCAGTTTCCTGAACCTCCCATTCCTTTGAACCCCAGACCGATTTTATGTCTATAGTGTCCTTCCATAAGTCAAAACCCTGTTCAGACAGTTGGGAAATGAAGGATGCAGAATAAATCGGTTTGGTGTTAGTTAGCATATTTTTCTGTGCAGTTGTAGGTGCAACCGTATAGTATTATGAGGTCGGGTCTGAAGTGTTAAACCCTGAAAAATTAGGAAAACTTCTGTGCAAATGTTCGTGAACTACCTTTTGGAGGTGTTGGGCAATGCGTGGCATACTGGATTTATGTAAAAAGTGATGACCATACTGTTGGTAACAATACATACTGTCGAAATCAGTGTCCTCTAACATTTCAATGCTTGAAAATGCAGAAGATTGTTCTAAATTAGACATGTTATTTACAGTTTCAAAATCCCAATCATCAGTAAATGTACTGGAGGTAATGACACATTTAAAGAAAGTTTGAATACATGAGGTATTTTCAAAAGCTCTGTAGGACCCAATACATCATAATCAACCTTGTCCCAAACTATACCATCAGGAATTGGAACAGCTGTAATGTTCACGAAGAACAGGTCTCTTTAATCACGATGAGATGACGTATGAGGTTTCAGGACCAAGTTCACTTTTGCAACTGCAGAGCGTTCTGGGAGATAGTTACCGTTCATGAGTAAGCAAAAGACAGTCACTAGGCCAATCCAGAATAGAAGAAACAATATTCCTGTTATTATCCAGAGTTGTAGCCATGGTGATACCAGATCAGTCTTTTTCAGAAAAATGTAGAAATGATGAAGTTGTTTTTTACGTGAAACTGGAGCTGGCGTTCATTCAGGTTCACTGGGATCAAAATCGATGAAGTAGCCAGATGCAGTTCGATCTATCTTTGGTAGCTCAGCAGGTTTTGTTGAACTGGCAGACGTCTCTTGTAGAGGCATATTGATGTACACATCGGTGTGTCGCCGAAGTGATATGTCTTTCATTTGTGTTTTGATGTTCCGTTTCAACAGAAACGAGTTCCATTTCATTGTTGGAAAGTCCATTACTTTGTATTGGTGACTCTTCGAATGTTATGAGTCTTTCTGTCTGAACTTCCTGAATGGTAGCGAGAGGAGAGCGGCGGCTACCCAAAAGCCCACAAGGCCTTCTGTTCAGTTTCGGCCACATAGTGTGGTTTGTTCAGATCAATGGAGATGAATCTCTTTTCTTTTTTGCCGGCAAGAGGCGGAAGAAGTACTGTTCTTGTTCCTTCAACAGCCAGGACAGGTACAGGCTTTCTGTATGATGGCCCAAATTCTTCTTTGTCCACAATCTTTTCTCTGACCAGATCCCAGGTAGGTCTCGCCGTGACTGATTTGGCTTCCCCAGTGGCGGTGCGTTTTACTTGCACGTTGCTTTGTAGTGCCCGGAATTCATTGAGATCCTGTAAAACAGCCAAACGTTTGATGTCAAATGGTTTTTCATCTGCCACTGTGCTTTCATAATTGAGATCAGGTACCCACATTCTTGTCCCAAATAGGACCTCGTAAGGAGGGATACCTCTTACGGAACTTTTTGGCATATTGTTAAGAGCTCTTTGGACTGCGTATAAGTGATTGACCCAACTACCACCCGAACCTAATACTCTTGCTGTTAAAGATTGCTTTAAGACTCGGTTTTTCCTCTCCACGACCGAATTTCCCTCGGGATGGTACGGAGAGGAGTACCGCAATGCAACACCCAAACTTCCCATGGCTTCCTTGTAAGCCCTAGAGCTAAACGCGGGGCCACGGTCCCAATGTAATGTGCCAACTGCGTATGCCCCTATGAAGACTTGCAAATCTTTTATAACAGTTCGAGCGTCAGCCGAGCGCTGAGGCCAAACCCATTGGAATCTAGAGCATGAATCCACTGCCTTCAAGATGTACTTGTAAGCCCCATCTGATTGGAGGGTGCTTCAGTAGTCCAAATAGACACAAGCGAGAGGTCTGTCTGATATTAGTAATGGTGTTTGTGCTGGACGTGCTACTGTGGAACCCTCCATCTGCTGACAGATGTCACACCTTAAGACAAAATTCTTCGTCTGTTTAGTTAATCCCGTCCACCAATAGCGTTGTTTGAATAAAGAAACCGTCGCGGTAACTACTGCGTGAGCAGAACCCAGACCCTCGTGTGCAGCTAGTATAAAACCTAATCTGCGATCCATGTTTGGTATTACTCTATCCCCCACTCCTGGAATGTGAGCATACAGATTGTTATTTGCATCTAACTTGTAGGAGTACTTGAGTGGAAAACCTTTCAGTAAGGCTGTGCTCTTTTTGCGTGAAGCAATGACAGCTACCATTACCTGTCCGTCTATTCTCGTTTTGGAACGAGTGATTGCAGCTACGGCAGCAGTTCTTACTGCCCCTTTTGCAGCTTCATCAGCCAACGAATTCCCTTCAACGTGAACGCCATCACGTTGATGACTCAGCGTGTGTATCACATGAGCTCGTTAGCTCATTTTTCAACTCAGCTACCTGTTCCCATAGCATTTTGTGCTTTATTGTGCAAACGTTTGAGTCTTTAAACCCATTCTGATCCCAGTAGTGAAGATATTCATTGTACGACTGGACACAGTAAATGAATCGCACACAATCAGTGTAGGGAATTCTTGATCTGTATTCATCAGTGCCAGTAACAGTGCTTTTAATTCTGCTAGCTGTGCCGTGCAGATGGAACTTGCCTTCCTGCATACGACCCTTCACAATTGGACACGAGGCGCTGTATTGCTGTTTACTTCCTATGGCCGGCTGAGCAGATCGGTCAGTGTAAATAATGTATTCATACTGATCTAGAGGCATTATTTCATTCGGGAGAGGATATTCTTGTTCATATTGTAGGAATGCTTGTGTTTTAAGTGTATAGTCAAATTTGTGTACAGGTGTGATTTATATGCTATGGGTACTGTTTTGCCTTCATTGAAGGTTAGGTAAGTGTACCCAGATTGACCCGCTATAACACAGATCAGCAAATTTGTGGTGTTTACCCGTATGTGTAGATGTTTTGAAGCTATCATGTCAGCTTGTAGGGAACGAAGGATATCAGTGTTCCTGAGTCCAATGCCTAACTGAGAAATCAGGTCTTATTAGGTCGTAGAAAGGTTTCACTTTTTCTGCGCAATCTAAAATGTAAGTTCTGCCAAAATTTAAGAATCCCAATATGGATTGTAAGTTTTTCAAAGATTTAGGAGGTTGGAGCAGCGCACACTTTTCCAAAAAGTTAGCTGCCAGGCTTTTCCCTTCACTTGAAAACTCATATCCCAAAAATAGGACATTGAGGTGGGCTATTTTTGACTTTTTAAAGTTGAATTTGTAGCCCTCAGAGGCGTACCCCAAAATTATGTTGCTCACCCTGGTCAAGTGATCCTTTAAATCATAAGCCGTCAGATAAATATCATCTACATAGGACAATGCCTCTTCATCCAAATTTTGAAGTAACTCTGTTACCCTAGCTGAGAACAATCCAGGGCTATTCTTATACCCTTGGGGCAGTCTCAAAAATTGTCGCTGAGAGCCTAACACTGAGAATGCTGTCAAATATCTGCTTTCAGGCGCTATATTTTGGCAGAAAAATCCATTTCAGATATCTAATGCACAATGTTATTCATCAATGCGACACTGTGTGCATTTTGTACTGCAAATGTTTTTGTGCATCTGTTCAGATGTCTGTAGTCTAAAACTAGACTACATGAATTATCGGGTTTCATTACAGGAAACAAAGGATTATTAATTGAAGAGGTGAACGTTTCTATTACACCGTGGTATTCAAGTTGATCTAAAATCTACCTGACTTCTTTTTTTTGCTTCTTGTTTTATTGGGTACTGTCTCGTTGGAGTAGTTTTTACTGGGATTACATGGTGAGGTCACTCAGCATCCCACCTAACATGGGTGCGATATAATGCTGGAGCGAGTGCTACTGCCCACTCCTGTGCGTGTTTTAAGTATATAGGAAAGAGGTCGGAGAAGGCCGTAATATAACAGTTTCTCCTTTTGGGCAATCCATACCAATCTGAGGTGGCCAATCTTTTTCAGCCAAAAGGATGTCATATCCATAAGTCAGGTTCTCCCAAAAGAGACCTTTAATTTTTCTGGGTTTGTACCCCTCCATTTGGATTGTTATCTCATGTAACCTATACGGGACGCTTACCCTTGTTTCAGGGGTCTCCACCGTGATATGTTGTACGGGGGAATCACAGTTCCTATTGAAAACAGGACAAGGACACACTGCCCCCAGGCATTATATTAAGAGAACGACTCTCTCTCCCCCTCCTTCTATCATACCTTTTCCATAGGAACTGCGACTCCCCCGTACGATTCTATTTTTCAGGCGCATGTGTCACTGGACCTAGATCCAGCTCCCCCAATTTTTGTCCACCGTGATATGTTCTTTCAACTCCGCTGTCACCAGAAATTCCATCAGGTTCTGGCGAGCTATTGTTACTTCTGCTGCACTATCTAGCATCGTCAGAGTCCATTCCCCGTTCAGTAGCTGAGTCCTCAGAATTCTGGGCATGTCTAACTTTAACACCTGCTACTTTCTTCTTTTTAAATTGAGGTTTTGATTTTGGTTTTTCTTCTTTTTTGGAAGTATAGTCAGAAGCGCGTTGCGTGTCTCTGGACTTTGTACGCTTTTCTTGTCTATGTTCTGACCGTCGTTCCCTCTTGGAGTTTTTTGATGAACCCTGAAAGGAACGAGAGGAACGTGTATCAGTATCCCGATACCTGTCAGGTTTTTTAATGTTATCACGATTCCTAAGGTTGTATCTCCTTTTGGAGGGCTCCTGTTGAGGAGACCCACCCCTGGCTTGTCATCTATTCTCTCTATTCTTTTGTTTTTTTATTGTTATCCCATTTCTTCTTGGAAGAATCAGGTGCTTGCTTGGTGTTGTCTTTATTAGGACCACCCATGAGTTGAGGTTTTGTTGCTCTAGCTCCCAAACTAGCTCTATCCAATTCAGCATAGGTGTCTTCGATACTTTTAGGTAATTCACGTTCCTGTTGTAAAGGAGTGACGTCCCTCAGGCGCTCCCTTTTATGTTTGCTAATATAATAGCTGATACTTGGGCAAAATTACCTAATAATTCCACCCTAAGTTCAGAGCAGGTTCTGCTCCATACTCATTCTTTATTTGTCTTAATACATCTGGTATTACTGCTAATGAAGGGATACCATGTGTTGTGGTATATATGGCAGCAAAAACTGTAACCCAAGAGGTACAATCCTTTATTTGGGGAGCAATCCCCATTGGCAAGCAGATTGTTAGCATTCTGTTTTTCTTGAGGGCTTGTGTGTGGAAATACTGGCTCTGTGTTATTTTTTGAGCTATCCAGAATGGCATTTGCTCAGGTCTAGTGGGCATTTTACCCATAACTACGTGTAGTGTTTGTGGTGGTGGTATTTTAGTTGTAGATCCCTGAATTTGTCCTGCTTGTGTAGCCCTTGCTGGCTGAAGTGAGAGTGTTCTCATCACGAACTGTGTCAGGTTTCTGTAAAGTTTTATTATTTCTTTATGAAGTGGACTTAAGTCTGCTACTGGCATTGTGTCGATGTCTGGATGTGGTGTGTAGGCAGTTGCTCCATCTCTCCCGAGCGGACCGAGACTCACTTTTTCTTTTGTGTGTGGGAGGGCGCCTTTAAACCAGTTTATGTGCTCCTGGTAGGTGAGCGGAATTTCAATGTCCTCATATGGATAGTATTCATTTGGTGTTTCTTCAGTATAAAAATGAAATGTATGCGATTGTGGGAATTTAACCCATGAATAGAATATCTCTGTTCTGTATGATCCGTGTGCCTCAATCACGAATGTTACTGCCCCACCCCTAGCTGTTACTTCATATTCTACTAGTTTTAAAGTAAGGGCAGTTCTGACATTTTCTGAAATGTTTATTTCATCTTCTTCCTCCCTTGCTGCAGCCGCACGTTGTGCTGGCGCAGCGGCGTCTTCATCAGCCATTATTTTGAAGAAGGAAAAGTTTCAAGGAAACGGAGATAAGGTTTTATGCACAATAGGAACTATTTGTCCTCCAAGCTTGATAAACCTACAGCCAATACATAGGATATGCCTACTCAGCTGTGGCGGATAGTTCCCTTCCCACTCCAGAAGTCTCTGGGTAAATGTGAGTGGGGGTTTCTTAGAATAGCACGACTGAACTACTCAGATTTGACCGTTAAATAAGTACCAAACCAACGTTGGCAGCACCATGTCATGTAGTTCCTATATACCTATATAGGATCTGCATGTTTAGACAACATAGGCTGTGGGATTGGTGTCTAGACTGATTCCAGACACACCTACCGAGTATATTCGCCTGTATACCAGCTAGCTCACAGTGCCACTAGAAACCCCTCTTACCAAGGAGAGAATAGTTCTTGGCAATTATCGAACATGACAACTCGGTCCCATCAGGGATCGTGGAAACAGTGTGATACTTTTAGCTCAGTCTCTCGTGCTCACTTTGTCTCAGAGAGATACACAGAATAAACAGTGGGGACGTTTTTCAATAAGCATTTATTGAACCAGCGTCATTCTAGTGTAAAATAGGTGTGCTGAAACAACCATTAGACAGAAACAGATAAATGATTATAAGCACCATGGTAAATTTCTACCATCGTGCTAAGACAATGAATACAGGCAAGTATAAAAATACATGACAGTAATAATGCATACACCTACGATGCAGCGCTAACTAGATGTACCTAAGTGTACCTAGCATGTATATAGGTGTAGTGCCAAAAATCCCTCTAGGATAAAGTCAACCCCATTACCTGAAGTGAGAGACTGTGGGACCCCGTCTTGGTCTCGAGATGGACACCCCGCGAGGGATGTCAGACCACTGCGAGCTGGAGTGTCTGCATGCAGGAACCTCAGCGTCTCGCGTCAGTGTGTCAGCATGGAAGTCCTTTTCTCCTCTGCTGCCTCAAAGATATGGTGTTTATATACCCTATGTGGTACCCCCCGGGGATATACCTTGCTGTTTCATGTCGGACTAGGATGACGGAAGGAATGACCCTTATACATAGTTATTATGCAGGAGATGGTAGTTCTGCTGTGATTCCAAGAATCCTCATGCATAATGAATGAGGCTAGTTTTCAGAGAAAACCCCATGTCATTTAGGCATTACCGTAACTAGGTAAAAGGTCAATACTGAGAACCGTTATGTAGTGTAATGTCGGGAATATGGGTGAAAGGTCTGGTTGCTACCTGAGCCTATATCGGGCACCTGTATGAAACATAACATTTCTCACCTTGCCTCTGCTCACTTCACTCACATCATCCACCCCTTCTCTCCAGTCCTCTCGCATACCCGCATCCTGCCTCTCGCCCCGCACCTCTCTCCTTGCCTTCCAGTCGGCCTCGCATATCCCCATCTCCCATCCGCCTTCGTAACATATTATCATACGTGTTGTGCACCATTATTTTGTCTCTATGTATAGGCACAGTATGTTTGGTTCTATATTTTAGCTGTCTGTTTATTCCTATTTCATCGTTATACATCTTCCAAGTATTTGCCCTTATTTTTCACTAGCTCCTTGTGCAAAGTTTGAGGGGAACTTCACAGGTTTTGGTGAACAGTAACCCTTTAATCCAGATTGCCCTCAAGCTTTTTTGTTATGGTTCATAGGATACAATACAAGTAATAAAGCAGTATAGAAATTACTAAGTCTGGTTCCATGTTTGCCTCTGTGTGTCTCCTCGTGCAGCGCTTTGACACTCTTCGGAGCCTTTACTGCACTTCAAAAAAAATATACAAAATAATAGGAGACCCCTTGAAATTTAGCAACCAAAACAGGCCCAAGGCTAATATACACATGCCTTATTAAAACTGCCCTTTTTGCCTGGCCTACGTTATATTCTACCTACTCAAAAAAACATAAATGAGAATCTTCAAGGAGGAAGAAAGTATTGTGGGAAACAGTTTCAGGCAGGACAATTCTTATAGATAAGAATGTGTGTGCGTGCATGTTTGTGTGCGTGTCTGTGGGGTGAAAAGCCAGGGCATGGTGGATGAGGCAGGGAAAGAGGCAGCTTACTTACAAGTTCTAGGAAGCTTCGGTTGCCTTGGAAACCAGGAAACAGCGAGGAGATTGGATTGCAGAGACAGCCACGAGGGAGAAGCACGAAAAGGACACCAGCTGGAAAAACACAGCAGCAGCACCAATGAAGCCCAGGATAGGCAACAGGACAGAGTGCAAGGCAGCGGCAACAAAAGAATATTGAAGCACTCAAGAGCATTCCACAGGTGCATATTTATGGCCCCAGTACCCGGCATTTTCTGATGTTCATCCTGCAGCCTCTGATTGGAGGACAGCCGTCGATGTATTCTTTTACGATGTCCTCCAGTCAGAGAGCACCTTGACACGCCACTATTCAATCCAAAACGAAGAGCAAACGTTTTGGATTCCAGATCCAGGCAGTTTCAGAGAGAAGATCCAGGTAGTTTCAGAGAGAAGTGTGACCGGGTAATGCACGACCCCCTTTCCATGTCTCGACAGCCCACTTGGGGGTCGCACCCCATAGACTGAAGACCCCTGCTCTATAGTCTTGAACTACGATCTATGCACTGGGTAGGGCGTGTTTTGCAAAATATAGAGAAAACGGGGCAGGGACATCATTTTGAACATGGCAGTTCTGCCCAAGAGCGTCAACGAGAGGGATCTCCAATGCTGGAAATCTCAATTTAATCTTTCTAGAGATGGCAACAGGTTCTTGTAGAAAATTAATGCAGGGTTCATTGTGACACATAGCCTGAGATAGTGGAAGCCACATGACTAGTTCCGTTGCGCAGATGCAGGGCAATCTCAACGGTAGTCCCTGTAGGTTGTATATTTAGGATTTCTGCCAATTTATTATGCACCCGGCGTCACAACAAGCTATTTGAACAAGGATGATTGGTCTGGTAAATGCAAAAAGGTCAAAAGCTAACCTTTATTCAGGTCCGTGCTGGGCCAAAGATAAAATTAACAATACATCTGACAGTGAAGGTGTAGATTGTGCAAGACGCTCCGCCGCGGCTGCAACAACAGATCCGCCTGAAGTGGCAACCTGATCAGAGGACAGATGGTAATGCCCAGAAGTTCTGGGTACCACACTCTGTGGGCCCAATCCTGAGCCACCAGGATGACTCACGCCCAGTCATTATTGATCTTCTATAGAATTCAGGGTAGTGGTGGGGAGGCGTACAAGTGCCATGCTCCGCTCTAGGCAGAATTAGCCTCCGAGAGAGAGCAGCCTTGGAAAATCCACCATGCAAAAGTGTTGACATTGTGCATTCTCAGCGGTGGCAAAGAGAATAAGCCAGGGTTCTCCCCAATGCTGGCAGACGCCATGCACAACTTCTGGGTGTAACTACCATTTGCGATCCGCTAGACATTGCCAGCTGAGTTAGTCTGCTCTGTCATTTAAAGATCCTGCCAAGTGATGTATGATCAGAGAAGCACAAGTTACTACTTGTGTAACGATATATCTGTAAGAGACATTAGTTAGTGATAGATTCCTTACCTTAGAATATCCCCAGGCGTCAGACTGGATCCGGAAAGTTTTTCGTTAGCAGTACCCCTGCGCATCAGTAGGTGGCGTTGTGCGGCTCCGCGTCCGTTGCTGGCGTCGTAAGCGCCGAGATGACGTCACGGAGACTACATAGGCGCCACCCATGCGCGCTGACGTCAGTTCTGTACACGACTTTCCGCGCCAGGAATGCAGAGCCATGCAAGAAACTGACCATTGGTGCCATGAAACTAGGGCCCTGAAAGGGATGACCTTAACTCTAGAAATCAGTTCGCAGAACGGGGAGGATGGGTGGGGCAGTAAGGAATCTATCACTAACTAATGTCTCTTACAGATATATCGTTACACAAGTAGTAACTTGTGCATCTGAAAGAGACACGTTAGTGATAGATTCCTTACCTTAGAATAGATACCTCAGCAATACCAACCCCGGTGGAGGGTCTGCGAATGGACTACACCAGAAAGTCACGGAGAACAGAACGGCCAAAGAAGCCGTCTCTACGGACCGGACTGTCAAGGCAGTAATGCTTGGTAAACGTGTGCAGCGAGGCCCACGTAGCTGCCTGACAAATATCCTGCAAGGGGACACCGCGTCCCAAGGCAGTAGTGGCTGCTGTCGCCCTGGTAGAATGGGCACGCAGCCCCACAGGAGGCTCCTTCTTAGCCAACGAGTAACAGGCTTTGATGCAGAGAACGACCCACCGAGAGATGGTCCGTTTGTGCACAGCCCAACCTTTTTTGGCGCCCGCGTAGCCAACAAAGAGCTGGTCCTCCACCCGGAACTGTCGAGTGCGCTTCAGGTAGAACGAGAGCGCACGTTTTGGGTCCAGATGGTGGAGCCTCTCTTCCTCTTTTGAAGGATGCGGAGGCGGAAAGAAGGTGGGCAAAGTGATGGTCTGCCCGATGTGGAAGGGCGTGACAACCTTTGGCAAGAAAGAAGGACGGGTCCTTAAAACCACCTTGTCCGGATGAACAGAAAGGAAAGGAGGTTTGGAAGAAAGCCTGGAGCTCACTCACTCTTCTGGCAGAGGTGATAGCTACCAGGAAAGCCGTCTTGAGAGTGAGAAGACGCAAAGGACAGGTATGAAGGGAGCGCACATCAGAAATGTCAAGACAAGATTTAAATCCCATTGAGGCATAATGAACGGCACGGGAGGAAACGTGTGCGTAATGCCTTTCAGGAAACGGTTAACAACCGGAGAGTTAAACAAGGAAGGCTGATCTGGAAGCCGGAGAAAGGCAGAGATGGCCGAAAGATAACCTTTGATAGTGCCCAGAGCAGAGCCCTGCTGGGCCAAAGAAAGAAGGAACAGAAGGACTTCGGAAAGCAGGGCAGAAAGGGGATCCCCAGCCTTAGCTGTGCACCATGCCACAAACTTGTTCCACCTGCAGGCGTATACCGATTTAGTGGAGGGCCGCCTGGCTGCCAGAATGACATCACAGACTTCGGGAGGAAGATCGAAAGCTGTCAACTGTCGCCGCTCAATCTCCACGCATGGAGGTGGAGGCTGGACAGGTTCGGGTGGAGGACCGTCCCCTGCGACAGAAGATCCTCCCGAAGAGGCAGTCGTATCGGGGGATCGAGCGCCATGTTGAGTAGCTCGGGATACCAGTATCTTCGTGCCCAATCCGGAGCCACAAGAATGACTTGGGCCTGGTCGCGCCGAATCTTCTTCAGCACTCTGGGCAGAAGTGGTATAGGCGGAAAGGCGTACAACAGACCGCAACTCCACTCGCGACGAAAAGGGTCGCCGAGCGAGTGCCGCCTTGGAAATTCCAACGCGCAGAACTGATGACAATGCGCGTTCTCTTCGGTGGCGAATAGATCTAACCAAGGCTCTCCCCACTGCAGAAAGAGACCTTGCGCCACGTCCGAGTTCAGACGCCATTCGTGATCCATCAAGCACCGGCGGCTGAGTTCGTCCGCCCTGGCTTTCAGAGAACCTGCCAGGTGTTGAACCACCAAGGTAATGCCTTGACGGTCCAGCCATGTCCAGAGGTGGAGGGCCTCCTGACACAGGGTCCACGACCCAACCCCGCCCTGTTTGTTGCAGTACCACATGGCGGTGGTGTTGTCCGTGAACACCTGCACTACTCTTCCCCGGACAGAGGGAAGGAATGCTTCGAGTGCAAGACGAATCGCCCGAAGCTCCAGAAGGTTGATGTGGAGCCCGGACTCCGCCGGAGACCAGAGGCCTCTGATCTCCGCCTCTCCCATGTGGCCGCCCCATCCCAGAAGGGATGAGTCTGTCACCACTGTGTGTTCTGGATGGGGAAGCGAGGGGGATCTGCCGTTGACCCAATCCTGGTTCGTGAGCCACCACTGCAATTGGCGTGCAGTGCCCTCCGAGATCTGGACGCAATCGGACAGACTCCCCTGATGCTGCGCCCACTGGAACTTCAGGTCCCACTGCAGAGCCCGCATATGCCACCTGGCACGATCGACCAGCAGGATGCAGGAGGCCATGAGGCCCAGCAGCCTCAGGGTCATCCGGACCGAAACCCGGGATAGAGGCTTAAAGATCGAAATCATAGCCTGAATATCCCGGACTCGCTGTTCGGGAGGATAGACCCGAAACCGCGTCGTGTCCAGAACCGCCCCGATGAAGAGGAGCTTCTGAGAGGGAATCAGGTGTCACTTCGGCACATTGATGGAGAACCCCAGCGAATGCAGGAGGTCGGCCGTAATCTGGAGGTGGGAGACGACTGCCTGGGGTGAGCCCGCCTTCAACAGCCAGTCGTCGAGATAGGGGAAGACTGAAACCCCTGATCTGCGCAGATGCGCTGCGAGCACCGCCATCACTTTCGTGAACACCCGAGGGGCACTGGTAAGGCCAAAGGGGAGCACAGTAAACTGAAAATGCTCGTGGCCTACCGTGAACCGCAGGTAACGCCGGTGGGCCGGCAGGACAGGGATGTGAAAATAAGCGTCCTGCAAGTCCAACGCTGCCATACAGTCTTCCGGGTCGAGGGCAGACAAGACCCGAGCGAGCGTCATCTTGAACTTCTCCTTCTGGAGGAAGCAGTTGACGTTCCTGAGATCCAAGATAGGACGCAGTCCCTTGTCCTTCTTGGGGACCAGAAAGTAGTGAGAATAACAACCACGACCTACTTCTGATACAGGAACGCGCTCGATGGCTCCCTTGGCCAGAAGAGCCGTAACTTCCTGCTGGAGAAGGGCCAGGTGATCCCCCGACATGCGGTGGTATTGCGGTGGCATGGCTGGAGGGGTAGCCTCGAAGGGGAGGGAGTAGCCCCTTCGGACTATTTGCAAAACCCACCTGTCCGACGTGATGGTGCGCCAGTGGGGGAGGTGATGGCGAATCCTGCCACCCACTGGCGTTTGATGGGCCTGAAAAGTCAGACTAGGAAGGTTTGGAGGCTGCTGCAGAGGGAGGGGGGGGGGGGGTTGGTGGACTGGCCCGCCCGCTGGCCCCCGGAACCACGATGGTTGTTCCCACGCCCCCGGCCGTGCGAAGGTTGGGTAACTTGCTGTGGCCTGTGGCTCTGGGCGGGACGTAGCGGGGCACCCCTTCCGTAGCCACGAAAGGGGTGAAAAGCAGACTGCGCAGGGCGGGTGGAGAGGCCCAAGGACTTGGCTGTAGCCCATGAGTCCTTGAAACGCTCGAGCGTTGTCTGCTTTGTCACCAAAAAGGCGACGGCCATCAAAGGGCATGTCCATCAAGGTGTTCTGGACATCCCCCGAAAAGCCAGTCGATCTCATCCAGGCGAGGCGGCGAAGTGCTACCGACGTTGAAATGGTCCTGCCCAGAGAATCGGCAGTGTGCAGCCCACAACGGATGGTAAACTTTGCTGCATCCCTCCCGGCGGCGACAGCCTGGGAGAGCACCGCCCGGGCCTCCTCCGGACACTGAGGCAGCACCTGCGCAACCGTATCCCACACAGAGTGGGAATAACGGCCCAAGAGACATGCAGTGTTTACCGACCACAGTCCTAAGCTGGCGGAAAAGAAAATTTTCTTTCCACGATGGTCCAGCTTCTTGGATTCCCTTTCCGGGGGAGCGGTAGGGAATGCGCTCTTGGAAGTGGAGGCTTGTACCACCAAGCTCTCTGGGGTGGGGTGTTGGGAGAGGAAAGTGGAGTCACCCGGAGCCAGGCGGTGGCGTCGGGCAATCATCCTGTCCACGGGAGCCCCCGTGTTGGGCCTGGACCACGTGCCCAAAAGGACGTCGGTGAGGGCCTCATTAAACGGCAGTAAGGGCTCCGAAGAGCTCGCAGCCGGTTGAAGCACCTCTGTCCGGAGGTTAGTCCTGACCGCCACCGTAGTAAGCTCGAGGTTGAGAGCCTCAGCCGCCCTACGCAACACCACTGCATACGATGCTCCCTCCTCCGTAGCCACGGTAGGAGGAGACAACATGCCAAGGTCAGGGGAGGTGTCGAGACCACTGGCATCCCCCAGTTCCTCTCGCCAGTCCTGTTCATCTAACTGGTCGGTCACAGGGTTACCTGACCCCTCCCAGTCCTCCTCCTCATCCTCTGGGTGCCATTCTGGTCGAAAAGGGACCCCAGGAGTGAACAGGGGCATAAAAACCCCACACGGCGCTGGATCCGGCGTCGGGCGACGCCGGTCCGGCTCCATGTCGGGATGGAGGCCGGGGTCGACGCCGGTCGGGGGGCTGACCGGCGTCGAATGCGGTATTGGTGCTGGAGGAAGCGGTGCCGGTGGAGGTGTAATCAGGTCAACCGGCGCCGATCCGGATCCAGGCCTGGATCCAAGGGGGGGCCTGTGGCGCCGGGGCCGCCGGCAGAGAAGGCCTACGCCCCCCAACCAAATCCGCGGGGCCCAAAGGCGGGCCGGCAGGTTCGGGCCGCCCAAAGATGACATGCATCGCCTCGTAGAACATACGAAGCTGGGCGGGAGTCGCTCCGGGTCCCCGGAAGGGAGGGAAACGCGGAGTCGACTCTTCGGGCTCCGCGCGCGAAGAGTCGCATCCCTCGTCGGGTCAGCCGACTGACGAGGAGAAGTCGAAGAGTGACGATGCTTCTTCGACTTCTTCTTATGCTTCGACTTACCCGACCCAGAGTGCGAAGACTTCGATGACTTGGACGAATGGTGGTGGCTCCGCCACCGGTCCCTCGACCTCCCTCGCGACCGGGACCTTGAACGGCGCGGAGACGACTGCCGGAGCTCAAGCAGCTTTCGGGACCGCTCCCGCAAAGCCTTCGGCGCCATCCACCGGCAGTCGGACCACGACTTGGGGTCGTTGTCGAGCTCCAGGCAAAAGAGGCACACGCGGTGCGGATCAGTCACCGACATCAGCTGGTTACAGGAACCGCATGCCTGAAGCCGGGCATCCCTCGTGCACCAGGAGTCGAAGACTCGAAAAAGAAGTCGACAAAAGTCGAGAAAAAAGTCAGTCAAAAAGTGACTGGAGGTACCGCTCTTCCCGGATCTGCGCTGGCTGGCGCAGAAAAATAAAGAACTGACGTTAGTGCGCGAGGGCGGCGTCTAAGTAGTTGCCGCGATGTCATCCGGCGACACGACGCCGACGACTGACGCGGAGCCGACCGACGCCACCTTCCGACACGCAGAGGTACTGCTGACGAAAAAACTTTCCGGATCCAGTCTGACGCCTGGGGGTAATTCTAAGGTAAGGAATCTATAACTAATGTGTTTCTTTCAGATGTGTGCAATTTTGTGACTGTTTAGACTCCAAGAACCAGCTGCGGGCTGTTCAAAGTCTAATGCTTATTAAAGTTTCTTAGAGTCTAATATTTTTTAGCGCCCTCCTCCTAGAAGCCCATTGTGCCCCTTGTACGAATCTTGCTGGTGTCACATTTTAGACCCAAGAGATGGGTTCTGGATACTTTAAAACAATATCAACAAAAGGGCCTTTTTGTTTTACCTTTTCAGCTGCAATGTTTTTAACTGCTTTGGCATCTTTTGTTTCAAAAGGATGTTACTTACCTGTAATCCTACTTCTCTTCCAGGGGTATCCTTAAAGTCATAAGCACTGAATATTCCCTCCTATGCGTGGGGACCCCGGAATACATTAAATATATATAAAATCCTATATATACAGATATATATATACACATACACACACATTAAAGAGGTCAGGTGTCTCTTTGTTCTCCAGTTTTTTCCACCTATGTGTGTGTATTAAAGAATTAAAAACAGTAGATGCAAAAGCAGATTACCGAAGCATTGGTTAGCCTTGCTTTTCTTGAAGGCTGCATTGGCTTGTGGAAAAATAATATATATATATATATTTCAATGTACTCCGGGGTCCCCGCGCATGGGCGGGAATATTCAGTGCTTATGACTATTGTTGAGGTTCCCCTGGAAGAGAATGTTTTGTTCTACAGGAGGCATTGTAGGATTTGATTCCTTTAGAATAAACATTATTTTACGGAATCATTTACAAGAACCAATGTACATTAAATTTCTCCTAGCAACAGATTAATTCAGCCTGTGCCTTCTCTGCCCCTTCTACATCTAAGGTCTCACCATCAGAGCGGAGGCCACATTTAACCAAACTAATCCAGGAGGCCTGCAGATGATTCTGATCACATCTGTGAGGCAAGGCAGGAAGAGCCCAAAACGTATAGTCTATGCTTTTCTGGGATTTGGTTTTCAATTTATAACTAGGACCACGCTCTGTGACCTCGTGGTTCATTGGAAGACATACTACACAGCTTGTGCTGGTCTACACCCATGGGAACCTTGCATGGCACGGTGGGCAGAAAACAAACAGGAATTTTGTAAATCACTGAAAGCAGTAGAAAAACATGGCATTTAATTATACAGATTAGCTACAACCTGTACCGCCTCTGGTTTAAGCCCTGGCTAAAATCTTTAGCACGGTTACTGATTTTCACATGCTCATCTTGTATCTTCCAGCACTGTTCTTCCATCCACAATATAAGATTCTCTTCAGTTCTTTCAACAGATTTGAGAAATAGTATTCAGTGGTTGTGCATCTCATCTCTTTTGAAAACATCAGTGGAAAAAAGGCATTACGGTTGCCACCACCAAGATATAAATCTATTATGAACATCTGAAAAACAAGCTTTTAGAAGAATCCTTACAGACCCTACTAACAGATGGAGAGATAATGTTCAGAACATGAATCGAGTAACTTACATTTAGAATATTAGCCAATAAGGAGAAATTATATGTAGGATACATTGGTTTAAGAAGCTGCAATTAGTGTTTAATATTCTGCTATAGTGCTCTCAAAGGATAGGTGTTTTATTTCATGTGAATCAGAAAAAGTGAGGCAATAAAAATAAATCAGCAATCTAAAGGATACAAAAAAAAAAAAGAACACACAACTTGTTTTGTATTTGGTTTTAATACTATGTAAAGAAAATCACTTACCAAATGACAATTTAAAAGGAAAAAAAGCAATTTATCAAAAAGAACATTAAGGGCCTGGGATGGTGCAGTGGCTTACCTGAAAACATGGGTTTTCACTAATCCCGAATTCTTTTCACAAATTATTGCAACTCCTATTTTTGACTTTTTTGGGGAAAAACAGACCTAATAGCAACACCAGACAAATGCACTAGCATGAGCAGCAATATACTTAAGCTATAAGGTTTTCTGTCAAAAGACAACTCGAACTATAGGATAAGCAGAATCTTGAGGCAACAGCTGCAGTATGAGATGAAAAAAACATTAGAGATCAAGTGTTGGGGGAGGGCTGTACTTGTAAAAGTAATCAAACCTCTATCTCCCCTTTAGTAACACAAACCGACTGATAGCTGATTGCCAATGTCAAAGAGGTCATAAAAAGACATATTGCAGCTTGTGGATAAGCAATGTACAAAGATGGAATTCACTTTCAACACACCTGTGAATATATAAATAAACAGAAGCAGTGTGATGCCAAAATTGTAAGATACCATGGCTAAACAGACAAATATGAATCTTCATTTATGGTCACTGCAAAAGTTATGTTTATCCAATATCAAACATTATAGCAACTCACTCCTAGATCCATGGAAAGTCAACAACAGGGCTGCACATATTTGGGAAGGGCTCCTTTTTTGTTGATTCACATGACTTACTTCTGTATGAGTTATTTGATATTTACGTGACAGTCTGCAAAGTTATTGGTCCTCATGTAGGGGTATGGCTGTTTGCTCCATGACTTCTTGAGCAGATCCCATAGTGAACATACCCCTAAAGAATTCAACTTGTGTAGATGGGAAGGATAAATCAACATGACTGCCACATTGAAAAAAGATTAAATGGGTTTGAAACTTTTGGTCAGCAACTGGCACAAAAAGTCGTCTTATACTTCTGGAATATGGTTGTTAATCCCAGGCACTGGTAGGATAAGCATTTTAGCAAACAGCAGTGATATGCTAACACTCAGACAATTATTTTGCACTAGTTATAACATGAACCATGTCCATGGTCCAAGCAGGTGACTGGTCATTTTATGCAGAACAGAACTGTTCCAGATATGTTACAAGAAGAATATGAAAATATGAATCAATAACTGAAGTAGAAATTGAGAATATACAAGCCTGAACTAAGACGTTAGCCTGAATTTAAGTATATTTGAAAGATCCATTAGCAAAAGTACATGAGACTTCAAGATGCAAGGCAAAAGCAAACAAAAGAAAGTGGCCAGATGGACTGTAAAGCAGGACTGCTAAAACGAGGCAATTTTTTAAAAGTGCAAACAAAGAACTGATGCATGAAGCCATTTTTCAACAAAGAAAAATAGGTGGTAATTGACCAGCCATCTAGGAAAACAGATGCGCTAACTCAGTTATTCTAATCTAAGTGAGTATGGGAGTCCACTGTCTTGTCAGGCTCCTAAAATGTTCTCTTGGCAAAAATCAAGTGGCAGTACAAAAAATGATGGAATTCTAAATAAAATATTCTACAGTAGCCTAACTCTGGAACAGTTAGACATTAGAGAAACAATTAAAAACTTGTAACTAGTCAAAATAAAGTAAAATTTTGACTCTTAAATTGCATTTGTGTGCTGCGTTATCCTATGCTTTGAACAGTTCAAAAAAATAAAAAACAACCTTTACAACAACTGGGCTAAGCACTTTGAACGGATCTCAAACGATTACAAAAGAGCGTACTTAATAATTAAACACTGAGTGTCACATCATAGGAAAAGTAATAGGACATTTCTTACATAACTGAAAATCCTGAGGAATATATTTTTGTTATAGTCATCAACTCAGTAGTAGCTCTTTGAATGAAGACATCTAGTCCTAATACACACTCCAGATAGCAGGGTGCAGCAACAAAGTCTGGTTTAAGGCAGTTTTGCTAAATGGCATGCAAAGTCTCCAATTTGTTGCTCATGGGCACCATCACTGTATGGTTCCGTTATAAAATTGTGCTACCCACCTATGGAAAAGCATATTAAAATTACATACATATATATATATTTATAAATATATATATATATATATAGATATATATATATATAGATATATATATACACACACACACATCTTTGCACTAATTACCTCAAGAATTAATTTCTCTTGGTGTTGTTCCAATGTAGAGATACATAGACTTAAATTACATTAACATTTGACTTTGAACTATGTTTTACCCTGTACTAAAGCTATACAAGTCAGATAAACTAGATGGAAAACCAGAGTTACAAACTTCAATGCAACTCATAACAGATTACCAATGGCAAAACATGTGCATGATAACTTCTAATAAATACATTATAAACTTATAGAAATAACAAATGTCATCTCTATGCAAAAGCAGTATCCCCAATGTAAAGATATTGCAAAATATATCTGGCATAGAAGTGCTCTAATTCCAACTGTCTCCTTAAAGCAAGTTAAATCATTTAAAATTATCAGTATTCTGTACAAGAGATAAACTCTGTTACCTTTGGTTCAATTTTCTACCTACAACACCTGAAGCCTGCAACTAAAATTCCTAGACCGGTTAGCCTTGCCTCATATTATAGCTCAGTTGTCAGGTGTCACTAATGCAATCACAGTTACATCAATACGTGTGTCTGAAAGGATGACCATACATATGTTAACAACTCTAAGAACATTTATGAATATCAATACACAAAAATGATCTTGTGCTACGTTTACAGATGTTTGCATGGGAAAAATCGATGAACTCCATAAATCTGTTGCCCTCTTCCTAGTCAATATACTGAGGACGCACTAAGTTATTTTCTGTTTTCACTAATGTTCAAGCTGTGATTAACAAGCACTACTGTGGTCCTCTTCAATGTCAAGGTACTTCAACACTAGCTTTGTTATACAATGACCTTTCCACAAGGGTTTGATTTTGATCAGTTAGACCACTCTTCGTAAGGGTAAGAGGTTGTACTCAAATGGAAACTCTAGATACGAAGCAGTGAATAGTTTTCAATGTATGCTAATTTCAGGTAAGTAGACAGTTCCCATTATAGTTCATAATAATGGACTGGGCTAAGGATTTTGGAATGGGACTTTCCACAATGTAGGATAGCAAACAACATCAATTCTTTCTCTTCAAAGTTATCATTTAAGTAGGTTGGGACACAGATCAAAAATATTGCCTGCACGACGTCCTATATTATCTGCTGGTGCCGAGATGTACATTTCATTACTTGGCTACAGCGGTTTTAAAATGTGCTTAAGCACCACAAATACCTGTGCCCATGAGTGCTATGGGGAACCTATTGAAAAAAGTTTCTATTAGTTTTCATGCTTCATGTAGATGGTCCTTGCTCAACTTCAACTGGGAAATGTATGCACATCTTGGGAAAAACAAGCCATAGCAGTATCTTTTGCTCCATCTCTGAAGTGGTTCATAGATCTTGGCAACACTACAACGAAGCTATCGGCACACTGGATACATAGCAAATAAATAACATTTATAAAGGTTCACGGACAAGATACAACAATTAGCAGATTTTCGTTTGTTTTTTATTTATGTAGTTAATAAATTCAAAACCTAGATACTGTACTTAAATTCTGTATTATAAGGATTATCTGATCTCTACTTAGAATGTAAATCCAATCATTTGAATCAATACCAGTGTATCTAGTCCCATCGAGCATTACTTCGGTATTGGCGAACACGATAGAGTCTCAGTTCCTCAATTCCTATGTAACATTGTGTCATAGGCCAGGTAATACTGGAAAGCACTTCTTTCTTTTCATTCCTCTTGTGCACAAAAGTAATGAGATTTACACAGGTCTGGAGAACCAATATTAACCCTATTCTTCTCCTTTGTGAACTCCTCAATCACGGCCAAGAATGACTGTAGATTTGTATTATGCAAACTCAGTTCATACATCCTATTTTACATTAAATAACATCACACAATTTCCCTATGCTTAAGCTTTTCTTCTTGGAATTAGAAAACCTTCCTTCCCACTATTCATCCTTAAGGCCCAACTGAAGGATTTACAGTCATATTGACAAATGCTCAGAGATTGCAGCCTTTTTTGGATGTCTGCAGAGTAGAAATTATATAGTCTGCCCTTTCACACAGTTACACCAACAGCCTGAATTGACAGCATTTCCCACGCTTGCTTATAGACAGAGACTTCCTGTTCCCTTGAACACATCTAGACTCCTCTCTTCACTGTCTTTCACCAATATTCCATGTCGATCACCCAACTCGGCAGCTGCTAATATTTTATAGTGTGTCACACACGATTATTCATCAGATGCCTCTGCACCAAATGCATCATCCTCACTGACCTGATCTTGGATATCAGAAGCTATCGCAGTTTCAGAGCCCACAGAGAAGATAGACTCAATGGCCATTTTCTCCTTGGGGCCTGGGAGCTTTTCAAAAACATTTTCTAACTCTGAGTCAACTTCTGGGTCACATTCTGAGGAAGTACACACTGAATCATCTTCATCTTCATCACACTGTGAAGTCATTTGCTTTTGCTCTGTCTCAAAAGAAGAGGAACTTTTTGTGCTACTACCATAAAAGATATTGTACAAATTTTGAGCACTAGCTGAAGTCTGGCCAAATGCTGGTTTCTGTACTTTTTGTAAGCTTTCAACAAACAAATGTGGTTTTGGGGGTGTTGATGGAGGACGAATAGGAAGTGAAAGGATTTTCTGGTCAAAACGTGACACACCTGGAGCCACATCAACTTTTGGAATGGCAGACAAGCGGCTTGTGGGTTTTAATGAGGACTGAGGCCAAATGAAACGCTCCTTATGATCACTTTTGATTTCCTTGGAAGTCTGAAGGAAAGATGATCGCGGTGGCGGAATATTAGGTTTAATAAACGGTGGTGGTGGAATAGAAGGTGTAACAAAACATGGTGGTGGAATATTAGGCTTAATGAAGGATGGTAGTACCACATTAGGCTTAATAATTGGTGGGGGCGGAATGTTGGGCTTCATAATGGGGGGAGGAATACGTGGCTCGATAGGTGGAGGTGGGATTTGGGGCTTGACTGGTGGTGGAGGAATCGAGCGGTCAATTGGTGGTGGAGGAATATGACACTGAAGAGGTGGAGGAGGTATCCGGGCCTGGATAGGTGGTGGTGGAATGCGAGCCTGAATAGGAGGTGGTGGAATCTGGACATGTATAGGCGGCGGTGGAATCTGGACATGGATAGGAGGTGGAGGAGGCATCTGAGGCTGCATAATCGGTGGCGGAGGAATCTGGACATTGACAGGTGGTGGCAGAGGCGGCTGCGGTGGTGGCAGAGGCGGCTGCGGTGGTGGTGGCAGTGGCGGCTGCTGTGGCGGCTGCGGTGGAGGTGGCGGCGGCTGTGATTGGATGAAGGTCTGTGGTACCACTGGAGTCTTGAGCAAGGGTTCTCTTTTCGGTGGAGTTTTCTCCAGAATGGGCAATCCATGCAGAAATGACTTTGGAACCGTTGATCTGGTAGGTTGGGAAATCGGCTCCTTTTTCTCAGCTACTGTCTTATCTTTCTCAGTTGCATTCAGGCGCACCTGTTCCCCACCAAAAGCCTTTGATATAAGACCTGGATCCAAAACAATATCAGATTGGCATCTCGCTTTTACTACGGGAAGAGGTTTAGAATAATTACCAGAGGAGGAAATGGACAAAAATGTATTTAAAGGAGCTGGCTTGTTAGAAGTGTTGGTGCCAGACTTCTTTAAACCCATGGTAGGAACAGGTAAACTAGCACGCATCTTAAATTGTGTTAAAGAACCACCAAGAGTTCGGGGAAGTAACTGGGACAAGCCAGCTTTCTTAGAGAGTTTAATTGCTATAGATTTTGACTTCCCAATTTGCACTTTCGGCTTTTCTTTGCCACTGTTTTTGCTCTCTTCTGTATTCACTTCTGTTGCAACACTTTGAGCAGTTGTTTGGGGTGTATGCTCAGGATTTTTCTGGCTTGATCTAACTAAAGTGGAACTGGGCACAGTATCCTTACTAGGGGATTCCTTCTCATCCTTACCACTCTTTTCTTGTCCAAATTTTACATGAGAATTATGTCCAGTCTCATTTTCATTCTTGCTCTTTTCTAGACGTACTTCATTACTAGGGTCGGTGTCCTGTTTAGGTCTTCGACTGTCTCCTTCTTTCTTTGCCACCTTAGCCAACTTAGGGTTTGTCACATCTTTTTTCTTTGAAATTTCATCTAATTTATGTTTCAACTCGCTCGTCTGGCGTTGCAAAGCATTTGTGACTTTACTAAGCCCCATTTGCTTCTCCAGCTTTCTTTTCTCTTCATAAAGCTCATTTTCATCAACGTATTCCTGTAGAAATACAGAGCAGTGCAAGTCATTTTGTTATAGCTACTTCTTTAAAACAGAAATGAATCAACATACATTTGCTTAAGTCAAGACCAAAATTAGAAGTCATGATGTGTAAAATATATGAAAGGCAATATTCATATGCAAATTTAAGATTCTGCTGCAAACAGAAACAATTAATTCAAACGGGAACTTGATAGGATGTGAAAAAATGACAATTCAAATAAGAGAATTCTCTTAGTGACAATTGGAGTAGGAGCTTTGTAAATGAATTGAGGAAACATACAGCAGCAGAGAGTTTGATGTGTAATAAAGTTGGGTCTTAAAGTATTAGTTTAAAGCTGGAGTACATTCCTGCTCACAGATTGAATCAGGCATGTACAATAAAGTTAAAAACCCAAGTCACCATTATCATGGTACATGAGTGGCAATACCTTATATGAGTGGTTGTGATCAGAACACTTTATATGCTGCTCGGCACAGATCTGGTCTCCAAAAAACTGTTTACAGAGCTGACAGTAAAACCCAGTAAAGGGCCTCAGGAATTCTGGTCCTAAATATGAAAAGCGAGAAAGAATAATTATAAATATTAGGAAACATCTATGTGCATACAAAGTGATGTCGGATAAAGATCAGACTTACTTCAAAAGCTGCTGACCAATAAGTCACAGAAAATAAAGTAAAAGCAACACTTCAGGTACTTGCACTGTCACACTTTCCTTCCTTAATTCCCAAGAGAAGAGCATCAAATTATTTTTGAAACTGTAAGTTACCAAGTTCAAAATAGCCAGATATAAAGGCACTGCAATTCACGGGGTTTAAATAAGCAAACCTTTAGAGCACACAAGCAGTGAGACAAACACAAAAGACGATTTAGTATATTTTCAAGTAACACTGATTTACACTAGCAGAACATTCAGTATGGTCAAGGTACACACCCATAGCCTCTAGGCAACATCTGAGTTCACTACGGGCCATGCCAAGTGTCAAAAAAGAATGTTTTTGTACATATTGCACTCAGTAAAACTACAGATCATTGGAGATATCCCAAAAACTACGATTTGCCTTCGCAGAATAGGGGGGACTAATCTATTCTGATCATAAAGCCATGTTAAACAAGACAATCACCCTGACATATGTTTCAAGATCAGTTCATCACCATTGTACCTACTGAGGTCTCTCATTGCTGACTAAAGCCACAAAAAAGCATACTTGTGTATGTTCCTTTACAAAGAAAGCTACATGGAGAAGTGTGGCTCAATGGTTAGAGCGGCAGACCCTGATGCAGAGATCTGGCCCGGGACCAGGGTTCAATTCCCGCCTCGGCGGGTCTTGGGCTCAATTTCCTCGGACCTGATAATTCTCGCCTCGGTGCCTATTCTAATCATGGGTCCCACTCTGCAACTCTGGGCAATAGCTTGCTTAATCTCCACAACGGCCCCAACAGCGCTGGGATGCCTGGCTTCACCCTGGGGGTGCCCAGGAGTGGACATTTCACAGGGAAAAGCCAGGAAGGGTTCCACAGCGGTATGCGTACAGCGCCTGGACACCCCTTTGGGGGTATGGGTGCGCTTTACAAGTACAAATTTCATTTCACATTTATGAAAGGGATAGGTAATTCAAGAACGTTTGACAAGGACAAAAGCTTAAAGAAGCAGGCATATAGTTTTACGTATTTACTACCATGCATTAGAAAGGGTTTTCATTTTGTTCTATGCCACAAAATACTTTTATTTCTCACAACAATCTACATTTACACAAAGGAACGCAACTTTAATGGAAGATTGGGCACACACCTGCAGCTGGGACCACAACTTTTTTAGGGTGTTTGACTTCATCCTTCTTGTTTTCATCTTGGATGTCTGCAGCCCATGGTCGCTTGTAAGGATCCAGTGTCTATTTGCACAGTGACATAAGTATACAGGCTCATACCAGAACATTGAAAATACATATAGAAATTAATTTACATATTACTTACTTGAAGCAACAATAAATATTTTTTAGGAGTTTACAAAACACACCCTGTATTTTTCCCACAACATCCACCCCCTACAAACGGCTTGGCAAAATAACCTAGTGAAAAGTATAAAAAAAAAAAAACTGAACAAATGCAAGTTCTAGAAATGTCACTATAAAATGTATAATTCCATTTACGTTTTCTCAAAATTACTATGCTCGTCTAAATGAGAGAAGGAATAGCACTTATGCTCTCATCTGTGGTTTTGAGCAAACATTCCAAAACTCATCTGATATGACCATTTGCAACGCATTTGAGCATTTTTCCTGTCTGCCAATGCGCTACAATCGGCACCTTGCACAATACAAGGATGATCAAGTGGCTGAAGCAGCAGAATCGAGCTGTCATATGTACCAGCTACACCAAGATCGACCACTCTGTTCCCAGGCGATAGCCTTGGTAGCTGAACTACAAACGCCACTGGTGCAAATACGTAACAGTTTAGTAAATACTGTAACTTAAAATGGTATGAAGAACGTGCAGAATGGCTGATGTTTAAGAGATTGTTAAAATCTATATGTAAAGCAGAGCTAATGGTTCTATCTGAAAACATACCAAAGGACCATTTCTACTTATGGAAATGTAATGCATTCTTGAACCGAAAAAAAAACCCATGTATACATACCTGTCGGTGCTTCCTGTTGTGCATGTGTGTGAGAAAATCAAACATAGTCCCACAGACAATGTTGCATTCTCGACACCAGTGACTTCCTGCATCAAAATATATGTAAAGTTCTGCAGCTAAGACGTCCGATTTAGAAGAAAAATTTGTGGACACTGTGCGTTCCGCCTTTGACTTCTCTCTGGCATTTGACTCCTAGGTTGAACAAATTAATCATGTCAGGAAGTACAACATGAACTGGGTGATACAGCCAGTTTTAAGCAACCTCAGATAATACGAGGCTGAACATGGACAAGCATGTTTACTTAGGACACTTTTAAGTGTGCATGGCAGGGTTAACTGTGCAGAGCATAGCTGTAATGAGAATCTGACTGCAGTGCAAATAAGTTGATAAAGGAACGAGGGAATTAAGAAAAATCACGTATGTAGCCACTTCACCTGCAAAAGAATGCTGCAATGAGTCATCTTGTTGACATTTCCAATGTGAATGTGTCTTGCGGACCGGCAGCAGTGTGAATATGCTCCATTTCAGTTACTGAACAAATACTTCATGGTTCGAGCAGGATTCGTGTATTAGTTCGCCATTCATCACAGTGTTAGAAAGGAAAGATAAAACTGACTATGCTATAGCATCACATTTGTATCATTTCAGAAGTACCCCAAACCAGCATGAACACTTCAGTCACACGTGCCTTCAACCTGCTAGTGGAAATGAACCATAAATGAAAATTAAACACTGGTTTTAGGAGGCTGGCATAGTATATGGTGCTCACTTATGTACGTGTAGCACCCTGCACTAATCCAGACAACCCTTATGGTGATTTTAGTGGTCTTAGACAACCTTAGAAAGCTCTCCAAGTGGTAGCTGTGGAGAGCAGCCTTCTGGCTTAGTCCACAAGGAGTGTAAAGCAGCTTGTTTTACCAGAACTTAATCTTATTGGTATAGGTTAAGTGAAAAAGAACCACACAATGTATTTATAAAAATATGTATTTATTAGAAGACACTCACTGACACATAACCATATCTCCTACCCGGAGATATAACACAATGTACTTAACACTTTGCATAGAAAACAGGTAAATAGCACAAATACACAGTGGTTGCCAGGGGGAGACCAAACCATATGCTAAAATTGAGGGAATGCAAATCATGACTCGAGTCAAGACTGGACCCAGAAGACGTAGAAGTGCTGGGGACCCAAGGAACCACCCGAGGTAAGTACCCAGGAACCCCCACGGAGGCCGTGTGCATAGTGGAAACACGACCGCGTGCTCAAGTCAAGTCAATGGGTAAGTCGCGATTGCAATTTTAAAGAAGGACCCTTCCCAGTGGACCCAGAAGAAACACAGTGGAGAGCCAACCTTCCCGTGGATACCCTAGGAACCAGGATACCTACACGAGGGAAGTCGGGTGCATAGGTGCGAAGTGCCGTCGGAAACCGCTGTCGAACCCAATGGAGGACTTCAGGAAGAGGCTGCTGACGAGGAAGGTGGAAGTGTCCCGTGGAACCCAAAGAAAGGCTCAAGGTGAGAGGTACCTGCAAGCAGAGGGGACAGAGTCTATGCCACCCAGGAGTGGCCAGGAGGCACGAAAGACGAATGCCCACCGATGTCGGGAGATGCAGGAGAGTTGACGATGACCTTGGAGCTGCAGCTGTGTGGACCAGGCGACGCCGAGGAAGACCAAGAGCCATTCACAAGCTGTCCCACGTTGGATCTCAAGAGCTGAGGGGGTCAGTGTCTGTCGGGAGCACCAACAAGCCCCAGCAACTGCAAACAACGTAGCAAGCGAAAAAGGTGCAGTGTCTGGACCAGCAAGGTCCAAGTGACTCACTACGCACAGGGAAGTTGGAATAGGCGCAGAGTAATCAGGGGAGCCCCCTGGAGTCAAAGAAGACCTTCAAGAGGGCCTAGGAGTCGCAAGAGGACCTCGAGCAGCTCACCAAAGATGCAGGCCCACGGTGCAAGAGATGCGGTGTGGACGAAGATCTTGGTAGTAGGAGATGCTCGAAGCTGGAGCTTCTTGGAGCCCGAAGATTTCCGGTGAAGAGAGCCAATAATCCTTGGCAACGGCAAGTCGACACGATGCACAGGGGTTCAGTTCCTGCAGTTCCAACGAGGGATTTTGGCCTCAAACTTGGTGAGAAGACAGTGCAGGCCTCGAGGGAGTTAAAGAACCACCACCTGTGTTGCTGAGCCTTTCGCAGTCCATGGGAGCCCAGGATCAGCAGACCGGTCAGCTTTGTTGCGGTGCCTGCAGATGCAGGGAAGTGACTCCACAGGCCTTGGAAGGATCCTGTATGGAGCACAGGCACAGACGTTGCAGCAGACGAGCAGCATGACGAGACCAGGAGCAGCAGGAGTCTTCCCAGTTGCAATCTCAGTGCCCAGAGCAAAGTCCAGAGTGCCCAGACGGTCGAAGATGAAGTGGTGTCTGATTTGAATCTTGTCCCACGACGAATCTAGGGACCCACCCACAGATAAGCCCTTAAGTACCCTAGGAAAAGGGTTGGATGATTCAGGGGTCCCTTCCAGGGGAGGGGTCGGACAGTGGGGAGGACACTCCCATGTCCTTTGTCCAGTTTGCGCCAGAGCGGGAGGCAACGGCTCCCTGAGCTGGTTTGAACTGGAGTATGCAAGGAGGACACCAAATGTGCCCTTCAAGCAGACTGGGTGGCGCTTGCAAGTGCCCCCACCCTGTCCAAATACACTAAGTCCTGTCTGGGAGGTGGTCACACCTCCCTGTGACAGGATACCTATTGTCCTGCCTTCCTCTGCTCGAGCTTGGCTCAGGCAGCAGGAGGACAGAATCGTGTCTCTGGTCGGCAGCAGCTATAGTTTGCGGTCCGGGTCTAGAAGACTGGTACCGGGAGCACGGAGGACCTCCCGGAAGAGCTCTAAAGTGCATGGAATCATACCTCCCACACCGTTTCCGGTGTGGGTGGCATGAGTCCAACATGTTTGATACCAAACATGACAGGGTTCATTCCAGCCAGTTTAGAGATGGTCATAGCGTAATGATGCATGGCCACTCTATATCTCGTAATGAGTGATGCACTTACAACCTGGGAGAATGGACTCCCAAGGTTGTAGGGGGTGTCCCACTCATGCAGGGACACCCTCACACGTAGAACCGAGCACCCTGCCTTCAGGATTGAAAGGCCTGCCTTAGGGGTGACATAGTTTTAAGTGCAGTGACCTCAGATATAAGAAAACTTCTATTGTAAGTGGTGCTAGCACCAGCTTACACAGGCTGCAATGGCAGGCCTGGAGTCACAGTTTGGGTGGTCTCCCTTGGGTGGCATAATACATGTTTCAGCCCATGGGGGACCCCTGGTGTACCTATACCCTGGGTACCTTGGTACCATATACTAGGGACTTATAAGGGTACACCAGTAGCCATTCTGACATACCTAAGTACTTACCATATCCAATTTAGGGGAGAAAGCACAGAGACTTGAGTCCTAGTTAGCAGGATCCCAGTCAGACTAGTCATAACCGCATAACACCAGGCAAAGAGTGGGGGTAACCATAAAAGCAGATTCTACTTTCCTACACTGGTCGATATATAAAGATTAGTTGTAAGTGTTTCAGTGCAATTAATGTCTTTAGAAAAAAATATTTTATGGACGATCATGGATGAGAAGATAAAAGAAGACTTGCTTCCAACTAGGCGTCAAGTAAAGAATTTGCATACAGCCTTCTGACAGAAAGCTGCATGTATTCTGGAAGACACTCCCAGGCACTAATGCCTGGACAAAGCATGCAGGAGTGGTATATGCTCCTGCCATACCAATGTCTGCAATGAAAAGGTGTCTTTGGGATACAGCATTGCTACAATTTTCCTTTTGGGATTAACTCGAAGGCTGAAAAGCTTGAACTGCTTTAAGGTCATGCAATTTACTTACATTTACCACACTCGAGCACACAAGACGACAAAAAAAAAAACAACAACATATTTCTGCCCTTGAAAATATTTCATCTCATTACCACACATCTGTTATCGGTCAGTCACAATGGCTGGCTGCATGCTTGCGGTGGCAAGGTGGTACTGAGTTTTGATGTTATGCCAACTGTGCTTTTGAATGTGGGACTCCAGTTCTGGGACTTGCTAGCTAGTCCCTGGTCATTTGTTATCAGAAGTCATCATGCTATATTTTTGCCGATTTACTACTCCGTGGACTCGAATATAAAATTTCTAGTCTATGTGACGTAAGCAACTGCTCAAGCAATCATACAGGTGGTTAATGTTTTCTATTGTGAGACTTTGATATATATGTGAGCAATCCTATAAATAATGGGGTCTGCTGATTTTGTGAACTACATCTATTCATTTTGCTTAACCCATATGGACAAGGTACCCACTCATCAAATGTTTTTTTCCTCAGCAAATCTGTGGTTTATCCAATAGTTTGAGCTGACAACTACCAAGTCCCTTTCTAAGTCAGCCTGCCTGTTAAAGAAAAACAACTAGCTCCCTATCCTGTGGAAAACCTTGTGCACCTATGTTCTAAAATCAACAGAGACAGAGCATGCAAACACTGAACTAACTTTTGATACAGTAAAGGCAACAATATAATGTGGAAGAGACACTCAGCAAGTTGTCAAACAACAATCCGGTGGTTATAGATCAAGATGCTCCCTGCACATTAAAACTATTAAATGGTATAATGCATGGTTTAGCACTGCACTATGAAGGAACAACCTTTGGTCAGCCAACAAATGTGTAATTGGGGTCTCTTGTTCTACTGAAGCAGTGTTTATGGGCATATAAAAACTTCGCTGATGCCATGTCAGAATGTATTTATTCCGTCAGCATTACTGATGAGAACTCAGGAGTAAATTAGCTCTGCGATACACAATTTCCTGCAGCGATCTGCATTCAAGAAGAAAGTGACTCCCAATATGGACTTATGTAACGAACTGGCACTAAAATCCAAAATATCTATCACACCATCAGAGAGTCCTGAACATCAGACCAGGTTATCCACCTTATGGACACTATTTGTACCACAGCCGATCTCCTCATTTAATCATTTCTGTAGAGGTGGTAATGGAATTGTTGCACAAAATGAAGTCTGCCTCCTACTAAACCGTCCTTAAAACAACGGAACCACCCGACAGATCAGTGGTGGACCAGTTACTGCCTTGTCACTCTTTTTCCTTTCCTAGGTAACATTATGGATAGAATGGTTGCAAGGCAAATTCTGCCCTAGCCTGAAGACTCCAATCTTTTTGATCTTAGGCAACTAAGACTGCATATAGGCAGACGTGATCAGACTGTGCATGTCATAGTAGAGGACGACCTCAAAAATATACTGAATTAAGTGGTCTCAGTGGGTGTGATCCTACTGTATGAATCTGTTGCATTCAACATAGTAAATCAGTTTCCACCTAAGCAGTCTAAGAGAAGTGAGAATTTCGAGACCAGTTACCAACTGGTAAACTTAGGAGTATTATTAGCAAACACTGGTGTCTTTTTAGCCGACCCAATCATTTAAAATAAAATCTCACACACAACTAATCAATTTTCATAGAGCAGAGAACTGAAGAGATAAATTAATGAACAGTTTCTACACAACTCAATATGAACTTAAAAATACTTGGTTGCATCCAACTGATTTCTCTGAATGTGGCAACTGTAACTTGTGTGGCCTGGACTTGAATAAATTGGGACACCATATTGCGCAAGTAATGGCAAGGCTTTCCAAATTAAAACATACCTGAATTAAAGAAGTACATTTGTTGATTATGTACTACATTGCCAATATGGGCTGTTTTAGGTAGGCAGAATGAATCATCAATTGTGCTTCATAATTTTCAGACCACATCTGGGCCATTAAGAAAGGTCAAGACTAACAAGTCAGTAATACTCTTTCTGGTAAATATTCTATCTAACTACAGATTTATCTCATCCCTTGAAAGAGGAGAGACTCCATCGTTTGGACCTTGGGAGACAGCGGAGCATTTACACTGATTGTATCAAAGACCATCAGGTAGACGATCAACTCTTTCTGAGGTTCTCTGGGCCAAAGAAAGGCAAAGCCGTACAGAAACAGACTGTGTCTAAATGGATAGTCCTCTGTCTGAAGATCGGATGCCTGATGATGAAGAAGCAGAAGGGTAAAGGGCCCACTGCACCAGGACCGAGGCTGCTGCCACGGTGTTGGCACGAAGAGTAACTGTCCTGAATATCTGTCAGACTGTAACATGGGTATCAGTGCACATGTTCACAAACACTATTACCTCGACAACCATGTCTAACGGGAAGGGCATTTTGGCAGTTCGGACCTGCAGGACCTTTTTGTTCTGAGTCATATCACTGACCCACCTCTGGGGGAGATACTGATTTGGCATGTATTCTAAGGGTGAGGAATCTGTCATTAGAAGTATCGTCAGAAGAACAAGTTAATACCTTTGGTAAGGCTCTTTCTGGGGGCTACCTTAACCACTGCAGATTCCTTACCTCCCTCACACTTACCATTTCTGTGAAATTGAGTCTTTGTCATCTAAAAAGGTCCCAACTTGGAGATCTGCACATTGACAAACAATTACTTTTTGGGATCTGTGGTTATACACTATGTTCAGAAAAAAAACTGGTGTCAGCATACTACAGTGGCACCTATACATGACTCAAATAGTCTCTTCGGGGTAGAACTAAGTCCAAGCACAGCCACAAAGTGCCTCTTACTAGCTATCAGGCGCTATGCTGAAAAATCTTCCAGATTTAGACTGGCACCTAGGAACATATTACATATGAGGAATACACAGTTAGAAGTTGTCAGTCAAAAAAGTATCCCATTGTCCAGCTCTTCAAAGAAAATCACAACTGTTAATTATAAGGTACGCAAGTCTGGAGGGATCATAACTTTAACAATTGCCCCAACAATCACCTTGACAGACTCCCTAATCTTGAAAAGCTTGGTGCATAATGATGTGTGAGTCTAATGTGCTAACAGCTGGAACTGCTTTAGACCTATAATGTGGGCGTTCCTCAATTGAGAGAAGGTAAGTAACTTATTAATTGTTAACTTACCTTATCTCAATTGAGGAACGCCCACACATACAGGTCTAAAGCAGTTCCAGCTGGTTTAGCACATTAGGCTCATACATCATTATACACCAAGCTTTTCAAGATTAGGTAGGCCGTCAAGGTGATTGTTGGAGCAATTGTTCTCTACAGTGCTTGGTAAAGTTATGATACCTAACCCTTGTATGTTTTCTTCTCTAGCTCTTCGACAAGTTACCAATAAATAAGTTATTTACCTTCAATAATGATCTTTCTGGTTGATACTCTAACTGCAGATTCCCCAGGCATCAGACTGGCTTCAGAAACTTTTCGCCTCTCTGCGGGACGATAAGTGGCATTGTGCAGCTCTGCGCCGATGTTGTCCCACTTTAGAAGTGATGTGCAGAGCTGCATATAAATGCCACCCATGTGCGTTGACGTGATTTGCTTGCTAGGCGGTCCACGCCCTCAAAATCAGAGCCCATCGGCAAATTGCTATGGCCAGTGTGCAGATCTCTATATTGGGACATTTGAGATAGAGAAAAAAAAAGTATCGTTCACAGAAAGGGGAGGGTCGGTGAGGAAGGAATAGTTTCTTACCTGTAACTCCAGTTCTGTCGTAGGGGAATTTCCATTATAGTCATAAGCACTGAATAGTCCCGTCTACATGCAGGGACCCGGAGCACTTCAATATATATCTCTAAGTGTAGATTTTCGCTCTTCTTCGGGAAAACCTGCAGAGACACTTAAGAAAGAATACAGATAATGCAGCCAATAGACATAGGCTACAATGGCCCACGTCTTCATAATTAGCTCAAAAAAGGGCCAGAAGGAAGCATATATGTAAAATGTTATGATGCACTAGAGGCAAAGCAGCTATTGCTGCTTTATTAAGGAATATCCCGTTTCCAGATATTTGCAAAGCAGCCACGTGGAGGTCTGTTAATACATTCTCTAAGCATTATTGCCTAGACTGACGCTAGAGCAGATGATCAAGTAGGACAGGCTTCCCTCAGAAATGTATTAGGTTAAACTACCATAGTGGATTCTCTGTCCTCTCCACCGCTCTTAGTAGGGATGGGCTTGCTCCTCTATTCAGTGCTTAGAACTATAAATGGAAATGCCCTACGAGAGAAGGAATAGTTTCTTACCTGTTACTCCCATTCTCTCGCAGGGGAATTTCCATTACAGTCATAAGTAACCCTCCCTCCTCCCCGGTGGATTGAACAGTGGTAAGTATGGGATCCACATATCATGCATCGCCTTCAAAAATAACTAAATCAACTTCCACCTGCTGAGCATGATGGGATACTGGTGGTCTCTGGGTTCTTAAAGGCATAGTCTATTTTTAACCATATAATGGCAGACTATGAGGCTACACTGTCCTTTTCTCCTTCTCTATCATAAAAGGGGTTTGTGAAGGAGATTTACAGTTTGTTAAGGCATCATAAAATTATACATATATGCTTCCTTCTGGCCCTTTTGTGTGCTCATTATGAAGAATTGGACCATTGTAGCCTATGTCTATAGGCTGCATTATCTGTTTTCTCTGCAGGCCTTTCCAAAGGCGAAATTCTACACTTAAGATATACATTGAAGAAGTACTCTAGGTCCCCGCACAATGCTTATGACTATAAATGGAAATCCCCTACGAGAGAACCTGCAGTTACTAGTGTTCCTTGGAACGATCAATATAGAAACTGCAAGCTCTTTGAGGACCCAAAGGATGGAGTCAGCTTTACCTCCTCCCTGGAAGGAGGAAGAAAGAAGTTACTTACCTGTAACTGTAGTTCTCCAGTATTGGAAGCTTTCATAGATTCACATGCTTGAATCATTCGCCATCATGATGGGAGTCCCCGGTACTTTAAATAGTAGTAGTGATAAAAGTAGACTGATAGGAATAGACTAGAACAGGCCTAGGCCTCACAGTTTATTAACCTATCAGTCATTATTAAAAAAAGAGACCAGAGTTTTGCCTTAGCCAATCAGCAACGACCACCCTCTAGAACATCCCTGAGAGAAGCTCAGAACCTCAGATTTTCGAGCACTAGTGCTATGTTCATACAGAGAAATAGAGGAAGGTGAACTGTCCCGGCGGGGAGGAGGGTGGGTCTCATGTGAATCTATGAAAGCTTCCAATACTGGAGAACTACAGTTACAGGTAAGTAACTTGTTTCTTACTCCAGTATTGGAGTTTCATAGATTCACATGCTTGAATCAGAGTAGCTAGCAGTTAAGTAACACATCTATAATGGCCTTGAACAACTTAACAAAACAATGCGAAAGCAAATCTTTAACTAAACATCAAGCCATATGTTAATCACAATCATAGGAAATAATTTGGAAATAAATTCCGCTAACCATTAAACAGTACAAATACTCTATGATACAAAAATGTGCTACAGCATGAAAGGTAGGAGGGTATACAGAGATGGCTCACCTTAATGAAACAGATTGCTGCGTCATTTAGGGCTGTTGAATCCAAACAGTAGTGCCTTGTAAATATGTCTATTCTTCCACGTTGCTGCACAGCAAATTTCAGGAAGAGACACTCCCGCAAACAATGCTGTAGACGTAGACACAGCCCTCGTCGAGTGAGCCCGGACTCTTGAGGATAGTGGTCTGCCAGCTTTCGATGGCAAAATAGTATGGCACTGGATATCCCTCTAGATATACTCTGCTTAGAAAGCGGGAAACCTTTCCTTGGAGCGCTGTTTGCGACAAATAATTGAGAAGACTTGCGAAAGGGTTTTGTTTTTTGCAGATAGAACTTAAGGCAACGCCTAATGTCTAGCGAATGAAGGGTCCTCTCCGCAGCAGTCGATGGATTAGGGAAGAAAGTCTTTAGTACCACCGGCTCATTCAAATGGAAGTCCGAAGGAACCTTTGGTATAAACTTTGGATCTGTGCGGAGGAGAAGACAGTCCGACTTCAATTGTAAAAATGGATCTTCTATAAGGATAAGTTACTTACCTGTAATCCTAGTTCTCTTCAAGGGGTATCCTCATCAAAGTCATAAGCACTGAATATTCCCACCCATGCGCGGGGACCCCGGAAAATATATAAAAATTATATATAAAAACATATATATATATATATATACACACACACACACACACACAGCTCTATATATATACACATATATAAATGTTTCTAGAAAACACAAACAATGCAGCCTTACATACACCAACAGGCTAAACAATGCTTGAACTGTTTTTAATGAACAGCAGAAAAGTAGTCCTGCAAGGAGAAAAAGAAGGGATTGTTAGCCCATAGGCTGCATTGTAACTGAAACAGCACAGAAAATGAAAGCAAATGCAGAGCATCAAAAAACTGGCACCTCAGGAGCCATGCTGCCAAGTTCAGCGAGGGAAGGTTGGGATGATGAATCCTCCCATTCATTTTGGACAGAAGGTCCGGTCTGCACGGATGCCTCCTGTGTGGGCACTCTGAAAGGTGTAGCAGGTCCGGGTACCACCACTGCCGTGGCCAGTCTGGTGCTCTCAGAATCATTCTCATCCTGGAGCGTGTGAGTTTGGCTATTACTTTTGGGATGAGAGGAAGAGGTGGAAAAGGGTACACAAAGGTTCCTGACCAATCGACCAAAAGGGCATTCCCTATCGATCCTGGTCGGTAAAACCTTGACGCAAAGGCATGGCATTTTTTGTTTGACTCGTCCGCAAAGAGGTCGACGGTTGGAAGACCCCATCGTAGAAAAATGTCTGCCACCACTTTGTCGTTTAATATCCAGTCTTGCTGTGCTTCGAAGTGGCGGCTCAGAGAATCCGCCTGTGAATTTTGTTCCCCTGGCAAATGGACCGCCGTGATAAAGAGCTGTCTGGCCAGGAGCCAATACCAAATCGCCTGAGCCTCCAGGGACAGAGGGCGAGAGCGAGTCCCCCCCTTGCTTGTTTAGATAGTACATGGTGGTCGTGTTGTCGGTCTGTAGCAATATCGATTTGGATTGTATCGATGGGTAAAACGCCTTGAGGGCTGGTTGCACTGCCCGTAGTTCCAGCATATTTATATGATCCGATTGTGCTTTGATCGACCACCTGCCCTGCGTCTGTAGAGGACCCATGTGCGCCCCCCAGCCCTGAAGTGAGGCATCTGTGATCAGGGATTGTGTAGGGGGGGTTGATGGAAAGGAACTCCCACCAAGAGATTTCTCCGGTGAGTCCACCAGGGAATGGAAGCCTTCGCTGACTGGCAAAGAAGAATCCTGTCTTCCCATCGTGCCGAAGTCTGGTCCCATTTGTCTTCCAAGTCCTGTTGAAGAGGTCTCATTCTCAGCCTGGAGTTGGGAACCAGAAAAATGCAAGATGCCATCGACCCCAGAAGTGAAGCAACTTGACGAACTGAGGGTTGATGAACTTGAAGGAGATTGCACTTCTGCTGGATTGATAATAGTCTCTCCTCCGAAGGAAATACTTTTCCTACGCTGGAGTCCAGAGTAGCCCCTAGGTAGTGTATCCTTTGAGTGGGTTGATGGATTGATTTGTCCATATTTACATGAAGGCCAAGGAGCCTGCAGTAAGTTCAGGCATATTCGATAGTGGTCTTTTACCATTTGAGGAGAGGAGCCCTTCAGGAGCCAGTTGTCGAGATATGGGTAGACGAACAGACCTTGGCGATGTAAAGCCGCGGCTACCACTGCCATGCATTTTGTGAATACTCGAGGTGCAGATTTCAGGCCGAAAGGTAGGACTCTGTACTGATAATGCTTTGTGCCTACCATGAAGCGTAGAAACTTTCTGTGTCGTGGTGTAATCGGGACATTGAAGTACGTGTCTTGGAGGTCTATCGAGCACATCCAATCCCATTTTTGAAGATGTGGGTATATTTGATGGAGCGCCAGCATACGAAACTTCTCTTTTTTGATGTTTTTGTTTAGGCGACGTAGATCCAGAATGGGCCTGAACTTCTCTTCTAGACCCTTCTTCTGTACCAGAAAATACCTGGAGTATATCCCTTCTCTTTGCTGTGATGGAGGAACTTTTTCTATGGCCAATTTTTGTAGTAGAGGAGAAACCTCTCGACGCAAGAGTGGTAGCTGGTGAACTGTTGGCTTCACTGACGGAATGTACTTTGGGGGGGCACGAAAACGTAGCGCATAACCATTCATTAGTATATTTAGCACCCACTGATCGTTTGTTATTTCGCGCCACTCTTAGATGTCCGGAGATACTTCCTCCCACTGGAGTGGGTGACTGCTACGGAGGAAGTGAACCCTCATTGTTTGCCGGTGTTCTTGGCGGTTGAGGAGGACTGTCGGGACGTTCCTCTACCTCTAGACGAGCGACGTCACCGATAGTGAGGTTTGTTCTGATGGTACTGCCTTTAGGACCATTGAGGGGCTTGAACCCTCTGATGGAAAGCTCTACAATCGTAAGGCCTGTACCGACGTCTGAACTCTTTCTTTTTCTCCAAACTGACAGCTTTGAGAGTGTCTAGTTCAGACTTCATCTGGGCCATCTCCTTGTCAGTGTGAGTGCCGAACAAAGAATTTCCGGTAAAAGGAAGATTCAGGATGCGTTGTTGAGCCTCCGGTTTTAATGCTGTAAGCCGCAGCCAGGAGGATCTTCTTGCGCATACCCCATACGAATAGGAATGAGCCACTAAGGATGCCCCATCCGCAGCCGCACTGATCATTTGGTTGGCCACGAGGGCCCCTTCCTGGAGAATCTCTCCAAAGTCTTGACGGTCTTCTTTGGGTAGCTTTTCTTTAAAGCGTTCCAGAGAGTCCCACAACGCTCTATCATAACCGCCCAACAGAGCCGACGCACTGGAAACTTTTAAAGATGCTGCTGCAAACGTTTCTCCCCACAAGAGTCCTGGGCTCTGCTCTCTTTGTCCGGAGGGACTGTGGAAGATGAAGCCACTGCATGGGACTTCTTAGCAGCCGCAATTATCACCGAATCTGGTGGAGGATCAGACCTGAGAAACAGGGGATCTTGTTCTGCTGGTTTATATTTCTTTAAGATCCTCGCTGGGGCCGTTTTGACTGTTGCAGGAGTAAGGAAAACATCCATGACAGGTTGCAGAAGACCAGGATCTAATGGCAGCAAAGGTCCTGATGCGGACCTCTGATGCAGAGTCTCAAAAATTATAGACGAAGAGGTCTGAGGTGTAGACATCTCTATATTCAACTTTTGTGCCCCTCTAAAAAGGACATCATGAAAGGGGTTGATGTTGTCAACAGGTGAGACTCTGGAGGGTGGACTCTCCGTAAGAGTTGTAGAATAATCCCTCTTGGAGGAATGGGTTGAGGAAGAAGACCAGGAGGTGGATCTTTGTCTCCTATGACGCCCATGAGAAGAGGACTTTCGTGGAGGAGATTTATCTCTCTGGCGGCCCCTGGATGGTGTGGTGGGTGATCGGTCAACTGCCTGCACCAGCCGAGCCAGAGGGGATCTATGCAGAGGGCTTGAATAGTCCAAGGGCTGCTGAACCTGCAAAGGTTCTTTCTGCCAAACCGGGAGAAGACACCTAGGCGAGAGGTGTACTGAGGGAGATCTGTGTTCTTCCTCTCCTTGCTAAGGTAAAGCCGTGATCTGCAGGGTAGATTTCTGTACCCTCTGCTGTGGGGACGGAGAAGATGAGCTTCTCGACATTGAGATGACTTGTGGAGATCCTGCAACAGAAACTGAGGGTTCCGAACGGTCTTTTGAAGAGGAATGGCGTCTCCTTGAGGTCGAATGGTGTGACGACGTCGACAATGAATGTCTCGACCTCGATCTACTATGCGCCACTAAGACCTGCGAGACCAATAAAGGCGATTTCTGCCTTGACGTCGGTTGTGTGTGTTTCGACGTCGACCGACGTTCCGTCGACGGATACTTGTGCTTTGACGTTGGAAGAAGAGTACCCAACGAAGTACCATGTCTCGACGTCGAACGTGGGGAAGGTGTTGGAGAAAACCTTCTCGACGTTACCCTCTCGACGCCGTCGATCTAGGCCTCGACGTTGAGCGCCGGCTCATGGACTGCAACAGAGGAGTCCTCCTTTACGCGGAGTCTTTTCTCGTCGCTGATGATCTTGACCTCGACGTCGAGCGTCTTGATGGCTGCGACGGAGGGATCTGTTTCGACGTCGAATCCTTTGACGTCGCTGATGATCTAGGCCTCGACGTTGACCGCCGCCTGGTTGACGGCAATGGAGGACTGTGCCTCGACGTGGAATGCCGTACAGACGGCGACGACGATCGGTGTCTCGACGTTGGGCCGTCCCGCACCAACAGAGAACGACTCCTCGACGCCGCCTAGTTGACGGTGGCGGATTCGTTGCTGATGACGTACCTCTATGTCTGGAAGACTTCGAGGACGACCGATGTTCTCTCGACGGCAAGCCCGCCGTCGATGGGATTGTCGTCGACGTTTTCCTCGCCGGTGGAGGCATTCTTGGTGCCGAGCCCGACGCCGATGAAGAGCAGGCTGTTACCTTGCTTCTGGAAGATGATCTCGGTCTCTTCTTCTTTTGCCTCACAGGAGACCGGCCTCTAGAGGTGGAGGCTTTACCCTTTTCAGAGAGTCCATAAAGGCGAATCCTTTCCCTTTCTTTGAGAGTCCGTCTTGATAAAGACGGACAATGTTGACAAATCTCAGAGGAATGAGAATCCAGAAGACAAAGGATACAGACAGAGTGGGAGTCTGTTTTGGCCTTCTTATTGCCACAGGAAGGGCAGGGATCAAAAGGGAAGGCATTTCAGGCGCAAAACGCCAAATTATTGAAGAAAAAAGGGTAAAGAAATACTCCTACAGGTGTAAAATGTCTAAGTATAAAGTTTTAGATGAAAAAGGAATACAATTTCTGACTGAAAAGTCAAAAATCTGAGGAGCTGAATAACCAGGGTCCTGACTGAAGGAGCCGGAAAGAACTGACCTGTCACCCCTGGGGCATGATGGGAAGCTAGGGGTCATGGCTGCCTTAAAGGCACGGTGCCAGTTTTTTGATGCTCTGCATTTGCTTTCATTTTCTGCGCTGTTTCAGTTACAATGCAGCCTATGGGCTAACAATGACTTCTTTTTCTCCTTGCAGGACTTCTTTTCTGCTGTTCATTAAAAACAGTTCAAGTGCCTGTTGGTCTTCCTGTTTTGTTTGTATATGTGCAAAGACTGCATTACACAGCATTGTTTAGCGTGTTGGTGTATATAAGGCTGCATTGTTTGTGTTTTCTAGAATTTATATATATATATATATATATATATATATATATATATATCTACATGTTTTCCCCAGAGATGAGGCCGCACTCTGTCTTGTGGATTGTTACCTGCCTTGTTATGTTGGCCTAGGCCTGGCTGCCATGCTGCTTTTCTTTGCGCACGTTACACTGAGCCGGGCCTTCCTCGCCCTTTGCTCGTGCCAAGTTCTTTTGCACTGTCTTCATTTTCTGTTGTTCACCTTTTTGGGCTCAGTCTGCACAAACATGTACAAGGTCGCATAACAATGTATTTTGGTTCTTCCTGATATGGCCAGTCTCGCGCACCCAGACATAACATTATGTGCAATTGCCATGAGGAATTTGGTATGCTTTTAATACTGTGGTTTACTAGCGCTTAACACACTTGGAGAAATCCCTTTCAGTGAGAAGAGCTATGATGTCCTGCTGATGTAATTCTGCATCTAGAGGCTGAGGTATGGGGGTTCGCTAGTCAAAGCCCAGAGGTCTTCTATTATTATAATAAACTATCTTACTGCAAGGGGAGGGTGGTAATGTTATTTATACGTTTATCCACTGAGCTCTGAGATGCTTTCCCCGTTTGTATTCTATGGAATTGTAACCATGCTGCTTATATTAGTAATATGCATTATGCTATTAGTACTGACACGTGTACTGTACATTAGAGCACGTAAGTTGGAATAAATATTTTAACCTATCCAGTGTCTCTTCCTACGCACCTTGTGAACAAGTACGAGTGAGTGGCGAAAGAGTGTTCTTGCTTCAGTGAGTCCTGAGATAAAGATACCGTGTTCTGGGTTGTCCAAACATTAGTACTTGGGTGCTAATGGGATGCTAAGCTAGTTGGGTTGGGGTTTTTGGGTGCTACGGTATATGGTGGCAAACCACTGTATTCCGGGGTCCCATTTTCCTGTGCATAGCTCTGTGTATGTGCAGAAACCTTATGACATGGCGCGACCACCGTGGGGCAGCTTATCTGCGAGACGCTTGAGTAGTACTTGTGCTTGTCCACAAACCCCTCGCGTACGCTTCCGGAGGCGTATGTGACGGTGATACCTCCTATATTGAATGTTTTATAGGTTCTTTCAAGCTTGATATTATTAAAAAAGGTTAGTTAACAGACCCATTTTTGTGCTCCCTGTTAGGTTGTCGAATATAATTGTTTAGTCATGGCTGGTGTGGCGATAGCTGCACATAGTCGAGAGCACTCCGTGACCACTTAGCTGTGTATGGAGTGCCCGATACAGGGGTCGAGTTGGTCTTTGTGGTTCAAGCCGATCCGGCTTATCACTTTGAAGTGTTTTACACTTGGATCACTTTTGAAGCGGTGGATGCAGGTGATAAGCTGTTTCATGAATATAAACCCACCGCTATTCCTGCTGCCTATCGACCCTATACTGCTCTTGAAGTGCCTCTCACGGCTTGGCAGCACCGTGTTTGGTTTAATGGCGCCCTACCACAACCAACTACCGCAGTTCGTTTAGGCCCCTTGTCAATTCAGGGGGCCACTTGGCCTGTATTGGCCGGGTATACCCCGCATCCAAATTATCTGGCATTACCGCTTGCGGAACTGCGCACTATGCATACCGAATTGGTGCGAGTGCATCGAGCCTTGGTGACATACGTTACAGGTAGCCTCCATGGAGCTGCTCCTGTAGTCGCAGGCCAACCAGCTATTGCAGCTGGAGTGACTATAAGTCCTGTCATGGTAAATTCTGTGATGGGCAAACGTCCACAAAATAAGGACGACTATCCTTACTGGCTTGCTGAAAAGTTCGATCAGATAGAAGCAGTGTTTCCACATACATCCCCAGTAGATAAACACCGCATCCTCACGATAAGTTTGCCAAAAGACATAATCCCCGATTTGACATCATGTGAAAACTGGGGTAAGGTATTCGCAGCAGTTTATTCAAAATGTTTTGGAACTCCTTCCATGACGGTTCTACCCTCTGTAATTAAAAAGTACAGGATGAACATGGCCCTGAAGCGGCTGTGGAATTAGGGATGAGACTAGTGGGAGTGTTTGATGTAGTAGCTGAGCTGATCCTTGGAAATGTCAAGGGCGATGCTATGAACTTTCAAGTAGCGAATGCTTTGGCTTTGGTCCCAGAGTTGGACAGGCCTCGCGAATTACCGAAAATAATAGCCCGGGCTTATAAAACAATTGGAAGAAATAGCCTAGGCAACAAGCCTTTTGTAAAAATGCAAACTCAATCGCAAACACAAGTTATACAAACAAAAAGTGCATCTGATAAAGATGATAAACCGGTCTTCACTAAAAAGAGTTGGAGACAGAAAAAACAGGGTAAGCAACAAAAGAAGCCGGGGTCGAGAGGCGCTTCCCCAGTTTCGGTTTCTTCTGAACGTACTTATGATTTACGTGATAGGTCAAGGATTAAATCACCAGAAAGGTTTCAGAGCTCTGATACGCGTTCTCCTCGTTCTTCACAGGCCCAGACGTCGTCACAGGCTGGTGGAGGAGGACGGCAAGATAGAGGAAGGGGCCGAGAGGCTCCCCAGGAGCGAGACCAACCTCGACAACAAGTCAGAGGTAAAGCAGAAGACTTTCATCTTCCTCGACCGCAATTTCAGAAGAAAAAGGTTGCCGCTGTCACAGCGAAATATGCCTCAGACCGTGAGAACGAGACTCCAGAATTGGACGTGGGCAGTGACCCTCCTAGACAGCGCCGCGGAAGTTACCATAGTGCGGGAGGCGCTACGTCCTCATATGGAGGCGACAGCAACTGAAACATTCGTTACTGTAGAGACAGCTGACACGAGAGTGGCACTCCCTGACAGACTATATAATATAGTCATACAAATTGAAGGTGACATACCGCGTGAAATAAAAGGGATTTTTTGGGAAAATCTAACCTCTTCATATGACATTTTGTTAGCAGAGGTGGATTGGCCACCCCCATTCGTTTTAGCTGCACATAAAGGAGAGGAGGTAATCCTTCCAAGCTTTTCACGGCATGTCCCAAAAGACAAAGCTGAAGCACTTGCAGCTGAGTGGGCTGTGTACCTGGCACCAGCGTTATACCGCAACCATGTGGGATGGGATGAAGAATCACCTCCTCATGCAATACCTTTGCGGTCACTACCGCAGCCACAACCCCAATATCCCATCAAACGGCAGGCAAAAGGCCCCGTCTCCGAAATTCTGACACAGTTGGAATATCAGGGAGTAATTGAACCATGCGTATCACCTATGAACAATCCCCTTTTCGTGGTTTCTAAACCCGATGGATCGTACCGCTTAGTTTTGGATTACCGGCATTTAAATACTCATTGTCGGAACTTTGCGGTGCAAAACACACACAGTTCTGCGCTTGTAGACAGTCTTGTTCGTGAAAAATACAAAACGACACTTGACCTTTCAAACGGTTTCTACACGCACAACCTAGCCCCGGAGAGTGGTCAATGGACCGCATTCACATCCGGTGGTAAATTATTCCAGTTCCGGCGATTACCCATGGGCTATAAAAATAGTCCGGGTATATTCGCCGCCCGTGTTGTTTCTTTGTTAAATGACATTGATCAAGACGCATGTTCGTACGTTGATGACATCTATCTGACAGACGACGAGTTATATCAGCATCTGTCCCGTGTGGACCGCATTATTCTTGAATTTGCGGAGCAGGGTTACAAATTTAACTTTGCTAAGTCACACATTGCTGAATTTACCGTTCTGTTCTTGGGCTATGAGCTCAATAACGAAGGTAAGGGCTTAGCCCCCATTTCTTGGAAAAATGTGCACATTTGTGCCCCCCAAATACTCTGAAGAAGCTTCAGTCTTTGCTGGGTTTCCTGAACTTCGGGCGTACTTACATTCCCGAATATGCCCAGCGTATCAAGCCTTTGTATGCTTTGATACAACCTACTTATTCAAGGTCTTGCTGGCTGCCTGAGCATACCTCAATTTTGCAGTCTTTGCAGACAGACCTATTAGAGTCTAAATATCTTTTGACTCGTGATAACCACACAAACCTGGTGATTAGAATAATTCCGGGGCGGTGGGATTCACATACTTAACCTTTAATGAAGGTGATACAGTACCCATCGCATACAAGTCACATCTGTACACTTCCGCTGAATTGCGCTTTACATCTGTCGAAAAGTTCTAACTGCAGTGCAAATGGCGATTCTAAAAGAACGCGCACTGGCACAGGGAAAGCGGATTCTAGTGGTAACACCCTGTCCTGCCCTAGAGGCAGTAACAAAGGCAAGTGTACCGAACTCAAAAGCAATGCATCCCCGTTGGATACAATGGGCTACATCCTTGACGTCTTCGGACGTCACTTTTGTTTTTGATTCTTCTCTTCAGACTCAGGAGTTTTTGCAGTATGAATTCGTTCATCCTCCTCCTTTGTTTTTACTACCGCTTGAGGATTACAAATGTGTGATCTACACCGATGGTTCGGCGCAACCGGCCACTGGGTCCAAGCACGCTTATTCAGCTGCATGTGCTATTGTTGCGGGTTCCTTTGTGAATGGAACGTTCAAATCCTCTGTAGTGCACACTCGCACACTTGGAGATAGTACCGCACAATTGGCCGAGCTGCATGCATTGCTACTTGCACTTGAGTTCGCTTCACAGGATGAGACCACTCTTATTGTATGTGATTCTTTTTACTGTGTACAATCTTACAATGACAATCTGTTTTTCTGGTCGAAAACGACTACAAGGACGCAAAAGGGAGCACAATTAAGCATAAAATGCTTTGGGTTCGAGTGGCAGAAATGCAACAACGTCTGCCCCTCACACAGGTGGTTCACACCTTAGGCCATCAGCGGGTGGGCGCACACGCTATTGGGAACGATCTGGCAGATGAAGCTGCCCGTTCAGCAGTAGTCACGTGTTCAGTAGCAGCGGTTACCAGGTCCATGTCTAAAATAGACCCTGTTATATTAGCAGCTATTGCTGCAACCAAGGAAGGTAATAATTACCCTACAGGTTTCCCTTCCAAGTATTCTTACACATTAAGTCCCGATCAGGTTCCTTATGTAACTATACCTGACGTTGGAGATCGGCTGATCCCCAACGCGGACCGCAGGAGTGCCTTGATATCAGCTGCACACGAAGGCATGGCTTCGGCTCATGCAGGTGTGTCAGCTACGGTTTCCATCTTGCAGCAGCGTTATTGGTGGCGTGGGTTATATAAAGACACCCGTGCTTTTGTGCTTTCTTGCGACGTTTGTCAACAGATTAAGCCTTCCACGGTAACACGTCCACCACAAACACCGCTCTGCATTGCTAACAGACCCTTTGGGTGTGTTTACTTGGATCACTGCGGTCCATTCTCATCAGACACTGCCTATAAATACATCTTAGTGGCAGTGGACTCGTGCACACGGTTTCTCTGGGTCTGGCCACAACGGAGTGCTGACGCCCGAAATGTAATCAGGGATTTGCGTGTCTTTGTGGGAATTTTCGCATGCGGCACCTTCCATTCGGACCAAGGACCAGCGTTTGCCTCTAGGGCTTACAAGGATGCAATGGCTTCGCTTGGGGTGCGGGTGAAATTTTCGTCTCCGTATAGGCCTGAGGGCAACTCTATCGTTGAACGAATGAACCGTGACTTAAAGCAATCCTTAACAGCTAGGGTTTTAGGTACTGGCAGGAACTGGCTGGCCCATTTGTATACCGTTCAGCGTGCACTTAATAATCTCCCTAGAAGACCTCTGGGTGGGCGGACCCCATACGAAATGCTCTTTGGCATAAGAATGTTTGTGCCTGACCTTGAGGGTCCAGACATCGCGGCGCAATCCGCCAAGTTTGATGTAGATAACCATTCTGCTATGTTACAGGACTTACAAGAAGCCCGAGACAAACTTGCAACTACACATTTACCTTCAGCCACAGATCCTGCGTTGCAGATTCCGGTAGCAGGCTGGCTTCCGAAAATTGGAGAACTGGTTCGAGAGAAGGTTGAAAACAAAAAGAATTTGGCCCCTCTTTTCGTGCACCGGTTCCAGTTCTTGGCCTGAAGGGAACACGTACAGTCATTTTACCACCGCTTCCTGGTCGCAAAGAGAACAGATACATTGCAGTTGAAAATGTCAAGCTACAGCGCCTGGCCGATCCTGAATAGTGTCACACCAGCGGTCTCTTGTCCTGCCATTTATCGGACATATGTTCATAGTCCATCTGCACGAACGATCGCTGATGCTGTAATTGAGATGGTTGATTTGCCTGAAACTACGATTGATCCCCAACTCTCCACCAATATCGACGAGGACGAGTATACTTATCCTGCATCAGAATCGGTGGCACATCAACCAACAACGCCACTAAGCCCGACTCGTTATTCCTTTGATTCGGATTCCACCTCTTCAAAAGTCCCATCCAAGTTCAGTATTTTTGTATCCTGGTTTAGAGACAATTTTTTGATTCCACCCTGGACATACATCTGGTTGGTACTTTTCTTGATTTTTTTGTTCATGTCCATTGGCTTTGTCACAGTGTTTTTTCTACTAATCAATGGTCACTATTTACCTGAACGCTCTGCTGTAGACTATGTTTCTGGAACTTTGGCTCCTCATTCCTCGTCTCACATCATGAAGCGTGACCACACATTTGTGAACATTTCAGCCTTCCCAGTTGCTGATGGCATCGTATGGGATGCAGTGAACTATCAAATCCATGGTCCGACGGAAATTATTAATGTACCTAATGTCCTTCGTGTTTCAATGGGTGATGTAGTACAAAATAATATTCATTCTGATGATTGGGATGTGCATGCCGTTGAAGCTTTGTTTGCCGATTTAAAATATTATGCATCTTTTAATGCTGAAGATTTATATATGAATTCTGCGAATTATGCCGATTTGTATTGTTACCAACATTGGGGTAATCATTTTCTCCATAAGCCAAGTGCCCTGCGTGGTTCTGTTAACTACACCCAATGGGAACATTGTCCAAACCCCTTGCCAGGTAGCTCACAAACTCTTCGAAATAAGTTTACCTATTTTACTGATTTTAATCGGTCGAACCCTGCATCCTATTATTTTAGACTTAATACCACATCAACTCAGAAAATTATGTTAACACACACCAAATTGCTTTATTCAGGTTCCTTTTTAAGTGCCCTAGCTGTGGGTGGTTATGAGTACTGGGAGGATACAGTAGATTTGAAATCTATTTGGGGTTCCAAGCCATGGCAGGTACAAGGAACAGAGGCATTGCATCGTGCTTGCCTCATCCCTACCCAAATTATGTTCCTAAATGCTTCCATCTATCAGACAACATGTTGGGGCTTAGCAACCACTAAACAATTGAATACTCCATCAATACCATCCCTGTCGAGTTTTCCCAATGAAAGCTCACGATTCAATATGTCCCTCGTGTCCCTGCAGGCTCTGTTACAGAATAATTCGTTTAATGTTTCTGAGCTGGTTCAGTCACCCTGGTTAGTATGGCCTATATCATCTAATGCATGTCAAATGCGTTTTCATGATACTGGTGCTAGCTACACACAGAATAGGCCTGATCCGAGGTTTACTGATGCCCGTACTGTCACTACATACTCTGTTGGTAAATTATGCAAACAATGGCTGCAACATTCGTCCCTTGATTCTGTTAAACAACATTTGTCCCTCCTTACAGGCAATATTGATCTGTCCGACTTTGTTTTGGGACCTCGTGGTCCCCGGCCTAAGAGATTCATTTATGAAACGTATAATGAACTCTGGAAGCTATCACAAATGGAAGCTGCTTCCCGTCTTCGGGAAATAGATCAAGCAAATATGGAAAAGGTGCTTGCTGTTGTTGACAATAGTATTAATACCCTGTCTTCTCGCATTTACACTTTAGAGAATATTGTGTCCTCTGTTGTTGATATTGTACAAGATGATGTTTCTGTGTTATATCATGGTCAGAATCAATTGCGTTCAGTTATGCAGTTTGCATGGACTTTACAAACACTCAAGTTAGGTAAAGTTCCTTGGCATTTTTTGAACACCTCTGCCTTGTTTCTACCTTTTAATTTAACTGACAAACAGCAATTTATGTCCATGAAAGATGCAACTTACACTCTATTACATATCGAAAAGATGGATCCTTTGCCGTTCTCTGTTGCAGAGCTCGATTCTGCTGTGTGGCTAGTTCATGGGGTTATCGCTTTACCTTTTTCCTTATTTGAATTTGACTCATGCATGAAACATTATCCTGTGGGCCGTTACCGGCCATTGGGCAGTGCTTTCCTGCATGAACTCTGGTCCTTGCCTTTCATGTATAAATGCCTTCGGGACGGCAGGGAAGTCTTTCTCACGGGGGAGTACTGCGACTCGACTATGGGTCATTCGCTTATTTGTAAACACATTAAATTGCATGGCTCATGTAGCGTTTCCTCTCCTAATCTTGCTTGTGTGCTGAAAGGTATTCCTGCTCCTGTTATTTCACCTACTTTCACTCTCCTTTCCAATGGTAGTTATTTGCTTTTAAATAACGAAAACTGTTGTGGCCTGCAGGCTGGCATTCCTTACATTGTAACAGTTTCACACAGGGTTGTCTGCTGCAAAAATGTGCTTTTTCCTCCCCCTCATGGCAAGGTTGATATCTCTATTTGGCCTTCCATCCCTACCATGGAAGCAGATTTCAATAGACTGAGCAGAATAAAGGCACTATTATTAAACGAGGAAGTTATGCTCACGTCCGCCCGGGAGACATTCATTCTCCAGGTGGCGAGTACCCACAGTGAAATACAGGCCCTTTTAAACACTAATCTCCCCCAACATTTTGGGGAGTTAATACATCGTATTTTTAACGCATCTAACACTGAAGGCCTTGTACACTTTAAGGTCGTTGGGTCGGGCTTGGTGTCCTCCTTCCAAACTATTTTTGGTGTCATCCCGGCTTTCATACATTCTATATTTTCCAGTGTCTTTGGCGGTTTCCCATTGATCCTCGCTTTAGCGGCTGGTGTCTTGCTCTTAATTTGCTTTCTGCGCAATGGCTGCTCCCCGATGGGACCTGCTCGATCCAGAACGCCTCCAGCTGCTCCGTGAGCGCCTTTTGGCCGGTTTTAGTGTCTTGCCATTGGCGACACTGAGTGTGTCATATACTCTTTCATTTCGCTTTGCGTATTTCACTTGCGTGCAACCTGTGATGACTTGTGTCCGCTGTCCTTTCACCTGGACTCTGGATTATTGCCTCTCCAATTCGTCATTGTCTGTTCCGGATTTTGTTCAGTTGATGGGTCCCTTAGAGGCCCATGAGCAGGACTGTTCCGTCGCTGGCTGTATGGCGCGTGCGGCTGCACTGGGGATTTTGGCGCAATGGGATATCTGGGCGGCTGCCCAGGATCTCCTACAACGAAGCTGTTTCAATTATCACGCAAGCTGTCCCGCATTGCTTCTGGATGCTCCCTTTGCTGAGGAGCATTCCTGCTCTTTGAACTCATGGATTGGATGGCATCTATGTTTTTTGACGAGTCCAATGATGAACTCTTGGAGGGTATGGCTTTTTTCTGCACTTTCACTTTCATGGATTGACCTGCCCTTAGCCGTTTGGGCGCTCCCTGTGCTCCGACGGCTATTTTTCTCCTCTGATGGGCCTCTGTCCTGGCCGCCGGACTGTCCAGGGGAGGGTGTCTTGTGGATTGTTACCTGCCTTGTTATGTTGGCCTAGGCCTGGCTGCCATGCTGCTTTTCTTTGCGCACGTTACACTGAGCCGGGCCTTCCTCGCCCTTTGCTCGTGCCAAGTTCTTTTGCACTGTCTTCATTTTCTGTTGTTCACCTTTGGGCTCAGTCTGCACAAACATGTACAAGGTCGCATAACAATGTATTTTGGTTCTTCCTGATATGGCCAGTCTCGCGCACCCAGACATAACATTATGTGCAATTGCCATGAGGAATTTGGTATGCTTTTAATACTGTGGTTTACTAGCGCTTAACACACTTGGAGAAATCCCTTTCAGTGAGAAGAGCTATGATGTCCTGCTGATGTAATTCTGCATCTAGAGGCTGAGGTATGGGGGTTCGCTAGTCAAAGCCCAGAGGTCTTCTATTATTATAATAAACTATCTTACTGCAAGGGAGGGTGGTAATGTTATTTATACGTTTATCCACTGAGCTCTGAGATGCTTTCCCCGTTTGTATTCTATGGAATTGTAACCATGCTGCTTATATTAGTAATATGCATTATGCTATTAGTACTGACACGTGTACTGTACATTAGAGCACGTAAGTTGGAATAAATATTTTAACCTATCCAGTGTCTCTTCCTACGCACCTTGTGAACAAGTACGAGTGAGTGGCGAAAGAGTGTTCTTGCTTCAGTGAGTCCTGAGATAAAGATACCGTGTTCTGGGTTGTCCAAACATTAGTACTTGGGTGCTAATGGGATGCTAAGCTAGTTGGGTTGGGGTTTTTGGGTGCTACGGTATATGGTGGCAAACCACTGTATTCCGGGGTCCCATTTTCCTGTGCATAGCTCTGTGTATGTGCAGAAACCTTATGACAACTCCTTAGCAGGTAGGTGTCACCACTTTTATTCAGGAAACGGATTGCTTCTCACCCCCTCTGGTGCCCCCTGGCCCGACGCGTTTCAGGGAATCCATCCCTTTCTTTAGAGGCCGATACGAACAGCTGATCTTGTGCTCTCTACTGTCCCCTGCAAGCTTGTTCATTGATGGCCTCAGGTGTGCCTCTTTAGTAGTCCGTTACACCTACCTGCTAAGGAGTGCGGCCTCATCTCTGGGGAAAACATGTAGAAATATATATATATATATATATATGTTTTCATATATAATTTATATATATTTCCCGGGGTCCCCGCGCATGGGCGGGAATATTCAGTGCTTATGACTTTGATGAGGATCCCCTGGAAGAGAACAAATGCTTGCATTTCACTTACTCTTCTGGCGGACGTCAGTGCAAGAAGCAAAGCTAACTTCCACGATAGGAAGTTGATCTTTGCCCAGTGAATCAGCTCGAACGGTGGCTTCATCAGTTGTGAAAGAACCGTATTTAACTGCCATGCTGGAGATGGAGGCCTTACAGGAGGATAGGCAGGAAACAAACCCTTGAGGAATTCCTTGATTATCTTGGAAGACCACAACGGTGGAGAGGAAAGTAGCGAGAAATGGCTGCTAGATGGACCTTTATAGAACTATGTGTCAAACCTGATTGCACCAATTGTAGGAAGTATGGCAAGAGTTGTTTTGGAGAGGAGGAAAACTGATGTATTTCTGCTTGGCAGCACCACATACAGAAACGCTTCCACTTGAAGCGATAAGTTTTGTTGGTACTATCCGCTCTGGCCAAGATAGCTCTACAGTCGTCGGAAATGTTCAGATGCTGGAACTCATTGAACTCAGGAGCCATGCCGATAAGTGAAGGTGATCCGGTTGTAGGATCTCTCCCTGGTGCATCGTGAGGAGGTTGGAGAATACTGGTAGTCAGATGTGCGGAACCTGAGGGAGGTGAAACAGTTCCGTGTACCATGATGTGGCCATGCTGGAGCAATGACAAACAGCTTGCAGGGCTTGTTCTTCATCTTCCTGATGACTCTTGGGAGAAGAGGAGTGGGAGGAAAAGCATAGGCAAAGATGCCGGACCATGCAATTGAAATGGCATTCCCCCATGACCCCCTTTGGGGATGCCAGCTGGCATAGTCCCGGCATTTGCAGTTCCAGAGAGTTGCGAATAGATCTAACTCTGGGGTGCCCCAGCGGCTGAAGTTGTCGTGCAGGGTCTGTTGGTGTAGTTCCCACTCGTGGCACAATGTTGTGAGCCTGCTGGGTGTATCTGCAATCGTGTTTTGTATTCCTAGAACATGCTCTGCGGCAGATTTTGTGAGTTATAGCCTATTCCCATAACCTCTGTGCCGTTCTGGAAAGTAGGCGAGATCGTGTGACACCCGGTTTGTTTATGTAATGCATCGTTGTAGTATTGTCTGTTCGGACAAGCACCGACGAACCTTGTATTCTGGGAAGAAAGGCTTGAAGGGCTAAATGGACAGCTTTTAATTCCAGCATATTTATGTGATTGACTTTGAGTCCGATGCCACTTGCCGCTCACTTGCATTTCTTGGAGGTAAGCTCCCCAGCCCTCCAGGGATGCATCCGTGGTGATTACAAAGGGTATCGGCATGTGCTTGAGAGACAGCCCTACTGACAGATGGTTCTGGTCTATCAACCACTCCAAGGCCTTTAGCATTCGTGGGGTTACCTTGACCATGTCGTAGAACGAGCCTTTGGATTGTGCCCACTGTTTGTCCAGCTCCTCTTGGATAGGTCGCATTTTGAGGCAACAAAATGGGATCAGAGGTATGCATGAGGACATCATTCCCAAAAGTGACTTGTATAATCGGACTGAAAGACTTTCTTCTTCTTATGGATGCCACTAGCATGAGAAGTCGCCGCTGGCGCTCTTCCGCAGGATATGCTTTTAAGCACCCCGTGTCTAGCTTTACTCCTCGAAAGAAAATCTTTTGCGATGGGTTCCGCTTGGTCTTTTCCAGATTGAGTGTGAGACCCAGTCGACGGAAAAGATCTGTGCAGGCTTGTGTTGATGCTCGCGCTGCTGACTCGGAAGGTGACTTCATCAGCCAGTCGTCCAAATACAGGAAGACCTGATGTTGGCTTTGCCGGAGGAATGCTGTGACTGGTTCAAGGCACTTAGTGAAAATCCTGGGTGCTGATTTGAGGCCAAACGTGAGAACTATGAACTGAAAATGGCGTCCAGCAACCAAAAACCTCAATTATTTCCTGTGCTTTGGATGAATGGCTATGTGGAAATACGCATCTTGGAGGTCCAATGAGGTCATGTAATCGGATTGGCTTAAAAGACTCTGAACCTCCTGCTGAGAAATCATCTGAAAGGATTGCTTTTTCATGTAAAGACTGAGGCTTCTGAGGTCAAGAATTGGTCGCCACTGCCTGAACTTCTTTCTGATTAAGAAGAAACAGGAGTAGAAACCTTTGCCCCTCTGAGACTGGGACCTTCTCTATCGCCCATTTGGACAGCATTATCTTGACCTCTTGTTGAAGAGCTGAGAGACGTTTTTGGTGAAAAGGCTGTGGTGGGGTTGTAGATGGTTTTTGGATAAATTCCAGTGTGTGTCCAAATTGTATCAGACGCAGAACCCACTTGTCTGTTGTAATGGTTTGCCACTGGAAGAGGTGGTTGGAAATTTTTCCTGCACGGTTGAAAGTTTTTGATGGGAACGAACGAGGAGATTGTTGTGAGTGGGTTGGAGCCGGAGCCTGTGTGATAACATTGTCTACGGCCCACATCCTTGCCTGGTCGTGCTGACTTTCCTCTGTTTGCTCTAACATAGGATGTCTGCGGAGGCTGTTTTTGCTGGAAGTGGGAACAATAAGGCTGGTGACTTGAGTACGGAGAATATCGGTACTGCTGATAGCCTGCCCTATAGGACTGTTGCCCTTTCCTTCGGGAACCACGAAAAGGAGTTTTCTGAAATTGGAGTGTCCCCAAAGATTTGGTGGTATCCATGTCCTCTTTTATCATTTTGACTGCCAAAGAGATCCTCTCCATCGTATGGGAGGTCCAAGATTTTATTTTGAACCTCAGGGCGGAATGAGGTGGCTTCAAGACAGCCCTGTCTTCTGAGAACCGCTGCTCCTGTCAACTGCCTGAAATCCGTGATGCAACATCCATGGCAGAATCTATTATTTCGTTGGATGCTCTTTCTCCCTCATGCAATATCTTTTTTGCCTCTTATTTAGCATTCTCCGGGAGTTGATCCATGTAGAGAGCAATGTCGGACCACATCTGACAATCATAGCGCCTTAAGATTGCCAGAGAATTTGCAGCTCTCACTGTCAATGCTGACATTGATGAAAACCTCTTTCCAATTGAATCTAGACGCCAACCATCTTTATCAGGGGGAGCCAAAAGGGGTGCTGCCGGATTTTTTGAGCGGCGTTGAGCTGCCTGCATAACCACTGAATCTGGTTTCGGATTTCCCGTAAGGAACGCTAGTGCATGGTCTGTGGCTTTGTATTTTTTGTCAAGGCGCGGAAGCACCGCTGGTACAGATGCTGGGGTCTTCATAATCCGCATACCCTCTTCCCAAATGTAATCGGTATGGCTTTAACGGATTTAAGGTATGGTTCCTTAAAATCATAAAGGAAACAGTCGGATTGGTTTGAAGGGAGTGGTAAAGCAAATCTTTTTGCTGCATGCTCTCGAAGATTATGAAAACCTTCTATATCCTCTGGTGGACAGTCTACAGGAGAAGGTGTTGCTGAAGCAGGCAGAGAGATTGAGTAATTATCCTATTCTGCGCCCGTGCCGCAAAGTTCTCCCTCCTCACGTTCTTCGTCCAAAGAAACGGTTTCCTGGAAAGGAACAGACTGCGGAGTGTTTGGGGGTGACAGTCTGGTAGGAATGGATTTTTGCACCGATGACCCCACTAGAGACAGCAACAGGAACTGCAGGTGGGAAACGGCAGCTGTAGTCTTCAAGCATTGACTGAAGATCCTATATTAAAGCAGAAGGCACTGTCACCGTCTCCTGTTGATAGTACTGGTGGCCTGGCTCAGGCTGTGTATAGTAAACTTGACCATAGCAGTCTTGCTCCTGCTCCTCATGGTCCTCTGGCTGATACTTGACATGCAAATCTGATGGACTATATGCAGGTCCAAAGGGGCCTTCCTCTTGCGAATCCTCTTCCTCCAAAAGATGAGTTGGTAAAAGAGGCGTAATTTTACTTGGTGACATATGTTCTGGGGTAATATCTATCTCCCCCGGTGAGACGGTAGTCATTGGCAATGGTGATTTATCCCTTGGTCCTGATGTTGGTGATCTAGGAGCCTTCGTCGACAAGATAGTCTGTCGACAGCTGCGTCGACGCTGATCGTGATGGGCTCTACAACAGTGTGCCCTCCTCCTGCGGCATCATCTTCCTCGTCGACAACGAATCCGTCGACGCCAGTGCCGTCAACGGCGATGGTGACCGCGTCAACGACGACAGTGACCTAGTCGCCGACGGCGGCGGTGACCTCGTCGCCGAGGGCGGTGACCTCGTCGCCGAGGACGGTGACCTCGTCGACGGCAGAGGGATAGTTGACGAAATCGGGCCTGAATAGACGACAGGGATGTGGAGGACCATGTCTACGTTGACGTCCTTGAAGTGCATCCCCTTGTTGTCGACAGCAAATCCCTCTTGAGTGGCAGAGAACTTGTCGATGGCTCTGAAGAAGGCTTTTTAAAAGTCAGTTTAAGGCCTGGAGGTGGAGTTTTTGGCTCAGATACAGACTTATGAGGCTGTTCTTTCTTGAGAGACCCTTTACTGTGCCCTAAGGAGACATCCTGAGAGGACTTTTTGGCACATTTTGAGTGGGGTTCCTTGACAGAGTGCGATGAATCCCTTTCTCTTGTGAGGGAAATCTTTGATGAAGTAGACTGTTCGTGGGGGCGTGGCTAGCAGCCCAAGATGGAGGTCGCAAAAGCAACGAGCCCGGGACTCTTATACGACAATTCCTGCCACCGATGGCGGCCCTGCGTTTCTCTGAGGCAGCACACTGACAGCAGATCCCTGGGCGCTTGCAGCGGGCGCATTTCTGGTGCTCGAGGAGTACTCCTGCAGGCCATCCGGCATCCCGGAACAGATCCGAGGAAGGCGGGCCGGCGCTGAATGGAGTAGGCCTGCAGATACCGGCCTTTCCTGTTGCCCTAGACCGGATTGTGGAACGAGCGCCTCGGAGCGCTTTGCGGTGCGAGGCCCCGGCTGTTGACCTACCTGCGGACTTAGTGTGGGGGCGATTGGTGAGGGTCTCACAGGCACCCCCCATCCTGCTTGTGCCCCCGGCGCTGGAGGATGGACTTCAGCTGCGGGCGGTGAACTTCGGAGTGTGAGCGCGCCCATCGATCCGGTGTATGGCTTTTCCTCTGACTGAGGACCTGCGGTGCTGTGTGGAGAGGCGGGTGCCTTTGGGATCCTGTGCTGGCCTGGAGGTGGTGGCTGGCACTGTCCGAGGGGCCCCATCCGTTGACTGCTGTCTGCCATGGCCGGGAGTGGCGGCCTGCCCTATTCTCTCCATTTCTCTTCCTGGCCCCTTGTGAGGTCTCCCTGCCACACGTCTGTGGGAACGCGGCCTGCTATTGGGCCCAATACTGGCCCTCCCCCTATATCCTGGCATGGACCTGACAGCATAACTTTGTCATTGAGTGCGGCGGAAATAGGGCCTTTCCTATTGCTACAGACGGTGCTGGGGGATGGGTGCACCGGACACATTGCAGCGTGGGGCCCCGGCCTACTAAGAGGACTGTGGACACGGCCTGTGGTGAGTGTTGAAGGGACGGTCGGTGCCCTTTCCCCCCCCCCTCTACGGAGCTCCAGCGCTGACAGGCAGTGGGGGTCTCCTCCCTTCCTCCCCCTCGCCTGCATCTTAATTGCTCCTCGATCGGCCTCCCGTCCTGGCACAGTGCTCTCCATGGGCGAGACGCGGTGAGTGTGTCTGTTGGCTTCGAGTGCTGCGCTAGCCCCTGGTCTGGCTCAGCGTTGCTGTGTACGGGGGTGGGTGCCTCCGGCCTCTGAGGATGCTGTAGCGGTGCTGCCTGGAGCGGTCTGCAGTGTCCGCACCCGTGTCCTACAGTGCCTGCCATAGAGGGAGTACCGGCGGTCTGGTCCCTCTCCTCCTCAGCTTCTCCTGTCGCTGTGAGTAGGGATGGACCTCGTGCTACTGGTCATTCTTGTTGCCGGATCACTCTTGCGGATTTGGGGCTTTGGAGTGCCTCCTCAAGCGCAGCCTCTCCCTACGGGCTAATGTGTACACTGGGACACCCACAGCAGTGAGTACTATCCCCCCACCCCCATTTTCTACTGGTTCCTCTGCTGCCTGCAGTGGTCCTCGGGGTGTGCCTTTCTTGTCCCTGGTAGAGACAGATAATAGGAGATACCGGTCACGACAGTATTTATCACTGGACCTGTGCTTGACGGTCCTCGCGGAGTGTCCCTGGTTGTGGCCTATCCTGTGTCACGACCGAACTGCGGACGGTAATGGGTAGAAATAAAACGAAGGCGACGGCGGACTCGGGCCGGCTCGCCGCCTTCTGAGACCTCCTTGTTGCAATCGCATCGGACCGATGATGGCGCTGCGCCTCTTCCTCCCATTGACAAGCTGGATATGATCCTTCAGGAAATCTGTGAATCGCACACAGCTGTGGCGCAACAAATAGGCACTATCTCTACCGAGCTGAACTTACTTAAGGATGACCATAAAAAACTGGCGGATAAGGTAAAAGACTATGCCCATTCGATTTCAACGCTGCAACCGCAAGTGAAAGAGCATGATGTCCACATACAGCTGTTGCAGCAACAGGTTGAGAACTTGCAGGCCCGAGCTGATGATGCGGAAGGTAGGGCCCGTCGTAACAACCTTCGCATCGTGGGCCTTCCGGAGGGGGCGGAGGGGCGGCACCCCACTACCTTTATCGAGGACTGGCTGAAAACTAAAGTGGCCCCCAAAGGCCTCTCGGCTCTTTTCACAGTGGAGCGCGCCCACCGAGTGCCTATGCGGAAACCTATTCCTAGGGCTAACCCTCGACCGCTGTTGGCCAGAATTCTGAATTACAGGGACAGGGATCACATCTTGCAGGCAGCACGGGATACTGGCCTATTTTTTTTGACAATACCAAAATCTCCATTTTTCCAGACTATACATTAACAGTCGAACGCCTACGTGCTTCATTTGTAGAGGTCAAGGCCCGGGCCCGCGCAGCAGGCCTGTCATTTGCCCTATTATTCCCTGCTAAACTTAAGATTATCCACAATCAGCGTGCTTGTTTCTTTGACACGCCTGACAGTGCATGGGAATGGTTGGACAGGAACTTTCCTGACACTGCGCGTGTTGTGCGCCCCACACAGTCACAGCCAAAACCACGGCGCCTGCCGCGTCGGCGGCGAAGAGGACTCACCACGCAGAGCACGGTGGCCACTCCTCCATCACAACAGTCGGTGCTGGAGAGCAGACAGGACGCTCTCCGCTCAGCCTCAGCGTTGCGGATACCTCGTGCGCCTATCAGCTCTAGTGCATCGGTAGAAGTTTGCATGGACTCGGACTCTGGGGGCAGTATGGCATTGTTTCCTTCTGTATCTACGCAATTGAGTAATGACCCGTTGGTTGAATAATGTTGTAAATGTGGCATGATTTGGAATATTGTTACAGTACTTCGAAACTGGTTCATCCCGTTAGGCGGGACCCCATTTCTTCCTTGAATATTATGCAATGTTGGTTGATTTATGAGTTAAATATGGACTGTTCTACTGTAGGTAGCTGGGTATGTTCAAATCATTGTGGTCCTATGATCTGACACGTCCTGGGCTAGTCTCCACTTTCAAGTTGACACTTCATTTGCTGCCTTATGATTTTAGCATAGATGACTCCGCAGGAGGCTGCAGGGTCAATTTAGATATTATGATCCTGTGGCCCGGCCTGTCCTGGGTTACTCCACTTTTTCTAGTCGATACTTACGTATCTCAAGCAAGCAGCCAACCCCACGGGCGAGAAACCTTTGTTATTCAGTGAGTTATGTGTTTCACTCGCACACTGTTTGGTCGACCGCAGTTTAGTCGTTTGACCCGGTATTGGGTTTCTGTTCCTTTGTTTCAGCTACTGATCTGTTTCCAGATGTTCCTGGGGGTGTGGGGGATGGGGCCTGTGGGGTGGTGAGGGGGGGCGGGATGGGGGGGGAATGGGATACATGCTTGGATGTTATGTCTGTAACAAAGTCATATACTGTCATCTCCTGGTGTATACAGGGGATGGGTTTGATACAAAAGCAGCATAGGATAGTTGCCCAATTAAACTGCCGCCGGGCACAGATAGTGTATCTCCAGGAAACGCATTTGATCTCTACTGAACTTCATAAGGTACAGAGACGTTGGAGGGGCCAATTGTACGGTACTGTCTTCTCTTCCTTCTCCCGGGGAGCGGCGATTTGGCTGCGAGCAGGAGTCCCTTTCTCACTGACCGAGAGTAGGATCGATGACCAAGGGAGATATGTATTATTGCTGGGGACACTAGATGGTATACGGGTGGTCTTACGGTCAATCTATGCGCCTAATATTGATCAGGATGCCTTCCTTTCTCGCCTTTCACAGGCCCTATCAGACTGGGCGCAATACCCATGGATAATAGGGGGGATTTTAATGCTGTGTTTGATACTCACCTTGACCGATCACACCCTCCCTTAAACAACGTGCCCGCCACGGTACAGGCGGTCAACTTGACTAATTGGGGGAAGGGGTGGGGACTGTTGGACGTATGGAGGATGCAACACATTGGTATGCGGGAATACTCGTTCTATTCTTATCCACACTCCCTGCACATACGTCTAGACCATTTCTTCTGTTCTTCAGACCTGATGAACAAGTTACTTACCTTCGGTAACGATATATCTGTAAGAAACATTAGTAGTGATAGATTCCTTACCTTAGAATATCCCGAGGCGTCAGTCTGGATCCGGAAAGTTTGTCATCAGTACCCCTGCGCGTCGGAAGGTGGCGTCGTGCGGCTCCGCGTCCGTCGCAGGCGTCGTGATCGCCGGGCTGACGTTGCGGCAGCTACTTAGACGCCGCCCTCACGCGTTGTCGTCAGTTCTGTACACGACTTTCGGCGCCAGGAACGCAGAGCCATGCAAGATACTGACCACTGGTGCATTGAAACTAGGGCCCTGAAAGGGATGACAACCCTAGAAATCAGTTCGCAGAACGGGGAGGATGGGTGGGGCGGTAAGGAATCTATCACTACTAATGTTTCTTACAGATATATCGTTACCGAAGGTAAGTAACTTGTTCATCTGAAAGAAACACGTAGTGATAGATTACTTACCTTAGAATAGATACCCCAGCAATACCAACCCCGGTGGTGGGTCTGCAAACCAAGACCACACCAGAAAGTCACGGAGAACAGAACGGCCAAAAAAGCCGTCTCTCCGGACTTGGCTGTCAAGGCAATAATGCTTAGAAAAAGTGTGCAGCGAGGCCCACGTGGCTGCCTGACAGATGTCTTGCAGGGGGACACCACGTCCCAATGCAGTAGTAGCCGCTGTTGCCCTGGTAGAATGGGCGGGCAGCCCCACCGGAGGCTCCTTCTTAGCCAGAGAATAGCAGGCTTTTATACACAAGACGACCCAGCGGGAGAAAGTCCTCTTGTGTACAGCCCGCCCTTCTTGGCGCCTACGTAGCCAACAAAGAGCTGGTCATCCACCCGGAACTGTTGTGTGCGGTTGAGGTAAAAGGAGAGTGCACGTTTTGGGTCCAGACGGTGGAGCCTCTCTTCCTCTCTGGAAGGGTGCGGAGGCGGAAAGAAAGTGGGCAAGGTGATAGATTGCCCAATATGGAAGGCAGTGACAACCTTTGGCAAGAAGGATGGACGTGTGCGTAGCACAACCTTGTCCGGATGAACAGACAGAAAAGGAGGTTTACAGGAAAGAGCCTGGAGCGGAGGTGATGTCAACCAGGAAGGCAGTCTTCAAAGTCAAGAGACGAAGAGGACAGTTGTGAAGTGGCTCAAAGGGAGCGCACATCAAATAAGTAAGAACCAGGTTCAAGTCCCACTGTGGCATCACAAACGGAATAGGAGGGAAAAGGTGAGTAATGCCTTTGAGGAATCTATTCACGACAGGGGACTTGAAAAGAGAGGGCTGATCAGGTAGCCTGAGTAAGGCCGAAATTGCAGAAAGGTAGCCCTTGATAGTGCCCAGAGCAGAGCCCTGCTGGTCCAAAGAAAGAAGGAACAGTAGGACCTCAGAAAGAGGGGCAGAAAGGGGATCCACAGCCTTTGCTGTGCACCATGCCACAAATTTGTTCCACCTGCAGGCGTATACCGATTTAGTGGAGGGACGCCTGGCTGCCAGAATGACATCACAGACTTCAGGAGGCAAGTCAAATGGAATCAGCTGTAGCCGCTCAATCTCCAAGCAAGGAGGTGGAGGCTGGACAGGTTCGGGTGGAGAACCGTCCCCTGCTGCTGCGACAGAAGATCCTTCCGAAGAGGCAGTCGGATCGGGGGATCCACGCTCATACTGAGTAGCTCGGGGTACCAAACTCTTCGAGCCCAGTCCGGAGCCACAAGAATAACTTGGGCCCGGTCGCGTCTGATTTTCTTCAGCACTCTGGGTAGAAGTGGTATAGGCGGAAAGGCGTACAAGAGACCGCAACTTCACTCGCGACGCAAAGCGTCGCCGAGAGAGTGCCGCCTTGGAAATTCCAACGCGCAGAACTGCTGACATTGCGCGTTCTCTTCAGTGGCGAATAGATCTAACCAAGGCTCTCCCCACTGTTGAAAGAGACCTTACGCCGCATCCGAGTGAAGACGCCATTCGTAATCCATCATGCACCTGCGGCTGAGTTCATCCGCCCTGGCGTTCAGGGAACCCGCCAGGTGTTGAACCACCAGGGAAATGCCCTGATGTTCCAGCCATGTCCAGAGGCGCAGAGCCTCCTGACATAGGGTCCACGACCCCACCCCGCCCTGTTTGTTGCAGTACCACATGGCGGTGGTGTTGTCGGTGAACACCTGCACTACTGTCCCCTTGACAGAGGGGAGGAATGCCTTGAGTGCAAGTCGGATAGCCCGAAGCTCCAGAAGGTTGATATGGAGCTTGGACTCCACCGGAGACCAGAGGCCTTTGATCTCCGCCTCTCCCATGTGGCCACCCCATCCCAGGAGGGATGCGTCCGTCACCACTGTGTGCTCTGGTTGGAGAAGAGAGAGGGATTTGCCGCTGACCCAATGTTGGTCCGTGAGCCACCACTGCAAGAGTTGTGTAGTGCCCTCCGAGATCTGGACGTACTCGGACAGGTTTCCCTGATGCTACGCCCACTGGAACTTCAGGTCCCACTGCAGAGCCCGCATATGCCACCTGGCATAATTGATCAGCAGGAGGCCATGAGGCCCAGCAGCCTCAGGGTCATCCTGACCGAAACCCAGGATAAGGGCTGAAAGATCAGAATCATAGCCCGAATATCCCGGACTCGCTGTTCGGGAGGATGAACCCGAAACTGCGCCGTGTCCAGAACCGCTCCGATGAAGAGGAGCTTCTGAGAGGGGATCAGGTGTGACTTCAGCACGTTGATGGAGAACCCCAGCAAATGCAGGAGGTCAGCGACGACTGACTGGGGCGAGCCCGCCTTCAACAACCAGTCGTCGAGATAGGGGAAGACTGAAACCCCTGATCTGCGCAGATGAGCTGCGACCACCGCCATCACTTTCGTGAACACCCGAGGGGCGCTGGTAAGGCCAAAAGGGAGCACAGTGAACTGAAAATGCTCGTGGCCTACCGTGAACCGTAGGTAACGCCGGTGGGCCGGCAGGATGGGAATATGAAAGTAAGCGTCCTGCAAGTCCAACGCTACCAGCCAGTCTTGTGGGTCTAGGGCAGACAAGACCTGAGCAAGTGTGAGCATCTTGAACTTCTCCTTCCGGAGGAAGAGATTGACGTCCCGAAGGTCCAAGATAGGACGCAGGCCCTTGCCCTTCTTTGGAATCAGAAAGTAGTGGGAACAACAACCACGACCTACTTCTGGCGTCGGAACGCGCTCTATGGCCCCCTTGGCCAAGAGGGCCGCAACTTCCTGCTGGAGAAGTGCCAAGTGATCCCCCGACACGCGGTGGTACTGAGGTGGCATGGCTGGAGGGGTAGTCTCGAAGGGGAGGGAGTAGCCCCTTCGGACTATTTGCAAAACCCACCTGTCCGACGTGATGGTGCGCCAGTGGGGGAGGTGATGGCGAAGCCTGCCACCCACTGGCGTTTGATGGGCCTGAAAGGTCGGACTAGGAAGGTTTGGAGGCAGTGGTGGCGGGGGTGGAGGTGGACTGACCCGGCTGCAGGCCCCCTGAGCAGCCGCAGCGGTTCCCACATCCGCGCGTGGACTGTTGCGCCGGCCTGTGGCTCTGTTGCGAACGTGGTGGGTTGCCCCTTCCGTGAACGCGAAAGGCAGAAGGCTGAGGAGGGCACGTGGCCGAAAGGCCCAAGGACTTAGCCGTAGCCCGTGAGTCCTTAAAGCGCTCCAAAGCACTGTCTGCCTTGTTGCCAAAGAGGCGAATGCCATCGAAGGGCATGTCCATCAAAGTGTTTTGGACATCCCCCGAAAAGCCAGTTGTCCTCAGCCAGGCGTGGCGGCGGAGCGCCACTGTCGTGGAAATTGCCCTGCCTAGCGAGGCGGCAGTGTCAAGGCCACAATGGATTGTGAACTTGGCTGCATCTCTTCCCTCCGCAATAGCCTGGGAGAGTGCCGTCCGGGCCTCCTCCGGACAGCTAGGCAGCACCTGCGCTACCGTATCCCACAAGGAGTGCAAATAACGGCCCAAGAGGCATGCGGTGTTCACAGACCGCAGCCCTAAGCTGGCGAAAGAAAAAATCTTCTTTCCGTACTGTTCCAGCCTCTTGGATTCCCTATCCGGGGGTGCGGAAGGGAATGCGCTTGGGGAAGCAGAGGCTTGGACAACCAAGCTCTCAGGGGTGGGGTGTTGAGAGGAAAAGGGGGTCGCCCGGGGCCGGGCGATGGCGTCGGGCCACGTTCTTGTCCACAGGAGCCCCTGTGCTGGGCTTGGACCAGGAGCCCAGAAGAACGTCAGAAAGTGCTTCATTAAAGGGCAGCAGTGGCTCCGCAGAGGAAACTGCTGGTTGAAGCACTTCTGTCAGGAGGTTAGTCCTGACGGCCACAGTAGGTAGCTGAAGGTGGAGTGCCTCAGCAGCCCTACGCAACACCACAGAAAAACTAGCGCCCTCCTCCGTAGCCACGGTAGGAGGAGACATCATGCCAAGGTCTGGAGAGGTGTCCAGACCACTGGTGTCCCCCAGCTCCTCAGCCCAGTCCGGGTCATACTCACATTGAGCTGTGAGAGGGTCTTCAGACCCCTCCCAGTCCAACCCTTCCTCCTCTTGCTGTTGTACAGGCCGAAAAGGAATAGGATGGATATAGGGAAACAGATTCCCAAACGGCGTCGGAATCTGCGTCGGTCGACACAGTTCCGGCACCGTATCCATGTCAGGGCTGAAACTGGGGCAGACGTCGTCCGGCGCGCAGGGCGACGTCCAACGTGGCGCCGGTGGGGGTCGGTGGAGGTGTAACTAGGTCAACCGGCGTAGACCGGGATCCACGACGGAATCCATGGGAGTCCTGCGGCGCCGAGGCCGGAGCCACCGGCATCAAAGGGAGAGGACTCCCAGTCGGGCCCGCGGGGCCCGAAGTCGCACCGGAGGGGCCCGACTGCCCAAATAGGCGAGCCATAGCGGACAGGAATTCCTGTACCTGGGCCGGAGTCGCCGATGAACCCGGGAAAGGCGGGTAGGTCACCGACGACTGCGTAGGCTTTGCCGGAGCCGCGGGGGTGGCACCACCCTCAGCTGAGTCGCGCGACCGGCGAGGGGAAGTCGAAGAACGAGGACGTTTCTTCGACTTTTTTGTGCTTCGCCTTACCTGACCCTGAGTGCGAAGACTTAGATTCGGACGACCTCCGATGTGGGCGGCTCCGCGACCGGTCCCTCGACCTCCCTCTGGACCGGGACCTCTGACGGCGCGGAGCCGACTGCCGGGCTTCAAGCAGCTTTCGGGACCGCTCCCGCAAAGTCTTCGGCGCCATGGCCCGGCAGTCGGGGCACGACTTGGGGTCGTGGTCGCGCCCCAGGCAGAAGAGACACACGTGGTGCGGGTCCGTCACCGACATCATGCGATGACAGTCCTCGCAAGATTTAAACCCGGGGATCCCTGACTGCACCAGGAGTCGTATCGACTCAAAAAAGCTGAGACAAAAATCTCCCAAAACTCAGTCAAAAAATGAGTGGGGGTACCGCTCTCTCCGGATGTGCGCTTGCTGGCGTGGAAAAAGAAAGAACGGACGTCAGCGCGCGAGGGCGGCGTCTAAGTAGCTGCCGCGACGTCATCCCTGCGATCACGACGCCTACGACGGACGCGGAGCCGCACGACGCCACCTTCCGACACGCAGGGGTACTGCTGACGAAAACTTTCCGGATCCAGACTGACGCCTGGGGATATTCTAAGGTAAGGAATCTATCACTACGTGTTTCTTTCAGATCCCTAGTATAGTGCGTACCACATACTTAGGTAAAACTATTTCCGACCATAATCCCCTGGAGTTGGTACTTAATTGGGGTCGGGCCCCCACGCCGATTCCTACGTGGCGGCTACAACCGTTACAATTAGAAGACCCGATTTATCGGGATAAATTAGCCACTACCATATACTTTGACAACGAGGGTACGGCAACGTCTAGAATTATTGAATGGGAACCGTTTAAGGTAATAATCCAAGGGGTCTCTATGGGGACACTGGTAGGGATTCGGCGTGAAGCCATACGGGATCTCACAGACCAAGAGGATTTGTTGTCCACGCTAGAAATAGCTGCTCAATGTGATAACAGGAAGGAGCCGGACCTCCAGGAGGCCAGAATCAGATATGCTGAGTTGTTGGAACACTTGAGAGTGATAGACTTACATGCATATATGCTGCACACACGCGGACTCAGACAGGTCAGGCACACTGCTGGCCAGAATGATTAAACCCCAGCCTTCCCCTACACCTATTCTGGCTATACGTAATAACGACCATGAGTTGCTCACCACTCAGGAAGACATTGAGAAGACATTTCATGATTACTATGCAGACCTTTATGCCGCCCCCTCTCGTGCCGTGTCAGATGCCACTGATATATTCTTGGGCTCAATAGTGCTTCCCACTATCACGGCAGATCAAGCTGAGGAGTTGGCGGCCCCTCTGACTGCGCCCGAAATCCGAGGAGCGATACGAGTAATTGCTCGCAACAAGACCCCGGGTTCCGATGGGCTCCCCATTGAGTTTTATTCCACCTTCGCAGCACTCCTGGTCCCTAAACTGCTCCAGCTATATACTACTGCCTTGGCAGAGGGAGCCCTACATCCTACGACCAGGGAGGCGATAGCGACCTCTCTGTTAAAACCTGATAAGTCTCCAGTAGACCTTACATCATATAGGCCCCTATCGATCCTAAATACGGAATACAAAATTCTTAGCAAGCTCTTGGCATCGAGACTGCTCCCCTTGCTCCCCACTCTGATCCACACGGACCAGTGCGGCTTTATACCCAAGCGCAGCACCTCCTTGAACATACGCCGCTTCTTTGCCCTTTTACATACTGCCCGATCCGATTCCCCCCGTGCGGGTTGCCTCTCCCTAGATATACGTCAAGCCTTTGACTCTCTAAGTTGGTCATATATGCTGGCTGCATTGGCTAAATATGGGATTCCCTCAGCATTTATTAAGTGGGTGGAGCTACTTTATACTAGACCTACGGCAAGGGCCAAGACTGGTACTAATATCTCCCGGCCTATAATGTATTTCGGGGTACACAACAGGGCTGCCCGTTGTCGCCCTTGCTGTTTGTGCTTGCTTTAGAACCCCTGGCACAACACCTACGTTGCACGATGGCACCGTATAGCATCCCGGTGGGTCAGCTACGTCACTCTGTCTCAGCATATGCGGATGATATGTTGCTTTATTTTGCAGATTTGCATGTAGATATGACACCTGTCGCGCTGCTGTTTGCGCAGTTTGGGGAGATATCTGGCCGGCGCCTTAATGCCTCTAAATCAGTGGCCTTTTCGTTTTATGACACATACGCTCTCCCCACGCTCCAATTTGGTCCAATGCAGTTCAGGGTGGAACCCACTACCTTTAAATATTTGGGGATTCATATTTACAGAACTACTTCGGACCCAGTAGATGGAAATGTTGTTAGGGCCCTTAACCTCAGAACCCAAGTAGCGTTTTGGAATACCTTGCCTTTAACTACTGCAGGCCGTGTAGCCGTTTCTAAGATGGTTATGCTCCCTAGACTCCTGTATCAATTTGCGAATCTCCCCGTGGTCCTTCCTGTCTGGATCTATAGAGCACAGGATACGTTATGGACGTCATTACTTTGGGGGCAGGACCGTCGCAGGTTAGCCCTTACTAAAATGCAGTTACCGAGTACTGAGGGGGGCATGGGAGCACCAGATTTCAAAGCCTATTCCTTAGTGGCCCAACTACAATGGCTAGCCTACTGGTTGGGTGGTCATAATCTATTTGAGATAGGCTATCCACCCGAACGCTTACGGGCTGGGACTCTGCCATCCTTATTATGCCCTGGAGCACCTCGAGTGAAAGACCCTCCATTCCTTTTACATATTGCACTCTATTATTGGAAGCTGGTGATAAGGTATGCTGGTGCACCTGCACCATATGCCCCAAATATACCCCTGTGCTGCTTACCCACGTTACAGGGAATATTATCTGCTACTAGATTACACGGTTGGGTGGAGTCTGGTGCTACAACTGTAGGGGACTTATTTTTAGACGGAAACCTAATGCCTCATGAAGAATTTGTACAGACCTATTCGTCCGTCCCCCCCCCGACATTGTTCTTAACACATGCCGCAGTTACACAATACGTGCGCAGGTACTGGTTAACGGATCAGATTGAACCCCCAACCTTTAGACTGTTGCAGACACTACACATAATGTGACACGGCAGACACCTGGTTCGATGGTTGTATCAGGGCCTACGGTCCCATTTGGGAGTTTCCCTGTTGTCTCTGCGTCACCGCTGGGAGACGGAGCTGTCTAGAGAATTCACTGACAGGGAGTGGGTGCAGATCCTTGAATATTCCCGGCGCGTGTCCCGGAATACCTGACTAAAAACTATACAGATGTCTGTACTGCAAAGAGCATATCTCACACCTCGGGTGATACAACGCATGTACCCCAGTTCCTCTTCGGAATGTCCACGGTGTCATGGCCTGGAGGCAGATTTTATGCACATGTTTTGGACCTGCCCCTCTCTTGTGGAATTTTGGACGGAGGTTCAGCAGGGCCTCACATACCTCTCAGAGCGTTCCTCCTGGAACACCTTTGAGGCCTGCACCCTAGGGCTTTCTCCTCTTCCCAAGAAGGAAAAAGTATTGCGTTGCTTCACGAACCTCATCTTAATGTTGGCCAAGAGGCTTCTCACACAGCGATGGAAGTCGCACGGGGCGCCACGCAAGGGGCAGTGGCGGGAGGAAGTTATAAAATGGGCCACTGCTGAGAGGGAAGCATTGTACCGCGAAGAATACAGGGGGCTGAGGAAGAAACCTATATCTTTAGAATGGGCTCAGGTGGTAGAGCATTTCAAATCACAGGATGTGGATGTAACTGATGACTGAGGTGTTGCTGGGATCGTGATCTGCTCCCCTCCCTCCTTTTCCTTCCTTCCTCCCCCGGCCCCTGGATATTGATACTCCTGTCGTGACCTGCCCCCCAATGGAAATTGAGACAGACATTTCGTTTTTTAGTAGCACAGTTCTTTATTGTTATGGGATGTTTTTGTTTTGTTATCTTTAATAAAGACTGGCTATTTCATAATGGGATGATGAACAATGCAGCCAGGATTGCGATCAAAATATTGTTTCCACATGTATGTTGCGTATTAGAAATTATCGTTAATACATAGTAATGCCTAATTTTCTACGACCTTTATATGTGGACAGGTACCTTGTAGGCATAACTGTCGCAACTCTATTATTGGGCACATTATCTATCCAGTATCTATTGTTTTTTCAATGATTCAACAAATTTATGTGTGCACAAATGTAAAGCGATATGTACTTTTATCAAAATCGTAAAACTTAATAAAATTTTGTGTTAAAAAAAAAAAAAGAAGTAGACTGCTCGCTCTGAGTCTGACACAGGATTAGACCTGGTCTTCATTTTTTGGAGCCAAGTAAGAAGCCTTCCCTCACGGTCTCAGAGTTATTTGAGAAGGTGCGACATATCTTGCAGTCAGACGCCTAATGAGAAGGATATAAACAAATGCACTCTTTGTGAGGGTCTTCCACATACAATCTCTTCTTCAGACAAGTTGCACACTCTCTAAATAGAGCCTTTTTTGCCTTCTCTGACATGACTCAATCAGATTTGTGGCAACCAACAGATATAAAGAGCAGAAATATATATGATTTGAGATAATATATCAAATAAAGTAACTTCCCTGAAAGTTGAAGTCCAGAAAATCTTCTTGAAGATCAGAAAAGCTGAACTGAGCTCAGAGGACACTCCTTAGCACAATGTGCGGTAGAAAATCTGAGGTTCTGAGCTTCTCTCAGGGGTGTTCTAGAGCGTGGGATGATGCTGATTGGCTAAGGCAAAACTTTGGTCTCTTTTTTAATAATGACTATGATAGGTTAATAAACTGAGGCCTAGGCCTGTTCTAGTCTATTCCGATCAGTCTAATTTTATCACTACTACTATTTAAAGTACCGGGGACTCCCATCATGACGACGGGGAATGATTCGAGCATGTGAATCTATGAAAGCTCCAATACTGGAGTAAGAGAAAGTGCCAGAAAAGTGATAGCTTGACCGACATGAAAAAGAGTGACTAATTATTTCAGAAAGGAAACTTGGGTCCTCAAAACCAACTTACCAGGGAAGAATGTGATGCAAGGTAGATTTTCAGAGAGCCTGAAGTTTGTTCACATGTTTAGTCGATGTTATGGCAATGAGAACGCCATCACTTTCATTGACAACCGAGGTGCGCTGGTGAGGCTGCCCAAAGAGAATCACTGCGACTGAAAATGCTTTTGGAACACTAAAAACCTGCAGGACAGGGATGTGAAAATAAACATCCTCCAGGTCCAATGCCACCATCCAGTAATCAGAGTCAAGGGCAGGCGGGATTTAGGCTAACGTGAGCATCTTTAATGTATCCCTCCACAGGAAGGCACTGAGAGAACAAATATCTAAAATAGTACTAAAGCCTCCATCTTTCTTCGGCACAAGAAAGTAGCAGGAGTAACACCTGGTACCGACTTATGAGGTCGGAACACCCTCTACATGGCACGTTTGTCCAAAAGGGCTTGTACATCCTGCCGTAAGACTGACAGATGGTCCTCCATCAGCTGCCCTTAAGGCGGTGGAAGGTGCGACAGGAATGAAAAAAGGGAACGGCGTAAACACAGCAGACAATTTGTAGGATTCACTTGTCTGTTGTTAAGGCCCACCACGACTGGAGGAAATATCTGATTCTGCCTCCAACAGCGTTAATGCGTGTCGCCATGGACACACTGTTATGAGCCCCAATGTACCCCAATAGAGGCCCAGGTAGCCGCACGACCTTTTACCTACATTTGCCCTACCTTGCCCTACATAATGGTTCTGGTGCTGAACTTTTACCTACTTATGTGCCGAATAAATGTCGTGTGGTTTTCTTCAAAAACGACCCTAATTTATTATGCATGAGGATTCTTAGTATCATATATTAATCCCCTGCCTAGGACATGCACAGCAGGATTACCATCTTCTGTATAATAAATCTGTCCAAGAGTCACCACTATCGTCATCCTTGAACGACAGACCCACAGTACCATTTCACAACTAGGTAGAACCCCTGAGGGTACCTTTCGGGTATAAAAGAACCACATCTTCACTGGGCAACCAGGGAGAAGCTTCCACGCTGACACTGAAGTCCCTGCACGCAGAGACTCCAGCACGTAGTGGTCTGACATCCCTTGCGGGGTGTCCGACTTGAGACCAAGACTGGGTTCTTCGTTCTCTCCCATTAAGTAATGGGGTTGGCTCTTTCCTAGGGGATTCTTGGCTTAACACCCACATACATGCTAGGTACACTTAGATAGGGTTCTACCTTTTATTTACTATGTCGGTGCTTGTAATCTTATATATATGTTTCTGTCTAATGATTGTCCCAATGCTTATTGAAAATGTCTCCATTGTTTAATCTGTACATCTCTCTGAAAGTAAGTGAGCACGATTGACTGAGCGAAAAGTGCTGTACAATTTCCATGATCCCCGAAGGATCAAGGGTGGTCATGTTCGATAGTTGTAAGAAACTATTTGCTCCTTGGTAAGGTTAGGGGGCATATGGCGACACTGAGCTAGCTGGTCTAAAAGCTAACATATCCTTCGGGGGTGTCTGGAATCAGTCTGGACACCAATTCCTTAGTTTATGTTATCTAAATGGGCAGATCCTATGTATTATTAGGAACTACACGACAACACCAAGGCAGTTTTGTGGTTGTTAGCTGCTGAACAGGCGGAGGACTGAGCAGCATGTTTACCCCGCTGTTCTTGTGGTCTCTGGGAAAAGCAGAATTAGCTATGAAAGGGCTGAAAAGTCTGGTGTGCTGGAGTATGGCTTTGCTGTTGACTGACAGTGAAACCTCTACCAAAGAGGTTGAATTGCTGGTGGAATTGCCTTGTGGGAGCAGAGAAGCCCAAGGAATGTGCCAAGGCTCTGCTGTTTTTAAAGTGCTCCAAGGCGGAGTAAAGATTTAGCCCTAAAAAGGGGAGATCGATTCCAGTTCTGAAAGTATTACAAATTTTGTCACATTTTGGCCGTCCTGAATCGCTTGCATGAGAGATGCCTAAAAGCCATCTGGTACAGCTAGTAAAACCTAAGCCACCTTTTTCCAAAGAGCATGGGAGTAACAGCCAAGGTGACTGATGGAATTGAATGATCATAGAGCTAAGCTTGTGGAGTAGAAAATTATTTTGCCTAAAGTCTCTAGCTGTTTGTACTCACAGTCAGGAGGAGTGGTAGAGAAAGTGTTTGGATTGACCCTGCTGGTGGACACTTGAACCACCAGGCTCTCTGGAGTGGGATGTTGTGCTAGGAAGGCAGGGTTGCCAGGACTGACAGTTTACTGACGGCAGGTCCTGAATAGGGTTTGGCCAAGGTAAGCACCTCGTTGAATGCAAAGAGTGGCTCTGTTGTAGCCTAGCCAGGTTGCAAATCTTCTGTCAAAACATTGTTTTTTCACTTCCTTTGTTGTCAATTGTAGGTCCAATACTTATGCTGCCCTTCGCATCACAACAGCGAAAGAGGCACTTTCTTCTGTAGTAGAATCTAGTGAAGACATAAGACCAGTATCAGGCGAAGTGTCAGGCCTCCTTGCATCCAGGAGCTCTTCATAGCATATTGGAGAACATAATTGTCCCAGTGATCATAGTTGTCTTTTGCAGAATCAGTGCTAAATAAATTATATAAAGTCTGGGCCCTATAATGGGTTAAGGCCAAAGCGTCAGAGGGACTGCCAAAACGTTGAACATAGGTCTCATATTCGGTTGAAGTTGTGGCAGATTCAGGTCAGAATAGAAAGCACTTCAGGCTGTATACCCTCATCCAGCATTGGTGTCAATGCAACAAAGACCAGCACAAGGGATGGCGCTGGAGCCAAAGTGGGCACCACAGTCTGTGTAGGACCCGATGTGGAACGAAGGAGCACTGACGGCACCAAGGAAAAACCCGCTAGTGGAAGTCTGACTGGAGACCCCTGTGGCTCATTAGGAACCAACAGCGCACCAGAGGGAGCCAAGTAAAGTATCGAAGAAGCACAGCATAGCTTCCCGGAAGGCTTCTATTTGGTGCAATGTCACAGATGGACCTGGAAAGTGAGGGTGCGTCAGGACCATAGACTGCATCACTTCAGATGGAGATCAAGAGCGAGACCACGAGGCACACTGATGCCCTTGTACCCTCTCTGGAGACGGGACAGGAGCATTTCCCATTTGGATTTCTTATGTTTTTTCTTCGGCTTATCAGAAGACTTCAACCGTGATGAGGACATGTCGCAGGAACGAGACCGTACTTTCGACTTCGACTAGTCAAGGTACAGCCTTCTTGTGCTTGGCAACAGTTTGGCTTTGTGTTTCCATATAGGTTTTGGGTTTATCTGGGCGCAGCAGTCGCCACACGCCTTGGAATGAGAGTCTGACCCTAAGTACCACAAACAGACTTTGTGCAAGTCCATCACAGACATTTGTTTGAGACAGTCCGTTCACGTTTGAACCCTTTAGTTTTAGGGGGTGACATTTCCCTTGCACAATAGATAACTGTTGACGAAAGGTCTGGTCAAAGACCAGGGAAAAATTCCAGATACATGTCTGAAGGCACAGAAAGAAAGGAACCGACGTTGGCACACAAGGGTGGCGCTTGTATGCGGCTCCATGTCTCTTCGGTTGCAGAGCAATGTCAGCGTGGAGCCACACAATGCCACTTACTCGCAGACAGAGGCACTACTGAAACATGCCTGGATCCAGTCTAAAGTCTGGGAACTACTCATGAGGTGAGGAATCTGCAGTTAAGAAATATCAATCAGAATGGCTACGCATCATGACCGGTACATGGCTGAAGTTCTACCTTTTGGAGACTGAGCATTCCCACCTCATACTGGTGGTTGGATTTTCCTCTTCATTTTCATTCAGGCCGAGATGACTTTCTATAGCATTTTTGCCCCTCTTTCACTGTTTTATGTCACATGTTATGTCTAGTATTGGTTTATGTCTACGTGCCATTGGCTGTTTGCCAGTTATCCTTGTTTGGGGCTAAAATACATGGGGGGTGTTAACTGATGGTCAACAAGGCTACAATTGTGTCAGAATCAGCCTATACCTGTTAAAGGTAATGTGGAAATGTATGCAATTATTTTGTGGCAAGTCAACAGTGTTGTTAATGAGGTGGTCAAAAGACAATTTGGTCATAACTTAGGATGCACTAGGTAGTTGTCATTGAACAGAAAACCTCTAGCTGATGCACATTTTAAGAAACTGCTTTGAAAGTGGGGAGGTCAGCTTTTTTCCCCCTCATGATTAACCACAGTGAGGCGTTTGCACTCAGAATTATTTAAGCTGGGGAACCAGGTTCTAGTCTCGGCAGTTACGCTCAACATCCTGAGATTCTGGGCAAATCACTTACTCTCTCTGTGCCTAACAAAATGAATGTGTCCGTCTGTAACGCAACTGGTGTTCATGTAAAGTGCTTGGATACTTTCGGGTCGAGTTCGTGCTACATAAAACTTCCACAAAAAAAGAAAAAGAATTAGGCAAAACAAGGCTCGTAGACATCTCTGGACATTTGTTGGCCTCTAAATAAGGCTGCATAAGGCCAAATTGTGTTTTTCTGGATTGTAGAAAAGAACATGCCGCCTTCCAGCAGCTATCAGTCACTAGGACACCACTGGTGATAAAAGTAGAGACTGCCATGGTCATTTTAGAATGAGCACAAATGGCAGCTGGATGTTCCTTCTTATCGAAGATGTAACTTTTTATTGCAAAGAGTTACGCAACGCGACAGTAAACTTAGTCACTGCTTTGTCTTTTTTGGCTACATGAAGCCTATGAAAAGCTGATTATCTACTCATTCAGAGTACTTCTGATCAATATCCGAAGGAGACAGCTAATCTAAGGCTAATATTGTGCTACTGCTCCTGCTCCTTGGAAGGATGAAATGGTGGAAGTAAATATGGAAGAGTTAAAGACCGGCCCATGAGGACACCTACTTCGGTAGAAAGGTGGTAACAAGCGTGGGGGACTAGTTTGTTCAGATATAATATTGTAAACTGCAACCAGACCCTGCAACCTGCTGACCGTACAGGAAGAAGTTATCTCCAAATGTAAGCCAGTCTCGATGGTTAAAAGGAGGACCAAAAAACTATTTACCGATTCAAATGGTAATGTTATGAGAAAAAAAAATTACACACACATATATATATCAGCTGTAGTACGAACCAAGTTGCAAAGGTAGCGGAGCGCTTTCCATACAACTATACAAGGATAACATAACTTACATTGTTAATGACATTTATAAAGCGCGTCGATTACCCGGAGGTGTCCTGGCGCTAGCTTGATCTTCTGATGGCCGTAGGCGGAATAAAGAATATCGTGACCGGATTATTGTAAGAAGAGCCAGGTTTTTAAGCCCTTTCTGAAGGACAGAAGATCCATTGTGTTTCTTAAATAAAACGGCAAATCATTCCAAGCTTTTGCCGCACAGTGAATGAAGCTTCTGCCACCCCAATGGGCTTTTTTTATACGCGGCACTATGACCAGCTTGGCCCCCTTTGATCGTAGTGTTCTTTCCGGAGTATACCATTGGAGTCGCCGTTTTAAATAATCCGGCCCTGTGCCCTGGAGTGCTTTAAAAACCATGCATAGAGCCTTAAAGCGTACTCGACTCCTTACTGGGAGCCAATGCAATTTTTTGATGTTTTTAGATACCGAAGAAAATCTTGATGTTCCTGTGAGCAGTCTAGCTGCTGCATTCTGTAACACTTGTAGCTTATTCAAGAATCTTTGCTGAGCATTTAAGTAAAGACTATTGCAATAGTCCAGTCTCGCCATTACAAGAGCTGAAACCACTATTTGCCTGCTTTCCAGGGGCAAAAATGGCAATATTTTCCTAAGCATTCTCATAACAAACATTGTTTTTGATGCCACTGCATTTACTTGGGGCCCGAAGGGGAGTCTCTCGTCCACTATTACACCCAGGTTTTTAACCTTATTTGTGGGAACGGGGAGACTGCCCATCGAGTCCGGCCACCAGTTAGGTGTCCAAAAGTTGGCATTGTTCCCGAACAATATAACCTCGGTTTTGCCAGAGTTAAGTTTTAGGCAGTTCTCTGCCATCCAACTTCCCACTGATAGCATGCAATCCTGGAAACGTCCTTCAATGCCTGCCTCTTTGCCTGGTGTCAAAGATACCACAATTTGGGTATTATCCGCATAAGAGGTGAAAGTGAATTAACGAAAACAGCCAGGACGTAGGTAAATTCAAAAGAGGTGGATTTTTAGATGCTTTTAGAAGGGTAGGGGATTCACACTTGGTCAGATTTGATCAGGGCTACAGTTCTGTAGCCTGCGAGGTAGGCAGAAAAAAGCCATTAGATGCTTTGATTCTTATGGTTTTTAAGATTTAACAAATAAGGTGGCTTCAGTTTCTGGTGTTCCTCAGACTACTGTTGAGATGAAGTATCGTTTAGGTATTATGATCAGCTGGGGTACATCTCTTTATGAATTATGCTAACAATCTTGAAGCCAATTCTCATTTCCAGGGAGAGACAGTCGATGTGCCTTTGAATGGGTGTGATCTAATATGACTTCTGTCTCCTGCCGTGCCATGCCTACCTGCGGGCATATTTTAGGGAAGCCAGTGAGGGTTAGAGACTGCCTGCCAAGACTGCATTTATTTCATCCTAATGGAATAGAGCAAAGACCTTCACAGATTATATGTGACATTTCATGAAATGTCCCATTAGAGGCTACCTGAGCAAAGAAGGCTGGTCGGGAATACAGAAATGCAGAAAGGGCAGCCACAACTTTGATGGTAGAAACTGCCAAACTCTGCAGAGTTATGGAAAACACAAAGTGGAAGACGACAGACAGGCAAGCCTAAAAATGTTTTATGCCTTCAGCCTGGCTCCAAGAAACAAAACACAGAATTGTCCCAATGATCTGCATAGACAAACGTTCCTGAGTTGCAAAGATGACATTCCCCATCTTTAGTGGCAACATGAACGACTCAAACTAGCACCTCTCTATCTCATTACATGCAGATGAAGAGTTTGAGCATTGTGATGGAGGAGCCAACTATCCTGCTGCAACAGCAGATTAATCCTTTCTGGAAGAGGAGGCTGAATGCAGAATTCCAACAGCACTGCAAATCCACCTTGTCTAATCGCAGCCAATAAGGACCAGCTCTCTGACATCCTTCTGCACGGATGCAGAATAGCTGAGAGCAGAGGAATGGGAGGGAATGCATTAAGCAGTCCTTGTGACAATTTCAGCGGGAAGAGGTTTCTTAGAGAGCCATACAGTAGCAAGTGCATAGTGCAGAATATGGCAGCAAGTGGAGAATAGTGGGGATTTCCTGTTTTGAACCAAGGCCAAGAGGTTGATGCAGTATAGACCCAGCTAGGAGATCACATTTGTCACATCGGAGTACAACTCCCATTAACAACCCACTGAGTATAGGAGACTTAATGTATTTGCCTTTACATTCGGAGTGCATGACAGATGAGCCGTCAGTGCCTTTTTAAGGCCATTGCCACAAACATATAACCTTTAAGCAGAGGGTTTCTGAACCCACTCCTGTTTGAGATAATGGAGTCTGGTTGCATTGCCTGAGAGGACCCATACCACACTGCTTAAGATGGAGGGTAAATGTGTTCTTAACTCGAACAAATTTACATGCAGTCATTCTGATGGTCACCAAATGGCGACGTTATTGCCCTTAGATGAGCACCGCAGCTCAACAAGGAGGCGTCATGGCATGTGAATGTGAAGAAGTGAAAGGATGACCAACTGGCAATGGAGATCTGAAAGAACAGAGTGGAAGACCTCCACAGAGTGGAAAGACTCCTCTGATGTTGAAGCCACCATCTCCACCGCAGTTTCATGATTGTTCTCACTTTCAGAAGATGAACACGTCTGGTAAAAAAAAGAAGCAGCATTTGAAATGCCATCATACTTCTCTTTGTTGGCATAAGTTTTGCTGGTCACTGTTCAGTATTGCTCCCAGAAAAGGTTGTGTTTGTGTGGAGAGAGGTTACTTTTGCCATTTATTGTGAAGCTCAATTTGTGTAGAAGCAACATTACTTCTGTATAGTGCACTAGGTATTGCTTTTGGCTGCTGCTGACTGGCACTGCTGTGAATTTGCGCTTCAACCACCACTAGATATATGATAAATACCTGTGGGTCTGTTGTGACCCCCAAAAGGTTGTACCTTGAACGAATAGTGCTGTCCACTTACCACAAAACCAAGCTACTGATAGCGCTCTGGGTGGATGGTGATGTGGAAAAAGGTGTCATTGGGAGCATGGGTCACCATGTAATCCCTTGATACAGAGCAGCGGAATTACCTCTTGCAGAGTTGTCATCTTGAAGCGCACTGAAGCAATGTAATGGCTCAGTGGCTTGAGTTCAAGTATTGGCCAGAGTGTTCCATCTTTTTGTGCATTAGAAGGTATAGGGCACGGCCTGGGTGGAGGGCTTTAGGGGATGTGATAGGATTAGGCTCATCACCCTCAGAGGTGTCTGGCGAGGTGGAAATCTTTTCTCCTTTCAATACCTGCAGCAGCACTTTCCCTTTGCACGTTTCCAGTTTCACAAATACCTGCAGCTGCGCCATGTCCTTTCCTACCACCTGTGAGATTCCACCACCCAACCCGAATTTAACCATCTAGAGGCTAAAGTGCTTATGGGTCATCTTGGTAAGGAGTCAATTTCCAGTATTTATCACACGCTAGTCATTAATGCCCCGAAGGAGTTCCTTCCCATCAAACAGAAGTGGGAGGGGTGGGTGGATCCTTTGGAGGACGTGGACTAGCAGGATGCACTTGCAGCTCCTCAAGAGACTGCCATCTCCTCTAGGCTGTGACTAATCCAGCACTACTACTTACATGCCTCTTATCTTACACCCCAGCGACTGTGGCACGCTGCGGTACTCTCTCAATCTGCATGCTTTCGCTGTTCTGACCTGAACGCTGATTTTTTCCATGTGGTCTTGTCCAGTCCCAGGCTGTGGGGGGGTTTTGGCATGGATTTGAGGAGACCCTATCCAGAGTTCTAGATAAAGAGGTGGACTTGTCACAGAGAATTGGCCTTCTGGAGGACTTTGTAGGCCCCTTGCTGAATGAATATAGGTGGGGGTGGCTACCCTGGTCTCAAAGAGAGAAACTGCCCATAGATGGAAATCCCTTCATGCCCCCACCCTAGCTAAATGGCGGATGGGTGTGGACTGGTGTGCCATGATGGTGCAGCCGGTTTACCAGGTGCAGGGATCCCCACAGAAACACAATAAGATCTGGCGGAGGTGGTGGACATACTTTGGACTTGGCACTACTACGGGGTGAGGCTGCTCCAACATGCTGTCCTGTTGGTGTATGCAACAACTATTTGTGTAATAAACCTGATATGGTCCGTTTCCTGTGTTCTGTTTGGAAATAAAAACCAATAAAATTGTGTTATCAAAAAAGAAAGTATAGGAAATGCACTCCTTATCCTCTCTGGTGTTGTGACACAGGTAATGCCTTTACAACCTCGTGCAGCATATTTTGATGTTCTTGGCTGATATGCTGGCGAGGTGGCATATTTGGAGGTATAGTATGAAAGGTCAAGCAGTATCTGTGGGTGACGACAGACAAGACCCCATTATGCCTTCCCACTGGGGAAGAAATAACCTCATCCCTCTCCCAACAGGTGTTGTGTGATCAGGGGTTGTTTTTGGATAAGTCACTCCCCCAGGGCAGCAGGGCTATTGCATTGGGCTCCTCTGCCTTTACCATGGCTGGTGTCCCAGGGTCCTTTATGATAGAGATTGGAACTTTGCCTTTCCAGCAAGGTCAGTTGCTGATAAAAAGCAGGGTGCTGCTGTGTGGCTGCAGCTTTTGCTACTCATCTTGCACCGAAAACCACACCTAGCGGTTTGAATTTGCAGTGCTCTCATAGCCTTGGCTCAGTCCTTGACTCTCTTGATTTTTCACTACCATCATGTTTACCTGTGGTCCAAATAAGTTTTCTCCATCAAAGGGGATATTTAGCATAAGCTGTTGGACCTTCAGGGCAAAAACCGAGATCATGAACCAGACATGCCTACAGAATGCAGGCGTTTGTCTACCTGTATAAGCTGCATCCAAAGATCATTGATTGCTGGCAAGGGAGAAGATTTCAACCTCTTTTGCCAACTTCTTCTCTCTTATCTGGTATACTTCAGGTGTTTCACCAGTTGATAGGATCAGTCATATCTGGACAACAGGCCCACTGAGCTGTTGAATAATCTTTCAGCTTTCTTTAACCGGTGTTGGGGCATCATCAGTGCCCTGGGTGAAGGTACTCTTTCTGGCTATATGAACAACCAGCGAATCTGGTAGTGCATGTCCTGTAATGTGTAAGGGATTCCCTTGGTGTTGCCTTGTAAGATTTCTTCATTCTTGGGATGAGTACCCTAGTTTATACTGGGACCTTAATATTTTCTGCAGCAAGCTCCGGCACCTTTTTAGCATTGGAATTGAACGAACTGGCCATTAGGTTCTTGAAAGAGTCAACTAGAAAGTGGTCATTCTCCTCCTCCTCATGTAGTTTAACTTTGTGATGGTTGGGAGCCCTTTCAATGATTGAATGGTATGATGTAATGCCATCCAATGGGTACGGTTTTATTACTGGATAGGATTCCAGAGATGGGTATGCGTAGGACTGAATTTTATATATATGTATGTATGTCATGCGTCATCATCAATGTGCTCGAGGATGGCTTCTTCATACAGATGAGGAATGCCTAAAAGGTTTTCGGTATCAGTCTATGCACAAGGAATATGCCACTACCTAAGGTGGCAGTGGAGGGATAAGTTCTCTAGGCCTATGTCTTAGCGGTATGGAGAAAGATATGAGTTCATAAGCTATGACCTCTTTGAAGGTGAGCTTTTTGATCTTTGGCTGTACTTGTTCCTCTGGAGTCTGCTCTGCTGGATGTGCAAACGTGTCCTGTGACAGGATTGATGTAACTAACATTAAGCTGCTCCTGTTCTTGGGATGGTGTAGGCTCACCAGGTGTCTCAGTTGGTGTGGAGGCCAGTTTCGAAGTGGACTTTGGTGTCTACCTAGTTCTGAAGCAGGAGTTTCAGGATCTCAGTACTAAAGGTAGATGGGTTCGGGGGGAGGGGATGCTATGGCAGATGGGGGATTTCAACGTTGAATGGGGGATTTCAACGTCGAGGCCCAAGTGGCTGGTGTAATGGCCTTTCTACAGCAGAGATGTGTTTGAGGCTGAACGGTTGTGGCAGAATATTAAGGCTCTTTTGATGCAATCTCAGGGTTTGAGGCCCAGTACTCTTGATGCTGATGCCTGGCCAGGTGTCAATACTCCTGTCAAGGTTGAACTCCAGAGCAAAGATCATGGGAATGGTGAAGGTGTAATCTGAGCCCTGTATGTGGTCTTCACTGAGAGCCCTGGAGAGAGTTCTCCGAAACTGGAGTACTCTGGGGACACGTATTCTGAACTCAATTTGGCCTCCAGGAATAGCACATGGGTCTCCGCTTTTTAAGTTCGAGAATGTACCTTTAACACCTTGCTCAGTCTATGGTTTGGGGAGTTCTGGTGCCGCAACTCACAGTGAGTCTGGTGACGTTCCGTCCTTTAATGGATAGTCATTTTAAAAAACCTGACAGTCCCAACAGTTTGATAATTTGTTGTCCCTCGCTAAACAAAGGTTACAGACTCTATGCTTGTCTGACCATGGAAATTTGCTAGTCATTAAGGGGCAGAAATGGAAGGATATGTTCTTCATTACCAACCCCTATCAGTCATTCTCAGATTAACATGTCAATTCTGAAGCAGTCAACGTCCGTCCAGTATTTTCTAATCTCATAGGAGGTAAGACAGGTCCTCAGAGTTGAACAACTGGCTTCTGTAGTATAAGAGTCCCAGACATACAAAAAAGCACACCCGAACCAGATGGCAGAAAATATGCAATCTTAGAGTGTTTGTCCTGGTGCATTGCGAATTCTGAGAAGGGATTGGGAGTCACTTCAAGTTTTATGAAAACATCTTGTGACATACACGCTTAACACTAGATGCAGCAGTGTGCAAAGCAAATTGAGTTACAGCAGCATATACAGCAAGCATCAGTGATCCTCAAAGGCAGAGAAAAAGAATTTGTGCAGGTTGTGTCCAAGATCGTGCTAGTGAACATCACCCTCTGAGTCAAAATGAGGTGGGACTTCAGAAAATTGATGGAGTTAGGTGACTGACTGGTGATGGCAGATTCCCAAATTCTAGTCTCGGACTATCATGACTACTCTGACCCTACTTCTAGACTAGTGTTGGGGACTTCCTTTTCTACCCTTACGATTGACCAAACTTTGGGATGGTTAAAGACCATTAAATCGGGTGCCCCAAATGATCCCTGCCCTTCAAAGATAAAGCACTTACTTCCTGAAATAACATCCACACTTCTTACTGACCTCTTGTCGTGCAGTTCCTATATACCCTATGGATAAGTTACTTACCTGTAATCCTAGTTCTCTTCCAGGGGTATCCTCATCAAAGTCATAAGCACTGAATATTCCCACCCATGTGCGGGGACCCCGGAAATAATAAAAATTATATATGAAAAACATATATATATACAGCTCTATATATATAAAAACATCATTTTTTCTAGTATCAATGCAGCTCTCATATAGGAGGCTAAACAATGTAATAAAACACAAACTGCTTTTGCAAATATACATAATACATGTATAAAAACACATGAGGGCAAGAAGCGCTTGAACTCTGTTTTTAATGAGTAAATCTCATGAGTAAACTGCAAAAGAAAAGCAGGCATTGTTAGCCTACAGGCTGCATTGTAAACCAACATAGAAAATGAAAGCAATCTTTCATAAAAACTGGCACCGTGCCTTTAAGGCAGCCATGACCCCTAGCTTCCCATCATGCCTCAGGGGTGACAGTTAGGTCAGTTCTTTGCGTAACCCTGAAGATCAGGGCACCAAGATAATATTTAACGATGAAATAATCTCATTTGCCTGGGGAGGTGGGTGGGCTGCTTATGACTTTGATGAGGATACCCCTGGAAGAGAACTAGGATTACAGGTAAGTAACTTATCCTTCTCTTCCAGGGGATCCTCATCAATAGTCATAAGCCCTGAATAGAATAGCAAGCCCAACATCCACCTGCAGGCAAATGAGAAACGCAGTGACCTTGTTAACAACAACCGAAAAGTCAGCTGTTGAACAGATTCCTCAAGGAGGCTTGACCTACTTGAGTGTCCGCTCTAGTATCTGAGTCAAGACAGTAATGCCTTGTAAATGTATGCACTGATCTCCAAGTGGCTGCTTTGCAGATCTCAAGAGAGCGGTACATTATTGAGGAAAGCAGTCGTAGCTGCTTTTCCTCTCGTGGAATGAGCTTTGGGAGCGGACCAAAGAGGCTTCTGTGCCAACTTGTAAGTCAATTTGATGCATGAGACTATCCATCTGGAGATGGACCGCTTTGATGCTGGGAGACCTGTTCTGATCGAACCATAATTAACAAATAGTTGATCAGACTTCCTCAATGGCTTCGACCTGTCCAGATAAAACTTCAAAACCCTTTTAAGGTCTAATGAATGTAGAGCCCTCTCAGCTGGAGTGGAGGGATTGGGAAAAAAGGTCGGAAGAGAAATAGATTGATTTACATGAAAATCAGACACCACCTTCGGAAGGAAGGATGAGTCCTGAGGACTACCCTATTGAGATGAAAAACCAAGTAGGGCTCTTTAGAACATAGGGCCTGTATCTCACTCACCCTACGAGCTGAGGTGATTGCTACCAAGAAAGCTACCTTCCACGTAAGGTGTTGTAAGGTTGCTTTGTGGATAGGCTCAAAGGGTGGACCCATCAATTTTGACAGTACCAAGTTTAACTCCCAAGGAGGTGAAGGAGGTCGGACCGTAGGGTAGACCTTCTTGAGACCCTGCAGGAAATCCTTCACCACCTGTAGCTGAAAAAACGAGGGCTGAGAAGGAGAACGCCTGTACGCCGTAATGGCAGCCAGGTGTACCTTAATGGATGAGAATTTCAAACCTGCTCAGGCTAGGTGAAGCAGATAAGGCAAAACTACCTCCTCCTGCCCCTTGGTAGGATTACAATTATTTTGCATACACCAAATGTAAAAACGTTTCCATTTGCAGGCATAAGAATGTCTTGTAGAAGGTCTCCTTGCCTCTTTCAATATGGTCATGCAGTCCTGTGGCAGACCTAAATGCCCATACTGGAGGACCTCAGGAGCCAGGCTGTTAAGCTCAGTGACGGAAGGTTGGGGTGATGAATCCTCCCGTTCATCTTGGATAGCAGGTCCAGTCTGCACGGCAGCCTCTTGTGTGGGCAGACTGACAGATATAGAAGGTCTGGGTACCACCACTGTCTCGGCCAGTCCGGAGCAATCAGTATCATTGTGGTGTCTGAGTGAGATAGCTTGGTCACCACCTTCGGGATGAGAGGCAGGGGTGGAAAGGCGTACACAAATGCCCCTGACCAGCTGATCAAAAGGGCATTCCCCTTCGATCCTGGTCGGTAGTACCTGGAGGCGAAGTCTTGGCATTTTGTGTTTTCTTCGTCCACGAACAGGTCTATGCTCGGACGGCCCCAAGCTCGGAAGATGTCGTCGACCACCTCGTCGTTGAGGACCCAGTCCTGCTGTTCCTCGAAGTGACGGCTGAGGGCATCTGCCTGAGAATTCTGCTCTCCCGGCAGGTGAACCGCTGTGATGGATAGATTCCTAGCCAGAAGCCAGTGCCAAAGGGTCTGTGCCTCCATAGAGAGAGTCCTCGAGCGAGTTCCTCCCCGTTTGTTCAGGTAGTACATGGTGGTGGTATTGTCCGTCTGTACTAGGATGGAACTCGCCTGAATCGAAGGGAGGAAAGCCTTGAGAGCCAGATGAACAGCCCTTAGCTCCAGCATGTTTATGTGGTACAACTGCTCCTTTGAGGACCATAGGCCTTGCGTCTGGAGAGACCCCATGTGGGCTCCCCAACCTTGCAGGGAGGCGTCTGTGATCAGAGTCTGAGAGGGAGGAGCTTGATGGAACGATACTCCTACCCTCAGGTTGTCTTTCTTCATTCACCACGGGATGGATGCTCTGGCTGCGCGTTATAGACAAATTTTGTCTTCCCAGCAAGAAGACCGTTGATCCCATTTGTCTTCTAGATCTTGTTGTAGAGGACGCATTTTCAATCTGGCATTGGGCACCAGAAAAGTGCAGGATGCCATCGATCCTAGCAGGGAGGCGATCTGACGCACTGAAGACAGGTTGTTGTGTAAAATCTGTCTGCCTTTCTGAATGATGGATAATTGTCTCTCCTCCGAAGGAAACACTTTTCCTCACTCGGAGTCTATCAGTGCCCCCAGGTAGTGGATTGTTTGAGTGGGTTGCTGCGTCGATTTTTCAAAGTTCACATGTAGGCCCAGTTTTTGACAAAAACCTAGGCACTGCTGGAAGTGGTTCATCACACTTTGTGGAGAGGGGCCTTTCAGCAACCAATCGTCCAGATAAGGGTAGACGAAGATGCCTCTGCGTCGCAGAGCAGCTGCCACTACTGCCATGCACTTCGTGAACACCCGGGGAGCTGACTTCAGCCCGAAGGGCAGCACTTTGAACTGATAGTGGGATGTTCCGACTATGAATCGTAGATATTGCCGGTGATGCTGATTTATCGGTATATGAAAATAGGCATCTTGCAGATCCATCGAACACATCCAATCCCCTTTGCGGAGGTGAGGATATATTTGGTGGAGAGCCAACATGCGAAATTTTTCTCGTTTGATGGACCTGTTGAGTGTTTGCAGATCCAGAATGGGCATGTATTCCGACTTTTGACCTTTTTTCTTTACCAGGAAGTATCTGGAATAAACTCCTCGACCTCTTTGTGACCGTGGAACCTTCTCTGTGGCTGATTTTTGGAGAAGTATTCCCACTTCCCTCTGCAGCATGTTGATCTGGCAGCATGATGATGGTACCGGAGGGATCGAGGAAGGACGACGTCGGAAACGTAGAGAGTACCCATTCTGCAGCGTAGCAACTGATCCTTGGTGATGGCTCGCCACTCTTGCAGATGATTCGCAACACTTCCTCCTACTGGAGTGGTGAATGGTACTGGAGGATGCTGGCACTCATTGCTTGGCTGGAGCTTTCGTCGAAGTAGAGGACTGACTGTTCCCTCCTCTTCCCCTGTTGGATCGCCGGCTTTGAAACTGCGATTTCTGCTGACCCTGTTGGTTTTGGTTATTTTGCCAATGAGGGGTTTGAACCCTCTGTTGGAAGGAGCGGCGATCAGTATTGCGGTAGCGGCGACGAAACTCTTTTCTCTTCTCCAGCCCCACCGCCTTCAGGGTATCTAGCTCGGTCTTCATCCGTGCCAGCTCTTCATCGGTGTGCGAGCCAAACAACGATGACCCGGAAAACGGTAGGTTGAGAATACGGGACTGCGCCTCTGGCTTCAATGCTGTCAGGCGAAGCCATGAAGATCTTCTGGCACAAATTCCGTGGGCGTAGGAGTGTGCTGAAAGTGTAGCTCCATCCGCCGCAGCACTAATTACTTGGTTCGCTACCAAGCTGCCCTCCTGTAAAATTTCTTCGAAGTCCTTACGGTCTTCTTTGGGCAGTTTATCTGTAAAACGCTGTAGAGAATCCCATAAAGCTCTATCGTAACGGCCCAATAGAGCTGACGCACTGGAGACTTTAAGCATGGATGCAGAAGTGCCACATACTTTTCTCCCCCATGAGTCTTGTGTCTTGCTCTCCTTGTCCGGTGGTACTGTGGACGAGGAGGCCACTGAGTGGGTCTTTCTGGCAGCAGCCACAATTACAGAGTCCGGTTTAGGATCTGACTTCAAGAAGGAGGGATCTTCCTCCGGAGGATGATACTTCTTCAGAATTCTCGCCGGTGCCGTCTTGAGAGTAGCCGGCGTAAGAAAGATGTCCATAACCGGTTTCAGAAGTCCCGGTACCAATGGGAGTAACGGGCGAGAGGACGTCTTCTGGTTCAAAGTTTCGAAAATAACCGAAGAAGTACTCTGCTGAACAGGCATAGGAATGCTCAGTTTGGTGGCCCCCCTGGAAAGCACCTCCTGGAATTTGCTTACATTGTCCACCGGAGAGATCCTCGACGGTGGACTGTCAGTAAAGGTGGGCGAGTAGTCTCTTTTTGAGGAGAACGTTGAAGAGGTGGAAGGCGTTGGAGACCTGCGTCTTCTCCTCCTGCTGCGTGATCTTGTTCTCCTTCTGGATGTTGGTGCAGGAGAGCGAGTACGAGCTCTTCCTCTTGGTGGAGAAAGATCCGCATCTTGTGCCAGGCGAGCCAGAGGGGACCTGTGAGCAGGACTGGGATCCCGTCTAATACCTGCCGCCTGTGTATGATCCGCCCAGTGGTGTAATGGACGCATCCATCTGGGAGAGAGGTGAATGGATGGAGACTTCTCCGCTCTAACAAGAGAACGACGTGGAGACTTCAGTCCTTCCTGATGAGCCTTTTCCACTGGACGTTGATGACCAGAGGGAGAGTCCTGGCTACTTGAGGACGAAATAATCACCTCTGGAGAACCAGACCTGGCGATGGAATGGTAGGAGCCTGCTCTCGACGTCGATGAAGGAGACGGAGAGAAACTTACAGGGACTGACACCGACGGAGACCTCTGCCTCGACGTCGTCCGCGACGGAGATTTCTGTCTCGACGTCGACCTTCTTGCTCTCGGCGAAGACATGCGTCTCGACGCCGACTGCCTCGACGGAGACCTGCGTCTCGACGTCGATTTTCTTCGCTTCGGCGGAGTATGCTGCTTTGACGCCGAGCGCCTCGCCGACGGAGACCTGCGTCTCGACGTCGATCTTCTTCGCTTCGACGGAGGGCTGTGCTTCGACGAAGAGTCGTGCCTCGACGTCGATCGCCCTCGCTTTGACGGAGGATCCATCCTCGACGTCGAGCGCCTTTCCTTCGACGGAGGACTGTGTCTCGACGTCGGCTGTGAACCCGACGGAGACTGCTGTCTCGACGTCGAGTGTGTTGCTGACGTCGACGGAAGCCTCGGCGTCGACGATTGGACATCAAACGACCTCTGCTTCGACGTTGATCTGCGCTGAGACGGCAACGGAGACATCGGCCTCAACGTCGAAGATGATGACTTACTTTTCGGCGTCGATGATCTGTGTCTTGACGTCGATCGTCGAGTCGACGGCGGAGGATCTTGTCTCGACGCCGGGCGCTGTAGCAACGCCAAAGGAGACTTAGCTTTTGAAGTTGAAGAATGGCGCTCCTGCGCCAAGGCCCTCGACGACGACTCCGCCGCCGGTACCTTCGACGTCGAGCCCGACGCCGAAGGGGAACATATCGGGACCTTGCTCCTTGACGTCGAACGCGCCCTCTTCTTTCTTCTTACAGGAGACCTACCTCTTTCTGAGAGGCTATAAAGACGGATTCTCCCTCTGTCCTTGATGGTTCTATTGGATAGCTTCCTGCAGTGTTGACAGGAGGCAGGAGAGTGAGACTCCGGTAGGCAGAGGATGCACACATCATGTGTGTCTGACTTGGCCTTATTTTTGCCACAGGCAGGGCAAGGATCGAACAAAGAAGTCATTTGACAGAAAAAATCACTTTCTGCCACAAAAAATTGGTTTACTCCTCACTCTATTATCAAAAGACGTCGAGTGAAGTAGAAAAAACCACAAAAAAACTAGTTATTTTTGACAGAAAAGTCAAAAAAAGGAGAGAGCTGAGATTCCAGGGTCCTGACAGAAGGAGCCGGAAAGAACAACTGACCTGTCACCCCTGAGGCATGATGGGAAGCTAGGGGTCATGGCTGCCTTAAAGGCACGGTGCCAGTTTTTATGAAAGATATCTTTCATTTTCTATGTTGCTTTACAATGCAGACTGTAGGCTAACAATGCCTGCTTTTCTTTTGCAGTTTACTCATGAGATTTACTCATTAAAAACAGAGTTCAAGCGCTTCTTGCCCTCATGTGTTTTTATACATGTATTATGTATATTTGCAAAAGCAGTTTATGTGTTTTATTACATTGTTTAGCCTCCTATATGAGAGCTGCATTGATACTAGAAAAAATGATGTTTTTATATATATAGAGCTGTATATATATATGTTTTTCATATATAATTTTTATTATTTCCGGGGTCCCCGCACATGGGCGGGAATATTCAGTGCTTATGACTTTGATGAGGATCCCCTGGAAGAGAAACAGGATCTGCGCGTTTTGGATAACAAACTGTGGGTTTGGTGGCAGGCTGATTCTGTGCACCCCCACCGGATACGTTATCCTGTCTGTATCAGCTAGCTCACAGTGCCACTAGAGTCTCCTCTTATCGGGGAGAGAATAGTTCTTGCCAACCTCAGAACATGACAACCCTGATCCCCCAGAATCGTGGAAACAATATACTACCTTTCGCTCAGTCACTCGTGCTTACTTAGTTTGTCTCGGAGAGATACACAGAATAAACAGTCTGGGCATTTTCAATAAGTATTTATTGAACAGTTGTTATTCTAGTGTAGCATAGATGAGCTGCAACAACCATTAGACAGTAGCAGAGATATACGAGTAGCAATACTACAAAAGTAAAGGGATGGTATAGTTCTACCATCTTGCAGAAATCATGAATATATACATGTACATAAAACACATGATAAAAAGTGCACCCTAAAAGTGCGTACTCCTATGATGTCTCCATAACTAGATGTACCTAAATGTACCTAGCATCTATGTAGGTGTTATGCCAAGAATCCCTCTAGGATCTAGTCAACCCCATTACCTGAGAGTTTAGAGAATGTGGGACCCCGTCCTGGTCTCGAGTTGGACACCCCGCAAGGGATGTTAGACCACTGCTAGCTGGAGCGTCTGCATGCAGGAACCTCAGCGTCTCTGGTCAGTGTGTCAGCCGGGAAGCCACGGTCTCCTCTGTCTTTCTAAGCAAGACATGATGTATATATACCCATAGGTCTCCCCAGGGGTCCTACCTGGCTGTGTTACTGTATCAGCCTAAAGGATGACGTCGGGCCTGAACTTTATACAGAGATATTATACCGGAGATGTCAGTCCTGCTGTGCTTCCAAGAAGCCTCATGCATAATGTATGAGTTTCGAACTAGGGAAAAACCCGCGTTCTGAATGCAGTGTCGTATCTGGGTAAAAGGTCAGTCCCTATGAACCGTTATGTATGTAATGTAGGGAAGGATATAGGTGAAAGGTTGCAGTGTTACCTGCGCCTATATAGGGTACCTATATGGAATATAACACCCACTCCTCTTCCGACTGGACGACATATGTAACCTATTACTGTACTACCATCTTAACTAGACATTGGTACGCACAAAGTTTAAAAACATTTCTTTTGATAAAATGTTTTAAAACGTCTAAAAAATTCTAAAAAACTTAAAAATATTCAAAAACTTGCAAGCCATAGCTCTAAAGTGTCCGTAGCTATAGTCCGAACCACTATAAGCAATTGAAAGCCATGTATGCCTCATAATGAAAGGAATGTCAATTTTGTTTTTGAGTTCCAAATCAAGTTTGTTTAAAAACGGCGAATTTCTTCCAGCACATGACGAGCCAAATGAGTCAAATGTTTATGTGTCCTGGCTGGTAGACACAACATTTGTGTTGCTTGCTTCCGCAGTAGACGGCTCCTGTAGCACCTCGCAGAGTATGTCAATTGAGCACAGATGATGTTCCACGCTGTCCGCAGCCGGTGCTGGGGCAGCCTGTGCGCCGTCCAAAGCCTGGGTGTCAGAGGAGGACCCGGTGTCCATACCAACAGGAGCAGTTACTACCTGCGGTGGCTCAAGGAATGCTGCCATCAACATTGGAATACGCTGAGGACACTGCAGAACATGGGCCGTTATCGGGTCCAGTAAGGCATTCACGTCCGGTTGCGCACATGATGGGAGTGTCAAACAAAGGTCTAACAAACTGCAAACATCAGACTCGGCCCCTCCCTGAACACCTTCAGGAAAACTCTCAAGACCTGGCTCTTCGGCTGAACGGAGTTGCATACCCCCCCTACCCTCCCCCAGTGCCTTGAGACCCTCACGGGGGAGTAGCGCGCTTATAATTCCCTTATTGATGGATTGAACACGCATTCTCCGCAAAACAGGCATCGGAGGACAGGTAAGATGCAGTCCATCCAGACTGGTCGAAATGACAAGAACCAAGATGCACTTAGTTCTCTTAGGCGAGGCGTGCCTAGATGTTGTACCATGCGGTCACGGTATTTACGCTCCAGGAGTGCTTTTCCCATCTCCTTGGTGACTGGGCGTCCATTGCGTAGCAGATAGAAGACAATCAGGATACCTGCTATTAGAAACAGGATCAGCGGAAGCCCGCCAAAAATGCTTCCGAATACGGAATGAATTAAGTTTGGTATAACTCCAAGTACCGTCTGAAAGGTGCTTATAAGTCCAGAACCTATGGTCTTAAATAGGTGAACAATGCCTGTCGTATCAGACAAGTTAAAGATACGATTTACCATTTCTACGAAATGGTAAGGGCAGTTACTATGAATAAGCGCCTGAATCTCTGCTGAAGACCTTGCGATCTGGAGATCAAAAGTCTCTCGAGTGGAGGTTAAGGGCACAGACTTCTGTAAAAGCATGGCTTTCATTATGCTTAGAGTATCAAACCGTATTAAAGAAACATTCAGTGAAGGCCATAACGGCGCCTCCCTGACTGTATGTGTCGGTGGAAACAATACTTGCATACAACAAGTAACCCTGGAGCTCACGGTTACCAGATATGCGATGCCCGGGAGCATTCCGCAGCAGCCTTGACTGTTCAGCATCAAGTAACTCCCATTTGAAAGTAGCCTAAATGCTGGAGTTATCACTGCAGCTCGGGCACCCCTCAAATGGCAGGACAAGTTTGCTACAGAACCATTACAAGCCCCGTGCAGCATTATATCCTGACATATGAGTGATCCACTTAAAGCGTTCTCACAGTTTGTACCGCTTAGAAACACTTCTCAATCCCCACTCCAGCATCGAAATCTGTATGGTATTTCCCAAGATTCCTTAATGTATTCCTTACTCATTTTTTCATATCTGCCTGCCTGCATTTGTTTAAGGCAATACTGAAACTGAAAAGTAGTGACCGGTAGAGTTATGTGGCCATGGATTAGCCATTCTGTGGATGGTGATTCTGCCACTGTAAATGCTAATCTATCCAGTTTTTCTATACGCAGCATTGTATATTTTGCTCCCATTTGTGCCATTTCTATCTGTTTATCCGTTAGATTGTATTCAGAAAACCGAGACGTGCTGTTGATAAAACGCCAAGGCACATAGCCTGCACGCAAAGATTGCAGCGTCCAGCTTAACATAATAGAATGTAATTGAGATTGCCCGTGTTGTAATATGGCTAAATCCTGTTCTAGTATGTCTATTGCAGAAGATACAATGTTGCCTAAGGAATATATCCTGGAGGTCGATATAGTTAACCCATTGTCTACCACTGCTAGAGATTTATCTAGATTTATATGGTCTATCTCCCGCAGTCTCTCCGCGGCCTCTTGTTGGGATATTTTCCATATTTCATTGTAGGCAGCATAAATGCCAGCATATATGAAACGTTTTTGCCGTGGCTTCCTGGGACCTAGTAAAAAATCCCTAAGATCCATATCCTGTGTGAGTAAGGATAAGTGTTGTTTCACCTGTGTGAGTGTTGAGGTTTTTAGCCAATCGAGGCACAATTTCCCAACACTGTATGATGTCACTACCCCTGGATGTTGTCGCTGTACATAACGTGGATCGGGCCTATGGATACTAAACCCTTTGGCTTTACCCATGAATCCCTCTCCACAGGTTGTGTCCCTGACTCCCTTCAACTCGGTCAAATCACGCCTATTCCTAAAAACCTCACTTCAGACCCTAATGACCTGAACAATCTCCGCCCTACCTCTAACCTACCACTTCTTTCCAAAGCCCTTGAAAAATGTGCCTTGCTTCAATTGGATAAACACATTAACAATTTCAACCTTCTGGACTCCTTGCAATCCGGCTTCAGAAAAGGCTGCAGCACTGAAACCGCCATGCTAAATATAAATCGATGACATCTATTGTTCCCTTGACAACGGTGAATCCTGCCTACTCATCCTCCTTGACCTCTCGGCTGCCTTTGATACAGTCAACCACAATTCCTTACTCAACTCGCTCAAGACCCGCTTTGGCCTTAACGGACAAGTCCTTAAATGGTTCACCTCATTTCTCCAACACAGAACACAACAAATCAAAATTAACGACTGCCTATCTAACCCCTCACCTGTCTCCCTAGGTGTCCCTCAAGGCTCTATTCTCTCCCCCTCTCTCTTTAACCTCTTCATGGAACCCCTTACCCTCATTATGAAACAAGCGGGAATCAATTATCACCTCTATGCTGACGACACCCAACTTTAGTACAAGATTAGGTCCCACTCCGATGTACTTCATCTTAACCATACCTTGAACAAGATCCAATCCTGGTTCTACTCCAATCATCTCAAACTTAACCCAAAGAAAACTGAAGTCATCCTCTTCGCTCCTAAAAACAACGGGCTCCCCATCCAAACCTGGATCTCTGACCTTAATGAATGAATGAAGCAGCATTTGTAGAGCGCATAGCTGCCCATAGGCATCCCAGCGCTGGCGAATGACTGAAGCTTCAGGGAATCACTTAAGGAAGAGCCATGTTTTCAGCAGCTTGCGGAAGACCAGGTGATTGGGTTCCCTTCGTAGCTGAAGGGGAAGGGAGTTCCAAAGTTTGGCAGCATTATATGAGAATAGCCGACCACCACTTCTGACTCTGACTTCTGGGGACGACTGCCAGGTGTTGCTCATCTGAGCGTAGTCGCCCGTTAGCTCGATAGGGCTTGACCATAGAGGAGATAATCTCTGGTCCTTTCCCTCCTATCAGTTTGTGGGTAATGCATAAGGCCTTAAAGTGGACTCTCTCCCGGGCAGGGAGCCAATGGAGAGCCTTCATGGCAGGTTTTGCAGACTGCCGGTTCTGAGTCCCCATGAGGATCCTTGCGGCGCAGTTCTGTACTGTTTGCAGTTTGGCGAGGACTGAACTCGGGGCTCCAAGGTATAAGGCGTTGCCGTAGTCCAGGCGTGAAAGAATAAGCACCTGGACCATGAGCTTTCTTGCCTGAAAGGGGAGCAGGGGGAGCACTTTACGAAGCATCCTTATGATGCCAAAGCAAGAGGCCACCACCTTTCTGGCCTGGACTTTAAAGCGGAGGTCAGAGTCCAGCAAGAAGCCCAGGCTTTTTATCTCGGACTTGGGGACAGGTGCCGCGCCCATCGAGGCTGGCCACATAGTGTCTGCCTTAAAAAGAGAGGGGTTGCCAAGGAGCATAAGCTCGGTTTTATCGCCATTCAATTTCAGATAAGAGTGTTTCATCCACTTGGCTACTTCAAGGCAGGTACAGAGGCAGGTGGAGGCCCTGTCTGAGTGGTTAAGTGCAACAACCAGTTGGGTGTTATCGGCATAGGTCACAATGTGCACCCCATAGGGAAGAACAATGTCCGCAAGGGGGGCCATGTAGGCATTAAAAAGTGTGGGACTCAGGGAAGATCCCTGAGGAACTCCGCAGTGGAGGGGCCAGGATTTAGAAGTGGCCTCACCCTCGAACACCTGAAAAGATCTTCCCTCCAGGAAGGATTGCAGCCACGTTAAGGCTACTCCGGACACACCCAGGTTTCTGAGTCGCTGAACCAGAATGAGGTGGTTGACCGTGTCAAAGACCGCGCTGAGATCTAAAAGGATCACGGCAGAGGAGCCTCCTGCATCGAAAATCTTTCTGGATTCTTCCACGACTGCTAATAGAGCAGTTTCTGTGCTTTGGCAGGGGCGAAAGCCAGTCCGAGAGGGATGAAGAAGATTATTAGATTCAAGATGAGCCGAGAGCGCCGAATTGACATGTTTCTCCAGTATTTTGCTAATTCCTGGGAGGAGCGAGATAGGTCGGTAGTTGCTCAGACAGTCTGAGTCCAGGCTAGGTTTCTTCAGAAGGGATTTGACCATGGCTTTTTTCCATAGGGGGGGGGGGGGACACCACTCCTGCGGATATGGAGGAGTTGATCAAATCTAGAATGACCGGAGCAACTAATTCTGCCACCTGGTTCAGAATCTTAGGCGGAGCAGGGTCTCTGGGCGATCCGCTCTTAATGAGTGCAGAGGTAGTCTGAAGTGATTCATAGTTCATTAAGGGGAAGGTCTTTGGAGAGTGTTCCTTACTCCCTGTGTGCGAGTCCTCTGGGTGAAGGATAGTGTGGCTATCGGTTGGGGCGAAGGATTCGTAGATAGATTGAATTTTGTTATAAAAATATTCCGCAAGTTCGTTGCAACGGTCCGTGGCTAAGGGAGTATCGGGGAGAGAAGGAGCTCTCAGTAATTTCTTTGCAATTCGGAATGTTTCACGGGGGAGTTGGCTGCTAAAGAAATTTTTTCCTCGAAGTAAGAGGCCTGGGCTTTTTTAATTTCGAGCTTGTAGGTTTTGATAGCCTCCCTGTATTCCTTTTTCTTGTTCGGGGAGAAGTCCTTTCTCCAGACTCTTTCAATTTTTTTACAGATTTGTTTTAATTCTCGGAGTTTGGGGGTATACCAGGCCGTTCTGTTGGGCCCTTTATGCGACTGATTGGTTGTTTTTGGAAGGAACTGGTCTAGCGTCCCCTCAATCCAATTGTTGAATCTCTCATTAGCCACCACCGGATCGGTGTCCGGGAAAGGCTTGGAATTTTCCAGTGCCGGTACCCACTTTGCTATGGGAAGTTTTGACCAGCGGCGGGACTTAATTTGCGTTGGCACTCAACTGTTCGCTCTCTTTGTCCAATTCAGTGAAATCACTTGGTATTATCATTGACAAAAATCTAACCCTTAACGACCACATAAAAAACTCTGCTAAAGGAGCTCTCTTCACTCTCCGTCATCTGAAGAAAATCAAACACTTCATTCCACCTGAAAACTTCAAATGGGTTGTCCAATCCCTGGTACTCTAAAATTGACTATGGTAACGCTATCCTCACAGGAACCCCCAAAGTTCTCCTAGCCCCACTCAGATCCGTGCTCCACTTAGCAGCCAGGCTCATCACTGACTATTAACCTTTTGACCACATCTCCCCTGCCCTGAAGGCCCTTAACTGGCTTCCCGATGAAGGTAGATCCTCCTACAAGACAGCATGCATAACGCATCAAGCTCTACACCAGAATGCCCCGTTGTACCTCACAAATAAACTCAAAAAAGCGGGCGGCTCTAGACCGATGAGGAGCACTAACACTTTCCTCCTCGTCCCCCCCTTATTCAAAAAGAAAACCACTCAATCTCGCTTCTTCTCAGGAAACGCGCCGAACATCTGGAATACCCTCCCCAAGGAGCTGCGTTGTAACCTCTCCTACATCGGCTTTAAAAAAGAACTCAAACTGCACCTTCTCAGCAAATACTGGGGTCCTTAACCTGGCATCTGACCCCGCACCCTGCCTCCCCTTTCCTTATCCTCCTCTACTTCACTCCTTTCTCTCACCTCTCCCCTCTCCTCTTTTTTCTCTCTCCGTGTGCTCTACCCCCCCTACCCCGCCTCCCTATCCATCCCCTCACCCCCACCCACTTCCCTTACCTCCCTCCTCCTATATCCTTCCCGGTCGACCGTCACCCCCCCCGTCTACCCCAATTTGGTTCCCCTCGCCTATTCTTATCTAATTATGCCTTACCCACAGCCAAGTCCAGAATCTTTTTTTCTCCCTCTGTCACTCTCTATGTAAATTTATATGCTATTGTTGTTACTATGTTTTATAGTCCTCTGTTGAGTGCCTTTTTCATGTATATTGCCCTCGGCTCATTTCAGTTTGATTTTACTTGCATTTATATTACCGGTCTAATGCTCTGCTATTGAACAATCCGTTCTTTGTCCTGTAATCTTGTTTGTGCACATGTAAAGCGCTCTGATACCCCCGGGTCGAGCCAGCGCTATATAAAACCTTTCAAATTAAAATAAATAAATAAAATAAACTTAGTGTCTGTGGGCCAAATCAACCACTTCCTCCAATCGGGGTCTGATCTGTTGTATTGTAATATGTCATCTAGTGTAATCTCTTCTTGTGATGTTATGTTACACTCGGTGTGTGATGGAGTCGGCATCCGAGGTGTGTTCAAGTCTTTGTTCTTGGCTAGTCCAAGGCAAGACGTCTGTTGCACTGTCTCGTTCAAAAACATGATTTGTCGAGGGATAAGGCATGCTCTAAACAAAGCTTCTATCCCCTGCACCTGCCAATCACTAGTACCCCAGACTGATTTTAGGTCTATGGTGTCTTTCCATAAGTCGAAACCTTGTTCAGACAACTGGGCAATAAAGGAAGCAGAGTAAATCTGTTTGGTGCTTGTTAACATTTTTCTGTGCTGATGTTGGTGCAACCTTATAATAATATGAGGCTGGGTCAGACATTAAACCCTGAAAAATATGGAAACTTTTGTGCAAATGTTTTTGAACTGCCCTTCGGCGGTGTTGGACAATGTTCCCACTGGTGGTATGTGAACACATTTCTAGGATTTGCAGATTTATGCAGAAAGTGATTACCATAATGTTGATAATACATGGTTTCGTAATCTGATGTGCCTTCCAATGCTTCACTATTAGAAAACGCAGCAGATTTTTCCAAATCAGACAACATATTTACAGTTTCAAAATCCCAATCATCGGAAAATGTACTTGAGGTAATGATATCACTTAATGATATTTTAAATAAATGTGGAATTTTTAAAGGTTCGGTAGGGCCGAATATATCGAAATCAACCTTGTCCCCAACTATACCATCAGGTATAGGAACTGCTGTAATGTTCACTGATAAGTCTCTTTGTTCTCGATGAGATGATTGATGTGGTTTTAAAATTAAATTCACCTTTTGGGCTGCAGAGCTCTGCCGAATGTATTGTCCATTAATAAGCATGTTAAAAACTATCACTAAGCCTAACCAGAAAATAAAGAAAAGTACCCCGGTAATTATCCATAGTTCTACCCACGGTGATACCAGGTAAGTTCTTTTAAGAAAGTCTTTAACTTGCTGCTTGCGTGATTTTTGGGCTGGCGTCGTTTCAGGTTCACTTGGATCCAAAGAAAACGCATCAAAGTTTATGAAGTAGCCAGAAGCAGTTCGATCAATTGTTGGAATTGCATCAGGATTTGTTGAAATCGTACTTTGCTCATGTCGAGGAACGTTGACGTAGACTTCTGTATTTGCTCGAATAGCAATTTGTCTTTGATTTTGAAGTTGAGCTTCAGGTTCAAGGGCAACGAGTTCCATAGCATTGTTGCGTAGTCCATCATTCCGTACAGGGGACTCTTCGAACGTGATGAGTCTTTCAGTTTGAACTTCTTGGATTGTAGCGAGAGGAGGGCGTCTGCTACTTTGGAGTCCACGTGGCCTACTGCTTAGTATCAGCCACATAGTCTGGTTTGATTAGGTTAATTGAGACAAATCTTTTCTCCTTTTTTCCGGAAAGAGGCGGTAGAAGTACAGTTCTGGTACCTTCGACTGCGAGGAGCTGTACAGGCTTTCTGTACGATGGTCCAAATTCTTTCTTGTCTGCTATTTTCTCTGACCAGATCCCCGACTTTTGGGATCCAGACAGGTCTTGCCGTGACTGATTTGACTTCCCCAGTGGCGGTCTGCTTCAGATGGACATTACTTTGTTGTGTCCTGGATTCATTCAGATCCTGTAAAACAGCCAAACGATCATGGATGTCAAAAGGTTTTACATCCGCCACTGCGCCTTCACAATCAAGATCAGGTACCCACATTCTTGTCCCAAATAGGACCTCATATGCAGTGACACCCCCTAGAGAACTTCTTGGCATGTTGTTCAAAGCTCTCTGGACTCCATACAAATGTTTTACCCAACTTTCACCCATGCCTAATACTCTAGCTGTTAAAGATTGCTTTAAGTCCCGTTTTTTTCTCTCCACAACCGAATTTCCCTCTGGATGGTACGGAGACGAGTACCGCAATGCTACAGCCAATCCTCGCATGGCCTCCTTGTAAGCCCGAGAGTTCAACGCAGGGCCCTGGTCAGAATGTAATGTGCCAATTGTGTATGTCCCTATGAAGACTTGCAAATCTTTTATAACAGTTCGAGCGTCAGCTGAGTGCTGGGGCCACACCCATAGGAATCTCGAGCAGGAATCTACTGCAACCATGATATACTTGTAAGCCCCATCTCTTTTTAAGGGGCCGCAGCGGTTCAAATAAACACACGCTAGTGGTTTGTCAGATATTAACAATGGTGTCTGTGCTGGACGTGTTACGGTGGAACCTTTCATCTGCAGATAGATGTCGCATTTCAAGACATAGTCTTTAGTCTGCTTTGTTAATCCAGGCCACCAATAGCATTGTTTCAACAATGAAACAGTCGCCGTAACTCCTGCATGTGCAGAACCTATCCCTTCGTGCGCTGCTAGAATCAAACTAACCTACGAACCATATTTGTAATTACTCTATCCCCCACTCCAGGAATCTGAGCAAATGGAATGTTATTGGCATCTAACTTGTAGGAGTACTTGAGTGGAAACTTCTTTGGTAGTGCTTTGCTGTTTTTGCATGAAGCAATGATAGCTACCATAATCTCTGCCGTCTATTCTCGTTTTAGAACAAGTGATTGCAGCTACGGAAGACGTACGTACAGCCCCCTTTGCGGCTTCATCAGCCAATGAATTCCCTTCAACGTGAACGCCATCACGCTGATGACTCAGTGTATGTATCACGTGAGCCCTCGGTAGTTCCGTTTTCAACTTCACTACTTGTTCCCATAGCATTTTGTGCTTAATTGTGCCACCTTTCGCATCTTTGAACCCGTTTTGAACCCAGTATTGCAAGTATTCTTTGTAAGACTGCACACAGTAAAAGAAATTGCACACAATTAGTGTGGGGAATTCTCGATCCGTATTCACTAGTGCCAATATTAGGGCTTTTAATTCTGCCAGCTGTGCCATGCAGTCTCCTAGAGATTGTGTTTTCGTGCAACTTGGATGGAACTTTCCATCCTGCATGCGACCTTTAACGATTGCGCATGCTGCGCTATATTGTTGCTTACTTTCTATGGCCGGTTGAGCCGATCCGTCAGTGTAAATATATTCAGTGATCAAGAGGCATTATTTCGTTTGGCAGAGGGTATTCTTGTTCATATTGCAGGAAAGCAGTCTTTAAATTTGGGTCGTACCTGTATTCTACGTCTGTTGCAGTGAGAGAATTAGCCCATTGTATCCATCTCGGATGTAAGGCTTTAGGAACGCTTGCCTTTGTCGCAGCCTCTAAGGCTGGAACTGGGGTCACGACTATTATACGTTTCCCCCAAGCCAGTGCTCTTTCTCGCACTACAGCAGTCTGAACTGCTGTTAGAATCTTTTCTGTAGATGCAAAATGCATCTCAGCATTTGTGTACAAATGTGATTTGTATGCAATTGGTACTGTCTCACCTTCATTATAGGTTAGATAGGAGTACCCAGATTGACCCGCAACTATACGGATCACCAGGTTGCGTACGTTTACGCGTGTTTAAGTGTTTGGATGCTATCATGTCAGCTTGTAAGGAAGGAAGTGTATCTGTATGTTCCTGTGTCCATTATTTTACTGAAAAATCAGGTTTTATTAAATCGTAGAAAGGTTTTACTCTTTCTGCGTAATCTAAAATGTATGTTCTACCAAAATTTAGGAATCCCAGAATTGACTAAGTTTTTCTGTGATTTTGGAGGTTGGAGCAGCGCGCATTTTTCTAAAAAATTGGCTGCCAGGCTTTTCTCTTCACTTGAAAGCTCATATCCTAAAAACAAGACACTGAGGTGGGCAATTTTTGATTTGTTAAAGTTGAATTTGTAGCCCTCAGATGCAAAACCCAAAATTATAGTGTTCACTCTGTTCAAGTGTTCTAGGTCGTCTGTTAGATAAATATCCACATAGGACAATGCCTCTTCATCCAAATTTTGAAGTAACTCTGTTACCCTGGCCGAAAACAACCCCGGGCTGTTCTTGTACCCTTGGGGGAGTCAACAAAATTGCCGCTGGGTCCCTAGCGCTGAGAAGGCTGTTAGATAACCGCTTTCAGGCGCTATATTTTGGCAGAAAATCCATCTGAGATATCAAGTGTTCCTTTCAGGGTTCATCGAAAAACTCCGAGAGGGAAGGGCGGTCAGAAAGACCAGAAGAGCGTACAAAGTCCATAGAGAAGCAGCACACTCAAGATTACACTTCTAAAAAAGAAGTAAAGCCAAAGCAAAAGCCACAGTTCAAAAAGAAGGTTGCAGGTCTAAAAATCAGACATGCCCAGAATTCTGACGACTCGACTACTGAACGGGGAACGGGCTCTGAAGATGCTAGACAGTGCGGCAGAAGTAACAATAGCTCGCCAGAACCTGATGGAATTTCTGGGGACAGCGGACTTGAATGATTATATCACGATAGAAACACCCGATACTAGGGTAAGCGTCCCACATAAAGTATATGAAATAACACTCTAGATGGAGGGGGACAAAAGTAGAAAAGTGAGAGATCTCTTTTGGGAGAACCTGACGTTTGGTTATGACATTTTATTAGCTGAACAGGATTGGCCGCCAGCATTAGTCATGGATTGCCCTAAAGGAGAAATGGTAATTCTACTGGCATTCTCAGACCTTATTCCCAGGTACTTACAACACACTTATGCGCACGAGTAGGCGGTAGCCCAGGCTCCAGCATTATACAAAAACATGTTGGATGGGATGAGGATTCAACCCACCACATAATTCCTTCAAAGAGTACTCCAACTGCACAAAGGCAGTACCCAATAAAGCAAGAAGCTAAAAAACAGGTCAGTGAGATCTTAGATCAACTTGAATACCAAGGGGTGATTGAAACTTGCACCTCTCAAATGAACAATCCTTTGTTTCCGGTCATGAAACCTGACAATTCATATCATCTAGTCTTAGATTATAGACATTTAAACACTTGCACTAAGACATTTGCAGTCCAAAATGCACACAGTGCCGCATTAATGAATAACATTGTGCGGAAAAAATATAAAACAAAAAGTGTATCAGTATCCTGATACCCGTCAGGTTTCCTAATATTATCCCTATTCCTAAGGTTATACCTCTTTTCGGAGGGCTCCTGTGGAGGAGATCTACCTCGGGATTGAGATCTGTTTCCTTTAAAGTTTTGTTGTTTTTTATTGTCCCACTTCTTCTTAGTTGAAGCAGGTGTCTGCTTGGAAGTGTCCTTTTCAGGACTGCCCATCAGTTGTGGTTTTAAAGCTTTCCCACCCAAACTGTCTCTGCCTAATTCTGCGTATGCAGTTTCAATTATTTTTGGTAGTTCGTGTTCCTGTTCTAAAGGACTGAACTCCCTTAGGCGTTGGCGGATTGCCACTGAAGCTGCTTCCCCTTTAATGTTAGCTAGTATTATGGCTGATACCTGGGCATAGTTACCTAGTAACTTCATCCCCAAGTTCAGAGCAGGCTCTGCTCCGTACTCGTTCTGTATTTGTCTTAATACATCAGGTACTACTGCTAATGAAGGGATACCATGAGTTTTGGTATAAATGGCAGCAAAGACTGTACCCCAAGTGGTACAATCCTCTACTTGTGCTGTTATCCCCATGGGGAAGCAGATTGTTAACATTCTGTGTTTTTCATACGGGGTAGTATCCGGGAATACTGCCTCGAGCTGTGTTATTTTCTGAGCTACCCAGAATGGTATTTGTTCACGTTTTGTGGGCATTTTACCCATTACCGCGTGTAATGTTTGTGGTGTAATTTTAGTTGCTGTACCCTGAATTTGAGTTCCATTTGTTGCAACTATTGCTGGTTGGACTGTAAATGTCCTCATGACGAATTGCGTCAAGTTTTTATAGATTTTAATTAAATCTTTATGTTGTATGAGTAAGTCTCCTGGTGGCATTGTGTCAATGTCAGGATGTGGTGTGTAGGCCGCTAACATCGGCCATGCTGCCCCTTCTCCTCCGAGTGGGCCGAGTCTTACTCTTCTTTTTGTATGTGGTAGGGCGCCTTTAAACCAGAATAAATGTTCCTGGTACGTGAGCGGAACCTCGATGTCCTCGAACAGGTTTTTGTTCTTGCATTTGCTGCTGGGAATGTAACCCACAAATAAAATACCTCAGTTTTGTTTGATTCGTGTGCCTCAATCACGAAAACTACTAAGCCACCCCTAGATGATAAACCATTCTCTAGCAGTCTCAGGGTGACTGTATTACTGATTTTTTTCTGCAATCGGAATTGCATCTGCATCTTCTTCTCCGGCTGAGAGGTGCAGATCTACTACTGTGCTATCTCCTGTCTCAGTCATTTTTTGTAAAGAAGAAGTTTTTCAAGGGAACTAAGATGAGGTGTTTATGCACAATTTTAGGAACACTGTGTCCTTCAAGCTTGATTAACCAACAGCCAATAAATAGTATTTTTCGCCTACTCAGCTGTGGCGGAGTTTGTGCCCACCCACTCCAGACGTCTCTGGTGTTTTGTGAGTAGGGGTCGCTGAGAATAGCACGACTGAACTACTCAGATTCTACTGTTAAATAAGTACCCAACCAACGTTGGCGGCGCCATGTCGTGAAGTTCCTATATACCCTATACAGGATCTGCGCGTTTTGGATAACAAACTGTGGGTTTGGTGGCAGGCTGATTCTGTGCACCCCCACCGGATACGTTATCCTGTCTGTATCAGCTAGCTCACATTGCCACTAGAGTCTCCTCTTATCGGGGAGAGAATAGTTCTTGCCAACCTCAGAACATGACAACCCTGATCCCCCAGAATCGTGGAAACAATATACTACCTTTCGCTCAGTCACTCGTGCTTACTTAGTTTGTCTCAGAGAGATACACAGAATAAACAGTCTGGGCATTTTCAATAAGTATTTATTGAACAGTTGTTATTCTAGTGTAGCATAGATGAGCTGCAACAACCATTAGACAGTAGCAGAGATATACGAGTAGCAATACTGCAAAAGTAAAGGGATGGTATAGTTCTACCATCTTGCAGAAATCATGAATATATACATGTACATAAAACACATGATAAAAAGTGCACCTTAAAAGTGCGTACTCCTATGATGTCTCCCTAACTAGATGTCCCAAAAGTACCTAGCATCTATGTAGGTGTTATGCCAAGAATCCCTCTAGGATCTAGTCAACCCCATTACCTGAGAGTTTAGAGAATGTGGGACCCCGTCCTGGTCTCGAGTTGGACACCCCGCAAGGGATGTTAGACCACTGCTAGCTGGAGCGTCTGCATGCAGGAACCTCAGCGTCTCTGGTCAGTGTGTCAGCCGGGAAGCCACGGTCTCCTCTGTCTTTCTAAGCAAGACATGATGTATATATACCCATAGGTCCTACCTTGCTGTGTTACTGTATCAGCCTAAAGGATGACGTCGGGCCTGAACTTTATACAGAGATATTATACAGGAGATGTCAGTCCTGCTGTTAATCCTGCTGTGCTTCCAAGAAGCCTCATGCATAATGTATGAGTTTCGAACTAGGGAAAAACCCGCGTTCTGAATGCAGTGTCGTATCTGGGTAAAAGGTCAGTCCTTATGAACCGTTATGTATGTAATGTAGGGAAGGATATAGGTGAAAGGTTGCAGTGTTACCTGCGCCTATATAGGGTACCCATATGGAATATAACACTCTTTAACAAGATGCTCAGTGCTGGCTACTTTCCAAAGAAAGCTTCTATTCTCCCATTAATTAAAAAGCCTAATCTGAACCCTACAAACTCTAGCAACTACCGGCCAATTGCACGGCTTCCATCCCCAGCAAAGATCATTGCAAAAGCAGTTAATAAAGAACTTACCTCTTTCATCAATGACAACCTACTAGATGAAGCCCAATATCACAGTTCTGAACTAGCACTCATCAGAGCCTGCGAGGAAATCAGGCAAACCCTTGATGCTGAAGGGAATGCTGCACTGATTTTACTAGATTTTTCTGCTGCATTTGATACGGTCAACCATTCACTGCTCCTGGACTTTCAGAACTAGACTATGATCTATGATGATTCCAAGTCGAAGTCAGTCGTAAATTCTTTTAAGGATAACATCGTGAAACAAAAGTCTAAAACGGTTGTGGCCTTGGGAGAGTTAAAAGATGCTACTGTCCAGGCAGGAACACCACTTCGTTATGTGGTGTCCTCAAAAAATTATTGTGTTCCCGACAATGAAGAGCTATGTTTTTATACTACTTGTGGAACTGGATCAGTGCTCTTCTTTGGGCACAGCTAAGATAGAGATCTTTCCAATGTTTAAAAATGGATCAAAAAAAGGTACCAAAAAAGCTGGGAAGGCAAATGGACTAGCATCACAGTTAGGTGTTAGGCTGGAAGAGGAGATGGCAATGGCTTGGATATCAACCACTTTGCACATATTGAGCCAGAGTCCAGTGGTATGCCAAGTAGGGTTCCAATGGAGGCCAAGGAGTGCTCTGTAAGGAGTCAGAAGGGTGTGATTCAAATAAAAACAACAAAGTGAGAAGAATCTCTAAACAGAAACCCAAAAAAAATGCATTTCCCTAAGGATTATGATATGAAGAGTCCGAGGAGGGGGAGTTTGATAAAATGCCCCCTTAAAGGCAGCGCCCCGACAGCTATTATGCAGAATACATATGATGACTGTTGGAGGTAGAGGCTAGAATTGGAATATCATTGGCTGGTCCTACCCTGCTCCCTCTTCGACCCCAGTGGGCTTTGATCCCCACATTGAATATCCCACTTGTGCCTCCGAGAGCAGGAGGGGGACCAGGAAGTGGGGTCTCTCTTCCCTTGCTGATGACAGGTTCCAGTGATGTTAGTAATTCGGTTGAGAGGTCTCGAGGGGAAAGTGCCCACTTAGGAGGGTCGGATAAGGGGTGCCAGGTGTCTTATTCACCAAGTACGAGAAATGCAGATCATGGCATTTTGCAGCCTCTGTCTCGTACTCTTGTCCCCTGCTTGACTATGGGGCAAAAGTCTTTTGTCCAAAGAATGGGGAATCTTTATGGATACCCCTGATAGGCCCGTCTCAAAGGTCTTGTGTGGAGCAGAGTGCTATGTCATCTGTTTTGGATTTTATCCCGTTATTCGATAACGAGTCTCCCCAGGCAAACAGGAGTTCCATCTTAAAATCTTTTATGGAGATTGATGCCTTAAAGTTGGTGAAAAGTGGTGACCTTACAAATGTGACTATCTATTCATCTGACTCGTCTTCTTATTCTAAAGTCACCTTTGGATCCCTGGTATTTAACTCTGTCTCCGTTACCTTTGCCAATGTTGACAAAGAAGAGACATGGTTGATTCCAGAGATTTTGTTCCCTGATAAAAATCATAACGGACAAGCATAGGATTTTATTGCTTGAGACGCTTAGAAAATTTGACCTGATTATATTAAATGGGAGAACTTCTGTGGGTGATGCTGCCTCGTATACTTTCCACGCTTCCTCCTCTCAGAGTCTACTTGATTATGTCATTGTCTCCTATCAAATGTTTGGGAATTGTGAGAAACTTACTTTCTGTCTAACAGATATGAGCGCTCATTGCCTAGTTGGTACATCAGTGGCCTTTAGTCTCCAGGAGTTAGATTCTGGGAACCCTCAGTTGGGCATAATTGGCTTTAACAAGTCTAATGGTCGCTCCCTTTGGACTGTTTGAATATGGCTGCTGTAAGTGCTAAGATTAAGGGAGTTTTAGCAGACCCCGGGGGACTCGTTCATGGTGACCCTATTCTCTTTTTTTAGTCCCTTATGGAAGAAGTTCCTCAATTAAGCACTAGGTCGGATGGCCCTAAGCTGTTGAAAAAGTGCAAATCCCCATTTAAGGTAAATAAATCAGGAAATAAACTTCCTAATAAGAAAACAGTATTTGCTGTTTTCTTTGGCTTGACAGCATGACATTGTCAGTCTTAAACGGTTAAGATCCTGTCACAAACTCCATGAAAGTAGGAAGGAAGACGATCTAAAATGGATTAAATTAAGTGAGGCAGCTAGCGCTAAACACTCTCGAAAGTACTGGCGTTTGAGCGCCGAAAATTATGGCTCCAGGCTGAAAGCGCAGGCAATTCCCATTTCTGAAAATGCTTAGGTGGAATACATTTCCCAGTTGTACGCAGGTAACACTGAGTTCGATATCCCTGTGACCCTTTGTGTGGATGAGGTGTTGTATTTGGAACATGGTGCTCCCTCTGTTGATGAGATCGTGTGGTTTATAAAGAAGGCGAGAACCTCTGGCGCTTGAAGCCTGATGAGGTTCCCATTGTAGTCATTAAAAAGGAGGCCTTAGCTTGGGGATCTTTCCATGCCCCTTTATTTAATCATTGTCATTGTTCCAGGAAAATCTCCCAATCATGGAGGGTAGAGTCATTGTACCGCTGTATAAGAAGGGCCCTAAATCCTCTCTGGCAAGTTTCAGACAAATAGCATTGTTGGGTGCTTCTGGCAAACTCTTTGCCAAGCGTATGCTTTCTCATTTACAGCAGTGGGTTCTAGGTCAGAAGATTGTTCACCGGAACATGCAGGTTTTAGGAGGAACCACAGCACACTGGATAATATTGCGGTCCTTCAAATGGTAGTGGAAAAATACGCCATTTCTAGAGGCATGCCTGTATATTTCTCTACAGCATTCAATAGAGTTCATTGTCAGACACGGTGGGGAAAGCTTCTTCTTTTGGGGGTTCCGAACCATCTTTTGGGTCATATCATGGAATTACACACAGATACTTTTTTTTCCCCCCCCAAAACCTTTATTGAACATTTGGCATGTTACAAACAACATTTGGCAGACACTGCGGCACATATTGCAATCATGAAATAGCTGATATTGCGATAGGGATACTCCATAATACACATCATAGTGCGACTTGCCAAGTGAGAAAGAGCATGGAACAATGAGAATGTGAGAGACCAGTGGACTATGGGTGATCTATATGACAACTGGACACAATCGCGTCAGACTCCACTTCAGTGGTGTGGGTGTTGGAGAGATTAAGATCCTCGAGGAGCTCGTCGGGGTTGGCTAATCTGTGAAGATAAGATATGAGCGGGCCCCATATATCCGGAGGTCTGCTTGCAGCCGGCATCAGGTCCCAGAATTCACTGAGGAGTGTCTGGCAGTGAGCTGCCTCGGATAACCAGTGTTTAACATGCGGCGCCGGCTTCCGGCCCCAGTGGATTGCCACCCGTCTCTTGGCGAGCACCAGTAGCATTGCGACAAGCTTACGATTGGCATCCGAAATGTCTCGGACATGCCCCAGGAGGTACAATAGGGGGTCAGGATCGATGCGCTCCTGAGTGATATCGCTGACTATGGGGCTTACCTCCATCCAGAAGTCCGAAACCTTAGGACATGTCCAGGCCAGATGCGCGAAGTCCGCACCAGGAGCGGAGCATCGCACACAGTTGTCGTTAGCCACCAGGCCCATCCTACGCAAGGTGACGGGGGTGCGGTACAACCGATGCATGTATTTAAAGTGAATGAGCCTAAGGCGGTAGTTGGGAGAGAGGCGTTTCGTTTGGTATCAGCAGTATTGCCACTGTATAGGAGAGAGGTTGCTAGCCAGGTCCTTGCTCCACGCACTGCGGGTGCGCTCAGTGTCAATGGGGGATGCAGCCAGTGAGAGCGCGTAGAGCCTAGTACCCAGTTTATGCGGGGACGTAGAGGAGAGTAAATATTAAAGCGCAGTATTAGGCTGAGGAGCTTGAGGAAAGGCCGGGTTATCATTTTTGCAGGTGGCCCTGATCTGGTAGTAGAGCAGTCTGTCTAATGGTGCAGCATCTTCCGGCAGTGTGAGAAAGGTGTTACTTGGGTATATGTCAGCATTAGTGCGTATACCTAGGCCGGCTGCACGGCGAGCCATGCCCGCTGTCTGCAGCGGGGGGGGAATGCAGGGTTGTGTGCGAGCTGCATTGAGGGTGCGAACAGTGTTTGCGAGCCAGTGCATTTGTGTAGACCATCCCAGGCCCAACGCATGCACTCCACCGTGTATCTCGTCCCGGGGAGTTTTATGCGGCAGAAATAGTGCTGTTTGCAGTGGACAAGGGGATGCCAGATCCGCCTCGACCGCGACATGTGGCTGGAAAGGTGTGGGGTGAATCCAGAAGTGGAGGAAGCTAGCTTGGGCACATAGCGCGTAGAGTCGGAGATCGGGGGCACCCATTCCTCCCCACGCCAGGGGTAGTGTTAGGACGTCATAGGCAATACGGGCTGCCGTCCCGCCCAGACCAAGGTAATAATGTTGGATTTGAGTTTTTTTTTTAATTGCGATGTGAGTGGAATGGGGTTATTCATAAACAAGTACAGGAATTTGGGAAGCACAACCATTTTTGCGATGGCAATGCGTCCCGCCAGCGAAAGGGGAAGTTTTTGCCACGTTTGTATCCTGGTCTCCAGCCACTACATTGCTCTCCCGAAGTTGGACCTCCACAACTCGTCCAGATCCCTGGTCAGCCAGATGCCCAGGTATCTAGTGGGACCAGCAGCCCAAATAAATGGATAGTCAGTGGGGAACGGGTGCGTGGCGTCTGTAAGTGGGAACAGGATGGACTTGCCCCAATTGATCTGGACCCCGGATAGGCAACCGAAACGGATAACCTCCCTAGTCATGGGGGCCAGGTTCTCTTGCGGCTCGCGAATATATAACGTGACGTCGTCGGCATACATGGACGTGACCAGAGCACGGGACGTGAAGTCAACGCCCCGCTGAGTATGGTGCTGACGCAGGCCCGCCGCCAGGGGCTCCATTGCTATAGCGAATAACATGGGGGACAGGGGGCAGCCCTGTCTAGTGCCTCTCGTGATTGCTATAGGATCAGTCACCTACCCATTGACCCTAATGCGCGCCGTTGGGAATGTATAGAGGAGCTGAATTTTCCGGACGAAGCCAGGACTAAATCCCAGGCGCGGTAGGAGATAGAAAAGGAAAGGCCATTCAAGAGTGTCAAATGCCTTGGTCGCGTCCAGGAGGGCAGCCACCTCAGGCAAAGAGGGATTGATCTGGTCAACACACAGATACTTGGTGCCAAATTTTGATGGGTGGGATGCAAAGTTTATCCCGCAAGGTTAAAATCCAAAATGGTCTTAAGCGAGGTGGTCTGTTGGCTCCTTTTTTGTTTTTCTTATATATTTATGATCTACCAGGCACCTTAAATCAAGTGAGGTGGGATCCTCCCAGAATCAGGGTGATGTCTAGCGGCTCCCTAATGTATGCCGATGACGTAGCCATTATGGATCTTACCCCTATTGGCTGGCAATCGTCGTCTAGTAGCATTGTCAAAGTATGCAGAAGTCCATTTCCTGAAGATTAATATCTCTAAAAGCAAAGTCTTGATCTTTCGTAAGAATGGATCAAGAATAAAGAGGAATTTGAAATGGTACCTGGGTACTGACAAATTGAAAACAGCGGACTTGTATTTTTATCTCGAGGCGATTTTCTCTAAAAATGGCCAGGACGCTGATCTCATGAGGCTCTGTTAGAGCAGGGCCTTTTCGCAGGCTAATGCTTTGTACAGATTTTACAAAACATGTGGGAGATGTCATTTTGGGCAGGTCTTATCAGTTTATAAAGCCAAAATTCCCCTTTCTGTGTTATGTGTGAAAAGTGTTAGATATGAGTGACTGGCACTCTTTTGAGGGAATTGAAGGTCGAATTTGTCAGATTTGTAATTTGAATACACTCGCAGCCCCATATGCCCTGCGCTGGAGTTTGGCCTGTTATCCTCTCATTCCTTTTCAATGGCTGCTGGTTTGAGGTGGGGAAATGCACTCCTATGTGGTGAGGATGGAACATTGCGGGCATCTTTAAGATTTGAGATTTTCTCTCATCAGATAGAACAGGGCTCAATTTTTAGGACCTTTAAGCTGGCTAAGGACATTTTTGGTCTCGATCTGAAGATTTTTTTTTTTTTCCAAGTCCACTCTTAAGCGCTTAAAAAAGGGCTCAATATTTAACATAAGTTTGGCCAGAGATATAGCCCTAAGCCAGTTAAACCGGCATAATTTGGTGGTTCAAGAGAGCAATTTAGGAAATAAGCCTCAGCCTTACCTCAAATGGAATTTGCTCCATAGGAATAGAAGTAAATTTTATTGCGGAGACTGAATCCGCTTCCTTTACGTGTGATTACTGGCATTTTTGGATAAAATTCAGAAAAAGGATAGAAGATATGAGTTGTCCCAGCTACATATTCAAGATCTGAATCACGTATTACTTGTGTGTCCTGTGTTACAAAATGTATGTTGTCAGTTTTTAAGGCCTTTATTTATTAAAGATAACCTTCATTCCGCCCTGGAGGCACGTAAATTCATTTTGTTTACAATGAATGAAATGATATGCAATAAGATTTATCAATTTTTACATCCTTTTTGAACATCTATTAAGGCCCTGGTGTATGATGGGCAGGCGTTCTAAAATAATTTCAGATCCTTTTAAAAGATCTATTAATGCAATGCCTATTTCGTAAGGTTGCTTTTACAAAAATGTATTACGCATTTTGCACTACGCATGTTGCACTTTCTAGGCAATGAAAATGAAGTTTCATATTTTTTACTTGCTCTCCATTTTTTATGGCATGCAATTCCCCCCTTACAGAGTTGGGAATAACTGATGTGTTTAAGTCAGATGGCATTGTATACAGTATATAGTGTTCTAGGGTCTCGTGTATTGTGATGTGATGTTTTCGAATTTTTGATTGTGCTATGTCTATTGCCTTGTTTAAAGGGTGCACTCATAGAACTGCAGTTATTCAAATTTTTCTATTTGGTGCTATCCACGCCGTCACTCTACAAAGGATAGCAATTAATTCTCTTAAATGATATATGTACTAGATCGAGGGTTTTTATTTTTTTTAACATGTACTATGTATCATTGTTTTATTACTCTGTCATGTTATGTGGACGTTCGTAGGAGTTCCGTATCATAATAAAAAAAACTGAAACTGCCCTGCACTACCTCAATGGCAATGAAAACCATTACTGCAGATTACATAAGCTCCTTATGGCATGTGTTCAGCGAACTATAGTACATGCTTTTGTTAAGCCATTTTAGCACAGCACATAGAGGTTTGGCTCTTTCAGTAGAAGGGGGGTGGGGGGGATCTTATTTTAGCCTCCATTCAGTACAGAGGTTGTATGTATAAGGTACTTCTATATACATCTAATTGAAAGGCAGCGGAGCTCTGTATATTATCAAAGCAGAGCCATCACAACATGATAGAAGTGGTAGCTGGTTTGTGGAATGTTGCTGATGCGGTTTGACGTAAAAGTGTGACTCAATGTCTATAAATCAATCACCTCTTGTAGCATCGTCTCTGCGAAACCCATAGTGACGCAGCACAAAGAAGATGAAATAGACTGCTCGCACAACGAAACAGACCCCCTCGGAAAACAGGAAATGTGACAAGATAAGGACAAGTTTTACAGGGCTGTTTACTGAAACAGTGCTAGGAGCATCAACACTACAAACAAACAAAAGGAACCTTCCGAAAACATGGGCTTAAAGAAAAAAAATAGTGTGCATACATGAACTGAAATAGACAAACGTGAATGGTTCGTTTTACACAACACACAGCTGTAACGTTTTGGGTTTGCAGATCTGGTTGTGATAATTATTGTTAATGCATCGTGCCTCTGTGTGAGGACTGCCAGTCTCACGTGTGTGTGTAGCTCTCCCTTGGAAGCAGTTGTATTGAGGGGCTGGGAAGCTAAAGCGGGACTCAGAGGGGAGGAGCCAGAAAGAGCAGCCGACTAAGGGGGCTAGCAGCGATGAGGAAGGGGGTGGGTGGACGGAACAGACGCCCTTAGAAAACAGCAAATGTGACGAGATAAGGCCAAGATTGATAGGGTTGTGCACAGAAAAGGCGCTAGGAGCATCAACACTACAAAGAAACAAAAAAGGAACCTTCCTAAAACACGGGCTGAAAGAAAAGGAAAAAATAGTGCGCATACACATACTGAAATAGACAGAAGTGAAAGATACAAGTAATAGCCTACTGCTTCGCGGGAGGGAGCAAGACAAGGAGGGGGGGGGGGGGGGGGACAAATAACCCACACAGGAGCAAGCTTTTGGGAAGTACACGCGAAGAAACGAATCAAAAGCAATGGGCAGGCTGTAAGCCCACAGACTGGTCACAGCATGTCTCGAAGATACAGTGCATGTGCTGCCTAGGCGAGATCTAAAAAGGGAACAGCAAAATGATCGTACCAACTCTGAGGAAGTACAGGCTACACACAAATATCAAGAAGGTTTGAAAATACAGGATCAAGTAAGTGGCCTGCTTTATGAGTGGGTTCATTAACTAACGGTTGAAGATCCAGAGCTTTAAAGCCCCCAATAATGGACATAGCTATGGTAAAGTCTGTGTTGTCAAAGTGAATATTAAAGTCACCTGAAACTGTCGCATCTGAGAATACAGGGAAATATTGCCTCAGTCAACCCTGCACTCCAGCTACCAGCAGGACCTGGGAGGTAGATAAATTATAGTGCCAGAAAGCATTAAGTTTTTGTAATGACTATGGAGAAGGAGACCCCTTCACAATCTGGAATGGCCAGGTCGGCAATCTGACACGTTAGGAAATAGCTAAACCGCCGCCCCTTTTCCCAATGCGATCTTGTCTGATGATACAGTATCCCGTAGGAAGGGTTAGTGCGATATCAAGCATTGAGTGTGATAACAGGCATGGAGTGCTCATGAAGCCAGGTTTCCGTAAGGAAAACAGCATCCAGCTTATTGCCCGGTAGGAAATCAAACACATCCAAGTGGTGTTGTATCAAAGAACGACAACTGAGGCTGAAAAACAAAGAATAGCTTGAGTTTTCCCTCAGCCTGCGGTCCGCTTTAGAGGGAACAGTAGGCTCACCAGGCTCCATGGTGCGATACCCACACAGCCAACAGCCTTGGCTAACATCAAGGAAGTCTAATGTAGTCTTACAACTAAATGCAGATACTGGGCACAACTGTAGCAGATGTTTAGCACAATAAGAAAGCTGACCAGAATTTTGGCCCCGGTTGGACGCAGACAAGTTTACCATAGGTGCTCCTTTGGCGAGCCTGTTGCACTTGTCTACTGTGGGTCTGTGCTATGCCCTGCATTAAATAGGGCAGAAAACCACGTGGGCAGTGAGCAAACACAACTAGGCTGCTCACACCTTTCCTACCATGACATGAGTGTCCACCTAGTTGGATCACTTGCAAGAAGTTGGGTCCGACATTCATTTTAGTTAAGAGGGTAAAGAGGTAGTCCCCACCCCACTGATACAAATGCCTTGTGAAAATCTGGCAATTTGTCTGCTAACACCAAGGTGTTGGGGACTCTCCTGATGTTGAGTCAGGTAGCCTGGTTGGGAATGAAGCTCACCTGATCCAGGTGCACAAGAGACCGGAATCAGTCTTTTGGACAACGGTATAGCCCAGATTTTAACCTCTATGTTAACTGGCCAAGTCTCTCTGTGAACGTATAGCGGATTATATTGAACAGAAGGTCCAGTCACTACAATAAGATTCCCCAGCACCCCCTGTCTCCTCCGTTAACAATAATGTCGTTTTAGATAATAACAGACCAGCCCTTCAAACGTTTGGGTCTTTTAGCCGCGATCAAACTCGCCAGGCGACTCTTGCTGTCAAATCAGGTCCCCCTTTCGACCCTTGTCCCCCCTCAATTCTACATGTAATGATAGACACTGTCAATCTAGTCATAAATAAGATAATAAATCCTTCCCTGTCATTAGCCAAAGTTCCCAATGAATGGAAGCTGGCAGCGGTCAAACCACTCCAAAAGAAACAACTCGCCGATCCCACCACCCTTACCAACCTTCGACCCTTCTCCCTACTCCCATGTCCAAGCAAGATCACTGAAAAACGAATTAATTCCCAACTCATGACTTACTTGGAAGGAGCAAACATTTTACACCCTAACCAATCAGGTTTCAGGCCTCAGCACTCTACAGAATCAGCCCTCCTGTACACTGCTGAATCTCTTAAAGCCGCCCTTGATCAAGGAAAGAATGCTGTATTGGTCTTATTAGACCTATCGGCCGCATTCGATACAGTCGCACATGCCATCCTCTTGGACCGTCTCGAATCCTACGGTATCTCTCATCTTGCCCAAGCCTGGCTCAAATCTTTTCTGCCTAACCGCAGACAAGTCATCACCCTTGGGCAATATCAGTCAGCAGAAAAACCCCTGCTTTCTGGAGTTCCACAAGGCTCCATCCTCAGCCCAGTGCTCTTTAATGCCTATATGGCCCCATTGATTAGTCTGATATTGTTCTTTAACATCGAGACCATCTCATATGCGGACGACACGCAGCTAGTCTTGGTTCTAGACAAAAACACCACACTGGCGGAAGAAAACCTCTGTCAATGTCTCACAGCGGTTTTTCAGAAAAGACAGAAATCATGCCTGTGGGGAAAGGGAACACCTTCTCCCCCAGTCTATGGTGGCCATCTGACATCCCCCCTCCCCCTAATACAGTAAAGGTAGCCAGAAATTTGGGAGTCAAATTTGACGCAACACTATCCTTCTACCAGCAATCATTAGCAGTAGCTGGGACCTGCTTTCACATGATAAAATCACTTAAAAAGTTCTTTGACTTTCTCCCCAGCACAGCAAGACAAGCAGTCGCAGTGGACCTAATTACATCTAGATTGGACTACTGCAACAGCCTCTATGCGGGCGCCAACAAGTCGGTCCTACACAAACTTCAGAAGGTACAACACGCAGCTGCCAGCCTAGTACTAAAATGGCCCAGGAGATCATCAGCATTGGCTGCTTTGGAAGCTTTACACTGGCTACCAATTCACAAAAGAATCCTGTTCAAGATCCTGATAATTACCTTCAGAATCTTCCATTCCATTCAATCTTCCATTTCTCGGGTCCGCTCTACCTCCGGCCCAGGTTTGTGCGTTATGTACCTCACCGTACTCTTAGATCATCTAACACCAATCTGCTAAAACCCCCAGTGTTTAGATGCATCTCTAAAGGGGGTAAATCTCTCGCAGTGATCGGCTCCAAAGCCTGGAACCAACTCCCCAACCACCTTTGTTTTATCCAATCAGAAACTCTTTTCAGAAAGGCCCTAAAAACCTGGATTTTCACAGCCCCTGACGCACTATGCAATGCACTCATCTAAATCACTCCTCCACCTTTGTTTACCCTGTCTATCTAGCGTTTCACTTAGCACCATGATGCTCCTCGGAGTGATAGCTGTGCTCTACAAATGCCTGTTAACATAACAATATGAAGAGCAGAGTTCAGGGGGAAGGCCAGTTTTAGGGATAACTATGATGTTGGCCAACCGTACAGCTGGGTAAACCATGCTGCCCTTCAGGGCCTGTGCAAAAGCCTCCTCCCACAATGGATGTCCCAGGCGCGACCAGCAGGCCTTGAAAAATTCCACTGGAATCCTGTTAGGGGCCAGTGTGTTGAGGTCTGCAATTGGCTCAGGGCTGTACCCAATTCCAAAGGGGCGAGGGGCTCCTGCAAGAAGCCCTCAAAACAGCTTCTCTGTCAAGGTTTATGAAGAACCAATGATGGAGAAACAAAGCTCTTTCACTGAGCTTTGTTTGAGTCATAAACAAACCATCGTCCTTCCTGTTAAACCAGCAGTATAATTGGAAAGCTGAATGGATAAAGTGGCTTCAATGGATCCTCAGTCTGACTTTCCTTTTAAAAATCAACTGCAACCGTGCAGCATTTTGTTTCCTTTTTTTTTTTTTATGATATTCGAGTGAGTAGTTTAGCCAAACATATTTTATAGTGCCAAACCTTAATTCAAATTTGCTTTATTAAAAATTAATAAACGCGTTGCCTCCTGTAGTAATGTTATTTTCATAAGATCATTTACTAAAAGCACAAATGGTATCAACTGAAATGTGTTCCTGGATATAGCACAGATGCAGAAACCGTCCAATATTGATGAAAGGAAATTTTATTCACAAATTTTGGTTCTGTAAAATGCTTATTTTTTAGTGCACCATTAATAGCAAATCTGCCATATTTCTATTTCATTGTGGCTTCTAACCTCGACAATTAAGTCTTGGTACAAGAGAGAGAGAATTCTACAATAAAAAATAAATAAAAAAATCAATTTGAAATACAGATCAAATGCATTTAATCTGCACAAAAACACCACACCTTGTACAGACACAAAACAAATTAGCCCCGCCTCTCGCCCCCCAAAAAAGAAGAAAAAAAAAAGAACTAATTAATTGGCAGGCCCACACAATTTACATTTCATGTGGTCGACAGCCAATGAGCACCCAAACTTCACATTTCTTCTGTACTATGCATGTATAGCATGTGCCCGAAAATTCCAGCTAAAATTTACCACAATGCTCTAAACAAATCCACACAGTCCTCTAGCTCTGCTTATGGGGTACAGGTTTCTAATATGAATGAGCGATAAGCAGAGATGCAACTAAACACGCATAGTATCCAAAAAGTTACAACAAATAATCAGCAGCTTCAAGGGAGGATCCTCTCTCTGGAGCCATGGAATTATCTAGGTAGAAAACTGTAGATACATATTTTAAGGAAAAATAAGTAAATTGATATATAGCACAAGGCACATCATGCCTGGCCAAGGCAACATCTTAAAACAATTAGCTGTGGCAAAACATACCTTCAATGCATGTATAGCGCGCCACGGTGGATTTAAAAAAATAGTATTCTCTCAAATGATCCTTTTCTTATTTAAATTGTTTGATGTATGTATGCATAACGGTGTTAGGGCAAAAGAAACTGGTAAAACTTTGTGACAGTTGGTAATGCTCATACTGTTTATTTTTATGAAGAAACTATGATGACAAATCATGCCTTTACCTCAGTGGGAGATGCATCTGGACTGGAGGGCCTTCGTTTTCTGCCTTCGTCAGACATACGCTGGCCTTCTGGGCTTCTTGATGTAGCTGGTTCTTCGGAGTTCTCTTTTTCTGCAGCATCTTTGGTTTCAGGCGAATCATTCCGGGATATGCCAAGGTCAATAGAGAGGGCATGGGCTACCTTATCGAGCTTGGACTCTTTAGTATCTGCTACGCCGCCCTGCTTTTGCAGAGCTGCAATCTCATTGATAAGGTAATCGTGCACTCTGTTCACCTCTGCCAAGAGAGGGTCCTTATGACCGTCCTTTTCCCGGCGTTTCTTACGAAGCATCTCTCCTGATAAACACAAAAAAAAATTGGCATATTAGACCAAATAATTGCCATTTTAGTGAGGGGACTTGTTATGGTGACTGGTAAGGTCAAGACTAAATGGATATTAAACAGCTAAAATAAAGTAACAAGTTAATTTGAAAGACGTTCCTATGGTTGGAGGCTGTTTTGTAAATAGATTTTGAAAACAAATCCAAGCTCAAGTGACAAACAACTTTCTAATGTAGCGTGCTTTGCTTAAAGAGAAATTGGACTTACCTTAAGACAGCTTTCAAGACTTGCCCACAAAAATTTGAAGGTATGATGCTCTCAAAATAGGCAATTAGCACGATCTCAGATCCTGGATGTAAAACTGCACTTGGTGAAATGTTTAAAACAAATTTTGAATATTGACCAGTCCACGCCACACAATTGTGCGTCTTATAGTATAAAAATAAATTGACCTAATGCTGTACTAGATGAGGACTATGGCTAAGAGAAGCTTGCCATGGTTGACTTTGAAAGATGCAGTGATTAAACAATTTAATGTCAGGTGTCTGACATCTGACTTCCACCACCTAATATGCCCCAAAACCTGCAAAATCATCTGCAATCTACTCATGATTCCATGTTAAACATCAATCCATGGCAAAAAGACCGCAATTCAAATTCTTTATGAAACTTCATATTCAAAAGTTCTCAAAGTGCAGCATACATTTCCCTTCAATTCATGTAGTTCGGTGCCATCTTTAATAAGAACAATAGCAGTGCAATAGTTGCACCCACAATAGCTGTGGTAAAAAAAACACTAATACGGTACAAGGTTGTTATGCAACACATACTGCTAAACACAACAGGGGCAGAATCCAGTAGCAAATTATGATAATTTCTAGTAATGTGTGCATTTTTATTCCCTCTCACTTCAATTGTTTTACAGCCAACAGTAATCTCAAAGGGGAAGGAAGGCAAAAAAGCACTACCTCACAACACGCTGAAGAGATACATTTAGACCAGCATAGTATTTTTTTCTTATTCCGTATGTTGGCCAGTTGCGAGTGCCTTTCTGATACTTGGTTTTCTGCTACTGGGTTTGATACAGTACGTACCTCACGTCAGAAATGCTGCATGTTGCCTTCCAAACATTATTTTTAGATTGACAGCTAGGTTGCAATGTGTTTTGTTATTGCATGTTAACCTTATAGCTATTGGGTGAAATATGTAAAACCAAAATCAGGCCATGTTGAGCATCAGGATGAATGCTGATTTTGTAGTCCTAATCTTGTCGCACCCTGTGCACCAGAAATGTTTGAAGACATGTCTTCAAGTAAGCAATCGTCTTTTACATGTACGTACTACGATTGCATGAAGGAATATGCAGAGTGCTCTAACTTAATTTAGCGATCCCCGTATTTAGGGCACGGACCATACTAAGAAGGAAAACCTATCAGTTAGAAAAAAAGGTAAAAGTGCTTCCAATAAACCTTATAAAAAGGAGGGACGCATGTCACACGAAATATTAAACTATACTAAATCACATAAGACAGCAATCCCTGCCCCTGGTTGACACTACAAACTGGTAGAGAAAATGGTGCCCCAGGAATTATTCTAAACATATGGGAAGTGAAACATTAACACTATATGAATCCCAGTAATAGCGTGGTTCCAGGAGGAACAGCAGGTTCAGCAAAGAGTATTTCATTTGTGACAGGCAGGACATCATAATAATCCAATAGTCGAAAACAAGCTATCCTACTGGAGCCAAAAAGAAAGAGGGAGTGTGTTCTATTAAAAAAAATATTATGAACAGCATAGCAAGATGATATACTCACTCAGAGGGCGGGAAATCCTGGAGAATGGGGAGAACGAAAACAGAATACAGCCCTGCTAAAAAGCTGCACCCAAAAGGTTTCTCCCACTACATTATCTGTTTTAAAGCCGGACACTAGAGTAATGTTGGGTACAGTAATAGCTGATTCATGGTGGCCTCTCTGTCTATTGCTGCAGTGCACACTGAAGAAAAACACATTGGGTCCCTCTCAGAAGAACACTGCTGCCTTATGAAACTTCAGGATGCCTCCTACCTGGACACAGACTTATAAAGGTATGCTAAACCACTGCAGCTAAACTCAATTTACAAACCGATGTTTTGATTTTTGCTCATGTTGAGATCTTATCATACATTATGACCATTTTTACTGCTAAGTAATTAATAGACTTTTGCTAGGGAGACCAGATTATGCAAAAAATAAGACACCACAATCATCTGATTTGAGACTAATAACTTTAAGAATGAAGAGTACATTCTCAAGGATGTTAAGTGAGGTGAAACACTGAATGGTCCTCACAATCCTGGATGAGTAATGACCACTTGAAAAGTCAGCCAAGATTAATGCTGTAGGTCTGACTCAAGCAAGAGTTAAAGAGTTAATTGATTAAAAGAACTATATTAAATTCACAAAGAAGGTCTGGCCTCCCAATATTTCGGCAAGCTGTGAGTGTCCCTGCAACAAATCTTTAAGCTCAATGAAACTTAAAAAAATGTGCTTGATAAGGGCATCCACAATAAGCTGCAACAGAAGCCAAATGTACTTTTATGAAAGAAACTGGAGATCCGAGTTTGCCAACTGTGAATGGCATTAATACTAATCTTGAGTAGGATCAATCTGGCTCTCCAAATACAAAATGTAGAGCATCTGAGGACACGATTATATTGTGAGGACACCTTGCCTCTTTAAACTTGTGCCTGCATTCAGAAAGATTTAAAATGTCCATACTGCAGTATCTGAAGAGACAAGTGGTCAGGCTCAGTGCTTGTAGGCTCCAGTGAAAGAAGTATCCTGTCTCGCATCATGGGACAGATATTAAACCAGCATAAAAGCAACCTGCATGACTCCTGGGAAGGAGAATGTCTGGAAACATCCACTGGTAGACCAAGTGTTTATCATTAGTGACTAATCTTTTTTGTGCTTTCTCACCGTGAGCACAACCTTCCCATGCAATGTTGCCCAGAAGAGATCAGACCTGTCTGAGTGATAGGGGTGTTGGTGCTTAAGAGAAACAATATTCAAATGTATAGATGGCAGTCTTTCCTCTGAAGGAAACACTTTTACATGTAGTGTGACTAAAGGAGTATCCAAGTATTGAATTCTATGCTCTGGGTGAAGAATCAATTTTAATAAGTTTATCTGCAGCTATAGCTCACACAGAAAAGAACAGACTCCATGTCCTTTTGAAGTTTGAATGCGGAATTGGCTGTTACCAGATAATCATCAAATGACTGGTAGACAAAAATTCCATTCTTTCACAGAGATATAACTGCTATCTCCATGCACTTCAAAAATACTCCAAGAGCTGGCTTCCGGCCAAATGACAGGACACAATATTGATGACGAGCATGACCTACTCGAAAGTGCAGAAACTTCCAATCCGTCTTGCCATTAGGGATATGAAAATATGACCATCTATAAATACCATCCAAACTCCTTAGTGAAGGTGGGAATATTTTTTTAAAGTTAGGCACACAGACGTTTTTCCCTTTTGATCCATTTGTTGGCATGTTTTAGGTCCAGAATACGATTAAACACAATTTTTGACTTTTTTCGGCACCAAAAATTGCGAGTATATTCCCTTGCTCTTTCACAACTTGGGGAATTTTCAATGGCTCTTTTTGAAGGGAAGAGCTTCCATTTCCTGAGTCAGTAGTTTCAAGTGTAGTGTTTGTCACTTGCAGAGGAATGGAAGGAGTAGACCGAATTTGATTTACTAAACAGACTGCGCACTATCTAGCCCCAAATGTCTTTTGTGAGCATCTGATATAAGGGAAAATGGTGAAAAATTCTAGGATTCAATTTTTAATTTTCAAGCAGCTCTGTTCTTAACTTTGGGAAAACTCTGGAAGGTGGAGAGTCCGGTGATCTTACTGAAAGCCTACTTATGTCTGATGAGAATGCGTCCCTTCTCCAAGGGGGAGAACATCTTGATTTGTGTGACCTGTTGGCAGTACTCCCCTGGAGCATCTAGACTAGCTATATTTCTTTTCTTTTTTGCGAAGATCATTATAAGCAGATCAATGAATGACAACGATTTTATTGAACAGATGGAGGTGGCACAGGAAGATTTGAATACATAGGAGGTAATAGTGATGATGCAGAAGGATCTTCTTGACCACTGGGCAACAGTGAGTCATCCTCCACTGATAACATTAGTTTTGGCATTGTATGGGAGGGACACAGTAGCTCCAAAGAAGATGGAATATTAATTATTTGAATCTGGTGCTTACTAGCTCACTGCAGGACAGCATCTGGCCTCTTGCCGCTGCAGGACAAATTGATAGGTCACTCGCAGCACTTTCTTACACAGAGGCTCATTGAGGAAGAGCCACCAACACTGACTGGGAAACTACTGATATCCTCAACATTGATTTCGTCAGCGTCAAATGTCTCTACAGTGAGTGCCTAGCTGTGAAACGCCTTTATGCCGACCAGCAGCATCAATGACTCAACGAATACATGAGGGCTCCAAAAATGGAGTCAGACCAATTCACACCAGACCCTAAAAAATAAAATAAAAAAATAAAAACCTTGCGTGTTTTTGCCACCTTGCATTTCACTGGCTCCTGTCACCTTGCCCCCTACTTTGCTGAGGCAAACTTACTGCCTATCCTCACCTATATGGCATCACCAGACTGATTTTGCATTCCGTGATGGAGTGAGAATCCGGGAGATAGACAGCACAAACTTTGTGTCTGTCCTTCAGGATATCTTTATCCTCACAAGGTGCAGGTGTCAAAAAGAGCTAGCATAGTGGCCCCACAGCACTTACTGCAGAAAAACCCGACTTTAAGCCAAAAAACAGCCAAAGAAAAGCAGCAGTGTTTGGAGATCCTTCTCTGGAAAGCTGGAAAAACAAACCTTCTCATTGACCCTGCACTGCATCACGCTTTCAAGGCCTGTACCAGGTCCAACGACAGAGTGAGGTCCTGCATGAGCCATTCTGTTTTTGTTTCAGCTCTGCTGCCATATCAGGAGCTAGCTCTTCTTGCTCTTCAGGACTGGATTACTAACCAACCTCATGTATTTTGGACTGAAAAATTCACTACTTAGTTTGGCTTGTGTTGCATATTGGGAGTTTTTGAATGCAGTGCCTTTTATGGTAGGGCCAGAAAGAATATTTCATCTAGTGAATAACGCACTATATATGCTACAAAATCTGGATAAAGGGTCTAAGGTTGCCTTTGACAGAGTTTCTACCTTTCACCCTCGTTTTTTTGGACGAAAGGCTCCTCCTATTTTCGTTTTCCCTCTTAATGTACTTCAGACTGTTGCCACTGATTCGTTTGCTACACATATGTAGAGCCTGGAGAGGTCCAGGATGCCTTTCATTAAGTCTAGAAAGCACAGAAGCAGATTTCTTTGAATGGGTGAGGTATTGAGCGGTGTGGGAAGCACACAGTATTTTCACTATGCAGCAGGAGATGGTGTTGTAGCCATGTCACCTCTTGTCCTTCATTTGATCCATTCTCCAGTTGTAGTTGAGGTACGAGCTTTTCTAGATGTGTTACAGATGCATGTGACTGTGGGCAGTGTAAGTGTTCATGCACAGACACAATTCAAAACTGTTCCTGTAAACTTGGGGCATTACCAGGACCTACTTTTTGAAATGATGCATGCAATTTTAAGGCACTCAATCACAGCAGATACGTAGGTGGTCACTGGCTGAGGAATGCAGGGTTGCTTGAGAAGGCTTTGCAACAGTCGTAGGCTGTTGTCATTGGTGTTTGAAACTCATTGGGTCAGTGGTATTGGTAACATCCTTCATCGCAAGCACTTGTTTGTGATGCAATTGTTTGCTATCTGATGATCTCAGAGGTCTTCATTTTTTTTGCCAGTTCTTAAAGGCGGCTTCCCGACTACGAGCTGTGCAAGCACAACAAACAGGCTAAATGTTATAAAAAGAGATGTCGCATAAGTATTTGCTTTTTCCTTCTGTGGATTACCTGCCTTTTTGATATGCTGTAGGGAGGAAGTATTCGTTCTGGATTCCTGTAGTCTATTCCTTCACTTCCCTACCCCCACTGTAGGGATGCAATAGGTCCTTTTTCATATCACTTATTTGTACCATCCAAGAGCCCCATGGCTCTACTAGGCCTGGACTCTACAATAAGACATTTTTCCAAGTCCATTGCTATTTGTCCTCAACTTCTGGGACATGTGATACAGAATATGACTCTGTTGTGAAAGGCCAAAACCTGTGAATTTGATTGAGCAAGAGAGACCATTTTCCAATACAGCTTCTGTTTCATTTGATGAAGAATGCAGATATATGAGACGAGTACCCATAAGGTTTACGAAATATAAATCTGTTATGCAAAAGTTACCACCAGTATGTTGTGCATAGCCGACAGATCTGTGTATTGTATAAAGTTGATACAGGATTTGCACTGTTTGAGCTAAAGTATATGGTTTAGACGGAGAGCGTGGGCTTGTTCTTATCTGAGGGATGGCTATGTTGTGTGCAGCCTGGGTCTTAAATTATTCAGTGGCACAACTATGCTAACTAGAAGCAAAACTGGTTGGCCTCTGGATTTTGGAAGATGGTTTGTTGTCTGGTGATTTCCCACTATTAGATCAGTTTACATCGAGTTTTAGCTCTTCTGAATTAAACTTGGTCCCGCAAGATGGCTCTCCTTGGTCAAGTCTATGCTCCGTCTCAATGGAGGGATGATACGATGTATATTTTTGTACTACAAATGAAACTTGCTGTCTAGTACCAAAACTAGTAAGTTCATCACACAAAAGTTAGGAGAGGGATTTCAAGCATTGGGATTCATCAAGAGTGGGCTTGGGCAAGGCATACAATGCGAGACATAGCATACTTGGTTGTGACTCCCTCAAGCTCCTTGGAATTTTATTTATGTACCTTTCTTCTGCTAAGCATCCCAGTGTAGCCCCATTCTATCACCTTGGACTCTTATGCTCCTTCAAGATTGCAGCTGTTTTCCTTCTCCCCTCGAGGGGGGACACCATAAACTAATCACAATGCCACTATAGCCCATAACGGCATCCAATCAGTCTGGTATCAATGCCTCAATTCATCTGTCATTTCTTCACATGAAAGGGACAGTTATCTTATTAACTTATGCTACTCAACACTTTGTTTTACCTAAACTATTGCGATCAGAACGGTGTACTTAGGCATGGTATGCCTTATAGTTGTGTACCACTATGGTCCCAGGAGGCTTCAACTTAAACACGCACATAATAATCTATAAAAGAAAACATAAGACAGAACTCCTACCAAGCAGCACACAGCCAGGACAGGTCAGCAACTGGCCGTCATGGTTCCCCCACAGCACTCCCGAAGTTACGGAAATGCACATGCCAAAAATCAGGCAGCACCCTGGTGATTTGGTAAGACCCCCTGCCTCACTCAAACAATACAACTCACTGATATGTATGACTAAGAAACAGTGCTATAATTTGACAAGTCAAACCAGGTCTGCAATAGAATACTCAAAAACAAGGCTGAATGTGCCCAGACTATTTATGTTGAAGGTAAGCTATGTAAATAAATCACACAATGCTACTAAATTTGCTCAGCTCTAGCGTAGATCTGAAGAAAAATCACCATGTTTTTAAAAATAATCACGCCGACCTCAAAGGATTTGCATGCTTCATGGAAAGAAGGAAAAAGCCCAGTGTATGGCGTTCTAAATCTACACAGTTAATGCCTTGTACAGGCGTGCTTGGATAAAACTGATTAACTGCTTAGCTGTGACAATCATTCACATTTGACAGGCTTATGTTCCAATGCCTACACTAACAGTATATTAATGCAAACAAGCCTGGGCACGTTCCATTGCGGACATTAAACAACATGACCAAGTAAAAATGTAACATAAGGACGATGTATGGCAATCCTATAGAATAGGTGTCTCCAACCAGTCGATCTTGAGCTACCAGTAGCTCGCAGAAACATTAACAGTAGCTCCCAGCCTTGAGTTCATTTTAAACTAAGAACTGCAATAAATAAGTGTTGTGTTTTCCTTTTAAAGTTAAGGAAAGGCTATATTTATTTTATGTAATTATTAGGCTGCAGATAGCAAAGCCTGATAATGAGCAGTGCTCCACTCAGATTTATGACCCAGGTGGGTCACAGAGGTTCTGAACTGAAGCACTGAGGTATTTAACTACTAATTAAATAAAAGTCGATCTCAACTCAATATTGGAACATGAGAACAAAATGATGTTTCAGAAAGCTTTTAAATGAGAGAAAATAAAATAAATTGTTAACTTAATGTTAAAGTTAACTCTTCAGTTTAATTTTCTCCCTTTTCAAAGTGTTGCATTTACTAACAGCAGGCATCTTGCTCCCAGTGGCTGGTTCACACAGTGCTATATCTATAACTGAAAAATACAGTAATTTTCTTTTAAATGAGAGAAATTTAAAGTGAAGATAAAATGTTTCTATGAAACATTGTCTTAATGTTTATCTCTACTGTAAATTAAGCCAATTAAGTTCGAATGTTTTATGAAGCATGTTTCTTCACTTTACATCCCTCACATTTAAACAAATGACTATTTTCTTGTTATGATTCTGGCACCGTACAGGCCACTGGGAGTAAAATTCCTGTTTGTAAAGAAACTTTATATATAAAAAAGAGAGAGGAACCCTTGGTAACCCAAAGGACTAGGGTTCAAACAAGAACTTTATGCAAAAACGTCCCTTGGGAATGTTTTGTGTCCCCACCTTACTTCACACTCATAATCAAAGTCACATGCATATAGAGCCAATCATACCGACCACATCCACGCCTTGAGTCTGCTACGTATTGGCACAAAAAACCTATAGTTTATTAAATTGATAAAAATATTTTTTATTAAAACAATATATTTTTCAAGACATTACACAATAAAACCAATTCTATCAGAAAAAACACAATAGAGCACTTACAATGCATTCAATAATAGAATCAATTGATCCCAATAAAATACAAAAAATATTGCACGAGAGTTTAAAAACAGACAGTAACTTTTGTCATCAGTTGCCGCAATCAAAAAACAAGATTTCACCACATACACCTTGATGCCTTACAAGTCATAAACATCTAAGGTAATGTTCAAACAGATAGATTTGTGGCTTAAATACAAGCGTCGACGCGTTTCGAAGGTATGTTCACATAACACCTTCTTTTTCAAGACAATGATAGTGTAACTCCCGTTCTTTTTTAAAAATATGAAGCGAAGATAAACCAGTCTGCCCCAGAGTCATACGGACTTTATAGTCCCAGAAGTATTTCCTATTAGGACGTCCCGGTTCGTCCCGGTTCGTCACTTTATAATTCTATATGCTCTGTACAAACTTCGGGCGTCCAATTCACAACAGCAGACTAGCCTTAAATTAAGAATCACAGCAGGGCGCGTAGGTCCTGGTATTTCTTCTATCAGAAAGTTCCTCTATTCCTTGTAGGCAATATTTCAAGGAAACGTATCCTTCACAGTATTATTTAAGAAGAACTCCTTTAAAATTTCTTTTTTGAAGTGGGGCTTTTAGATTCTCTCGAGCTCTTTCTCACATCAGGAAAGTAACCGGCGGCGTATCCATACGTCCGTCCTGGCGCCGTGTTCAAGTTTCATGACAAAAGTTACTGTCTGTTTTTAAACTCTCGTGCAATATTTTTTGTATTTTATTGGGATCAATTGATTCTATTATTGAATGCATTGTAAGTGCTCTATTGTGTTTTTTCTGATAGAATTGGTTTTATTGTGTAATGTCTTGAAAAATATATTGTTTTAATAAAAATATTTTTATCAATTTAATAAACTATAGGTTTTTTGTGCCAATACGTAGCAGACTCAAGGCGTGGATGTGGTCGGTATGATTGGCTCTATATGCATGTGACTTTGATTATGAGTGTGAAGTAAGGTGGGGACACAAAACATTCCCAAGGGACGTTTTTGCATAAAGTTCTTGTAAAGAAACTTTGACATGGGAGAAAATTAGTGACAAATTTTATGTAATGCATATAAACAAAGTTAACGCGTCAGTTAAATCTTCTCCCATTTCAAAGTGTCGCATTTACACACAGCAGGCATCTTGCTCCCAGTGACTGGTAGACACTGCCATATTTATAACTGAAAAATTCTGCCAATTTCTTTTTAAAAGGGAGAAATTTTAAGCGCAGAAAAATGTTCATTATTAGGAACATTTTTCAGCACTTTACATTTCTACCATTTAAAAACAAAAATGGTTGTATGTTTGTGTTGTCCATGTAACAGTGTCACATATGGTGAAAGGTATGTCCTGTGCCACAAGTACATATGACAGGCTCTCAGTCACCCATACACATATATCCCATTTGTTCACACACATCCATACATCCCCGCACATGGCAGCCATACCATTGTATCCCTAGTCACAGTATTTTGTTGAAACCAAAGTATCGGGCTCCATGGACATTAGGTTTAAAGGTAATGAAACAGGGCATGGAAGTGTCTGGTAAAAACGCGCAAGTTACTTGGTCTTCAGTACCCACGACGATTTTCACTCATCAGAAGTAGCTCTCATTACAGTAAAGTATGGAGACCTCCGATATCGAAAAACACAAATACGGCACAAAATGTTACATATCAGATGGCATAGTGAGTTAAGAGCTCTCTGCAAATATCAGCAGGTCACAAGTATAAATTTCAGCACAGCGAAGTCTTTTATCCATCCAGTGAGGTTCATAAAATAAGTACTAATAAACTGGTGAGAGTAACACCAATGATTTACAATGCTGTCCATTTTTTTCCGAATTGTGACAAATGTGTACTTCAACATCAAGCAGTAAGTGAATGCTTCAGCATTTGCTAAGTTAGTGAAAACTGGCCATGTGGGCAATGCATATCTTTCTTCCGGATAAGTCTGGGCGAACTAGGCACTAGATAAGGAGGACAATGTGTTTATGAGTAGCGCACTAAGGGGTAAGCATGTAAAATTGCCTGGCTTCATTCGGAGATTAAAAGTGAAAACAAATAAATACGTAAAAGCCTATAAGGAGTGATGTGAATTAAGTATGTATCAATGGAGGTCTAGTGTGCGAGGCACAGGTTAAAAATCAAAATTTGAGTGTAGCACAAAGAAGACAGGAAAATAATAAATGGTCACACTTTATTAAAGACCTACTCATAGAAATACATGTCAAGTGCATTTCGTGTAAGCGTATACCTGTATGGTTGACAACTCCATGCTGCGAAATCTAGCACCTGCAATAATGGTTCTTTGAACGCAAGAACGTGCACTCACCCTCGCCAGGTATGCACGAAGCAACGCTTCTAATGACCAAGTGTCATACCTTGCTGTTTGTTCAACTTTTCCAGCTCAGTCTGCAAATACTGCAACTTCTTGTCCCGCACCTTCCGCTCAGTCTTTAGTTTCTCGAGCTCTGTAGTGACCTAAAATCGAGCATGACGGGGAGTAAGAATATATTTTAATTAACAGACTAAGATACATACGGCAGAAGCTTATGTTACATCAGACGTAACTTCGGTATGTGGAATCTAAACTTGTACCTCACTCTCAGCTGATTAATCCAGAGCGACAGCAATAACGATTAGAAAAAGAAACACTTCTGGAACTCTAAACAGACTATGACGTACAGGTGATGTATGAGTCAATATGTTTTTAACACATCATGGAGGATTTTAAGAGGGTATCAAGGTGCTTATCAGCTGGCAATTAATGGAAAAGGAAATGGCTATGAGGAGCCAGGCTCTATACAAATGCTATTTTAGTTCCAAAACAAATAGTCTGGAATGCAGTTTGAACCTTAGTATTCCATGTTCTGATGCAAGGTTCGCAAATAGTAGAAATTAAACTGCCCCAAACGTATGAAAAGGAGTTACACTTTCAGTCAATGCTGTGAGCATTCAAGAGCAAACAAAGTCAAGCACCAGAACGTTTTGAAAGGTATCAGTCTATTTAGGACTATCAATATGGCTCTCTGATGTTTACTAGTGTATATACTCATTGTTAATCCGAATACAATCTCGATGAAGCCCCGATTACTATTATTGTTCAAAATAAAGCGCCCTCAAACTCTTTTTTGGTCTGAGCACGCCATATAGAAGGTTTTAAAAAAAAAAAAAAAACACAAAAAAAACCTAACATTGTCAAACATATAATTGAATTATCCAAATATCTCACACACAGCTCGTAATCCCCTCTAACGTAATGGTCGGACACTTTCTTAAAAGACGAGCACAAAAACAATACAGGCACTGATAAAAACTTACTTTTCCGGCTAAGGTGTTGAAGCACAGTTAAGCAACACACTTTGAAATACTGAAACATGGGAATCTCACCTCACTAAATTTCTTCTTTCTCTTCTCAGCCAGCTTTTCTGCAGCAGCCTTTGATATCTGCATAGAAATACTAGAAGAATGAGAGCTTAATGAAGGTGAGTGAGACTGTGTGACTCCTAAAATATGCAACTGAGGTGCAGAAGGGGGGGCTAAAGTATTAGGTGACACATGAACTGGTGTGGAGGGCTTTTCCAATTCAAGAGCAGACATGTCTGCCCCCAAAACTGGAGAACAATCTCCACATCCCAACTCTTTACGCTTCATGTATTTCGACCTTGCACCAGATACCCTGGGAGAGAGAGTTGGAGAGGCAGAATGACAGGGGCCTGTTTCTACAGGCCAGGCATCTTTCATATACTGCAACTCCCAGGATTTTTCTTTTTGCGATTCGCTAGCAGAACTGGATGAAAGAAGCTCTTTAGCTCGATCGGCGACTTCACTAGGTTCACCTATTTTAATGGCAGCTCCAATAGTTTTCTGCAGATCCTGGATACCATCAAGCTCACAGTCAGAGTGATTTGTCTGTTGTAAGCTTTCAGTAGGGATGAATGGACTTTTTGCCCCTTCAAACCCCGGGTCTACCAGGTGCTGCTCGACACAGGATAGAGTTTGTGGCTCAGACTCTGGAGCCTTCTCTTCCTCATCACCATAAAGAAATTTGTCTTCATCTTCAACGTCAGGGAAACTCCTCAGCCTTTTTTCCTGAGCATTAGTAAAATCAGTCATCATGTCCAAAACTTGTGAGAAACCATCACTATCCTGACTAGCAACATGATGGGACTGCAACAACCCAGAAAGTGTGCTTCGGTCATGGAGCCTTCCCCCTAAGGCTATGCTCCCAGTCTCAGATGGGGAATCCTTGCTGATCTTCTTCAGCAACCTTTCAACTATAGAAGAGAATGCATTGCTGGAACTCAGGGGGGTTGGGTCAGGGCTTGTCGGTTGAGAAGCATCTGTGGATGATCCTTCAAGCTGTAATAGAAAAATACGTTTTGTTGAGTATGCTTAAATTCAGCAAACACTTCCAAACCAACAAATAAAACATCACAATACAGTGCCTCAAAATTAGACCTTAATTTTGAAACAATGGTCCAACTATGCATATGTTTTTTAAAGGAGGTAATGTCATTAATAGGCCTGGTATGCTTTATTTTGTAGTGACTGGTCACTAATGACATTTCATTGACAAATTAGGAAGATTTAACATTTAGGCGTCTGAGCCCTCCTAATCACTCCACAAATTTGTTGTGAGATTTGGGAGCCTCTGATTAATTACTCTCTTTTTTTCATTTCTGCACAAAGCGCAATCCCGATGTTTGTATAATATTATTTAGTGGAAGGTACAGTCCCCTTGAGGGCAGTACAAGTTTTTAAAAAATATTTTTCTAGAATAAAATTCCACTTGAGGAATGTTAGACACTTGCAGACCAAAGCAAGAGTGACACTGTCCCATTCCTCTCTCCCTAACCAGCTGTCTATAAGTCTATGAATGGGAAGTTCACTTCATTCTATCCAATTAGGCACAAGCATATAAAATCAGGAGCGCTCTCTGCTGACTGGGCCAAGATACTGCCAGGGGATCCCAGAGGCTCCAAACGTTCACCTAACCTGATCAATCTCTACATGGACCTTCTAGGGTGTAATCCTCAAGATTTCGGGTGTCCCACTATCAATGCACTGGTGATCTATAGAAGTTTAACCCATCTCTGAAAAACCCAAAGCAAAGGGAAGCTGGTCTGGAACCTGAAGCTAAATGAGGCACAGGGTCTGGTGCCTAGTCCCCAAGAGCTGCATTTGGGTCATCAGGAACAAAATTAGGTCTGGCAGGAGCAGCACCGGCACTGGTGGCTGAAGTTTCGTAAAAGAAGCTATTTTTTGGTTTAACACTGGTACCATGTAAAAAGGAAGTCTGCACTACTGATTTACAGCCTGCACTCAGATCTTAGGGAGGAGACGTACAACTGCAAGTCCAACTGCTCCATTTACAATGAATCACAAGTGTCTGGCATGGAGCCCATTATCACGGGAAGAGACAGCCAGGAAAAAATCCTAAGGACAGTCAAAGATTCTGAAAGCATTGCATTTGTACTGAGTGGGCTAGAAACTCTGCTAATCCTGATTTTGGAGAAAAACAAGCAGAGATGCTGATGTTGTGTACTTTTGGGTGCAGTGTAACTCTGGCATTATGGGTATCGCACCAGTAAGTTTCCTGCTTCTGAGTTCCTCAAAAGATAGTTCAGCTTCGGTACGTAACTTCCAGTGCCTAACATCTACCTGCACCCTTGGTATTTGGGGGGGGAGGGGGTTAGGAGCTGATGTAGTGCTCAATCAGTGGTAAGGCTAGCCTCTTGCACTCTTTAGGTTTCAATACATTTTTATTGGCATTTCCATCATTTTACAGTACAGTAGTTTATTTCTTCCCAGCCCGACAACCTCTTCACTTCCCTCCTGGCAATTATTGTTTGATTAGTTTACGTGCCAGTATTAGCCACCCATGGGCTTCTAGGTAGTGTCCAATTAGAGGCTCACAAAGAAGGATCTTCATTTGCAATTTGTAAAGCCCTGATAAACCTTGAATATTTAAGTTTTCCACAATCTGTTCTGAAATACCGCAGCAAGAGCCACCAGATGGATGTGAAAAAATACTCGTTTCCTCACAGGAACAGCAAGATCTTTTAAATGCCCAGGACATGACGCACTTTGTTGTGGCACAGGCTTCACTTTGCAAGTGCAAGACTGCTACATTTAGTTACAACAGTTTATTTGGCATGATCATAAGTAGAGCTCACCATTTCGTTTTTCCCAATTCCATCGCAGGCATTCACCCCAACAACATACAGTGAAAAATCTTTGGGATTTTAATCTCCATTATGAGCTCAATAGCTTGGAGCACTCCTCCTCAGTCTCACGACACGTATGCCAGCGTGCCCTTAGATCCACAAGCCGGTCAACAATGCTAGGATCCATTATGATCAATGGCCACAGAAGCAGCTCATGTCCATCGTTACTCATCAGCATGTACCCAGATGCTCATCTCAAGCCAATATTGCTTGGCTCCTGGTATGCTCAATGATGTGTAGCAGTTCAGGCGTCCAGCGCCGCCGCAGCAGAATATTTTCTGCTGGTTCATAGCCCGGCATTATCCCTTTCAATGTGTTTCGCGATAGAGAGATACTGAATCACCATCTTCCAACCACTGAACGAAGCCTCCTCGGCGCTTGTACCCCACCTTGTCCCGTAAGCTGGTGTGCACACACCAGCTGGTGGACCCAGCAGCCCCAGGAGCAACAGCTCAAATGCAAACAGTGATCAGCAAATAAGTGGATTTTGATTTGGGGAAGGGGTCTCACTAAACATTCTAAAAGCTACCTCACCTCCAGTATTACATCTTCTTGATCATCACACCCTTTTGGAGGGATGTTCTACGAAACCTGAAAGTGGCAACAGGATGGAAAATCGCAAGCACCCCGCTTGAGATACTACTGGGCTTGATCCCAACCTCTGGGGGGGAAAAAAAACGTACCCACATATTTGATACTAGGGCTGGTGCTGGCAAAAAGGCAGATCGCCATTAAATGGATGAAGGCCCACCCACACAGATATGCAGAGTGGCTGCCGGATGTGTGAGTGGGCAGTGGCTGAAGAGGGTTAGGATGAAACGTGTGAGACGGGATGAAAGATTGGAAGATGACTTCAGCATGGAGACAGATGCCATTAGACCAGCAAAACGATGGGGTAGAGCCAGGGGGGCACATTGATGAAATACAGCATGAAAAGGAACCAAGGGCCTACCAACTGACCTGGGTAAGGTATTACCGTGAACAGTGTAAACACCAGGGCTTAGTTTAGCTTTTAGTTTAATTTTAGTTTATTTATTACTGCATGGCTAATTAAAGCCATTGCAAACAGATCAAACATAAAAAACAAGACAGCTTAATGTGGCGTTATAGCACACTTTTCAGTATGATTTTAAAATGTAATTACAAACAAATAACACCTGTAAAACGGCATAACTGAATAAAATGTCAGACACTGCCACAGCACCAGTTGCAGTATGTTTTAAAATGTCAGTGCATCATTATTTAAAAAGGAATTAATTCCACAGGATAACAAGATATTGCCCAAGTCTTCTTTGAAATATTAGTGCAAGGTGCTGGTGGCTGGTTCCTGACATGGATTGTTTGACTCGCTCGTTGGTGTTTAGAGGGCATGCAGGGTCAGTGCTGGCGAAGGCGCTAAAAGGCCTAAAAAGATAGGTGTGTTGGGTTCGGAGCCTTGACTGCATAATGGGCTGTTTTTCACCAGGAAACTTAAAACGGTGTGCAAAGAGACCGGGGCTGTTCGAAAAGGGATGCACAGTGGGCCAAAAGTTGGTCTGGCAAGGTTAGGTTTAAGTGTACATGGTTTCGGCACATTTAGGGACCACCAAGTAAAAAGCACCATTGTGAGGGTTATTAGGTTTTTGATAAATATAGTTGGTACGTAAAAAGAATGCTCATTAAAATTAGGGAAAACAAATTCATGAACCGGGCGAGCTATAATTAGAAGGGATAAGATGGTACCCGCAGAAGGGTGGCAGATCTAAGACTATTGCGGCCGTGTATATATTAGAAGTGTCGTATTGTGTGTAAATAAGAGTTGTTTCAGTTAGATATGATGGTTAGCGTCATACGGGTACTAATGTGCGCTTTGGTGAGTGCGTGTTTAATTACTAGTGGGTCGATTCCAAGAAATCGACTGGGTAAGTGCATCATGCATTTATGCTCAATCAAAGGTGCAGCCGAGGGGATGTTAATTTGCATGCACTGATTCTTAAAGTATAGAGGCATATGGTAAATAATGTAGTATTAAGCAGCTTATGTCCCAAGAGAAGTTGCTGGTGAGGTAGAGGCTCTTAGCATTTTGTCGGCTTTGCTAAAAAATTTGACCAGGCCACAGATTGCTTGAGGATAAGAATCGTTGAGCAGAAGTCCACGGCTGCTTGAATTGTTTGGTATCCTTGTTTGATCAGTGATTTTCGAAGGGGCATTATACCCTAACGAGGCATTGAAACTACAGACATGGGGATAATTAACTCAGTGACACACATGCGCAGGACGGAAGAGTGCTGCAACACATGCCACATGCTTTCTATTAATAGAAGTAGTGTTTAACTGCAACATCACATGACCAGCTAGGGGGCTGAGGGTGTTGGGTAATGTTTACACAAATCATCCTATTTTTCAGTGTAAGCTATATTGTGATAAAAATGATTGTGAGATGTGTTGCATTGAGAAACCAATAACAAAAATTGGGGAAAAAAAAAACTTCTTGATTTGCAAGCAGTCGAGGAAGCAGAAGGCACCATCAAACCAATAATGACAACTATGGCACAAGTTTACGTTCCTGCTGCAAAACAAGTCAAACAAGACAACTGAGTGAGCCACCTCTAAAAAGTCTCCTGTATTAATGTTGGGCGAAAAGGCAGGCTGGCATACACAGGTGCTTCTTGTCCACTCAATTGAATTAGTGGAGCCATAGATTTTACACCAGGCACATCTGAACACGATTTGAGCAGCAGTGAACGCCATTCAAATACCCTTTCAACAATTAATGGACCAAAGAATGAATTGAAAATAAGCAATGACCCAAGATTCCCAAACTGGAATCTCCCTAGGGGCGACTGTTTGGAATTCCAAGTGCAGGAAGAAAGCAGGGCCTTCCTGGAAGGAAACCAGCGTATTAGCAACATACAAGATTCAATGACAACACTACTGAAAACCACAGTAGAAGCCCTAAACTATCCATCAGTAAAAATGGAGGTCCAAGTAGAAATCCTGCAGGGACCAGTGCATTTTTTACAGGAATTAGATACAAAACTGACCAAGACTGACAAAAGATCCACATTACCAAGATAAAGAGCTGGACCTGGGAAGACAGTGCATCTGTGGGAGAATCATACAAACTGGGTATTCTTCCAAACATGTTGCAAATAATGACGATCGTCAGTAGGTAGCTATAGTTAGGACCATGTTTGCATAGGAAAAGCATTTTTTGACTTGCCTATAACTTTGGTGTCGGTTGACGAATCTTGACAAAATTTTACCCAAAAAGTGTCAAGTTAGGTCTTGTTGTGCATGGAAAGTTCAGGTGATTTGTCAAGCGGGCCGAGAAAAAGGGGTGTAAAAAAGTGTGTTTTCCCATGTTAATTCCCATAGAACCTTTAAACACGTCTACAGCCTGAACCGCTGGATAGAATTACACCAAATTTGTCAGAAAGGTAGATGTGTTTACCAGATTGTGCTTCTTATTTGGTGTAAATCCATTCAGTAGTTGAGAATACAATCAGCGATATCTGTGGTTGCGAGAACTTCCCGAAAAAATAACGAGCTCGTGCAGGGAAATGTGATTGGCTGCCAACACTTACCCAGGGAAGTGTTGGCAGCCATCTTTGTCCTCTGCTGCAGCAGAGTCCCAAAAAATAATGGGAAAAAAAAAATAGAAAAAAAGAAATACCCTGACACCCAAGCCTTGGTCTTGGGGTCCCCCTGGGACCCTGCCAAGACTTAAAAGCATTTTAAATTAAAAAAGAAATTGTGAATTTGCAATACTCGTGAATTTGCAGGGTAAAAAAATAAAAAGCGAAGGCTCCCGCGCTTGCTTTTAAATAACCCATGGGTGGGCCAGGTCCTGGGGGCATACTAGAGCTTATGCAAGCCCGGGAACCACCACCTCCCCAGGGCACTTACCTATGTATGCGGGGGTGCGCACACAGCACCATCCGCGCTCTGGGGACCGCCACCTCCCAGGGGCAAATGTTTATAAAGTAATGTGGGGCTAAACATCAAATTAATGCGGGGGCCTGCCACCTCCCCGGGGCTAAGCGTCAAATTGATGAGGGGCAGCCCCGGTGACCACCACCTTCCTGGGGTTAAGTACTGCAATGGCACCTCTCACAGGGACCGGAGCAAGGGTAGGACAAAAGCTAGTTGCCACGCCACCCTACGGTACGAGCAACGAAGTGCTCTGCTGACACAGCCCCGTCATCTCTGACCTCAGAGTACAGTGGTCTCAGAACTCCAGGCCAATCGACCTGGTGAAAAACAGCAACGCTGGTTACATCGTGACGTCCAGAACCAGCATTGCGGTAGTGTAAGAGTCGAGATCACCTTCTCCTTTTTACCACGGTCCTGATGAATTGCCACCAGACCCGCCAGGGGCTTTTTTAGGCAAGAAACATGTCGACCACTTGCACCAGATAGACCCGGCAGGATCATTGTTTCCAGGCAGGGCTCACAGTTTTGAGTTAGGTTAGTGCACCCCCAGAATATAGTTAATGACAAGGGCAGTACTAGACCTATTTTAAACTACACTGCACACTCACCACACTACCATGCCCACATACCCTCACACACCCAACGGCTTCATCAAAAAAAGATCTCTGCTAAAGAGCCATCGCGGGTGCCCGTCGGGCATTGCAGCGCCAGCCCGACGAGGAGCAGGCCCAATGATGAAGCATGGCATCCTCCGGGGTGTGTGAGGGCACTCCATAACAGACCTGAACACTCCTTCACAATTAGGAACTGCACATTGACATTTTTCATATCTTATCTAGGAGTATATGTGCAGGACCTGATTCCTTCTATTTAAGACACCTCCCATGGAGCCACAGATGGCCCTGGTGACCACCACTCCCCAGGGCTGGCTCCTGCTATGTCCGGAGGTGCCCATCCCAAGGACATAGCTGTTTGCTGTGACTTGGCAGGAGCTATGACCACTACAGTCAAGTCACAGCAAACACTCCGCTTTCAGCAAGCGAGAGCTGTGAAAATGCTCTTGCTTGCTGGAAGCGGAGATTTTGTCTGTTTCCCTGCCTGCTATCAAGAGAGCAGGGAAACGGACGAATTGCTTTCAAACACAGGTTGCATGTTTAGCAGCTCCCTGTATGTGAAAGCAATGCCCGCTCCTGCAGCAGTTGGGAGCCTGGCACCGCGGGGGCTTGAGGCTCTCTCCGCAGACCCAGGGTATGAAAAGAACAGAAAGAGGCAGAATAAAGGTCAGAAACAAGCAGAAAGCAGCAGAATAAAGGTCAGAAACTAGAAGAAAGAGAAAATAAAGGTCAGTGACAAGCAAAAAGAGGCAAAATAGAGGTCAGAAGTGAGCAGAAAAAGGCAGAAAACGAGCAGAACCCACTCAGGCACTCGTGCACCCACTCACAGAACAACTGAGACACTGACACCCACTCACAGACCTAGTCAGACACCCATGCACCCACTTACAGATTCACTCATACTCTCTCTCATCCACCCACAGATCTACTCAGACTCACTCCTCGACTCACAGACCCACTCAGACTCCCATACCCACTCACAGATTCACTCAGAAACTCATGCAGTCACTCAGACTGACACTCATGGAGGCACTCGCAAACCCACTCAGATATTCTCACACCTACTCAGACTCACGCACCCACTCACATATCCACTCACGCACTCACTCACCCAGTGAGAGACTCATGCACGGACTCACACACACAGAGGCATTGGCAAACTCACTCAGACCCACTCACAGACCCACTTAAACTCATGTACCCACTCATACACCCAGTGAGACATTTATGCAGCCACTCCCAGGGCCACTCAGACACTCGCGCACCCCCTCACACAGACACTCATGCATGCAGTCACACACTCACTCTAAAAGGTTACAGGTTACAGTTAGGAAATAAAATTCAAAAACCTTAGAAATTCACAAAAAAAACCCAAAGATTACAGGGACATTATAGTTAGGAAACAGAATTTAAAAAACCTTACAAATATCACTGAACAAACCAAAGGTTACAGGGACGTTCTTGTTAGCCCCAGATTTCACTCGTACAAAACCATGGAAATTCAGCAATAATAGTTACCTGGGCTAACTATAACATACGCCCCCGCAATGTACTGCTTTTGACTTCACATATCACTCATGACATCATCTACAAAACCATAAATCATAAGTACCCCCTCGTTTTCCTTGATAGGTCTGGGAGTAAGGGAGAAAAAACTGTAATACAATACTAGAGAACACTCCCACCCGACCTAAAATTCTTTACAAAAGGCTCAATTGAGCTCAATGGGCCATCCTTGCCACTTATACAAATACAATCTCATTACTTTTAGAAAATATTTATTTATCCATTTTTTTCTTTTTAAAACATCCAAGTGAAAATATTGTGTCACATGTACATTGTGAGATACAAATATTAAAAACATGAATTTATCAAACAATTTCTTAATGAAAAACAATCCATTTTTACATTACACAAATCCTTCATATATTCATCGATTGTGAGTAGTGGAGTGATAGGTGAGGATGTATATGTGGTTGAAGTAGGGGGAGGAATTGATGAATATATGAAGGATTTGTGTAATTTAAAAATGGATTGTTTTTCATTAAGAAATTGTTTGATAAATTCATGTTTTTAATATTTGTATCTCACAATGTACATGTGACAATATTTTCACTTGGATGTTTTAAAAAAGAAAAAAATGGATAAATAAATATTTTCTAAAAGTAATGAGATTGTATTTGTATAAGTGGCAAGGGATGGCCCACTGAGCTCAATTGAGCCTTTTGTAAAGAATTTTAGGTCGGGTGGGAGTGTTCTCTAGTATTGTATCATCTACAAAACAACTCACACATCCACGCACACCCCCATACAACCTTTCATACAACCATTCTTGTTTTTTTAATTAACAGGGAACTTCATTGATAAACTGACAACCTCCCCATTAATAACAGAACTAACAGTGGCATTCATCTACCTGTGGGCCATTCCAGACATGACTTCAATACTCAGGAAAAGAAACTGCGATAGGAACCACTTTCAGTCACAACTCTTCACTAACATTAACAGCAGCAAATAGGAGAGTAACTTAATTTACAGGCAAAAGCCAAAAAACATCACTAGAAACACAAGTAACTTACTAGTTTACACATTAGTCACTCCCTCAATTTTTCCTCAAATAACTTCCTTCAGTGTAGTGGAGCATAAGGAAAGTGGCCATCAACCACAAGCAAAATCCATCTTAGTTGGAAAGCAAAGCAACAGCCCACCTACAGTTCACTGGGCAAAATAGGACTATCTTCACCTTAAAGAACCAAATGGCCACAACAGCTAGTGAAGGACTGCTCTGATTGGAAGACAAATCAAGCGCCAATTTGAATGATCAAACTGAAATCAACGCCTCCTACCAGAGAGCAAGACCCTGTCAATCTGGGAAAGCATTCTCACTGATTATAAGTAAGGATACCTACCAACTTGCAACATAAGAAAATAAGTTACTTACCTGTAACTACGGTTATCCAGTATTGGTATCTTTCATAGATTCACAAGCCTGAATCATTCCCCGTCGTCGAGATGGGAGTCCCATGGTAAAATATTCAAGCAGTGCTTTAAAAGTTTCATAGGCTATGATGGCCTTAAGCCATATAAACAGTAGCCTATCTATGTCCTTAATGTTGGAACCCAGCCAATCAGCTGCCAGCACCCTCTAGAACACTCAGCAGAGCAGGTTCTCTTCAGATTTTCCAAGGACAAGTGGTAAGTAAGAATCCCAAACTTAAAGAGAACTACCTCTATGGGGAGGAGGGTCGGTTGCATGTGAATCTATGAAAGATACCAATACTGGATAACCGCAATTACAGGTAAGTAACTTATTTTCTTATACAGTATTCTGGTATCTTTCATAGATTCACATGCCTGCATCAGAATAGCAAGCAGTACCGAAATTTGTATAGTTGTTAGAGGAAGGAGGGAGACATGTAAATCCTAACCCCCCATCCCCCAAGATACTGACATATAACAGTGCTATTTGTAACCATGTATATACTATTTCAATTCTGGGCAACTGCCAAAAGAAAACTCCTAGAAATGAAACATGCATCCTTAATATACTATAATATTTAAGATGTATCCAATGAAGTGTTTCATAGAGTAAAATAATAGAATTAATAGACTTTAACTTCCAGACTTATACAAACAAATCTAAATATGCAATAGACCGAAAGTAAACATTTTCAGCAATATATAAAATTCTATGTCAGGACCGGAGGCGAGGATTATGCTATTCTTTCTCCACTTTATTGAATAGCAGCCATTCAAAGTTAAATAAAACAAACTACTATTCCCATGAAACATCGGGAATAACACAATCAAAATGATAGAGTGTCCATGGGCAGAGCGTCCTCCTTCATGCACCAATCACAGGGCTCCGAGGCGTTGGTAGTCCTTCGTCACTGTCCATTCCCCCTCTTTCTTCGCTGCTTGCAGCCAGATAAGTCCTGTTTTACCTCACTCGGAGTAGTTTATGCTTATTGTGACCGTTTTTTCATGTTTCAGCCTTCTGGTTGATGTGTATGCATTTATTCTTTTATGCGCACTATTGTGCTTACTGGTGCCGGGGTTTTTCTTGTGTTTGCCCTCCGGCACGTGTCTTCGGCGGCGCGCGCCGGCCGCTTGCCGTTGCGCACCTCGCCTTCCTTGCTCTTTGTTAACGTGTTTTCCAGCATATTTGTGCTTTTATTCCTCATTGCGGGTTTTCTTTCGCGAGTCAACCGCTACTCGGCTGACTCGCGTTCGGCCGTGGGAGCGTTTCTCTCTCTAGCGGCTGCATCACAGGTGCGGCTCGCGGCATTCCTCCGGTCGCTAGAGGGCGTGTTGTGTCCTCGGCAAGGCGGGCGTTCCTCAGATTTCGCGCATTCCGTGCTGCAATCTCCAATCGCGCTGCCGTGCCTGAGCCTGCTTCCGACACCTCTTGTGGTCTGTTTTGCCGTTAGGCAATTTTTCCTTCCTCACACGCCCCCGTGAACGCCCGCTGGGTCGGTAGCCTGTCATTAGACAGGGAATTTTGGTGGTTGGGTTCAAACGCCTGGGGGTCCGTACTTGTTGCGCTTATTGAACGCTCTTTTGGAGTCTGTACTGCAGGATAACCCTGCTGGGGCCCATTAGGCAGGCTGCCCTTATAAAGATTGTTGCACCAGGGCTGTTTGGGTCCCAGGGCTTGGCCTCCTAACACGAGCACTGCCCGCAATAAGTGTAGGCTGACACCCAGCCCCCCCATAGCCTGAGGTAACCCCTCTCTTTCATTTTACCCCACTTACCTGGTTGTGTCATTTTGGCCGGGTCCGAATGGAATCCTACCAGGACGATACTTACCACGATGACCAGTGGGAGGAGGACCCACTAACGGCACTTCAGTGGGATGAAGACTTTTATGATGCGGTGGACGCATCCATAAGGCGGTGGTGCAGGCTATGGTGCCTTTAGAGGACCGCCTCTCCCGCTGGATTGAACAGGCCTGCGACAAGCTGGCCAGGGCTGCTCAGGCCATCCCGGCCTCCCTATCACCCAGCGGAAGCCCCGCTGACCCTCAACCATCTCCAGCTAAACGTCCCAAAGACACGGGGGTTGATATGGACGCCTTTGACCGCCTTAAACAGGCTTTCCTGGCGAATAATGCCCCGCCAGTGACTCCCACTACCCCTGGGGATACGGCTACAGGCGACGAGGATGATGCCGCTGGCCCTTCTCGCCCCTGGCGTCCTGCACCCGATCCAACTTCCCAGAATATCTGTGCAGACATGTTAGACCCTGATGACATCTTGCATCCCAGGTCCTCCGACTGGGCACCGTCTGAAAAGGTCGCCCAATATGTCGCTACCGCATCCGCCGGCCGTTAGAGGCTACAGCTCGCAGCTGTCTCAGGGCGGAGTGCCCTCGGCTCTCTTTGGAAGGGAAGGTAGCGGCCACCCCTGACATTGACCCTCGCATGGCGACATTCTTGCAGAAGTTTGTGAAGGACCCTAAAAAGGGTATTGACAGGTCTTGGCGTGCTTGCCAAGACAAGCTTTTAGACGCCTTAGGCCCCATCACAAAAATTCTTGATATGGCGGAGGAAGCCAAGTCATCTGGATCCCTCATATCCCCAGACAACCTCTCGGCTTGGGCCCAACGCGTCGTAGTATTCCTCGGGAATGCTAACTGCGCTATTTCAACAGAACGGCGCAGGTCCCTTTTAATTAAAGTTGACCCCAAGCTTGGGTACCTGGCCGACTCTGAAGCAGGACCCATCGCTCAGGGCAGCCTCTTTGGGGAGCCGTTTATAAAGGAGCTTGGGCGCTTCGTGAACACCTTTAAGTCCTTAGATAGGGCGCAATCTTCCATTAAGAAGGTGTTTCACCCTCGGGTTTTCCGAGGGGCCGGACGAGGCAGGGGCCGCTTCTCCGGCCGTCCAAATCAACACAGAGGGCAAGGCTCCAATCATGGGCAGTATCAGGATCAAGCCAGATTCGGCAATTTCTATCCGACAAGAGAACGTCGAGGGAAGAACAGAGGCGGTCGAGGCGGTGGCGCCTCCAGCTCTTCCGGTGAGTGTTCTCCCTTCTTTCCTTCTAAAAGTGGGGGGGCCGTCTGGCACATTTTTTCCAGGCTTGGACTTCTGTCACGGGGGACGCCTGGGTTCTGCAAACCGTTCAAGGTTTTCGCATAGAGTTTCACGGGGAGCCCTCACAACCGGTTCCGCCGCGCCCTCTCTCCTTTTCGTCGGCAGACGCCGCTTTGGTCGACCAGGGTGTCCGGTCCCTCCTAGAGAAGGGCGCGGTCGTAGAGACCTCTCTTCACCCCAGGGGTTTTGTCAGCAACCTCTTTTTGCTGAACAAACCGGACGGGGGCCAGAGGCCCGTCATCAACCTGCCCGAGTTCAACGAGTGGCTGGTTTACCGCCATTTCAAGATGGAGGGAATCCATCTTCTTCGCGACCTTCTCAGGCCCAACGACTGGATGGCGCGCCTCGACCTCAAGGATGCCTACCTTGCCATACCCATTTTTCCTCCTCACCGGAGGTTTCTACAGTTTCCATGGCGGAACAAGATGTACGAGTTCACAACGCTCCCTTTCGGCCTGTCGTCCGCCCCATGGTGCTTCACCAAGGTTCTCCGTCCGGTGATCGAGCATCTGAGAGCATCAGGTATGAGGCTTATCGTTTACCTGGATGACATCTTACTGATGGCTCAGTGTCCCACCACTCTAGCTAGTCAGCTCCAGACGGCCGTCGACCTACTTCAGAGCCTGGGCTTCGTGATCAACGAGGCGAAATCCACCCTCGTTCCAGCCCAGAAGGTTGTTTTTCCTCGGGTTTTCAATCGACTCCGTGGAGTCTACTCTCAGTCTTCCGTCTCGAAAGATGACGAAAATCCGTCACGAGATCAAGAGAACTCTCGTTCAATCTCAGATCTCCCTCAGGCAGCTAGCCCAGATCGTGGGTCTCCTCTCGTCCTCGATCCAGGCTATTTTCCCGGGCCCGCTCCATTACAGGGCCCTCCAGCGGCTCAACGCTCATCATCTGCGCAGGGGCCTTGCCTACTCTCAGAAGGTGACCCTCTCGGCGGAAGCCAGAGAGGAACTCCAGTGGTGGCTCACCAATATGGAGGCCTGGAATGGGCGTGCAATCTTCGGTGCGCGCCAGATATCGTTATCGAGTCAGACGCCAGCAGATCCGGCTGGGGCGCGCGGTGTGGCGAGTTCACCACAGGAGGTGTGTGGTCTCCACAAGAACAACAGTTACACATCAACTGTCTGGAACTCTTGGCGGGGTAGTTTGCGATCCAGTGCTGGACCAAGGACTCGGTCCGGTCCTGTGTCCTTCTCAGGATGGACAACATATCGGTGGTCCGATACATCAACCATCTCGGGGGCACGCGCTCGAGAGCACTCTCGGACCTGGCAGCGAGCTTCTGGCAGTATTGCCTGGATCATCACATTTCCGTGACGGCGGAATACCTCCCGAGTCAGGACAATCAGGTGGCAGACTTCCACTCTCGTCACTTTCACGATGTGAGTCTTTGGAAACTACACCCGGGAGTCTTTGCGGACCTCCAGAGTTTCTGGGGTCCGTTCTCAGTGGACCTATTTGCCTCCCGCCTGGACCACCCACTTCCCCGATTCTTCAGTTGGAGGCCGGATCCCCTAGCAGCGCGGACGGACGCATTCCTTCAGGACTGGCGAGACGAAACGAGATATGCTTTTCCCCTGTTCGCCATGTTGACGAGAGTCTCGGCCCAGGTTCGGCGCCAGAGAGCAGACGTGGTTCTAATTTCACCAATTTGGAGATCTCAAGTTTGGTTTCCGGTTCTTCTGGAACTTTCTTGGGATTCTCCAATCCCACTCCCCCGTTTTCCAACCCTCCTTCTCAGTCCGGTCAAGGTTCCTCACCAGTTAATCGCGCAGGGCTCTTTGACCCTGATGGCGTGGCGGATTACAGGGGACGATGGGCGGTCCCAGGCCTTTCGGGAGCAGCTGAGGCATTCATGTCCAAGGCCTGGGCTGATGGTACCGTCAAGCGATACCGGTCTACCTGGAGATGGTGGTATCGTTGGTGTGTGCGACGGTGTCTCAATCCCATGGCAACAGATGTGACCTCCATTTTAAATTTTCTGGCCTCCCTGGCGGAGGAGGGTTTGGCCTACAGGATCATTAATACCTTCCGTTCTGCTATCTCAGCGGGTCATACCATGGTGGATGGTTCTCCGGTGGGCGAGCATCCCTTGGTTTGTCGTCTTCTTCGAGGTATCCGCCTCTCTTTGCCTCCTGAGCCTCGTTATTCTCAGCTCTGGGACGTTAATCAGGTTCTAAATTTATTCCTATCTTGGCAGCCGAATAGATTCCTCTCAAGGAAGGAGTTATCGGCGAAGTTGGCTATGCTTCTTTGCCTTCTATCCTGCAGATGGGTTTCAGATGTTAGGGCCTTGGATGTCTCCAGCAGGATTTTCTCCCCCACCGGGGTTACTTTCACAATTCGACGACGAACTAAGAGTGGGACGAAGTCCATTTCTTATCCTGCTTTTCCAGATTCTCCAAAGCTGTGCGTGGTGTCTTGCCTCAAGGCATATGAGGACATGTTGGAGGAGTTCCGTCCTCCAGGAGAGCAGCAGTTACTTATTGCGCTCAAGAAACCCCATAGGGCGGTTTCTTCTCCCACCATTGCCCGCTGGGTAAGGTGGGTGATGCAAGAAGCTGGAATTGACCTTTGGGCATTCGGCACCCAATTCTGTCAGAGGGGCGATGGCCTCTAAAGCTTTTACCCTGGGAGCTCGTCTAGAAGACATTCTGAATGCGGCAGATTGGTCTTCAGACTCCACCTTCAAGCGGTTTTATTTCAAGCCAGTGATTTACATGGCTCATTTGGTGGTGAGCAAGCTTTAAACGAGTATAATCCTCACCTCCGGTCCTGACATAGAATGAAAAATTTCCTAGCTATCGTAACGGAAAGTTTAACTTCTATTAAGGACTCGGAGGCGAGTATTATCCCACCCAGGGTACAAGGTTGTCTTTGGTACCTTTCACACCCTCGTACTGGGGTAAGTAAGATGTTTGTTTCTTGTCTGCGACAATGATTAAAGAGTCATGCATATATCTTCTGCGCTGTTTCCCCCGCAGGCTAAACCTTAGCCATTGCTGTCGCTTACATTCTATTTTGCTTTGCAGGCGAGTCTGGTAAACAAGATTCGTGATGCCTCCTGGCTGGCTGACCTTCAGCGATGAAAGAGGGGGTATGGACAGTGACGAAGGACTACAAACGCCTCGGAGCCCTGTGATTGGTGCATGAAGGAGGACGCTCTGCCCATGGACACTATCATTTTGATTGTGTTATTCCCGATGTTTCATGGGAATAGTTGTTTGTTTTATTTAACTTTGAATGGCTGCTATTCAATAAAGTGGAGAAAGAATAGCATAATCCTCGCCTCCGAGTCCTTAATAGAATTTAAACTTTCCATTACGATAGCTAGGACATTTTTCATTCCTCTTTTATAAGACAAAGAGGCTTACCTTAATTGAAGAAATGGCGCAGTACCGCTTGGCCCACAGATGCATCCTCACGTTGCGTCGATTGGAGACAATAATGCTGGGTAAAAGGGTGGACACTTTTCCATGTCGCAGCACGGCAAATCTTTTCCAATGTTACTCCAGCGAACAGAGCTGCTGACATAGAAACTTCCCTGGAGGAGTGTGCTTTAGTCCTTGTTGTTAAAGGCTTGTTAGCCTTATCATGGCAGAACTGGATCGCAGAAGAGATCCACCTGGCAACAGTGGCCTTAGTTACTGCTGTTCCCTCTCTGCCTTGTCCGTAGGCCACTAGCAGCTGATCCGTCTTTCTTATGTCTTTTGTTTTATGCAGGTAGAATTTCAAACACCTCTTAACATCCAACATGTGTAAAGCCCGTTCTGCTGGACTAGATGGGTTTGGAAAAAAAGATTGAAGTATCACTGGTTTGTTGAGGTGAAACTGTGTCAGGACTTTTGGGATAGAAGTCAGGTTCGTCCGCAGAGCTACATAGTTGTCAGTGAAATGCAGAAAAGGTTCCTTGGTTGTGAAAGCTTGTATCTCGCTAACCCTCCTTGCAGAAGTGAGAGCCAGAAGGAGGACCACCTTCCAGGTGAAAAACTTGAGCTCTGCTTTGTGAATAGGTTCAAACGGCTGCCTTATTAACTGTGCAAGGACTAAGTTAAGCCTCCATTCAGGAGGAGGCGCATGCACCGGGGGAAAATGCACGGAAGAGGCCCCTCATGAATTGTTTTATAAGACTAGAGGCACAGAGAGATAGAACTTGAGGAGCATTCCTATACTGGGAAATCGCAGCCAGGATAACCTTCACTAAAGAAAAAGTGAGTCCTGACTTTGCCAAAGAGAGGAGATATGACAAAATCTGCTCAGGAGACACTTGGAGCGGGTGAAGATTATTTTGTTGGCACTAGGAACAGAATCGCTTCCACTTTAGGCGGTATGTCTTGTTAGTACTATCCGCTCTGGATTTAGCAATAACCTCCCTGCACTCCTGTGTGATATCGAAGTCCTTGAATTCTAGGAACTCAGGAGCCACGCGTGCAAATGAAGAGATTGCGGGTCTGGATGATTCACTTGGCCCCTCTCTCTCGTCAGCAGAGATGGGGATGGCTGCAGGTGTATGGGCTTCGACTCCGACAGCAAGAGTAGCTCCGGGGACCCGTACTGCCTGGGCCATCGTGGCGTTATCAGGATCAGACGACAGCCCTCTGTCTTCATCTTTGTTAGTACCCTGGGAATTAATGGGATGGGGGAAAAGCGTAAGCATATATCCAGGACCATCGCATTAAAAGGGCATTCCCCCTCGATCCTGGTAGAGGGAATCTGCTGGCATAATACTGGCATTTGGCGTTCTCCGTCGTTGCGAAGGGGTCTAACGCTGGTTTTTCCCACCTTCGAAACACGTTGTAGAGTTGGGATTGCTTCAGCTCCTACTCGTGACAATTGTTTTGTGTTCTGCTTAACGTGTCTGCCAGAGTATTGTGCAGACCTCTGACATGCTCGGCCTTTAGTGAGATCCCATGTTGCGTCGTCTAATCCCATATCTCCTGCGCCTCCTGAGATAGCATAATGGATTTGGTTCCTCCTCGTTTGTTGACTTAATACATGTTGGTCGTATTGTCCATACAAACCAGCACAGAGGAGCTTGCTATCCTCGATAAGAAAGCCTGAAGAGATAGGAAGATGGCTTTGAGCTCTAGCCTGTTGATGTGCTGAAGCTTATGCGCAGAGGACCACCTGCCCTGAATCTGTAACTCCTGCAGTTGTCCTCCCCAACCGTCCATGGAGGCATCCGTTGTCAGTATGAAGCCTGGGATAGTCTGGAGGAAAGTAAGGCCTTTCACACGATTCAGTGCATAAAAACACCATCGCAGTGCCTCTACCATTCGTGTTGTGATCTGTATTACATCCTCGAAGGATCCCGAAGCCTGCTGCCATTGCCTTTGTACCTACTCTTGAAGAGGGTGCATTCTCAGTCTGGCTAGTGGCACCAGATCTATTGCTGAAGAACACATCCCCAGAAGCGACTTGTACATTCGCACAGAAACTGACTTTCTTCTTGATATGCTCCTCGCAAGTCTTTGCAAACATATCTGTCTTTCGTGAGATAGGAAGGCTTTGCATTGAATGGTATCTATGGACACTCCCAGGAAGGATATGACTTGACTTGGATGGAGCAAAGATTTCTCTTTGTTTAAGTGAGCCCCAATGTCTTGAACATGTAAAGGCAGAGGTTTGTAGCTTGACTGGCCTGTGCTGGTGGGGCTTTGAGCAGCTAGTCGTCGAGATACAGGAATACTTGGAGTCCTTGACACCTCAGGGCTGCTGCTACAGGCGCTAGGCATTTGGTGAAGATCCTTGGTGCCGATTTGAGACCAAACGGAAGTACTTTGTATTAGTAGTGGGTACCAGCCACCGTGAATCTTAAGAATTTCCGATGTTTGGGATGGATTGGGATGTGAAAATATGCATCCTCTATGTCGAGCGAGGTCATGAAGGTCGTTTAGGCGGCCTAGGATATCGGAAAGCGTCACCATCCTGAACGTCTGTTTTTTGAGAAACTTGTTGAGATTCCTCAGGTCCAGTATTGGTCTCCATTCTCCTGATTTCTTTCTTGTTAGGAAAAACGAGAAAAAAACATTTTCCCTTTTGTGGCATAAGGACTTCCTCTATCGCTCCTTTGGCGAGCATGACCAAAGACTCTTTGTGTAACAAATGAAGACGAGGGGTAGGGGGTAAGGAAGGACACCCTTGGGTGGAGTAGTCGGCGGGCGCGGAATGAATTCCAGAGTGTGACCGTTGGTGACAAGGTCCAGCGCCCAGACATCTGTTGTTATTTCACGCCAATGGTGGATATAGCTGGAAATCTTCGCACACACAGGTTGGGAGGGGAAGGAAGCTGGCGCCCTGGCGTGATCATTGCTTCCTGCTTGAGTCATGACCTTGTTGAGGCATTCGTTTGCGGCCTCCCTGGCGAGAGAAACCAGCTGTAGATGACATACGGTAAGATGGAGGATTGTAGGATTGCTGGTATGGCTAACTGTTGAGCCCTCTGGTACCCTCCCTTGTAAGGGGCAAATCCTCGTACCCTAGCACCTCTGAAGGGCACCTTTCTATATTGCAATGCATCTAATGACTTCGCTGTGTCTGTGTCATTCTTAATTGCCAGTAGTGCCTCATCAATGTGCTTTCCGAACAAGGACTCACCGTCGAAAGCCATATACAACACTTTCATATGCACCTCAGGCCTAAAGGTGGTTGCTTTTAGCCATCCCTGCCGTCTGAGCACAGCAGCTTCCGCCAGTTGTCTAAAGCCAGTATTGGCTACATTAAGGGCACAGTCAATTTCTGAAGCTGCACGCTCCCCTTCCACTAGTATCTTACGTGCCTCTTGTCTTCCGGTATGAGGTCTATTAAACCTGCCATGTCTGTCCACATTTGGTGGTCATAGCGGCCGATAATGGCCAACGCATTCGCTGCCCTAATCGTTACTGCTGCCATAGAAGAAAAGCGTTTACCTAAAATGTCCATCCTATGCCCTTCCTCATCAGGAGGAGTGGTAATCGGGGTAGCAGAGTTTTTGGAACGTCTTTGTGCCGCTTGAGAAATTACAGAGTCTGGTTTAGGCTGTCCGATGAAGAATCCTCCGGCGCCCTATAATACTTTTCAATACGGGGTATCATCGGTGGTATGGATGCTGGCGTCTTCATTATTTTGGTACCTTACTGCCAAATGTAGTCTATAATTGGTATGTAGCGTACCAATTTCCTCGTGTCTTCTTTGAAGTCATATAGAAAGCATGCTGTCTGTCTGACCTTAACAGGCAGATTAAGCCTATTGGCTACCCTCTACATTAGATTATGAAACCCTCCAATATCCTCCGGAGGAGAATCTGATGAGAGATGCGGAGGAGGGGAGGGAGTTGGAGTAACAATCGTCCCAAGGATCAGGAGCAGAGATTGGATCTGGCAGTTCACCTTCCTCTCTATCCTAGTACGACGAGAAGGCATCCGGTGCTCCAGGGTCAGTTGGTACGGGGTCCGGAACACTCACAGGTGTGCTTGGCGGTTAAACGGCTGGCGTACTTGGAGGTTCTATTTGAGGTACCTGCCTGTCTGGCTGATCCTGTTGTGGCGGGAACCGCTGCCGGTAATCCGCAAACATAGCCTGGAGATCCTGCACCAGTGATGGTGGCAGATAGGCTGTGTCCCTAGGGCGTGGCTCTCGCTGAAAACCATATGAATGAAACAGTGACACGGAGCCATATACTCCTGTTGGTAGTACTGTGACTTGTCATGGTAGTCCTCATCCTCCTAATCATCATCCTGACACTTTACGCAAAGCTCAGATGAGGTGTGAGCCACACCATAAAGACCATCTTCGTCCTCATCATCATCTTTTACATAGCCCTCCAGCAGATGAGACAGAAGTAAGGGTGAAACCTTACTATATTCTTGCATGGCTCGCCGTAGAAAAGTCTTGGTCACTCTGGTAACCGGAGTAATCCTCATTGACGGTGGCGTCAACGGTGCAGATACAGCAGAAAAAGGAAATTCCATCTTTGACGGCGTCGTCGACAGTACCATCATTGACAGTGTCGTCGTCAACGGAAGACCTGTTGTAGTCGACGGAGCACTCGTCGACGAGTCAGTCGTCATCATCGGGATCTTCGTCGACGGTATCTTAGTCGACAAGGGAGCGTCGATGGTCTTCGACGACGAGGAGTTCCTTGTCGCAGACGTGGAGACTCTAGTAGATAGTATTGGACCATGGATTGCTGTCGTCGTCACTGTTGCCGTCGAATACTGCGGCATCGATGTAACACTCACTGTCGTCGGGAGCAGTGTCGACTGATTTTTTGAGAGATTTCCGCCCCACAGGATCTGAAGAGAAGGCTCTAGGACGATCTCCTTCCTTCCTGGAAGGCGTAGAGGGCACAGATAACGCCGGCTCAGAGGAGTGTTTAGCTCCCTTATCTTTTTAGAAGCCTTAGAGTCCTGGGAAGCCTTATGATGTTTCCTACCTTCACCTGAGGAACTGTCCTTGGATCTGGCCCTCTTATGGGATGTAGAGGCTCTCTCTCCTTCCTCATCCGAAGAAGGCGGCTGGTGTTTAGTTGTCTGAAGCCACAACAACAACCTTCCCTCTCTGTCCTTGAGGGTTTTGGTTGAAAAGGTGCGGCAGATCTTGCATTCCCTTACCTCATGCCTTGGATAAAGGCAGTAAATACATTCTTTATGTGGATCAACCACATGGACTCTTTTCTTGCCACCGGTCTTACATGGGCGGAAAAGGCCTTTTTTGTCTGACATAATGCCAAGATTTTGAGAAAGTTGAAGAAAAACTGAGTAGCACTCGGAGACTCCCTTCCACACGACATGCGGTGAAAATCTGAAGAGAACCTGCTTCTGCTGAGAGTGTTCTAGAGGGTGCTGGCAGCTGATTGGCTGGGTTCCAACATTAGGTCCTTTTTTAAAAAAGGACATAGATAGGCTACCGTTTATATGGCATCATAGCCTGTGAAACATTTAAAGCACTGCTTGAATATTTTACAGTGGGACTCCCATCTTGATGACGGGGAATGATTCAGGCATGTGAATCTATGAAAGATACCCCAATACTGGATAATGGGCTATATACCCCAAATAAAATATACCAAAATCACAATTATTATTCAGGTTTGTAAAGCGCATGGCTACCCTAAGGCAGCCCAGCTCTGGAGAGAAATCAGCGGAACACCAAGGGGGAATGGCTGCAGCGAGTAATTAATGGGGGAAGAGCCATGCCTTAAGCATTTTTTCTGAATCGAAGCTCGTTGTCTAGACATCTTAACTCTATGGGTAGCGAATTCCAAATTTAGGCACGAGGTGCAAAACAAGACCTTCCACCCCACCTGGATTTTTCAATTCTGGGCACTTTCAGGAGTCGCCTTGTGGCGACTCCTGAGATTCCTGGAGGGCAGGTAATGGGGTCTCTATGTGACAAGCAGACTGTTTTGAACGTAATCCTCTCTAACAGGAAGCCAATGTAGCAAGACCATGGTCTCCTTAACAGAGAAAGATTTAGGGATCTTGTATAGGGTCCTCGCTGCGGCATTTTGGACCACCTGCAGCCTCTATATGACATTTTGGGGAGCCTACATAAAGTGACTTGCCGTAGTCCAACCAGGATAAAACCAAGGATTGGACCACAATTCTTCTCTATACATTCTCGGTGAGATCCAAGACCGTACATAACGTTCTGAGAGTACCGAAGCAGGTAGCCATACGCTTTTTTGCCAGTTAATCCATGGAAAGGGATTTATCTAATCACATTCCGAAACATTCAAAATCAGGTTGGTACACCAATGAAAAACAGGTCTTAAAAGACATCTGAAATATTGGGATAAAAGCAAAGAATCAAGAGAAACTAAAAGCAGATCTGGTTACAAAAAGATCTATATAGAATAAATATTGGGAGGCCAAAACACTCAGAGGCTCAAAAGTTGGAATATATCAGCATTTGTCATCAAAGTTACATAATGGAAAGGGTTTCTCGGCACTTCCTTACAAAATCAGTAACGAGACAAGAGTTCAGTACTATCTGTGTAGATGACTGGGTGAAATGTGTAAGAGAACTAGATCACTAAAATTAAGATAATATAGAGAAATGGGCAATCATTAAAACAAACAGTCATCCCTTAATCATCACTGATGAATGAGTCACAGCAAATGTGAAAGCAGCCAATGTGTCTGGGACACCAGGCCCTGAAGAAATACCCATCAACATCTTGAAATTTGGGCCTATCCACTAACTGTGTTCTTCACAACTTGACTGGGAACATAAAATAATCCTAGGCTTGATATTCTACTTCATCTTCAAAAAAAAGAGATGAAGCAGTTTCCCATCGCCTTACTCAACTCAGAAGAAAAATTATATACCAAGATTCCACTCAATGAATAACATTCCTGAGCAGAGTATGACAATAGCCTACCAATCAGCAGAGTATGACAATAGCCTACCAATCTGCCAGACAGGTTTTAGAAAAAGATGCAAGACAATAGACACCATCACAAAAAACATGCTTGAAAAGAAAGCAACAACAAAAAAAAAAAATCTGAAGAATCACTTTACAACTGCTAATTGGGTTATAGTTCGGAAATTGACAGTGAACAGAGGACTGCTGTGGCACAAAATAACTGGGTCCTTGATCCTCTACGCGCTATTAAACACTTTCCAACAACTTCCCTGAAATTTGTGAGTGCGCATAAAAACAGGTGCCGGGACAAGGATTTGGAGAAATAATATAATTCTCACCAATCAAGGTCCTAAGCAAGGATGTGTTTTATCCCTGCTAATTTTCAACTGATATACAACCTATATAGGGGATTCGCTAAACACAATAAGTCCAATATTCCACCGAAAATGGATTTCTTGCAAATACTCACATTACAATACACAGACAAAACATATCTTAAATGTAAATGCAAATGGATTACAACGATCCCTGGAGGCTTTAAACAGATATATTTAAAAAAAGACAACAGTGAACATCAACACAAAAATCTTTATTGTTTTGGGAAAACTAAGCACTTTTACTAACAGAAAATCATATCACAACCCATAGCGCAAGATGACTTGAACCATTACCTAGGAGTGTGGCAGGACTGGAGCAAAAACTTCCTAAACACCTTAAAACAGAAAGGCACTTATCTAAAATATGAACTAGGATACCTCTAATACAACCTGCTAAGTCTCAGCTGGATATTTATGAACTATCTTTAACACCAAATTCATGCCATCAATGAATTGCGGTGCATTTGCTTTTGGAAATAAACTAAATAAGGGCCCTGAGAAAATTAGGAGTAAAGCTCTCAGACATTTATTCTCTTCCAAGTTCCACCCCTCTCGCACAACTACGTCTACACTTTGGCCTTGCCACCATAGCCCATGGTGTTGATGCTCAATATACCAACCACTTATCAACAAAGGAGTACAAGTGAAGGCAGTTTAAGTACATCATTTGGGCAAAAGATAAATAAACTAGTCAGGGGCGAAAGACACCATGGCCACAAACCCTCAACAGAACTTAAACTATTTAGCCAGAAGACTGGCGAAATAATCAGGCTTCTCAGATTTCAAAAGAAACCTAAGAAACCGTGAAATTAAAAACATTTGGGGACAACATGGTAGTTTTAAAACACAAATAAACAAAACTCATTTTATCCACCTATGAAAAACAAAATCAACAGCATTATCTTTGAACACATCTGAAGTAAAACATTCAAACTAATTCCTCAGATTTTATTTTTTGTTATACCAGATAGCTGAATTAAGTTTTGGCTATGTTACTGATGTAAGATTTTCTGGCAGGTACTGCAGACTCTGTGGGTAAATAACAGAATCACTAATGCATCTAAACTGCAACAGTCCTAGTTTCTTTAAAGTATATCAATCTTTATGAGAGCCTTATTTCATCTCAGGAACATTTGGACAACTATGCAGGGTAAGGTAGCCTGCTTTCAGGATGCAGATGATCACCTCATTTGTTGTGTTGTAAAATTCATAGAGGCAGTCAAACAATAAACGGTAGAATGAGTATGCGTACAAGGCGCACAATACTTTTTTTAAACCCGTAAAATTGGATTTTATTGCACTTAAACTTTTATCCTTCACTTTCCCTTACAAATTTATTGTGTTACCTTTTATGATTTGGCAATGATCTTAATTGAATTTACAATAAAGATTGATTGTTCAAAGATTCGCACAGCTATATCTCACACCTACATTGATAAACACACTTCTGATTGGACTCCTTCCCCCTTCCCCACAATCAGGAGCAATTTTATTTTATAGGTGCACGAGTCCTCACGAACCTTCTGTATGAGTTTCTCAAACAGAGTCAAAGGACGAGTGGCTGCCTCTCTGTTGGGGAGGGTCAAAGCCCAGTGTCTAAATTATGTTTCTAAATCTCTAGTTCTCCTGCAGTCCAACATTTTTTGATTCAGTCAAAAGACTTCATCACTGCATTGTCAAATATGCTGCTGAGTTTCTGCCAAGTTCTGCAACTTTCTACACAGTTTTGGCATTTTACTGGGACATAGCCTATTTTTCATATGTTTTGTGCTTTCAACCTCTTTCCATTTAGTGGTAGAAATGGGTGTGAAATCAATAATGGATCCCGGAAAGCTGTACATTTCTGATAAGTAGACAAAATTCTGAATTCAGCAAGGGGTCATTTGTGTAGATCCTTCACGGTTTTCCTATAGAAAGTAACAGTTGAATTAGAAACTTTTTGAAATTGAGTGGCAAAAAAAGCCATTTGTACCCACATTTTCACCGCTAACTTTTTCTAACTATTACAGGTTTTTTAAAGCAATATACACTTACGTCCGCTGGATCCTTCTGGTTGCAGGTATATATAGGACTTGTAGGTTCACCAAGAACCCGAGGTACCCAGAGCCAATAACTGAGCAGCACCTTGAAATGTTTTTTTTATTGTGTACCAGGTATACATCAATTCATTTGGTAAAATATAACGAATGAAAAATAGGCATCAAGGAAACCTACGTATTTCCGAAATGGGAACAAGATATGGAGTTTAGAAGCAGTGGTTATTTGCATATCTCTAAATTTGTGGGTTGCCATACCAGCATGTGAATTAGATGGCATTTTTCAAAAGGACTTTTTTTTACACACCGTCTTACATTTGGAAGGCAGAAATGCACAGAAAGACAATTGCAATAACACTTGTTCTACTATTCTGTGTTCCCCCAAGTCTCCCGATAAAATGGTACATCACTTTTGTGGGTAGGCTTAGTGCCACAGACAGAAAATGGGCCAAACGCAACGTGGACATCACATTTTTCCAGTGAAAACGGACCCTTTTCTAGCAATGTGCCTAACTGGGGATTTTAGGCTCTAGCTCAGCTGGCACCTAGGGAAACCTAGCAAACCTGCACATTTTTGAAAACTAGACACCCATGGAAATCCAGGATGTGGTGACTTGAATGACTATCACCATGTTTTGTTACCCAGAATCCCTTATAAACCTCAAAATGTAAAAAACAAAAACAAAAACAAAAAACACATTTTCCTCACATTTCTGTGATGGAAAGCACTGGTATCTGAGGAGAACCACAAACTTCCTTCCACCCAGCATTCCCCCCAAGTCTCCAGATAAAAATGGTACCTCACTTCTGTGGGTCAGCCTAGTGCCCCAGATAGGAAACGTCTCAAAACGTATTGTGGAGACATCCAATTAGTCCTCTAAAAGCCTGTTCACAGAATGTTTCTTCCTGTGCTGTAACAAGTTTTCTGCATCATAACATCTTCACGGAGAGTCAGAAACGTAAGAATAATTAATTACCAACAGCATGCATGAACCCCCAGAACACTTCAAATCCGTATTTATCAAGTAAATATGTATTGCGTGCCAATGTCCACATAGGATGAAGCACAATTCATAAGCCTACCTACGGCAACGTTTTTTGCCGAAATGTAGACTGTAAAATGTTCAAAAAAGTCAATTTCAAAACTACATTGCAGAATTTCAGATGAAAAACATGAAATAACTATCCGTAAGGGAAAAGTGCAGCCAGACAGACTTACATTGTAAAGATGTGAGGAAAAAACTGCTGATCCTTTAAGAATCCAGACATTTCCAACACTCCTGATGCACCTAACTAGCAGTTGCCTCTCTCAGATGGTTCTTTTTTCGGCTCTAGAACAGAAGGTTATCACACCTATTTTTTGCACGTTATATTCCTCAGAAATACATTTTTGTTCGGTTTTACTCTACGATTTCCATGATATCTACAGAGTATAACTGTTTTTCTGAAGATATGACCCATTTTTCTGTCAAAATGCCTTCACATTTCATGAAGTGCCCATCCTGTGGCAAGAAAAAGGCAGCCTCATATTCAAAGTCTGTGCGGTGTGCTTGCCACTCTGCCACTCAAACAAGGAATGTGAGCTATGCCTAAAATTGTGGAAAAGGACATTAAAAGACAGCGCAGGTTTCAGGCTAGGGGAAAAGAAGCTTGAAGAGATGGTGGCAAAGGAAGAGAGAATGAATCAGAGTGCTGAGAAGTTATCCGGCCAGCTCACTCTCACCCCCAACCATGAGACTTACAACTCAAAAACAAACTTCCCAAGAGGAAGACCTAGGGGAAAAGGAGAAAAGACGACAGGAGGCACAGTCATCGCCACCATTCTAGACGCCACTCCCATTTGATGTTGAAGATGTTGAAGTCAAAAGACTCCGGGCTCCCACCTCCACGACCTTTTGTAAGTGAAAGCACTTCCACAATCTCCGGCCACACTTGCTATGCTAGAGACTTGGCACAAGAAGCTCAGGACCCTGGGGTGGTGCAAACACCAAACACATTACGAAGGAGACTCCATTGTGGGGGGTACCAGACTACCAGATGTGGTGAACTTAGAGGGCTTTCGGGGTTGGGACACTTGCAAATCTGACACGCCCGCACCTCTGCCATATGTCTCGGGCCACAACAGCTCTAGTGACTGCAGCCTATTATAGGCCAAGGTGTTGCTAGAAGAGCACAGAGAACACAACTCGCCCTTAACTACAAAGCCCTTAAGACCAACTCCCCTGACACATTTGGTCATCTGTATGTGGCCTGGACTCGGGAGCTGGGCCTCCTTGCGAGAAGCCCTGGCGTACCCCTGGGATGCACCCATCGCTGCCCAGTTTGAAGACAATCCACTCAAATACTTCCACTGGGTATATCACACCAAAGAAACTGGACGATGGGGGCAATAGGCTTAGGTCACTGCCTATGCTGAAATACGTGACAGAGGGGCACTTTAACACAGTCTGGACTTTAGGCGGCTGACCCCATTCTGGGAGGGTGTATTGACTTCTCTTGAAGTAGTGTTGGGATGAAGACTTCCCAGAGACCCTCGACTGACTTTGCCACATCACAAACAACATTGATAGCAACAGGTACAAGAGGCCCCTCCTGTTGCTCAGCTTGACCCTAGATAAGAAAAACATTGCCAAGGCATGGAAATTGTCCAACCCTCCTCCCTCTGTGGTAGCCTGGAGGAGAGGGCTGGACCACTGCTTAAGCATGGAAAGTCCCATTTACATGGAGCAGGGGTAGCCTCTGAGATCTGGGTAGACTGGGGACATAACCAGGGAATCCTTGTGGAACCCGGATCCAAACAGTACTGGTCACGGGATGATGAGATCCCATCATTCAACGGTGTGGGACACTGCATTTATTGTTTGGAGGGGAGGGGAGGTTGGGGTCCATACATTTATGTTTTGCGCTGCACCTAGGGCTGCTAATAACACACTTGTATCACACCTCAAATGCTTGGGCGGAAAACGTGATGCATTTGACTGCACCTTCGAATTTTCCTTCCATTGCTAATTTTCCTTTCTTTGCGCTGTTGTGAATACACCAATAAAAAGAATTATGAAAAAAATGCCTCAGAGGTAAACTGGTAGCAGTGGAGGGACGATTCAGCAAGGTGAGGCTTCGCAGATCAATGACTACGTCGAAGGTTTTGAAAGCTACACAAGACTGACAAATCCATCACCATCAAGGTCAATGTTAAAGAGGTACAGATCACGCCAGCACCTCCATCAATGGTGAAAATTGGCCAGTCGATGCAGAGACTATCACCATTAGTGTCAAAATGCTAATTCTTTTTTTCCAGCCTCTCCTACACCATGCCTTTAGTCCTTGCATTCACAAAGACTAGACTCTCCTGCAATGACTCTCAGATTTTCATATCTCCATTCATGCAGACTCCTATAAAAGGCTGAGACTCTACAGGCAACACCCCATGTTAACAAGGATGCCCACATTAAATATTACCATTAGAGGACCCACTACATATTCCATTCACCCCTCTTGACTGATCTCCTCCGCAACCACATAAAACAACATTTCCAGAATAGCCAACTTTGATGCCAAAACCAATATTGGTGTCAAGGTCAACATTCATGCCACCGGTGGTTAGCAGACCCGTACCTCCTGGGACTTCTGCATCACTACCACAACAGGACATACCAACCTCACCTTCTAGGAGCCCTCGTACTCCTGAGAAATGTAAAAAAAGAAAAAAAGGCCGTTACCATTAAGATCTAGGTCACCCTCAAAAGTTAGTGACAGTTAATGCTCATCATACACACCAACTTCTCCTGTAAGACTGTCACCAGTAGATGACATTACATTATATTTCATGATGTTTTGGTGAGAGACAAATAAACTAAACATTCTACAGGAAGCGCCACAAACATATGCTTCTGTTATTCATGAGACTCTTAAAACAGCGACCCCAAGGCAGTTAGTTCTTTTGATGCCGGGGCTTCTATAAATTGCCAAAGATGCCTAACAGACCACTGTGAAAGCAGTCACTCCAAGACTGCGAAAGAAATACAAAACACCATAACAGGATCCCAAATTCCTGAGACTTGAGCCTAAGCCGGACCCTGTGATTTTCACTTGGTGAGAAAGTGTTGTGCATCGGCATCAGAGAATAATGCTCGGTCCCAAACTGAGCAAAAAGATACATATAACAGGGAGGGAAATATGCAACACTGCATCAGCATTAAAAAATGCAAGTGCTACAGTTCTCGGTTGTTATCGGTATTGTGTATTTTTAGCCTGCCCTATGTCAATCAATCAATCAATCAGGGGTTTGTTGAAGCGCGACTACTCACCCGTAAGGGTCTCAAGGCGCTAGGGGTGGGGGTGGTGGTGCAGGTTCCATTCCATCAAGGAGGGGGTCTGTCGAAGAGCCAGGTTTTGAGGTTTCTTGCGAAGATGGGGAGCGATGTTGTCTGTCTGAGGTGGAGCGGAAGGGCGTTCCATGCTTTGGCCGCGAGAAAGGAGAAGGAGCGGCCTCCCGATCTGGTCTTTCTGGTGCGGGGGACCACGGCGTAGGAGAGCTGGGCTGATCGTAGGGTCCTTTGGGGTGCGTGGAATTTGAGTCGGCTGTTCAGGTATGCTGGTCCGGTGCCGTGGAGGGCCTTGTGTGCGTGGGTGAGTATCTTGAAAGTGATTCTCGCCTCGACCGGGAGCCAGTGGAGTGTGCGCATGTGCTGGGAGATCTGGCAGGTTGAGGACTAGTCTTGCAGCGGCGTTCTGGATGTTCTGTAGCTAGCGGGTGAGGTTTTTGTTCATTCCGGCGTAGAGTGCGTTGCCGTAGTCGAGTCTGCTGGTGACCAGGGCGTGAGTGATGGTCTTTCGGTGTTCGAGGGGGATCCATTTGAAGGTCTTCCGAAGGAGGCGGAGGGTGTGGAAGCAGGAAGACGAGACGGAGTTGATTTGGCGGTCCATTTTGAGCTCGGAGTCCAGTATGATTCCCAGGTTGCGTGCGTGGTCCGTGGGGGTTGGCAGGTTTCCAAGGGCGGGGGGCCACCAGGTGTCGCTCCAGGCGTCGGGGTTTGGGCCCTTGATGAGTACTTCTGTTTTGTTGGTGTTTAGTTGTAGGCAGCTGTTTTTCATCCATTTGGCGACGGCTTCCATGCCTTCTCGAAAGTTGTGTCTGGCGGTGTTGGGCTCGTTGGATAGGGAGAGGATGAGTTGGGTGTCGTCTGCGTATGACACAATGTTGAGTCCATAGGTTCGGACGATGGGGGCGAGTGGAGCCATGTAGACGTTGAAGAGCATCGGGCTGAGGGAGGAGCCCTGGGGGACTCCGCAGGTGGTAGGTGTAGGGTCCAAGAGGAAAGGGGGAGTCTGACCCGCTGCGTCCTGCCGGAGAGGAAGGAGCGGATCCAGTCGAGGGCCTTGTCCTGGATTCCTGCGTCGTAGAGTCTGCGTATTAGGGTGCGGTGGGAGACTGTCTAATGCCGCTGAGAGGTCGAGGAGGATGAGGGCTACTGTCTCTCCTTTGTCCAGTAGGGTGCGGATGTCGTCTGTTGCGGCGAGGAGGGCGGTTTCCGTGCTGTGGTTTTTTCTGAAGCCGGACTGGGAGGAGTCGAGGATGTTGTGTTCTTCAATGAAGGTGGCGAGTTGGCGGCTTTCGATGACTTTCGCTGGGAACGGGAGCAGGGAGATGGGTCTGTAGTTTTTGAGGTCGGTGGGGTCCGCCGAGGGTTTCTTTAGGAGGGGGTTGACCTCGGCATGTTTCCAGTCATCGGGGAACGAGGCGGTCGCCAGGGAGCGGTTGATGGTGTAACCACAGCATCTCAAGAGCATTGTCATGGTATTTGCATTCCAGGGAAGGACGACAATCTCAAAGACGGTTGATGGATGAAGCAGGCTGGGAGATCCCGGTTTGTGTTAGAGAGCAAATAAACCTGAACTACATTTTCACTTGGTGCACGAGTATATTCTTCAACTACAAAATTTTGTCGACGATTGCCTGCGCTCCCTGACAGCGGGGAACGAATCTACGTTATTCGGCTGCATCACGCAAGTACTGCAACTTGGATGTTCACCAGCGTATATTATAATTTCTGATGTGACTACTGGCACACAGACTACCACTATTTTGCTCACTGTTCTGAGACAAAAAGCCATCTGAAGGTCAGGTACTGTAAGTTTTCATTTTAATGTTTTGTGGCAGTTACCAGCATTTCGTACGGAGCTCTTGTCCTTACTATCTTCCTTGCGCTATTGAGCGCGCATCTCCTTCGTCACTGCCTTCAGGTTCCTGTGTCAGTTGTGCAAGCGTGTTGAGCCCGTGTGCTCAATGTCTCTCGCGCTGCTGAGCGCGCCTCTTCTTCGTCTCTGCAGTTAGGTTCCTGCGTCAGCACGTTAGTTGTGCACACGTTGTACATAACTCCATCTTGGGAGTATTAATTTGTCAAGCTCGTCTTCGTTTACGCTTCAGTGCAGATCGGTATGGCGATCTGCACATCTATTTGTACTGCTTCCTGCATCTCTACGCACTAGTGCTTTTGCACCCTCTGGTGATTTTCACACCTGGTTTCCAACACTTGTTGGAGATTACACGCAACAACGCAGATCTTCACGGTGATCTGCACACCTTATTGAAAGTGGTTACTGACATCAGTGCAAACGCATGGCACAGTGATTTGCACACCTTGTTTAAGAACACTTTATTCGTCAGTGCATACCAGTGTATTTGTGTACCGCTTTATGGGTTGTTGCACACCAATGTGAAGTATTAATTCCGCCTTATTGCATATTAAACGGTATATCACAATCAAATTCATTCAGCTAAACCAGGGAAGACTATTCTTCATTTCATTATTATTCACTGTTTTTCTTCCACATTAGAATGGCAGCCAGTCAAATGGCTTCACCACCTTCCATTTTCTTATCTGAAGGAGAAGCTCCGTCCACAGAGTGGGAGGAGCAGATTGGCATTTTCGAAAACTATATTGAAGCCATCGATTGGTTGAGATTTTCTGCTACAAGAAAAAAGGCTCTCTTGAATTCATTAGGGAAAGAGGGTCAACATGTTTTTAAATTCTTGCCTGAAGTCATGGGAGCTGATGGTGGGCCAATTGATAATCCTTATGTAGAAGCCAAGAGCAGACTATGGAAGTATTATGGCAAACAGGTCAATGTTGTAATGCAGCGCCACAAATTTTATTCGTTACCTCAAAAAGAAAAGGAACCTGTGGTCACACGTTTAGGACAATTGTCCCTTAAGTTTGATTTTGGTTCCATGACTGATCAAATGATTAGGGATCAATTAATTGTGCAATGCAAAAACAAGAGGATGCAAGAAAGACTATGGGCTGCTAGAAATCCAACGCTACAAGAAGCCATTTCCATTGCAAAAATTGTGGAGGAATCCGACATATGTTTGAGAGAGATGCACAACTTCGAGATTAAAAAAGAAGATACAGTAAACATTGCTAGTAAGAAGGATGAACTGACGGACGGTGATGAGAGTAAAGCAAAGGAATGATAGTAAATCTGGTTAATACAAATATAGAGCAAAATCTGTAGGCGATAAAAGTAAATTTAATGGGTGTTATAGGTGTGGGAGCATGAGTCATGCTGCTGATTTTGTGGGTTGTTATGCAAGAGATAAAGTTTGCGGAAAGTGTGGTAAAAAAGGGCATCTGAGTAGAGTTTGCAAAGATCTGTCAAAAAGTAGAGTTGCTTTTGTTGAGGAAGGATCTTTCGCACCGGATATTGTACTTTGTGTGGAGGATGAATGCCAAAGCAGAATGCAAAGACCTAAAGCAACTTTACTGGTCAATGTTGTACCTGTGGAGTTGATGGTGGATCCAGGTTCCATGTTTAGGATTCTACCTTTTCGAATTTTCAATGAGCATTGCCCGAATATATCACTCAGTAATAGTGACATTTCTCCTAAGGGGTACAGTGGTGAAGCCATTGCCACAAGGGCTGTGTGGAGGCTAATTTTGAGTTTAAAGGAAGAAGTGCAATGGGTAAAGTGTATGTGTCGAATGATGGGCCAGCCATTTTGGGCTGGGTGCAACAACACGATTTACCTGTGTTTATTGATCTCAGATCGGAAGAACAAGTGTTGATGGGGAGGTGCTTGAATCTATCCTAGCTAAGTACACAGAAGTCTTTTGGGATGATTTATGAAAACTTGTGGGGTATGTGCATGAGATCAAGCTGAAGGATGGAGCGCAACCTGTGAGGCATGGGTTGAGGAAAATTCCAGTTGCCATTCGGGATGAAGTTAAGGAAATGTTGAGTGATATGCAAAGGCAAGGCATCATTGAACCGGTAGAGGTGTCATAGTGGCTTTCTCCGGTGGTGGTCACTAAGAAGAAGGATAGTAAGCTCAGGTTTTGTGTTGACCTCAGATCGGTGAATCAGAATATATTTACAAACACACGAAAAATAATACCATCACAAAAACAAAGAACCCCAAAAAACATAAAACTACACTTCGTCCTTACCCCATGACAATCATTAAATTTAGAGGGGATGCGACGCAAACGAGATTGCTCTACAGACACATTACTCTTGCCCATCGGAACAATACCTTTGTATAATTTGCTCCTAGTGTCCCCTCCATCCCCATTTGCTGACCTCACCTCATCGACTCCATCAGAATTGTCCTCATTCACTTCCACACCATCACCAATATCACTTTTCTTACAATACAAAGCCACTCTTCTTCTATTCCACTTTTGTCAATTCTTTAAAACTACACGCCACCCATGTACTTCTTTCACCTCCACTGGTGCAGAAAATCTGTCCACACAATGCTCTTTCTTGCCCAACTTGACTTTGATTAAATCTCCTACTTCTATTCTACCTCCCTTCACACTATCCTTTCCCTTGCTACCACCATCACTCTCAATCATCCACTGAGGTGTAAGTTTTTTTTTGTGAGTTCTTCAAGTCAAGGATATGTTCATTTAGACCAATGGCCTCTAAAACAATACAATAAAAAAAAGATAAAATACATATGTAACACTAAAACCATATATAAATTATTCAGATAAAATATATCTTCCAATAAAATTCTGCCAGTAATTTTATAAAGCACATCCACACTCCTACTGGTTCTCAACGAACATTGCACTAACTGCCCTCATATTTCTTCCAATAGCACATGCTATATCTAAAAAACGCATCTTAGCTAAAAATTCTACGGCATGCCCTCAAGTCCTAATTTCATATTTCAGGAATATTGGGCGTAACCATTGCCTCCACTGTTGTTTGAGTTTTAGGCAATCCAACAAAATATGCAGCATGTCCCATTTGGTGTTCAACCCACAAACACAGTTCCCTCCTGTACCTATCATTTTGCTTTTGCATTAGCACTTATCATACAAGGGTTAAGTCCAATTCTTACTCTCAGTACTTCATTTCTTAACATCTGGTTTGGTAGGGTATCCACATATGGGTAACTCACTTTATTCCTCCATGCATTTAACATAAAATGTACAGATTTTTCTCTTTTAAGTATTGATAATCGCTTTCGTTGGACAATTCTGTGCCTAGCACCTTAAGCTCACTCTTGGAGATTTCTATTTGCAATGTCTGTGGGAGCTGCTTTACCTTCATAGTAGTGCAAACGGCAGCCAGGTTAGACCTAACCTAATTTGCCCATTTTAATTCACCACTGAGAAATTTTCTGTCCATCCTCCCTGCTCAGTTGTCCCCAGAATCCTAATAGGGCTTTTGTGGCCAGCATATTCCATGAAATCATGCCAGTCTCTAATCTTATTGCTTGTATCATGGCTGAATTGGGAAGTGACAGTAAATACTTCAGTCATTTCCCCTCCTCTGCATTCCACCTGTTTTTACCACTAATATATAACAATTCAGCTCCATATTGGACTTGCGGAGGGATCATTGCTTCGTAGGCTTTTAGCACCGGTCTACATGACATTTCTCCAAAGGCCTTACTAAATTTTTTCAGCCCACTCACTGAGGCAATAGCCCTGGCCTTTAAGGCCTCTAGGTGAAATTTCCATTTCAGAGACCGCTCAAACCAAACTCCAAGGTACTTGTATTCATTTACTACTTCAAGTCTCTCCGTGCCTAGGTGCCACTTAAATTTGCTTTTAGTTTTTCCGAAGCAGATCACTTGTGTCTTCTTCATATTTACAACTAATTTTTTCCATCTACAATAGCTCTCAAATTTCTCAAATTTCCTTTGTAGGCCTATTTAAGTCTGGTCTAAGATCACAAGATCATCTGAATGCAGGAGGCATGCCACATGTTTACTATTCATTTTGGGGCTAAAACCATTTGTGGCAGCTAGAGTCGCAGGCAGGTCAGCAACAAACAAGGAGAAGAGTAGAGGGGCCAATACACAACCCTATCTCAATCCATTATTCACTTGTATTTTTTGTGTTTTTTGAGTTCTGCCCCTCATTCTTTAAAAAGGCATTTCATCAGTGGCTCAGTTGACTGCAGTATTGTAGGCCCACACCATATTGTCCACACATCTCTGAACATCCTGATTTCCCTGCATGGCCATTTGAATCGTGCCCTTGATGACCCTATTCATGCATTCCACCATGCCATTCCCTTGTGGATTATATAAAGATGTGCAAATGTGCCTTATTCCATTTTCATGCAAACAAATTTGCATGGTATGAGATGTGAGTTGCATGCCATTATCTGTCGCCAGCATGCCTGGATACCCTTCTTTCTTAAAAATGGCATCTAAGTTCCTGATCACGTTGCTTGTAGTGATGTTTCTCAAAAACGACCCAACGCGAGTAAACATCCACCAGTACATTGGTAAATCTCTAGTCTCCAGATAAAAAATCCATGGGGCCAATGAAGTCCAGCCGCTCCATCTTGGTCTCCACCAAGAGAACCCATGCACTGTGTATCAACCTTGAGCCTCTTTTCACTATCCTTGCATAGACTTCAACTTTCTACCCATAATTTGACATCCTCATCTAATCCTGCCCACCAAAACCTGTCCTTGAGATGTTTTTTTAGTAATTGTTTGTCCCAAATGACCCTCATTTGCCGAACAAACAGTTACCTTCTAAGCCCCCTAGGGGGGACATATCTCTCACCCCTCAGTACTAAATCGTCAGTCGCACCAACACTGAATTCATCCTGTAATTAGACATAGCTCCTCAAAGCTGGTTTGAGATCACCCTCCTGTTTCCACCCCATCCTGCAACAACTAACAAGTTCTTTGAATACATCATCATCCCTAACTGTTGCCTGCCACTCATCTCTACTTACAGACTTAAATTCATCATCAACACTAGCCACGGGGGCGTGGCTTAGGCAGCCGCGATGGCGGACGTGTCTGAGTAGAGCTCCGTCAGACAGTCCGGACAATTGGCAATTACAGGTGCCGGTGATCCCAGATTGCCGAGACGGAGCAGTCTGGGGGATAACGAGGAGCCCCCGCACCTATCCCAGATAAGATCGGTGCGGCAGGGACGCGAAATCGGCCCGGGGACAGGACTGGCGAGCGGGCGGACAGAGACAAAATGGCGGCGTCCAGCTCAGATCCCCGCTACGGAGACGGCAAGATCCGCGGCCCGCATCGGAGAGCCGACGCCGACCTCGGGGGCAGGTGCTGAGCAGAGCCGGTGGGCCGTTGTGGGACCGCCCGGTGGCGGCGGCGGGAAACACCCGATGCGGAGCCCGTAGACATCAGAGGTCCGTTTATCAAGATGGCGGCGCCCGGAGATCTGGGAATGGCTCCGTGACACCTCCAACGCAGCACAAAGAGCTCGAGGCGGACATCAGCGGAAACAGCGGCAGCTCAACGCGGCTGACTAAGGTGAACGCCTGGGGTGAGGCCACCGGCTAGGGGGTTGGCATATCACCTGCGCGCGATTGCGGGGAACTGCCCCCAGACACTCGGAGTGAGACTGGACTCCCGCTGGGGGATCGTGGACCTGCGTGCAGTGGCACCAGATCCAAAAGTCTGCGGAGCGGAGGCGCTACAGAGGCATCCTCACCAACGTGGGCCCTGGGCCCCAACGTGGGGGGAGCAGGAGCGGGGCCCTGTGGCGAGGGAGACACCGCTGAGCGCATAGGCTGTACCGAAGACATCAGGAGGACACTTTCCAGCCCCAGGAGCGGGTTGGAACACGGCAGGGAATCAGGGGGCCCTCTACTGCCGCAAGAGAACCGGACACTCCCAACCGACGGACGGGCGATGACACCCCCTGCACTCTACATCAACCAAGACCACATCACGCCTCATATAATGCCGGGGCGGGCACCCATCGATCCCCCGACCGCCTGATCATACATAAGGGCGTATTGCTGTTCCCCCCCCCTCATCGCTTGCAACAAAGTGCCCCTTTAAAGGATCAGCAGAGGGACACGGGGGATACACCCGCCCTCCTCCTGCCCTTCTGGACCCGCTGTCTCACTGAGATGGGCACGGCAATCGGCGCCAGGACTCGAGGCGCGGTGAGTGTGTTGAATGGCGCTGCATAACGGAGAAGGCGCGCGAGGGTGAGAGGGAGGAGCTACTACGCAGAAGAGGGAAGTCGATAACCCTCCAAAACCGGGAGGAGAACGTACCATTGTGATAAACGCACTGCCGCCGGAGGGTGTATAGCGAGCCAAGGCACCGCCAACAGTAACACCCTTGGTGCCTTTAAGAATGGGACAACAGCGCGTAGCCGGGAACCCGCAAACACCAGCCCACACACTACAATACTCCCCGTCAACGAAACACTCCAGAGCGGAAGAGGAAACCAGCTTCAATGTCCGACAAACTGGACAAAGTGTTGGCGGCAATCGAACACTCACGAGTAACGATGGAAGATAGATTTGGAGCATTAGCCACAGATTTTAACCTGCTCAGAGATGACCATAGGAAATTGGCGGATAGAGTGACGCAAGGAGACAAAGTTCTCAAGAACATAGAACCTCAAATCAAAACTCAACAGGAAACATTGACTGAACTTCAACGCAGGGTCAAGAACCTGGAAGAGAAGACGGACGATTTAGAAGGTCGCTCCCGACGCTGCAACATCCGGGTGATCAATTTGCCGGAAGGATTGGAGGACCCTAATCCTGTCGAGTATGTGGAATCATGTCTCAAGTCGTTCACTCGTGCCTCAGAACAGACTCCGTACTTCTCGGTGGAAAGAGCACACAGGGTGCCGGCTCGGAAGCCACCGTCGGGAAATCCGCCTCGACCGCTCCTGCTCAAACTCCTGCATTTTCGGGATAGGGACGCAGTACTCAGAGCAGCCCGACAAAAAGGGCCCATACAGGTCGAAGACAAGACAGTTATGTTGTTCCCGGATTACTCCCGCACAGTGCAACGACAACGAGCGTCGTTCTTAGAAGTCAGACACTTGCTTAAAAAAAAGGGGATTCAATACTTCCTACTTTTCCCGGCACGACTTAAAATAATGCACGAGAGACGCACCATCTTCTTTATGTCCCCAAAGGATGCATATGACTGGGCGGAACAGCATCTGCAAACAGGGAAACCCCGAGCTACTCAACATGACAAATGAGGTCCCAAAGGCAAACTTCACCAGTCGAACAGAGCGACCCAAGAGCAGTCCGCATCCCGCTCAGAGACACCGGGGAGGGGCCCCCCAAACCTTGAACAAATTATCGAGGAACGTTGGAGAGCCCTACAAGTGGCGGCAGAAATCGGGCCAACAGTGGGAAGCTCGGATGGTGAGAGGGGCCCTCTTATCTTCACCTCCGAAGATGAAGTAGACGACACCAACACGTCCCGAGAAGGCTCGGTTACCCCACCAGAGGTGACCCCACAGACTGCAGACACTTTCATTTAATAAGTTTACTATGCCGTGGTAAGATCTGTAATACACCTCATGCACCAGGCTACAGTCCAGGTGGGAGTTTGGGAACACGCGCGCACCCCCCTACCACTTGGGGTGGGCTCAAGGTAGAATACCACAACATGATAGTGGGGCTCCAGTATGTATTGACGGTGAGAATCGCCGGCACCGTACACGTCTCAATGATCACCTAGGGCGGATCAGAATATATAACACCTACACCCAAAGCCACGAACCCCCCCTTGGTTAAAACGAATTAGCGTTAACATAGTATGTCTGGTTTGGACGTACCACCACGTGCGGTAGGTCCTCAAAGTTGGGACGTGATCCCCCTGTTGAGTTCAATCCCCCCTCCCCACAGACCCTTACACTACTGGTTCACAGCACTACACAGGAGGGTAGCACTGCGCTTTCTATGTGAACACTTCACTGATGGGGAATCACCGGGCACCCTGGTCCAACCGGGACTGGCCTCACCAGACATCATAGACACCGTGACATGGCTGCCAGAGTAACGACTACAGATATCAGCCTCTTGACGTTGAATGTTAGAGGCCTCCATACACCAAGCAAACGTTACGCGGTTTACTCCTACACCAAACGTCAAAACGCACAGATCGCTCTCTTGCAAGAGACACACTTAACTATACGGGAGATAGACAAATTACGGGCCAGATGGCGTGGGACCATATGTGCCACGTCCTATTCTGCCTATGCGCGAGGGGCACTGATCTGGGTCAGAACGGGAACCCCATTTCAAGAACTCCGGAGAACGGTGGACAAAGAGGGGAGGTATGCGTTCTTGGAGGGCCTCCTCGATGGGCAACCGATACTTTTAGGTAGCATATATGCCCCAAACACCGAACAAGACCGGTTTTGGGTCCACCTGACAGGAATCCTTGCCCAATTCATATCTATACCATGGATATTAGAGGGCGATTATAACTGTGTATTGAACCTCGCCCTAGATCGCTCCCACCCCCCGCCTGCACACTCGCCTGCCCACAAGCAAACGGAACGTTACCAAACATGGGTCACACATTGGGCACTCACAGACGCATGGAGAGATCGCCACCCGCAGGCCAGACTATACTCGTTCCACTCCATCCCACACAATCTCCGGGTACGACTAGATAGATTTCTATGCACGTCGCTAGTCCCCAAAATTCAGCATGTGGACTACCTAGGCCGGGTCCTTTCCGACCATGACGTCCATATACTAAGACTACACTGGAGACCCCCACACCCCCCAGTGCCCACCTGGCGATCACCACGGGATTGCCTGACGGACCAGGTTTTCAAACATGACCAGGGACACAGCATACAAGAATATGTTTCTAATAACGCAGGAACGGCGACGTCCAAATTAATAGAATGGGATGCATTCGAGGTAGTAGTCCGAGGAGAGTGTATAAAACAAATAGCAGGAGTAAAAAGGACACTGGAACGGACACTGACAAGCTGAAATGAAGCTAGCAACCCTGACAAAAAAGGAAGATGCGAGCGAGGCGATCGTAGCTCAGGTAGCGGAAGCGAAAACAGCCTATGCAGCCGCTGCTTCAGACCTGCGCAGATACAACTTTAGGGCATACGCAACTAAAGTACACAAGGAGAGGGATAAAACAGGAACACTATTAGCTTGGCTAGCTCGACAGGATACTGAAATAAAACCCATTACGGAAGTGCTTGACCCCACAGGTACTCTAGTGCGTTCCCAAGCAGACATACTACAGTTATTCCAACAGTACTACACTGAATATACAGAAATCCAGTGCAGGCCGGACAGGGAGAAGTAGACCACTTCCTTGATACATTGACAATGCCACAGATTGCAGCGGCAGAGAAAACTGCACTAGACACGGAGATCCAATCTACGGACATTACCCAAGCAATCCACGCCCTGGCCCGTAACAAAGCACCAGGGTTAGAAGGTTTCCCCCTGGAGTATTACGCAACCTTCTCCCCCCAGCTGGTACCCCGCCTCGTAGAGGTGTTCGCAGACGCGCTAGAAAAAGGTGAGCTCCCGGGATCCCTTAGGGAGTCAGACTTAGTTACATTCCCGAAACCAAACCGAGACCCGCAACAGCTGGCCTCATATCGTCCCATCACATTGCTATCCGCTGACTGTAAGATACTAGGGAAGATATTGGCGGACCGTAGCACGCAAATCCTGCGGCCACTGGCCCACCCAGACCAATGTGGATTTGTCCCAGGGAGAAACACTTCCCAAAATTTATGCCGATTGTTTCATGTGCAGGATCAGGCGAGCGCCGCGTTTCCCAGGGCAGCCGGTCTCATTTTAGACCTCGAGAAGGCTTTCGATACTCTCACATGGCCATACCTATTTACGGTCCTGCAACGGATAGGGATAGGTCCGACTCTAATAGCATATACACGCCTCTTGTACACTAAACTTACCTCGCGCATACGCATGGGACGATACATATCACCCGTATTTAAGGTGGAGAGAGGCACGAGACAGGGCTGCCCACTCTCACCCCTGCTCTTTGCCCTAGCGGTAGAGCCTCTTGCAATACGACTACGTCAGGTGGGGGGAGGGGGGGATTGGGGCATTCCCATAGCAGGCATCACACATAGTATAGTATGCGGATGACCTTTCAATATATGTGCGGGACATAACCGCAGATTGGACGTCCATATGGACAAAACTTTAAGAATTCGCAGAGGCATCCGGGCTCAGAGTGAATTGGGACAAGTCCACGGTTTATCCACTGCATCCGGGCCTTGCTCCTCGAGACGAGATCTTTGGAATTGTGTTGTGTTACACTAGAGCTAGGCCAACTAGTATACAAGCCTAAAAGTGTTTCACTTTGACTATCTCTAAGTGGTTCGCCCAGAAGTATAGGGGGGACACTAGTGTGTATATTTGTTTTAGGGTTATTTTTATGTTATTGTTTGTTTTTTACTTTGATGTATAATGTATTGTGATACATGTCATTTGTTGTTTTTTTTCCCTTTGAATAGGCGTCATTGTTTGTGTATGCTATAAATAGATTTTGATATATTCATTGTGAATAATAATAATTTTGGAGAGGGAAATTAAATGTGCTCTACTCAAAAAATTGTTTAGTATTTTTTCCTTTATACCATTTTTATTGTATAAAACTCCGTCCCATACCCAGGTATTTAAGGGTAATTTGGGTATACCCCTGTTGATTATCTTTTTTTTTTATCCAATGGATGGCTTTGTTGGTTAGAGAGTCCCTGTTCTCTGTGCCTCTACGTACATCGCATTTTGGTACATTTACCATGTAGATTATGGGGGGGCTAACTATGTTATGTGTGTTCTGACTTCTAGGCCCCAACATTGGACACAATTGTGGTAAACCCCTATACGAAGAGGTTTTACTTCCTGGAGATGAATGGGTCTTCATCACTGCTGGGTTGCTAGGCTTTGCATTATTACTAGCTGTAATAAGTGTTGGGTACTTCACCATTAATGGTTTTGCCTCATTAATGCTTGGCCTAGCTAGGTCTAGGTTTTGTTTTACCCCTCTCACTGTTTTGTTACAAGCTGAGCCTCGGATAGTCAGTGAGCCCAGAGCAGTATTGGGTATAGGACCATGTAGATTTTCCAAATCTCTGCTAACCTGTATACTTCCATTCCCTCTTCGTACTGGATCTGGTAGCAGAGATTTGACCATTATAAATAACTCCTCTAACATGCCCTTCATGGACCCCACTTCAGTTCTTAATGTGGTGACTACTTGGAACATATTCTGCCATTCTAAGCATAAACCTGGTTCTATATCTTGTTCTTGTGCAGCTAGGTTCGGTGGGATTTGCACCATCTCAAGTCTATCTCCACCCTCCTTGTTTTTACCATCCAAATCTACTAATGGCTGAAATCTGTTAGTGCAGATCACTATGGGGTCTATGTAGTCCATTTCTGGCAATAGCTTATTTGGCGCGTTGTCAGTAGGGGATATTGCGGTGGAATCCTGTGCCCCATCATTTTTGTTAGATGCTACTTTCTTATTTGATTTGCGAAACATTTCAGGGATGGCTGACTTCGCTGAGTTTGCTGGGTTCGCTGATTGCTTCTGCTTAGGGGTAGTTTTATTATTGCTATTTGCCTGCATCATGGGGGTTGAATCTAGAATAACCTCACACTCACTTATAAGAGTATCTATCCGGTCCATTACACAGTTACTCGCTGCCGATTTCTGTGCTTTTTTTGCCTTCTTTCCCCGGTTATCTCGTCTTGCCCCACCCTCACTCCCTTCCCCACTCTCTTCCAGTGCCTTTCGTTTCCCCATTTGACTAAGCAGAGTTGTGCTAATAAAGTAGTAGCCCTGCCAACCCTGGATAGCACACTTCTCCTGAATCTCAAGCAAGCCTTGGCTTTTCTGACACTAAGCAACGTATTACATGAAGTACAAGAAGTGACAGAATAACAGAGTGACTTAACCCAAGGGTTGCAACCCACTAGTCCAGGTCACTCTCAGTTATTTAGTTCTTGTGGACACAATCAATGACACAGTACCTTAGGATTCCCGCACTCGGTTGAGTCGGCACCTGGACGCAGATGGAAGAGGGGTGGCCCTGCCCTGCCACTTCTTGGCATTGACGGGCAAGGACGGGCCCACCCGTGCGCGTCCCGCGCCGCGGGAGCCCTCAGCGCCTTTCAAGTGCCTCCTGGCGCGTCCACAACTCCCTCGCGGCGTCCTGGCCGTTCTCCATGTTAGTCCGGCGGTGCAGGTCACCAGTGCTGCCCCCTCACTTGCCTGGAATCTCACCAAGTAGGGGACACCGCTGCCGTCAGGGCCGTGTCTAGGCAGCTCCCTTGGTGCCAGGCCCGTCGCGGGGCCGCCGGACAAAATGGTGGGTACTCCTCCCAGTCCGTCCCCGTAACTAAGCCTCACAGCCACAGGTCCGTGCTCGGGATGACTCCACCCAGGTTCGCCTCCTCTGGTAGGTCGCTAGGCCGGCGAGCCCCCGCCTTCTGTTCCCGACCTCCGTGGGTGCTCCGGGACCACTCCGCCAGTCGCTCCGGGAATCCCTGTCGTATGAGTAACAAACTACTTGTGGTGCGCAGCAGCGAACCATCTGCTCGGGTGTGTATCAAACGCCAGCGCGTCTCCAGCGATATTATCCATCCACTCAGTTCCTCTGTACCAGATACCAAACACTGAACGCGGACTTTTATCATATGCTTTGGGTCTGCCCTACAATAGGACCATATTGGCACACTATTCACGAGACACTTAGGGAACTCACGGGTCTTTCTAACATGAACACGTGGGAGGCCTGCGCACTCGGAATCTTCCGAAGGCGGAAACAGCACAAAGTACTAATTCGCTTTGCATCATTAGCAATACTACTAGCAAAAAGAGGCATAGCTATGCACTGGCGAGCTCCTGTAGGACCCCCGATAGCCTGAGTGGGAGCAGTGAACAAATGGGCAGCAGCAGAGGAGGAGACGCTCAGGGAGGAGGAGGTAAAGGGGATACGTAAGCGCCCCATATCCATGGAGTGGTCCCTATTGTTAAACCAATTCAAACAGTAAATAAAGCGAGACAATTTTGACACCCCGTCGCAAGTCCCGGTAAACACGCAACCACAGGCCCAGATCGGCAGCACACACATTAGCTCCCACATAACTGCAAGTGCGCAACGATATACGATAACGCAACCACTCACACACTAGGTCAACCAGATGGACCGTGGCGGCTGAGCAGGTCCCAACCCGCTGACATTAACCATATGCACAGGAAGGATATGCAGTAGCCTCGAAACCCTGTCTGAATCATATATCCCAGATTTCGTGAACACCACCCCAGTTAGACTCCCCAGTTAGTAGTTACGCACTAGCACCGGTAGTAAACACACCAGTAATTAATGGGAAAAAGATATATCTTCATGTGAAAAGACATGCAAAGTTGGGTGATATTGTATATGGCAGCAATTGTACTATGTATTAGATAACTGTCAACCCAGAGAAATGACCATGATTCCGAAGGCTGAAAGCACACGAAACAATGCCAATTTACATGTACTATCATGCAATGTGTTTCTCTTAAGAAAATGTTAATAAAAATACTTGACAAAAAAAAAATCATCAACACTAGCCACCACACACTCCACTTCTTCATCGTCCATTTCATCACACTCCAAACCAAGCGGTAATCTTGATAGACAGTTCGCCTGCACATTCTTCCAGCCTGCTACATATTCAACTTTATAAATATATTCTTGCAGTCTGGCCGTGAATTGCATTAGACGTGAAGACCCTTTACTTGCCCCCCCCTCCCCCCCACCCCCCCTGGACTCAACATTTTCATGAGAGGCTTGTGGTCTGTTCTTAGAGTAAAGCGTGCACCCCACAGATGGGTGAGTAAATATAGAACTCCCCATGCTGCAGCTAACGCCTCCCTCTCAATCACAGCATAGTTGCGTTCTGACTTGTTAAGGGTGCGAGAGGCGAACGCCACAGGTTTTTCTACACCCCCTTTAATTTGTGACAAGACAGCACCAATACCATGGGCACTGGCATCAATAGTAATCAGGGTCTTCTTACCTAGTTTAAATGGAGTTAAGATGCCAGCATTCATTATTTCATCCTTAATGTTTTTGAATGCCCTATACAGAGCATCACCCCACTCAAATTGTATGCCCTTCCTCAATAACTCCCTGAGTGGTTCAGTTTTGTCTGCGAAGTGGAGAACAAATTTGGAATAATACTCAACTAACCCCATAAAAGATTTGAGTTGATCCTTGCTGGTAGGAATAGTGTATTTTTAGCCTGCCCTATGTAACCACGGCGTCTCAAGAGCATTGTTGTGGTCTCCTTGGAATGCAGCTTTGCATTCCAGTGAAGTACGACAATCTCAAAGACGGTTGATGGATGAAGCAGGCTGGGAGATCCCCGTTTTTATTAGAGCGCAAATGAACCTAATCTACATTCTCACTTGGCGTATGAGTATATTCTTCAACTACAACACTCTCCTTGGCTGTTATCAAAGGGAAATCTAGGAAGGAATGAAATCATTCATAAATTACCTTCCATAGGTAACAACATTTTAATAGATGGTCAATGAAGGCTTTCTGGGGAAAACAGGTTATAAGTGCAACTCTTGGAGACCGGAATTAGCTGCTACAGGTAAATCTTATGGAGTATCACTCCGCAAATCATCGGACAAGTGGGTGCTGAACAAATTCAGCCAAGGTTACGCCTTAGGATTCAAGGCCAGACTAATGCCTACACCCCCAAAACCATCATCGAAACATCAGTTTACGATTTTAAGAAAATGATTTAAATTTTGTTTAAAATAATGTGCAATAGAACTGATACCATCTCCGCAAAAAGGTCAGGGAACATACTCAAGATAGTTTCTGGTTCTGAAAAAAGAGCCCAAAAAAAGTACAGGACAATATTGGACTTCGGTTTCCTCAACAAATATGTAAAATGGGAAAAATTCAAAATGCTAGCACTCCATCATTGTTTCTCATCTAGAAAATAAAGGACCAATAAATCTTAAATACACATAATTTCACATTCCAACAGCGGAACACCAAAGAAAGGTTTGTGGTAGCCCTTCTAAACTTTCAATACTCCGCTCTTCGTTCGGACTAAAGTCAGTTCCTTGCACATTGTCAAACTGCATGGCAGTAGTGGCAGCACACTTGGGGAAAAAAGGTATATTCATCTAACCTATTTAGACAATTAGCTACTGAAGTCTCACAATCGCTCCAAACTGGTGCAAGATTTTCGGGAAACTCACTCCCTCCTGAGAAGACTGAATCTCCAGAAAAACATGCAAAAATTCATAGTCACTGGTGCAGCACCTATATCACCTAGAGGCCACTACAGATACCATCAAATGAAGAGTGACTTACCAAAAACAAATGCCATCCATCACTAAACAACAAATCCCCAGTTCGTCAAATATCACTCCTAGGCTCCATGGTTTCTTCCATCTCTACTGCCCCAAAATGCAAGGTTGCACAAGAGCCCATTGCAACTTGCAACAAAAACTCCAAAATCAATAGTCTCAGAAACAGAACGACAACCTGTATCTAACAGTACCAGCTAGACAATCTCTAACAAGGCGGTGCATATGGATGAATCTTTTGCAGGTTGTTTCCTTCCAACAAAAGACACCACTAAAAACTATTGCCACAAATGCTTCACTAGTAGGTTGGGGGGGCAAATCTGAAAAGACCTGTCTGTCCAGGGTCAAAGGAGAGGGAAAGAGAGCTCATATCACACCAACTCTCTGAATCTACTGGCAGTCCATCTAGCCCTCAACGTTTTTCTGCCAACACTACAATCAGACAGCATTCTGTTCCAGACGGACACCACTATGATGCACTATCTGAACAAGCAGGACGGCACAAGATCAAGGGCTTTTTGACAGGATGTCCAAGCGATCTGGCACTGGTCATTAGCAAGAGGTCTGCACTGAAGGCTGCATACATCCTGGGAACACAAAACCAACAAGTAGACTTCCTAAGCTGATTTTACAAAACGCACCATGAATGGGTTTTAGACTACGGAACAGTGCAGGACAACTTCGCACAGTGGGCTACCCCTTCTTTGGAGCGGTTTGCAGCTGAAAACTAGTTTCTTAATTTCACATAAATCAATCAATAACATTACTTGTATATTTTTCTAATCCATCCACTCCAGCTGAAAAATCTCTACAATCTTTGGATGTTAGCGGAGAACTCTGTTCATCTGGATAAGATTGGGAAATCTAACCAACTGTTTGTTAATTATGGACACATCCACCAAGGTGTTGAGCCTCAAAATATAACTAAGAGTAGGTTGCTATCAATTCTGATGTTTATTACTCTCAATGCAGATTCTACAATGTAGAAGAAATGGTTACTTGCTTTTAGTCCTAGTTCTGCACTGTAGTAATCTTCACAACCGCTATACCCACAGCATCTGTTTCAAGCAGGCAGTTTTAACACCCCTCCTCTCATTCCTATTAATGGCTTCTCTCCTTCCTGCTATTGTTATGTTTCATATAGGTACCCAAATAAATATAGGCTCGGGTAGCAACCGAACCTTTCACCTAGATTTCCCCTGCCATTACACAACATAACGGTTCTTGGGACTGACCTTTTACCTAGTTACTGTACTGCTTACAGGACGTGGGGTTTTCCCTGAAAACTAGCCTCATTCATTATGCATGAGGATTCTTGGAAACTCAGCAGGACTACCATCCCCTGCATAATAACTATGTATAAGCGTCATTCCTTCCGTCATCCTAAGTTCGACATGACACAGCAAGGTAGATCCCCTGAGAGTACCACTTTGGGTATATAAACACCATATCTTTGCTGTGGCAGGGAGAGGAGAAAAAGGACTTCCATGCTGACACACTGACGCAAGACGCTGAGGTTTCTGAATGCAGACACTCCAGCTCGCAGTGGTCTGACATCCCTCACTGGGTGTCCATCTCGAGACCAAGACGGGGTCCCACAGTCTTTCACTTCAGGTAACAAGGTTGACTTTATCCTAGAGGGATTCTTCTTGGCTTTACACCTACATACATGCTAGGTACACTTAGGTACATCTAGTTAGGGTCGCATCGTAGGAGTACGCATTATTGCTGTCATGTATTGTTATACCTGCCTGTATTCATTGTTTTAGCACTATGGTAGAAATCTACCATCCTTTTACTCTGTTGGTGCCTATAATCATTTATATCTGTTTCGGTCTTATGGTTGTTTCAGCACACCTATTTTACACTAGAATGACGCTGGTTCAATAAATGCTTATTGAAAAACGTCCCCACCGTTTATTCTGTGTACCTCTTTGAGACAAAGTGAGCACGAGTGACTGGGCGAAAAGTACTGTACTGTTTCCACGATCCCTGATGGGACAGAGTTGTCATGTTCGATAGTTGCCAGTGCCTCGGCAGTGGCGTCCCTGCCAGTTATGATACTTGTATGGCACCCAGGGAGCTGTGAGAACGCGCCCGGTGCCGAAGGAGGTGCACCGCGATGCCGCCGTCCCCCGCTCTATCCTGCGGACAGGAGTGGCTGCTGTGAGCCGCGGTCTGGTCCTGACACCTTGGACAGCCGATTGGGACGAAATCGGACATCCGTCTGTGGGAAACTCCGGCTCGGGATGACGGGACCCGAGAGCGGCAGAGTTTCCTCAAGATGGCGCTGCAGGCTCTCGAGGTCGCCGGATGAGAGCTGTAATCTGCGGCTTGCCTCCAGTGTAACCCACGGGGAAAATGAGGCGACTGGAGGCAGACTGTCCTTTCAGCGGGATCGGTGGAGAGCTGAGAGAGTGACTATTGGCAACGCTGCAGGTGGCCCTCGGGAGCCGCTTTGGCGGCGAGGGGTGTTCTGGAGGCACTTCACGACGTTCTGTGGGAGTCCGGAGGCGGTAAGTGAAGGGGCAGCCAGGATTACCAGCAATACCCGTGGGAAACCAGGGGAGTGGAGAGAATCCTTAAACATGGCGCCCACCGCTTTCACCCTTGAGTGCAACTTTTGGACTAGGACTTATATGCACCCCGCCATTTTGGGACCATCTCCTAAAGACACTCTTGTCCTATCCGCCATCTTAGCGACCTTGGTCCGTACCTCCGGTCCAGCCGGTCTCTAGCTGGGCGACCTTTCGATCGTCTATCTTCTCCACGGATCTATTCATCGTTTGTGAATAATGCTGATGCCCCTGATCCCATCACTCATCACTCCCTCCCCTACCTCTTCCCTCCCTCACTCTCTTTCTACCTCCCCTATTCCTTTCCTCTCTCCCCTGAATCTCTCCCCTTGCCTGCTTTTTCCCTATGCCTGAGCCTTGCTTCTGTAACTTATAAATATATATATATGTAAATATGTAATATATAATTGTCCAAGCCTAATCGCTGTTAAAATGTAATCCTGAGTGAATTTACTATTTATATATATAGAACTCTAACCACTAGTATATGTAGTAGACCTTTGTACTTACTACCATTCCTATGTGATTTTGAGTTTTTCCGTTCGTATCTCTTCCTTGAGTGACCTTACAACTTGTACATTTGCAATTTTCTTCTGTTTGTATCTCTTCCTTGAATGACTTTACAACTTATACATGTGCAATTTTTTCTGTTTGTATCTCTTATGTAACTCATGCAATCCAAAGTCCTTATGTAACGCAACTGGTTCTTTTGTAAAGCGCTCTGACACCTTCGGGTAATGTTCGCGCTATATAAAATCGCATTAAATAAATAAATTAAAAAAAACTATTCTCTCCTTGGAAAGAGGGGTTTCTAGTGGCACTGTGAGCTAGCTGGTATACAGGCAAACATACCCGGTGGGGGTGTCTGGAATCAGTCTGGACACCAATCTCACAGTCTATGTTGTCTAAACACGCAGATCCTATATATTTTATTTTATTTATTGACTGTACAATTAATTAAAATCATTACAGTAAAAACAGTTGAAAAGTAGAAAAATAGACAGACTAAAAATAGTAGAGCTTCAGATAAAGTTTGGTGGATTTGCCCCCCCGCTCAGCACCCACTCAATCAGCCGGCACCTATAATCGTAGTCATGTAACCTTGCACAAGTTTTTGGAGCCCCCAATGATCCGTAAAAATAGTCTACTTTAAAAGTCTATATATATATTTTAAAGATCCTATATAGGTTTATAGGAACTACACGACACTATGACCTCATACAAGTATGCATCTGGTGCAGTATGTGACTGCAGGTTGTGTGCCGATAGAGAATGGGTGTATATTTGCAGTATGCATGAGTGTATCTTCAGGCTGGATTTATTCTTCTGTGGATTGTGTTTGTATTTGGAGAAATATAGGTCTGTAGGGTAGAAGAATTTCTTTCCAGGAGGACATGTGCTTATGATTGGGATGGGTGTATTGGTGTAGGTCGAAAATTATAAAGGAAAAGCTTCTGTGCTGCACTCCCTTTTGTTATCCTTAATCATCCTTAACCATCTTCGTGTGCAACACGGGTGTGCTCTGTTTACTAGTGAACAAATTAATCTAAATAGACCTCCTGTAGATTAAGGATGGTGCCACAGATGCACAGCTTTTTACAGCCAATTTCTCATTCCAATCAACCTCCTGAGTCCAAGAATTTATGATACCAAATACTCTTATTTGATCAATAATTTCCAACAATATTTGTACCCAGAAAGTTGCACTGAAATTCATAATCATGCATAATATTGATTTTTAGTGCTATAATCATTACATGATTAACTGTTGGAAAAGCATTTCGGAATGTTCATGAATACCACAGCTCAAAACAAGGGCACAGGGTCAAGACTAATTTGCATATAGCTGTGTCTGAACTGGGGTGGCGAGGTGAGCTAAAGAACGATGATGGATTCAACCCAGATCTGTGACTGGGGGTGAGTGTCTGAAAAGTTTCAGCACTCCGTCCATCATCTCCTTGTGTTTGCTTTGTTCGCCCTAAGTTGGCAGGGTATGCCCAGACGTGGGTCCCTTGCTCACTTTGCCACTGGATTCAAGCTAGCCTGGCTGATGAGGGCTGTTAGCCCGAAACCGGTCCCAGGATGCTCGTTTCCGGTCCAGGGAAGACATGGCTTGGCAGTTCGGGCTGGACTGTTCCCATGAGGCACAGGGTCAAGACTGATTTGCATATAGCTGTGTCTGAACTGGGGTGGCGAAGTAAACTAAAGAACGATGATGGATTCAACCCAGATCTGTGACTGGGGGTGAGTGTCTGAAAAGTTTCAGCACTCCGTCCATCATCTCCTTGTGTTTGCTTTGTTCGCGGCAGGGTGGGCAGCGGCCCTTGCCCCGGCGGTGTATCATAATCAGGTGGGTTGGGATGTTGATTCACCAGCTAATGAAATACCTTTACGTTCTATGCCACAGCCACAACCGCAATATCCAATCAGACGTGAAGAGAAGGCTCACGTTTGTGACTTTCTAACACAGAGTATCAGTGTGTGATTGAACCATGTACATCACCGATGAATAATCCTCTCTTTACGGTATCACAGCCTGATGGTTCATATCGGATTGTATTGGATTACCGAAATTTGAAGTCATTGTCGCACATTTGCAGTGCAAAACACTCACAGCTCTGCGCTGGTGAACAGTCTTGATCGTAAAAAATACAAGACTACCCTGGATATTTCCAATGGTTTCTACAGTCATAATCTCGCTCCTGAGAGTCGTGACTTGACACATTTACCGCCGTCGACAATCAGAAAAACTTTACGCGTTTGCATATGGGGTATAAGAATAGCCCCGGGGCATTTGCGGCACGTGTTGTGTCTTTGTTGCACGACAGATCCAGATGTGTTCTTGTACGTTGATATTTATCTGACGCACAATGAACTTATGCCGCATCTAGTCCGAGTCGACAATATTATTTTGTCCTTTGCCGACTATGGATACAAATTTAATTTTGCGAAGTCACATATCGCTCATTTGGCGGTGCTCTTTTTGGGCTATGAGCTCAATAATGAAGGAAAGGGGCTAGCCCCCCATTTCCTGGAGAAATGTGCACATTTGCAACCCCCTAATACACTGAAGAAACTTCAGTCTGTGCTGGGTTTTTTTTAACTTCGGGAGGACTTACATTCCCGATTATGCCCAGCGTATCAAACTTCTCTATGCATTGATACAACCAACCTTTTCTTCTGCCAGCTGGCTTCCGGAACATACCTGTATCCTACATTCTTTGCAATCTGACTTGCTTGCAACTAACTTCTTGTTGACGCGTGATAACACCACCAACCTGGTGATACTTATCGTGCCAGGGACGGTGGGTTTCACATATTTAACGTTCAATGAGGGTGACAGTACCTATTGCTTACAAATCACATTTATACACGTCGGCTGAGATACGATTTTCCAATCCTGAAAAAATCTTGACGGCAGTACAGATGGCGATCCTGAAGGAACGCTCTCTGTCGCAAGGTAAACGCATTCTTATGGTCACGTCACTCCCTGCTTTGGAAGCCATGACTAAGGCGAGTGTACCAAACTCTAAGGCTTTACATCCACGTTGGATACAATGGGCTGCATCGTGGACATCGGCTGATGTCACGTTTATCTTTGATCCTTCTCTTCAGACACAGGAGTTCTTACAGTATGAACATGTTCATCCTTCCTCCTCTGTCCTTGCTTCCTTTGGATGAATACAAATGTATCATCTATATGGATGGCTCGGCTCAACCGGCCGTCGGTTCTAAACACGCTTATTCAGCAGCTTGCGCAATTGTTGCTGGCTCAATTGTGAATGGAGCGTTTAAGTCTTCCATTGTGCACACTCAGGCACTTGGAGACTGTACGGCGCAATTGGCGGAGCTGCGTGTTCTCGTTCTTGCTCTCGAGTTTGCTGATCCAAATGTGAATACTCTTATTGTGTGCGATTCCTATTACTGTGTCCAGTCTTTTAATGACAACTTATTTTTTTGGTCTCGAAATGACTATCGAGACTCTAAAGGCAGCGCAATTAAGCATAAAACGCTTTGGGTTCGAGTGGCAGATCTTAAACAACGTCTGCCCTGCACACGTTATACATACTCTTGGCCATCAGCGTGTAGGAGCACATGCTCTTGGTAATTCTTTGTCCGATGAAGCAGCCAAATTTGCAGTAGCCACGTGTTTCGTAGCAGCAGTTACAAGGTCCATGACTAAAATAGATAATGATATTCTGGCAGCTGTAGCTGCAACGAGGGAGGGGACTGTTTATCCTCAGGGTTTCCCTTCGAAATACTCTCATCATATAACTCCCAAACAGGTTCCTTATGCTTTGATTCCTTCAGTTGGGGATCGGATGATTCCCAACTTGGACCGCAGACCTGCTTTAATCAAAGCCGTACACGAAGGCATGGTGTCTGCTCATGCTGGTGTGTCGGCGACAGTCTCTATTTTACAGCAACGTTACTGGTGGCGTGGTTTATACAAACAGACCGGTAATTATGTACTTTCTTGTGACATTTGTCAGCAAATCAAGCCGTCTACGGTCACGCGCCCACCGCAAACACAGCTGTGTATTTCTAATCAACCTTTTGGCTGTATCTATCTTGATCACTGCGGTCCTCTCTCTTCTGATACTGCATATAAATATATATTTGTTGCAGTTGGTTCGTGCACTAGATTCCTTTGGGTTTGGCCACAACGCAGTGCTGACGCTCAAAATGTCATCAGGGATTTCTGTGTCTTTGCCGGGATGTTTGCCTGTGGCACCTTCCATTCTGACCAAGGTCCAGCGTTCGCCTCTAAGGCATACAAGGATGCGATGAAGTCAATGCGGGTGCTGGTGCAGTTTGTCTCCATACAGGCCTGAGGGTAATTAAATTGTGGAGCGAATGAACCGTGACTTAAAGCAATACTTGACAGCTAGAGTCTTAGGAACTGGCTGGCCCACTTGTATGGGGTATCAACGTGCACTTAATAATCTCCCTAGAAGATCTCTGGGTGGGCGGACCCCATACGAAATGCTCTTTGGCATTAAAATGTTTGTGCCAGAACTTGATGGTCTGGACATTGTGGCGGCTGCCGCAACCTTTGACGTAGATAATCATTCTACTGTGTTACAGGATCTACAAGCGACCCGTGACAGCTATGCAAATGAACATTTACCCTCTTCCACCGATACAGCACTGCTGATTCCAGTTGCCGGTTGGCTTCCAAAAATCGGAGATCTGGTACGAGAAAAGCTGGAGAACAAAAAAAGAATTTGGTCCCTCTTATCGTGCACCCGTTCCAGTGCCTTGACTTAAGGGTACTCGTACAGTGATTTTACCTCCTTTACCTGGTCGCAAAGACAACAGATACATATCAGTGGACAATGTCAAGTTACACCGTGTGGCCGATTCTAAATAGCGTCACACCTGCTGTTTCATGTAACACAATTTCATTGGGTCCGCTGGTGTCATCATCTTCCACTGTTCCTCGTATGCCTAAGGAAGTGATGGACACTGTAATTGACCTTTCGCCCGTCCTGTCTCCATCTTCCAACACGGACGTAGAGTACACATATCCTACAGATGAGTCCACTATTGAAGTACCGATGAGTCCTCGACATCAGGCGGACCCGGCACTACCTCCACTAATTAAAAGAACGACAAGTGGTTACTTTGGAGATCATGCCAGCTTCTCTTCTGACTCATCCTCCTCGACATCCAGTTTGGCTGTCCCACCGACTAAACTAAGTATTTTTTTCTCTTGGTTCAAAAAGACTTACCTGGTCCCTCCATGGACCTACATTTGGTTGGTGCTTGTCCTGATTTTCCTCTTCATGTCAATTGGATTTTTAACAGTATTCTTTTTGCTCATCAATGGTCATTTACCAAAACGCTCTGCTGTGAACTTGGTCGAAGGAATTCTGGCCCCTCACACATCGTCCCACATCATGAAGCTTTGATCAGAGACTTGTGAACATTTCAGCTTTCCCGGTTGCAGACGGCATCGTTTGGGATAAAGTAGCCTTCGAAATTCACGGTCCGACTGAGGTACTCAGGGTACCATACGTGTTTCGCGTCTCTTTAGGAGATGTGGTAACACGGGACATACATTCTGACAATTGGGATGTGCAAGCAGTACATGCATTATTTTCAGATTTAAAATACTATGCTGATTTTGATGCTGAAGATTTGTATTTAAATTCTGCCAACTATGCTGACCTCTTCTGTTATCAACATTATGGGCATCATTTTTTGCACAAAACAAGCACCTTACGCCCTGTTCTTAATTACACTCAATGGGAACATTATCCTACTCCTGTACAAGGGAGTTCAAAAACTCTTAGAGATAAGTTCACATTTTACCGATTATGACACGTCTAATCCGGAATCCTATTTTTTTAAATTACATCGGTCGCCTCAAACTAAATTTATATTGACCCACACCAAATTAATTTACTCTAACTCTTTTAGGGGTAAATTGGCGACGCAGGGTTATGATCACTGGAAATAGACCATCAAGTTAAAGTCAATTTGGGGTACTAAAAATTGGTAGGTTCAGGGAACTGAAGCATTACATCGTGCATGCCTGATCCCGACTCAGATTTTATTTTTAAATGATACAGTGTACCAAACCACTTGTTTTGGCTTGGCCTCTGTAAAAAATGTAAATACTCCGTCCATTCCGTCCTTAGCGGAATATGAAAATTGGAATGCTCAGACGAATTATACAATCAGTGCATTGCAGGCGTTATTTCGAAATGGCACTTTCAATGTTTCTGAACTTGATCCATCCGGGTGGTTAGGGTGGCAAACAAATTCAAATGCATGCCAATTGCGTTTTTATAATGTTACACCAGGTTTCATTCAGACTAGACCTGATCCTCGTTATCCCTTTACACATTCGGTCACCACATACTCGGTGGGTAAATTATGCCAACAATGGTTGGAACATTCCATGTTGGCATCAGTGAAGCAACACCTTTCACTCTTGTCAAATGGGATCAATCTGGCTGATTTCATCTTAGGACCTAGGAATCCTAGATCTAAGAGGTTTATCTATGCCGCTTACAATGAAATTTGTAAACTTTCGCAGATTGAGGCTGCTCTTCGTCTGCGCCAAATTGATCAAGCCAATTTAGAAAAGGTTTTTGCCGTAGTAGACAACAGCATCAACACACTTTCCCCACGCATTTAAATGTTGGATAATACTGTTTCATCTGTTATTGATATTGTTCAAAGTGATGTATCTGTGTTATATCATGGTAAAAAAAATGTAAGTCCGTTTTTATATAGCGCAGGTACTCACCCTTACGGGTCTCAAGGCGCTGGGGGCCGTAGTGGAAATTAAGTGAGCTATTGCCCAGAGTCACATGGTGCTGAGCTGCGGCCGGAGCCGGGGATCGAACCGTGAACCCTGTGCTCCGAAGTCAGCTGCCCTGGCCGCTGCACCACACCTCTCCATGGTCAACATCAATTAAGATCTGTTATGCAGTTTGCATGGATGTTGCAGACTCTCAAAATGGGGAAAGTCCCTTGGGATTATTTAAATGCTACTGCTTTGTTTCTACCGTTTAATCTGACTGATAAACAGAGATTTATGTCTATGAAAGATGCTGCGTATACACTGTTGCATATTGAGCAATTGGAGCCTTTACCGTTCTCTGTAGCGGAGACGGACTCCGTTTGGTTAATTCATGGGGTTATCTTGCTCCCTTTTTCTCCGTTTCAATTTAAATCATGCATGCAACATTTTCCGATTGGCCGCTTTGAACCCCCTCAGTAGTGCATTTCTCCATGAATTGTGGTCCCTGCCTTTCATTTACAGATGTCAACGTGAGGATAAGGAAGTTTTCCTTACAGGGGAGGAATGCGATTCCACAGTAGGACATTCCTTAGTTTGCAAACACGTAAAATTGCACGGCGCTTGCAACGTGTCGGCACCTAACCTGGCTTGTTTTTTAAAAGGAACGCCAGTGCCATCAATAATTCCCGCTTTTACTTTGCTTACCAACGGCAGTTATCTTATTTTGAACAACCAAGACTGCTGTGGTTTATGGGCAGGAATTCCCTATTTAGTAACAGTCTCACAACGAGTTACTTGTTGTATCAATGTGCTTTTTCCGCCCCCGCATGGGAGTGTAGATAGCTCTATTTGGCCTTCCATTCCCACTTTGAAAACAGATTTCAACAAATTGAGCAGACTCAAAGCGCTACTATTCCAACAAGAGGTTGCTCTCACTTCGGCGCGGGAGACCTTCGAATTACAGGTGGCTAGGACATCAAGCGAGATACAGTCCCTTCTAAACACTAACTTCCCACTCCATTTTGGGGAGCTTATACATCAAATATTTAATGCGTCAGACACTAAAGGCCTTGCTCATTTTTTAAAATGTGTGGGATCCGGCCTTGTGACTTCCTTTCAGACGATATTTGGAGTAATACCGGGTTTTATTTATTCCATCTTTTCCAGCGTTTTCGGCTGTTTCCCTTTACTGCTGGCGTTAGCTGGTGGAGTCCTCCTGCTTCTGTTCCTGCTGCGCAATGGCTGCTCATCTTGTAGTACTGCACAGACCAGGCCAGTTGCAACTGTACCGTGATCGAATGCAACAAGTTTTTGGATGCTTGCCATTAGCAACGCTTAGCGCGAGTTATGGATTGACTTTTCGCTTTGCCTATTTTACTTGCGTACAACCAGTTTTCTACTGTCGACGGTGCCCCTTCTATTGGGCGACGGAATTATGCCTCTCCAATACGTCACGTCCAGTCCCGGATTTTGACCAGTTGATGGGTCCCTTACAGGCCCATGACCAGGCTTGTTCTGGGGATGGCTGTATGGCGCGTGCAGCAGCACTTGGAGTATTGGCTGAATGGGATATCTGTGCGGGTGCGCAGAACCTACTGCATCAGAGTTTCATCGAATATCACGCAAGTTGCCCGATTATGCTTCTGGAAGCATCCGATTACGAGGAGCACGTTTGTTCCTTTGACCTACTGGAATGGATGGCATCCCTGTTCTCCACAAACGATAGGGATGACCTTTTGGAGGGAATTGCATTCTTAAGTTCACGTACTTTGATGGATTAACAACTTCCTTCATAATATCGTTTTCCTGGAGCCGAAAAACTTTCCTTATTTACACGTCAAAAAGCAACGATTTAAAAAAAAAAAAATTCTAATTTGTTTTTTTGTTATACTCCATTCTGCTTGGCATTTGGAACTCTGTTTTGGTCCTTTCTCTAGTCCTATGGCCTTACCAGGGGGAGGGTGTTATATGGCTCTTAGGGACATTGTCGACATTACTAAGTTAGCATGAGCTTTGCTGCCATGATGCTGCTTTTTCGCACGTTACTACATGACTTTATTTTTGCAAGATGCTGTTTATGCCTTTCACATGAGAACTGTGTGCTTTTCGCATTCTTTGCTGAAGTTCCTGGAGTTTTGTCTGAACACGATGTGCAAGGTCGATAAACAATGCCCCTTGTTATTCTGTTCTGGACAGTCCCTAGCACCTAGACATAACATGCTACACACAGCTGCAGTACTGAAGACTTGTGCTTTGATATTACGTTGTTGCATGTTGTTTTAACACACTTGGAGAAAGCCGTTCCATGGAGAAGAGCTCCGCTGTTCCGATGATGTAAACCTTACATCCAGGCTTTAAGGTATGGGGTCTGCTGTCAAAGCCCAGAGATCTTCCTTTATATAAAATAAACTTCTTCTAGTCAAGGGGAGGGCGGTTAGGCCTGAGTGCCCTTTTTTCCACAGTCTTTATATAATGACTTCTCCCATTGTATTTTATGGAATTGTAACAATGCTAACTGTGCTGAGTTTATGCATTTTGCTGCTGGTAGTGGCTCGCATACTGTATTGTAGAGCACGATAGTTAAAATAAACATTTTGAACTATTTACAGTGACTCTGCCAATTCTTATTGTGGACAAGTACGAGTGAGTGAGCGAAAGAGTAAGTCTTGCTCCCGCGATTCCTGAGAGAGTCTGGAGTGTTGTGTTCTGGGTTGTCAAATCATTTGTAGCTTTGTGATATTTGGAGGAGAACGAATGAGACACTATAGCTAGTCGGTTTTGGGATTTTGAGTACTAATGTGGTAGGTTGGTACACCCCTATACACTGAGGTCCTGGTTTCCTGCGCATAGTTCTGTGCAGGTGCAGAATCCCTGCAACAAGGGCTCCTGGAAAAGCCAAGTGGCCATAGTTGATGGCTGGAATTAGTTTTGCCTTGAGGACTGTTAGCATTGGCTCCGCTGTTGGAATGGTCAGGCGTTGGCTTAGTCGCCTCAGTGTGAAGATCACTCGGTTGGTCTTTGCGCTTAGATGTTTTATATGATTCGCTGGGGTGGCCATCTCGGAGAGCCAGACCACAAGGTAGTTGTAGGCAGATGTCTCTATTTGATGGTCTCCCAGTTGCCAGGTAAATTGCCTTTTGTAAGGGTTTGCCAAATACAACTATCTTGGCTTTGCTCCGATTGACTAGCAGACAATTTTCCTTAATGTACTTGTGAAGTTGGTTTAGGCTCTCTGAAAACCCACCCTAGAGTGATCCATTACTATTGTGTCGTCGGCATACTGGAGGGTTGGTATTTGATTTGATGATTTATAAAGCGTAGCAGTCACCCGAAGGCATCAAGGCGCTAGAGATCAGCTGTCCATACCCAGGAACCTAGAAAGGGCCAGAAGCTCCCGCTAGATGCTAGACCGTAAAAAGCCAGGTTTTAAGAGCTTTTCTAAAGGGGATCAGAAGGGGGATAGATCTGCGAGCAAGGGGTAGGGAGTTCCAGAGCTTGCTAGCTGCCAGCGAGAATGCTCTATCCCCCCACTTCTTCTTAGATCTTGGTACAACCAGTTGCATTTGGAGCGAAGAGCGCAATGGTCTGCTAGAAGAATGCCACTTGAACATAGTCTTCAATCTAGACGGGTAGGAAGCATGCAACGATTTATGGACCATACAGAGTGATTTGAAGCTAATGCGTTGTTCAATGGGGAGCCAGTGCAGGAACTCCAGTCCCTTCCTGGCAGATTGTTTCCTGGGAATGTCCAGAATGAGCCTTGTCAATGCGTTCTGCATTACCTGGAGTTTGTGCTGCATATTCTTGTTGGCGGCCAGGTATAATGCATTACAGTTATCAAGTCTGGACATTACCAAGGCCAGTGCAACCTGGATCAGAGCTGGTCGTTGGATAAAAGGGAAGAATTTTTTTAACATCCTTATAAGCCAGGAGCATGTCGAGATGGTGCGATTCATTTGGATATTAAAGCTAAGTTCAATATCCAACAGGACTCCAAGGTTCTTAGCCTTTTCACTCGGGGTAGGACAATATCCCAGGGACTGAGGCCAGCAGCTGCTATTCCACTTGGATGACCCTGATCCGAATATCAGGGTCATCCAAGGTGAGGTGGTAGCCTCACCTTGCCCAGTCTTGCCCGGCTTCTTTCAGGGAGTTCCCCAAGTCAGCGGTGTAGAGATTGAAAAGTAGGGGGGCCAAAACGCAGCACTGCTTTAGCCCATTTTGGTTTTGACTCTTGATGTAACCGCTGTTGGGCTTATTTTGACCTGAACCCATGTCCCCTTGTAAAGAGCTGTAATCGCTTTCAGAAGCTTAGAGGGGATCTCCCAGACTATCAGTTTTCCCCAGAGCCTGTCTCAGTCTACACTGTCAAAGGCCGTGCTATAGTCTATGAAGCAGCAAAACAGGAGTGGGTGCTTTTCTTTAACTGCTTGTTTGAAGCGATAAGCCAGCGCAATGATGTTGTCCATTGTTGAGCTGTTTGATCTGAATCCTGACTAGCTGATGGAGTGGTCACCTTTCTTATGGATGGGGAACAAGTTGGATCCTTTCCATTACTGCGGTATTGTTGTGGTCATGAACGCATAATTAAAAAGTGAAGTCAGGATTGGGACTAAGTGTGCCGAGCTAGTTTGAATACTGGGGCAGGAATGCCATTGGGCCCTGGAGCAACATTATTTCTCATTGCCATGATGTTCTTCGTTATCTCACCTTCTATGAATAAGATGCCTTGGGTGGTCTCAGGCCCTGCTTCCTGTGCACTCTTAATGAGGGGTCCCGTGTCTTGGCCTGCGTCAAGAACATTCTTTATTAAATTTTTTATTTTTTATTTGCATTTTGTACAAAACAAGAAACAAAGGAAAACAGAGTCCCTTCGGTTACAGTCATGCAAAGGCATACATGTACAATCTTCATCACAAAGGATCCCACATCGTCATCCCTTCGGGTTGCGTCAAGAACATTCTTAATGGTGGGCCCGTCTTACGTGTACAATCCTTTCACGTACGTTTCCCACAAGTTTCCTGCTACGCCATTCTCTTTTGTTGGATTTTGGGTATCCAACTGATTAATATATCCCCATAGTTTAGAATGTTTTTTTCCTTCATCAAAGAGAACACTTCAAGCCATTTCTCTTCAATAAGTTTTCTTTTGTGCTCCCATGCTTTCTTCCTATATGCTGTCCTCAGGGCGGCTATGGGACTTGCATCTGGCAGTGTGCCCCCTTTCTTTTTTGCCTTAAGCGCCTTCCTGAGGGCTTGTTTGCATTGAGTTAAGCCCTTCGGTGCGCGTGGCTCATGAAGTGATGATTCTGGTCTAAGTCTCTTGTTTTTGTGATGGACCTCCCCCAGGTTCTGCTGTATTTCTGCCGTGAGGGCTTCCCAATGACTTATTACCTTCGATGGAGATCCTGTCTCTGGGCGTGCTTCCCTCGTTACTACCCACTCCGACAGTTTGGTTCCGAGACTGGCAGTCAATTTTATTCTTTGGAGGAGTCTGAGCCTCTCTTCTCCCGTGGGTTTACCTATTGCTTGCTGAAGAGCTGCTGGTTGCGTTGCTAGTTGGAGGGAGGCACGCAGTGGCCTGTGATCGCTTTCTCTTCTCTCATCGCCTGCAAAGTCACCCAGCTTGTCAGATAGCCTCTCATTGAGTAAAATGTAATCGATTGTAGATACATTCCTGAAGGACCACGACTAATGCCAAGAGAACAAAGCCTTCAGCTCCATGGTTTAATGAGACTTTAAGGAAGGCCAAACACAAGTGTAAACAGATAGAACGCAGATGGCGTAAAAACTACTGCACTAAAATCAAGGAGGAATACAAAATACAACTCAAAACATACCATGCATTAATAAAAGAAACTCGCAGTGCTTTCTATACCAGGAAGATAGAAGAGGCCAAAAACTCCTCTAAAGAAATGTTCACCATTCTTAAATCCCTACAATCAGCTGAAAAACTAACCAAACCTCCCACTAACACGGAGGAGTCCTGCAATAAGATCGCAGAATTTTTTGCAGCTAAAGTAGCAAGGATTTACAACACCCTCCCCATAGAAGCACAACGCGGTATAAGCAACGAGGGCAGTACTCAAGGGAGGAAACCTAGAGGAGTTCAATATGCCTGAACCAGATGAGCTGAGGAAGCTAGCAAAGGTGATCAAATCTGGATCCCCGAGGGACCCAGCACACCCAGATTTACTGTTGCAAGGTGAGATGCATTCTGCCGCTCATATCTGAGCTAATCACCCGCTCTTTCCAATCGGGAGAGCTTCCCGACGAATGGAAGCAAGCTATGGTTCGTCCTCTAAGAAAAAAACCTCAAATAGACAATGTGGTTCTAGAGAACCTACGCCCTTATCTCACTACTCCCTTTCTTTGCGAAAATAGCAGAAAAAGTAGTGAATATACAGCTGACCAAGCATATTGACAGAAACAACCTAATACACCCCTACGGAGACAGCCCGTCTCCTGGCTACGGAAACCTTAAGACAGCATGCTGACGAAGGTAAAACAGCTGCTCTGATCCTACTGGATCTCAGTGCAGCCTTTGACACTATCACATGGCCTCCTCCTCCAAAGATTAGAGTCATGTGGAGTCAGGGACAGGGCCCTACGATGGATCATGTCCTTCCTGTCGTCAAGAGGCTTCCAGATTACACTAGACACTCATACGTCCAAGAGTTTTCCCCTACCACAGGGAATTCCACAGGGCTCAATCCTTAGCCCCACGTTGTTTAACCTATACATGGGACCACTTGCTACTATAGTGGAGGGGCACAAGGTGTCTATTGTGTCCTATGCTGACGATACTCAGCTTATCACACTGTCCCAAAACCTGGGCCTGGCTGCCCATAATTTCTCACAATGCATGGAAGAGGTAACAACTTGGATGTCTAATCACTGCTTGAAGCTTAATGGCAGTAAAACGGAGGTGATAATTGTAGGAAAAACTCCTTCCATCTGGTCATCAGCATGGTGGCCTAATTCACTGGGACAGCTGCCAACTCCTAAAACAGAAGTTAAACATTTGGGAGTATGGCTCGACTCAAAACTGACATTTGAGAGTCAAATCAGGAGAGTCGCAGGCAAATGTTTCAGAACTCTAAAGGCCCTGAGAAAGGTCCTTGATCTATTGCCTGTCAGTTCCAGAAAAACGATAGTACATGCCGTGGTCACCTCCCAAATGGACTACGGAAATGTCCTTTATCTAGGCGCAGCAAAAAAAGGAATAAGGAAGCTACAATCTATACAAAATGCAGCAGCCCGCCTAGTGCTGAACCTGCCAAGAAGAGCATCCATATCAAAAGCCTTAGCCAGACTACACTGGCTACCAGTCAAAAAGAGAATATTGTTTAAAGCAATGTGCCATTGCCATCGCATTCTGGCAAAGAAAGGGCCACTATACCTTCAGACCCTGATAGCAACTCACATACCCAACAGAAACCTAAGATCTAAGGATAAAGCACTAGCGAAGATTCCCAGAATCAGAAAGGCTAGGATGGGTGGCCATTCCTTTAGATTCTTAGCAGCAAAACAATGGAACACTCTACCAGCTGAAATAAGAACAGAGCCAGTTGAAATGATCTTTCGTAGAAGACAAAAGACCTGGCTCTTTCCACCTGCTAGTCTCTAGACCTTCCCGCAACCTTTTGTCTACAGGTCAGAGGCAGAGTTCTGTCACTCCCTGTCTCAAACCCTCACGGTCGGTTATCTGTTTAGCTATTAGCACGGGAACACACCGGTGGTGTAACCAGGCGCTCTACAAATGGCAAAAATAAATAAAGGACGGTTGGGGGTGCCACGAAGTGGAGCATGTTTTTTTTATAAAGTGAGTTGATTGTAGCTTCAAGTTTTGGAGAAGAGAGAGAAGGAGCCCCGCCTTGTCCCCATTACTGTGAAAGTCTGGTGCCTTGTCCAAGCTTCTAGTGTTAAAATCTCCGATGATCACATGATGGTGTTCAAATTGAATACTTCTTCTAGTGTGCTGGTGAAGATTTCCATAAAAGATTGCATTTGACTTTGTACTGGATTAATATAGCAGTTTAATAGCAGCAGGTGAAAAGGGTGACGATTCACCATGGGCCCCTTGATTATCAAGACTTCCAGCTCGGGAGATTTAACACTTATTTCTGTGGTTTTGAATTTACGGGCATGGCTTAGGAAGACCGAGAGGCCTCCTGGCGGACGGCCAAAGATGTTCTTTTTCGTGGCGGCTACATGATGTTCGTAAAAGCCGACTAAAGGTGTTGTTGACATTGCCCAGGTTTCCTGGAAGCACACTATGTCTCCCTTTGCGAGATAGTCCTGTGTTTCCTTGTCCCTGGGAATTTTACTTAGCCCTGCGATATTCCAGGAGATTAATGTTAGTTGTTGTTGGTAATCAGAAAATTCCCCTCCTTTCCGCTCTTCGAAGATGGATCTTTGACTATTGTTAGGGATGCTGCTGCCAGGATTCCTCTGTTACCGCCTGCTCAGTCTGGCACATTTGCGCTCCATGCTAGTTGTCTATATATGTAATGCAAATGTTTGTGGGGCTGCTTCATCGTTCATGGATATTTCTGCCTCCTTTTCTGTGGCTGTTTGTTCCTTGCAGAATTGATGGGGCCCCCCTCCCCTTGTGGTAGGGGATGAGAACATACAGGAATTTCGTCGAGCTGGGTAGTTGTACATCTATAACCCAGCTGGCAAGCTGTTGTGCTCCCCCTAAGAAAGCCAGTTGAAGATGCTGTTGTCTGAAACCTACTAAGGTCGAGTCACCGTGGGTGTCACCTAACTTCCTAAATTTTACCCACTCCAGGTTTTCCGACTCGATTTGTGTCAGGGTAGCAGTGTGGCTAAATAGCAGAAGGATGTTAGACCTGTTCAAGATGTCATGAGGGCCTTGATGCGATACATGGGGGTAAACACCACCTCGTGGGTTCGAGGAGTGTCTTTTGGCATAGATTTGTCCCTTGAGTGACTATTCTCCACCTGTATGAGGGTAGGAGGGCCTAAATTTGGAGAGGTTGTTGGTAATTATGTGCTGCGGTCGACCTGCTGCCCCACTTGATGTGCTAGCTAGACTTTCTTTTATCTGCTTCTCCCTCTGGGAGGGTGCGTTATGCCCTTCCGGTCCCTTCTGAGTCTTGGGTCTTAATTGGTTGAATGCCTTGGTCTGTGTGCAGGCGTCTGCCTTTCTGGGCTTGCACTCCTGTCCTTCGTTCAATCCGAGGGCTGATGTTGGCCAAGTTAGTTGCTGGTGGGCCTGAGGCTTACACTGGCGCGGTGGGGCATCACTCCGTTGGGAATTTCCTTCCGCTAATGCCCGTGGCTTGTAATGCTGTTTGACAGTGAAGATGGGGTAGAGTGGCCTTGGATTGTCACTTTCCTCGGAGCTGCGACTGTGCAGTGTTGCCGGCATGATTTATCTCTTTATTTTTGACCTTTTTTGTTGTTTTTTTTAACTTCTTCTTGGCTCTCCTTTAGAGTGGGGCTTCTACCCTCACTCCTGCTGCCACCTTGGTGTTCTTGTTGAGCGCTTCCCCTTCACTTGTCCTGGCAACACGTGGACTGGCGGGAGCGTCTTTCCCTTCTCTGGGTTTCCAGGGTGTTATCGCTTCTTTGCCCTTCCTTTATTGCCTTTATTTCTGGGTTTGAAGCTAGGCTGTGTTCGAGTTTTAGGTCCAATGGAAATTTGCTCCCTAATGTTAGTCTAGGAGATCCACTGGATGCTGTTGGTGGTTCCCCCTTACCCCTGGATAACGCTACCATATCCCCCAATATCTCAGGCAGCTCCGCCCACTTATCTATGATGGCTGTGCATGAGCACGAACAGGCTTTCGTGATCTGGTTGTTGTAAATGTTTGCTTCCATCTTTGCCAGCCTGTTGCCTTGGTTCGCGAGGCGTTGGGCGATTGATTGCAGGAAATCGATTTGAACCTCCATTTTTGCTGACTCCCATAACATGGCCATGGCTAGTGTGTTTTGAGCTTCACTGATGGCTTTCAAGCGGAGGTCTTCCTGGTCTACTGTTGGCCGGCTCTCAGTACAGGGTTCCTTTGCTTCTATGTTTTTCCCAAATATTTTTGGGGTGAGTTCTAGGGTTCTTTCGATTGTTAATTCTAACTTTTGTAAGGAGGAGGCAGTGAGGTCTTCTGCGTCTGAGGTAGCGACCTGTTGGCTGTTTGCTGGTGAGATTGATGCAGCTGACCTCGGGGTGGGTGGCATTAGGTCCTTAGCCTTGGGGTCTTGCTCAGGATCTTGCACACTTTGCCAGTGAATTTGAGCTTCAGTCGATTGGGGAACATTTGCCTTATTTGGTGTCACCCTGGGGTTCTCTATGTTCAGTGAGATCCTCCTGGGCTCCGTCTCTCGCACCTTTTCTCGGCAGATGTTGCCGCCCCTTCCCTCATTTGTCCCTTGGTGCCCCCTAGATAGAGCCTGATCATGTGCTTCCCGTTCCCAGTCCCTGGGGCATGAGTGTGATCTGCGCTTAGGGGCGGGACTACCAAGGAAGGGAGAGTCCACCATGCCTTGGCTAGATCCTAGCCTTGATATTTAATGCTCTGTTGCATCTTGTGCCCCTTCCGAGGGGCTATTCAGAATTGTTAGTGGACTGTTAGGTGCTTGAAAATATTGTGTTATAAGCCCTTATTGCGGTGCATTCACTGGGGGTAGTTCTTGTTTGAGTGAACGGGCCGTGCTTCTAGTGACCCTTGAATATATTGGCCCAAAGAGTTTGTTCTCTTCCCTATCCATCCCTTGATGTTGATAAGGCTTCTTTTTAAGCGCCATGCTTGGAGCTCCTGTGGGAGTCTGTTTTTCTGCACCCCCCTCCCTTCTTCCCACCTTCACTGCCCCTCCCCCCCTCCCCCCTGCCCTAGGCTGAGGAGGCTCTTGACAGTGTCTGCAGTGACTTCTGCTCGATAACTAGTGCCTTAATTTTAGGTGCCTAATACCGCGACAAGACAGGTGAGCAGATCTTTCAGTTCAGGTATGGGGACCAAACTCTCCCTCCGTTGTTTCCGTTGTTTTCCGGCTGTTACAGCTGCCCCTTTGGGATGGCTTGTGACAACTGTGGGTGAGGTGCGTGGGGGAGAGGGCTACACAAGCCGCACCCAGACTATCTGAGCCGCCTCCGTGGGGCTCACCGGGGGCACACTCTCAGTGGCGGCAAGCTAAGGCCACCACACTCTCTCTACCCCAGTCACTCCGTCACCTGGTTTTGGCCCAACAGGGCCTTGCAAAGTTTCAACTGCCGCTGTCACTGGGTTTCTGCCTCTGGGTCCGCGCTGGGTTCTCCTGCCCAGGGGCCTGGATTGCCTGTTCCCCGGACTAGGGCCGGTCTGTGAGCAGGGCCGGAACTGGGTTGAGGCCGGGCAGGGCCCACCGACCCCCAGAAAGCCCTCCATGAAGCCCAGCAACGGGCAGTTGTGTTTGAGAAAGCTGGAGGGTTTGGGGGTAGGCCCAGGGGCCGGCGTCACGGCAGGGAGCAGCGAGCTGCTGTGCTGCTCCTCTTGCTCCAACAGCAAACGGTGTACGTAGCATAGAGTATCACTTAGAAAAATCAAAACAGTGAGGACCTGGCTGTATTCACAGCAACGGCAGCCTTCAATTTATAGTCTTTGTCAAAGTTTATTGTCTTAACGAACAAGTTACTTACCGTCGGTAACGATATATCTGTAAGAAACATTAGTAGTGATAGATTCCTTACCTTAGAATATCCCCAGGCGTCAGTCTGGATCCGGAAAGTTTTCGTCAGCAGTACCCCTGCGCGTCGGAAGGTGGCGTCGTGCGGCTCCGCGTCCGTCGTAGGCGCCGTGATCGCCGGGATGACGTCGCGGCAGCTACTTAAGACGCCGCCCTCGCGCGCTGACGTCAGTTCTGTACACGACTTTCCGCGCCAGGAACGCAGAGCCATGCAAGATACTGACCACTGGTGCATTGAAACTAGGGCCCTGAAAGGGATGACCGTAACCCTAGAAATTAATTCGCAGAACGGGGAGGATGGGTGGGGCGGTAAGGAATCTATCACTACTAATGTTTCTTACAGATATATTGTTACCGAAAGTAAGTAACTTGTTCATCTGAAAGAAACACGTAGTGATAGATTCCTTACCTTAGAATAGATACCCCAGCAATACCAACCCCGGTGGTGGGTCTGCGAACCAAGATCACACCAGAAAGTCACGGAGAACAGAACGGCCAAAGAAGCCGTCCCTCATGACTTGGCTGTCAAGGCAATAATGCTTAGTAAAAGTGTGCAGAGAGGCCCACGTGGCTGCCTGACAGATGTCTTGCAGGGGGACACCACGTTCCAATGCAGTAGTAGCTGCTGTTACCCTGGTACAATGGGCGCGCAGCCCCACCGGAGGCTCCTTTTTAGCTACAGAATAGCAGGCTTTTATTCACAAGACAACCCAGCGGGAGATAGTTCTCTTGTGTACAGCCCGGCCTTTCTTGGCGCCTACGTAGCCAACAAAGAGCTGGTCATCCACCCGGAACTGTTGTGTGCGGTTGAGGTAAAATGAGATCGCACGTTTTGGGTTCAGACGGTGGAGCCTCTCTTCCTCTCTGGAAGGGTGCGGAGGCGGAAAGAAAGTGGGCAAGGTGATAGTTTGCTCGATATGGAAGGCAGTAACAAGCTTTGGCAAAAAGGATGGACGTGTGCGTAGCACAACCTTGTCCGGATGAACAGACAGAAAAGGAGGTTTACATGAAAGAGCCTGAAGCTCACTCACGCGCCTAGCGGAGGTGATGGCAACCAGGAAAGCAGTCTTCAAGGTTAATAAACGAAGAGGACAGTTGTGAAGTGGCTCAAAGGGAGCGCACATCAAATAAGTAAGAACCAGATTCAAGTCCCACTGTGGCATCATAAAAGGAATAGGAGGGAAAAGGTGAGTAATGCCTTTGAGAAATCTATTTACAACAGGGGACTTGAAAAGAGAGGGCTGATCAGGTAGCCTGAGAAAGGCTGAAATTGCAGAAAGGTAGCCCTTGATAGTGCCCAGAGCAGAGCCTTGCTGGGCTAAAGAGAGAAGGAACAGTAGGACCTCAGAAAGAGGGGAAGAAAGGGGATCCACAGCCTTTGCTGTGCACCATGCCACAAATTGTTCCACCTGCAGGCGTATACCGATTTAGTGGAGGGACGCCTGGCTGCCAGAATGACATCACAGACTTCGGGAGGCAAGTGAAATGGAATCAACTGTCGCCGCTCAATCTCCACTCAAGGAGGTGGAGGCTGGACAGGTTCGGGTGGAGGACCGTCCCCTGCTGCTGCGACAGAAGATCCTCCCGAAGAGGCAGTCGGATCGGGGGATCCACGCTCATACTGAGTAGCTCGGGATACCAAACTCTTCGAGCCCAGTCCGGAGCCACAAGAATGACTTGGGCCCGGTCGCGTCTGATCTTCTTCAGCACTCTGGGTAGAAGTGGTATAGGTGGAAAGGCGTACAATAGACCGCAACTCCACTCGCGACGAAAAGCTTCGCCAAGCGAGTGCCGCCTTGGAAATTCCAACGCGCAGAAGGATTAGTTACTTACCTGTAATCCTAATTCTCATCCAGGGGTATACTCATCATAGTCATAATCTATGAATTATCCCCGCCCACGTGCGGGATCCCGGAGTATATAAAAAAATACATATACATATACATATATATATATATATATATATATATATATATATATATAAAAATATATACATATGTGAAACATATACATGCAGCCTAACAATGTTTCCAACATGGCAGAATTGCCAAAATTACATAGGTTTGCATTGTAAGACAAATACCCTCCTAACCCATAAGGAAAAGAGGACATGCACAGAACAATTGACATATATCAATGCTTTATTGCCACAAGGAAAACTTGTAATTGCAGGCATTCGCCTGTAGGCTGCATTGCAGAGCAATAGTGAAAACAAGACAAAAAAACTGGCACCTTGCCTTTAAGGCTTCCAAGGTTTAGGATACCGTGCCTTTAAGGCCTGCAGAAGACCCTTTGCTCCCATCATGCACCACAGGTGACAGTTAGGTCAGTTCTTTTTGACGGTGTATAATGTAGAGACACCTGAGTATAGGATGCAATCTAAAGAAGAACTCCAGAGATGCTCGTCCGGGGAGGAGGGAGGGTCGCTTATGACTATGATGAGTATACCCCTGGATGAGAACTAGGATTACAGGTAAGTAACTAATCCTTCTCATCCAGGGGATACTCATCAATAGTCATAATCTATGAATAGAGTAGCAAGCCCATACCCAACAACTCGCGGACGAGCAACGGAGTATACAGAACATAACATTCAAATTGCAATCATGTAAACAAATTCCTCAAAGAGGCCTGCCCCACCTGGGCATCGGCCTGGGCATCGGCCTGTGCATCAGAATCTATACAGTAATGGCGTGTAAAGGTATGCACCGATCGCCATGTGGCTGCCTTACAGATTTCAGACATTGGAACATTGCGAAGGAGAGCAGTGGTAGAGGCTTTCCCTCTGGTAGAGTGCGCTTTAGGTCTGCCTTGTAAGGTCTTGTTAGCTAACTGGTATGATAAAGCTATACAAGAGACAATCCATCGAGAGATGGATCTTTTGGATGCAGCTAGACCGGTGTTAGTAGAACCGTAGTTAATAAAGAGCCGGTCAGATTTCCTCAGTGTGAGAGTTTTGTCAAGGTAAAACTTCAGCACTCTCCGGAGATCTAAAGAGTGTAAAGATCTCTCAGGGGGAGTTGAAGGTTTAGGAAAGAAGGTGGGCAGCGTAATAACCTGATTGATGTGAAAATCCGAGACCACCTTCGGGAGGAAGCTCGGATGTGTACGTAGCACCACCCTATTGGCATGAAAAACAGTATAAGGTGCCTTACAGCACAGGGCTTGAATCTCACTCACCCTGCGGGCAGAAGTTATGGCTACCAAAAAGCAGCCTTCCAGGTCAAATGCTGCAAAGACGCCTTATGAATAGGCTCGAAAGGAGCACTCATAAGTTTAGTAAGAACAATGTTAAGTTCCCAGGGGGAGAAGGAGATCTCACTGGTGGATAAACCTTTCTGAGTCCTTCCAGAAAATCCTTTACTACTGGCATCTGAAAAAAGGAACCCTGGGTAGGGGACTTCCTGTAAGCTGTTATAGCAGCCAGGTGAACCCTAATGGAGGAATATTGCAGACCTGACTTTGCCAAGTGTAGCAAGTAGGGAAGGATCACTTGCTCCTGGCCCTTAGTCGGATCAAAGGCGTTGTCCTTGCACCACAGGTAGAATCTTTTCCACTTGAAAGCATAAGATTTCCTGGTGGAGGGTCTCTTTGCTTCCTTGAGAATGGACATACAATCAGCAGGGAGGTCTAAGTGTCCGTACTGGATGACTTCAGGAGCCATGCAGTCAATCGCAGGGACGGGAGGTTGGGATGAAAAACTCTCCCCTCGTTCTTGGTCAACAAATCCGGGCGGCAGGGAAGCCTCAGGTGTGGAACTTCGGATAGCTGCAGGAGGTCCGGATACCACCACTGGCGCGGCCACTCTGGTGCTATCAGGATCATTCTGGCATTGGTCCTGTAAAACTTCTGGATGACCGCAGGAATCAGAGGGAGTGGTGGAAAAGCGTACAGCAATGTCTGCGACCATCTTATCAAAAGTGCATTCCCCTGTGATCCTTGCTGAGGGAATCTGGACGCGAAGACGGGGCATTTTGTATTTATCGCGTCTGCGAACAGGTCGATGTCTGGCACTCCCCATTGTCGAAAAATGCCCTGAGCGACTTCTTCGTCTAACACCCAGTCGTGTGCTTCTACGAAGTCTCTGCTGAGAACATCTGCCTGCACGTTCAGGGTTCCTGGGAGGTGAACAGCTACGATCGTGAGACTCCTCGCCAGAAGCCACTTCCATATGCCCTGTGACTCCAGAGACAGGACCCGTGACCTGGTGCCTCCCTGCTTGTTCAGATAGTACATTGTTGTGTTGTCTGTCTGAATGGAGTTGGACTGAAGGGACGGGTACAGAGACTTGAGAGCCAGATGGACTGCCCTTAGTTCCAAGAAGTTGATGTGATAACTTCTCTCTGTCTCAGACCAGAGACCTTGTACCTGAAGCTGGCCCATGTGAGCTCCCCAACCTTGCAGTGAGGCATCTGTAACTATAGTCTGTGTCGGAGGGACCTGGTGAAAAGGTACCCCTTGCCGAAGGTGTGAACGTTTCATCCACCATTTGATGGAGTCCCTGGCCGCCTGAGGAAGAGAGACATGATCTTCCCAACGGCCTGAGCGCTGTGTCCATTGATCTTCGAGGGATTGCTGTAGCGGCCGCATGTAAAGTCTGGCATTGGGCACAATGAAGATGCATGAGGCCATCGATCCCAGCAATGATGACACCTGTCTTGCTGTGGGATGTATAATGCTGAGAAGAGCACGGCACTTGATCAACATTGAGGACAACCTCTCCTCCGGACACACGCTTGCCTTTGCGGTGACTAGGACAGCGCCCAGATAATGTATCTTCTGCGTATGGTTGAGAACTGACTTCTTGTAGTTGACTTGCAACCCCAGGGAGTGAAGCAGGTTGAGACAGTAAGTGAGATGGCTCTGGAGTAGTGAAGGCGTGGAACTCTTCAGGAGCCAGTCGTCTAGGTAGGGATAGATGAAGATTTTGCGCTTGCGGAGGAAAGCAGCTACCACCGCCATGCACTTGGAGAACGTTCGGGGGGCAGATTTGAGCCCGAACGGAAGTACTCGGTACTGATAGTGCTGCTGAGACACTTGGAACCTGAGGAACTTGCGATGCTTCACTGAAACAGGAATGTGAAAGTAGGCGTCCTGCAGGTCGATGGCACACATCCAGTCTCCCAGATGAAGATGTGGGAAAATCTGATGCAGGGTTAGCATCCGAAATCTCTTTTCTTATAAACCTGTTCAGCAGGCGCAGGTCGAGGATAGGTCTGTACTCTTTGGTTACTCCTCGCTTCTGGATCAGAAAGTACCGTGAGTACACCCCTTGATTTCGCTGGTGAGGTGGGACCCCTTCTATGGCCTTTTTGGAGAGGAGGGTATCCACTTCGCCCTGTAACAATAAATTGTGTTGTTGAGGAAGGCACAGCAATAGAGGGGCAACTTGCGGAGGAGGGGTCTTGAACCTCAGCAAGTAACCATGCTGTACAATATTCAGCACCCATCTGTCTCTTGTTATGGATTCCCACTCTTCCAGGTGACAAACGATACTCCCTCCTACCGGAGTGGCGAACGGGTGCGGAGGAAGCAATGCCTCACTGTTTTGGAGGTTGCTTGGTGGAGGACTGCTGTTGTTTATTGTTGCCTCTACCCCTGCCAGGCCGCTTGTGCTGGAATTGGTACCTCTGCTGGTTCTGGGAGGACCACTGAGGGGTTTGAATCCTCTGTTGGAAGGGTCGCTTGTCGTTCTGACGGAAGCGTTTGCGAAACTCCTTCCGCTTTTCCAGTCCAACTGCTTTGACCGTGTCCAGCTCGGTCTTCATCTTTGTCATTTCCTCATCAGCATGAGAACCGAATAAGGAGGAGCCGTTAAAAGGAAGGTTGAGGATTTTCTTCTGGGCGTCCGGTTTTAGACCTGTGAGGCGCAGCCACGCTGAGCGCCGCGAACAGATGCCCTGTGAATAGCCGTGCGCGGCGAGATCTGAGGCGTCCGCAGCCGCGCTGATGATTTGATTGGTTACTAGACCACCCTCTTGCAAGATTTCGTGGAAGTCTTGTCGATCTTCTTTGGGAAGCTTGTCAGTGAACCTAGCCAGAGAGTCCCAAAGAGACCTGTCATAGCGCCCAAGCAGGGCTGAAGCACTTGCAATCTTCATAGATGATGCAGAGGTATTGCACATCTTCCTGCCATACGAGTCCATTTGTTTGCTGTCCTTTTCTGGAGGAACAGAGGCTGATGAGGCTGCTGACTGCGTTTTCCTGGCGGCTGCCACAATGATTGAATCCGCCGGAGGATCAGGCCTAAGGAACAAGGGATCCTGGTCTGGAGCTTTGTATTTCTTTGCGATCCTCGACGGGACTGATCCCACTGTGGCAGGAGTGAGGAATGTGGCCATAGCTGGTTCTAAAAAACCTGGCACCAGAGGTAGCAAAGGTCTGGGAGCTGTACGATGGTGCACTGTCTCAAATATAATCGATGTCGGGACCACAGGAGTGCATAAACTGATATTAAGTTTCTTAGCTCCTCTGCCAAGTACGTCAGAGAAAGTCCCAATGTCATCAATTGGAGACACCCTGGAAGGTGGCGTAGCTGAAAAGGTTGGCGAGTAATCCCGAATAGAGGACGAAGAACAGGTGGATGTTCTGCGCCTCCTATGTGGAGGATCGTAGTGCGAACTGCGACGACCCCCTGACCGAGATCGGTGAGACCTTGGTCTTCTGGAAGGCGTGAAAGGTCTTGCTGGAGGCGACTTAGAAGGTCTGTATGACCGAGAGTAGTCCGAGCCCGGACCTCTGCGGGCAGCTGCTCCAACACCCTGTAGCCAGCGAGGTGATAGGCCGCAAACCTTCGTTTGACCAGCTGAAGGAGATTTCTCTGGAGAAATCTGCACAATATTCAGCCCTGGAGACGACTGGGCCCTTGACGTCGAACAGGATCTCAACGTTGCATTCCTGTCCCTCGACGTCGATAAAGTCTGCGCCCTCACCGTTGATCTGTGCAGCGATCTAGATCTCGACGTCGACCGCCCACGTCGATGGGGGGACCTTGACGTCGACTGTCGGCGTTGATGGGGGGGACCTCGCCGTCGCCCTTGTCGCTGACGCAGATGTTCTTGACGCCGATCTTCGACGGCGACTGATGTCTCGACGTCGACCGCCCACGTCGATGGGGGGGGATCTCGACGTCATCTTTCTCGCTGACGTCGACCTCCTTGACGTCGACAGACGGGACCTTGACGTTGCGCTCGACGTCGATATGTCCCCTCGCGGCATAGTCTTCGCCAGCGAGTCTCTCGACGCCGACCCCCTCGAGGGTGGCGGAGAATGCCTCGACGTCGACGGAAGCCTCGACGTCAACGGAGTTTTGGAAGGTCTCTCTGGACCCACAGCCTTCGAGCCCGAAGGGCTGTGCCTCGACGCCGACTTACTGGCATGCGGCGGAGAGTCTCGACGTCTAGACACTGGCTTGTCCCTCGACGTTGAAGAATGCCTCTGCCTCTTCGACGGCGATCTTGACGCCGACGGTGAACATTCAGGCACCTGCTTCTTCCTGGACTCAGGAGAGGTGGAACGACGCCGTTTTCGGTGTTGTTGGCTTGAAGAGGGAGCTCTGACACCATGGCCACCTCCATGATGGCCTTCCCTCTCCAGCAAGGCATGTAGCTTGATGCGTTCTCTGTCACGCAAAGTCCTTTTAGTAAATTTCTGGCAATGATAGCACTGGTCAGGATTGTGTGAAGTTGGAAGGCACACAATACACACCGAGTGTGGGTCTGACAGTGCCATTTTCTTGCCACAGGAAGGACATTTTCGAAATAAAGCAGGCATTCTGACTGGAAATTTTACCAAAAACCAGTAGACAATACCTCCAGGTATCAGAAAATGTCAAAATTTCCAAGGAAATATCAAATATTAATCTTTCAGTCAAAAAACTGAAGAGCTCAAACTCCAGGATCCTCATAGAAGGAGCCGGAAAAAAGAACTGACCTAACTGTCACCTGTGGTGCATGATGGGAGCAAAGGGTCTCCTGCAGGCCTTAAAGGCACGGTATCCTAAACCTTGGAAGCCTTAAAGGCAAGGTGCCAGTTTTTTTGTCTTGTTTTCACTATTGCTCTGCAATGCAGCCTACAGGCGAATGCCTGCAATTACAAGTTTTCCTTGTGGCAATAAAGCATTGATATATGTCAATTGTTCTGTGCATGTCCTCTTTTCCTTATGGGTTAGGAGGGTATTTGTCTTACAATGCAAACATATGTAATTTTGGCAATTCTGCCATGTTGGAAACATTGTTAGGCTGCATGTATATGTTTCACATATGTATATATTTATATATATATATGTATTTTTTTATATACTCCGGGATCCCGCACGTGGGCGGGGATAATTCATAGATTATGACTATGATGAGTATCCCCTGGATGAGAACTGCTGACATTGCGCGTTCTCTTCGGTGGCGAATAGGTCTAACCAAGGCTCTCCCCACTGTTGAAAGACCTTGCGCCACGTCCGAGTGAAGATCGTGATCCATCATGCCCCTGCGGCTGAGTTCGTCCGCCCTGGCGTTCAGTGAACCTGCCAGGTGTTGAACCACCAGGGAAATGCCCTGATGTTCCAGCCATGTCCAGAGGCGCTGAGCCTCCTCCTGACATAGGGTCCACGACCCCACCCCGCCCTGTTTGTTGCAGTACCACATGGCGGTGGTGTTGTCGGTGAACACCTGCACCACTCTCCCCTTGACAGAGGGAAGGAATGCTTTGAGTGCAAGTAGGATCGCCCGGAGCGCCAGAATGTTGATATGGAGCTTGGCCTCCGCCGGAGACCAGAGGCCTCTGATCTCCGCCTCTCCCATGTGGCCGCCCCATCCCAGGAGGGACGCGTCCGTCACCACTGTGTGCTCCGGTTGGGGAAGGGAGAGGGATCTGCCGCTGACCCAATGCTGGTTCGTGAGCCACCACTGCAACTGTCTTGCAGTGCCCTCCGAGATCTGGACGTAATCGGACAGATTCCCCTGATGCTGCACCCACGGGAACTTCAGGTCCCACTGCAGAGCCCGCATATGCCATCTGGCATGATTGATCAGCAGGATGCAGGAGGCCATGAGGCCCAGCAGCCTCAAGGTCATCCTGACCAAAACCCAGGACAAGGGCTGAAAGATTGGAATCATAGCCCGAATATCCCGGACTCGCTGTTCGGGAGGATAGACCCGAAACTGCACTGCGTCCAGAACTGCTCCGATGAAGAGGAGCTTCTGAGAGGGAATCAGGTGCGACTTCGGCACGTTGATGGAGAACCCCAGCAAATGCAGGAGGTCGGCCGTAGTCTGGAGGTGGGAGACGACTGCCTGGGGCGAGCCCGCCTTCAACAACCAGTCGTCGAGATTGGGGAAGACTGAAACCCCTGATCTGCGCAGATGAGCTGCGACCACCGCCATCACTTTCGTGAACACCCGAGGGGCGCTGGTAAGGCCGAAAGGAAGCACGGTGAACTGAAAATGCTCGTGGCCTACCGTGAACTGCAGGTAACGCCTGTGGGCCGGCAAGACGGGGATATGAAATAAGTGTCCTGCAAGTCCAACGCTACCATCCAGTCTTGTGGGTCTAGGGCAGACAAGACCTGAGCAAGTGTGAGCATCTTGAACTTCTCCTTTCGGAGGAAGAGATTGACGTTCCGAAGATCCAAGATAGGACGCAGGCCCTGGTCTTTCTTTGGAATCAGAAAGTAGTGGGAATAACAACCACGACCTACTTCTAGCGTTGGAACGCGCTCTATGGCCCCCTTGGCCAAGAGGGCCACAACTTCCTACTGGAGAAGTGCCAAGTGATCCCCCAATATGCGGTGGTATTGAGGTGGCATGGCTGGAGGGGTAGTCTCGAAGGGGAGGGAGTAGCCCCTTCGGACTATCTGTAAAACCCACCTGTCCGACGTGATGGTGCGCCAGTGGGGGAGGTGATGGCGAAGCCTTCCACCCACTGGCGTTTGGAGGGCCTGAAAGGTCGGACTAGGAAGGTTTGGAGGCAGTGGTGGCTATGGTGGTGGTGGTGGACTGACCTGCCCGCTGGCCCCCTGAACCGCTGCGGCAGTTCCCACGTCCACGGCCGCGCGTGGACTGTTGCGCCGGCCTGTGGCTCTGTTGTGAACGTGGTGGGTTGCCCCTTCCGCGAGCACGAAAGGAGCGAAAGGCAGAAGGCTGAGGAGGCCGTGCTGCCGAAAGGCCCAAGGACTTGGCCGTAGCCCGCGAGTCCTTAAATCTCTCCAAAGCACTGTCTGCCTTGTTGCCAAAGAGGCGAATGCCATCAAAGGGCATGTCCATCAAAGTGTTTTGGACATCCCCCGAGAAGCCAGTTGTTCTCAGCCAGGCGTGGCGGCGGAGCGCCACTGCCGTGGAAATCACCCTGCCCAGCGAGTCGGCGGTGTCAAGGCCACAACGGATCGTGAACTTGGCTGCATCTCTCCCCTCAGCAATAGCCTGGGAGAGTAGTGTCCGAGCCTCCTTCGGACACTGAGGCAGCACCTGCGCCACCGTATCCCACAGAGAGTGAGAATAACGGCCCAAGAGGCATGCGGTGTTCACCAGCCGCAGCCCTAGACTGGCGGAAGAAAAAACCTTCTTCCCAAATTGTTCCAGCCTCTTGGATTCCCTGTCCGGGGGTGCGGTAGGGAATGCGCTTGGGGAAGCGGAGGCTTGAACAACCAAGCTCTCAGGGGTGGGGTGTTGGGAGAGGAAGATTGGGTCGCCCGGGGTCGGGCGATGGCGTCGGACCATGTTCCTGTCCACAGGAGCCCCTGTGTTGGGCCTGGACCAAGAGCCCAAAAGAACGTCCGAAAGTGCGTCATTAAAGGGCAGCAGTGGTTCCGCAGAGGTAACTGCTGGCTGAAGCACTTCCGTCAGGAGGTTAGTCCTGACAGCCACAGTAGGTAGCTCGAGGTGGAGAGCCCCGACTGCCCTACGCAACACCACAGAAAAAGAAGCACCCTCCTCCGTAGCCACGGTAGGAGGAGACAGCAAGCCAAGGTCTGGAGAGGTGTCCAGACCACTGGCATCCCCCAACTCCTCTGCCCAGTCCGGGTCATCGTCGCATTGAGCAGCGAGAGGGTCCTCAGACCCCTCCCAGTCCTTCCCTTCCTCCTCATGCTGTTGTACAGGCCTAAAAGGAGGAGGATGGAGATAGGGAAACAGATTCCCAAACGGCGTCGGAATCGGCGTCGGTCGACACCGTTCCGGCACCGTCTCCACTTCGGGGCTGAAACCGGGGACGACGTCGTCCGGCGTGCCTGGCGACGCGAAACGTGGTGCCGGTGGGGTCGACGTCGGTGGAGGTGTCACGAGGTCAACCGGCGTCGACCGGGATCCACGGGAGTCCTGCAGTGCCGAGGCCGGAGCCGACGGCGACACCGGGGCCAGAGCCGCCGGCGTCAAAGGGCGAGGACTCCCAGTCGGGGCCAGACGGCCCAAATAGGCGAGCCATAGCGGACAGGAATTCCTGCACCTGGGCCGGAGTCGCCGATGAACCCGGGAAGGGCGGGTAGGTCCCGGCGACTGCCTAGGCTCCGTCGGAGCCGCAGGGGTGGCACCACCCGCACACTCAGCCAAGTCGCGCGACTGGCGAGGGTAAGTCGGGGAACGATTACGTTTCTTCGACTTCTTTTGGCGCTTCGCCTTACCTGACCCCAAGTGCGAAGACTTCGATTCGGACGACTTCCGATGGTGGTGGCTCCGCGACCGCCGGGCTTCAAGCAGCTTTCGGGACCGCTCCCGCAAAGACTTCGGTGCCATGGACCGGCAGTCGGGGCACGACTTGTGGTCGTGCCCCGGGCAGAAGAGACACACGCGGTGCAGATCCGTCACCGACATCATCCGATGACAGTCCTCGCAAGACTTAAACCCGGGCATCCCTAACTGCACCAGGAGTCGTATCGACTCAAAAAGGTGAGACAAAAAATCTAAAAAAACTCAGTCAAAAAAAAGACTGGGGGCACCGCTCTCTCCGGATCTGCGCTTGCTGGCGCGGAAAAAGAAAGAGCTGACGTCAGCGCGCGAGGGCGGCATCTAAGTAGCTGCCGCAACGTCATCCCGGCGCCTACGACGGACACGGAGCCGCACGACGCCACCTTCCGACGCGCAGGGGTACTGCTGACGAAAACTTTCCGGATCCAGACTGACGCCTGGGGATATTCTAAAGTAAGGAATCTATCACTACGTGTTTCTTTCAGATATAAGCAGCCGAATAACTAGTAGACAACCCTCTTGTTCCACAGTTGAGAAAATCACGCACCTGTGCGACAAAGGTAAATAATGGACAAGCACCATACTCTCCAGTCCACACCATACTCTCCAGTCCAGAGATACGCGTCTCCTTTACAGTAAAATATTCTGTGGCCAGTGAGAAAAGCTCAGTGGATTAGCGGTACCAATATGGTGATTTTGTCCAATTGGTCACACGCTCCAGTTTTCGGCATAGATAAGTGGACTAGTGCACTTACAGCACATATCGGCATGTAAGCCGACTTTCATAGGCTTTCAGTGGGGTAGTTGTCTCCTATTAGTGCCTGGCACTAAAGGATGAGAGACCCGAGGCTAAAACTATTGAACTAAAAAGAAGAAAGAAAACAAAATCGCTCCTAAAAGGTAAACCTCCCCACTGCCCATGTTTTGGAAATGAAAAAGAGCATTCAGTTTACTTTTGCATTATTACAAAGAATTCATTCTTTAGGCCCCATCACTAAAGCAAATTACAAAAATTAACACTTCTTTTCTGGCCATGAAACTGATTGAAATGAACTTGTCTTACCTAAAAGGTTAATTTCTTTACAGGACAAGTGGAGTTCAGGGGCATTTTGCCTGCTGGACAAGAACATTTTTTAAATTTGCACAGTCGACGGAGAGGAGTGGTGCAGGACTACATATCCCACAAGGCCTGCACCAAGGAAGTGGGGGGCTGGATTCACACCGGTCTGGCACTACAAAAAGCAGACTTCCTGCCTGCATCGTGGGACTACATATCCCACAAGCCCTGCACCAAGGAAACGAGGGCCTTGATTCGCACCAGTCGGGCTCTACAAAAAGTGGTCTCATTGCTCGCTGTGCGGGACGTGCCTGTCGAGAGAGGAGCTGTGCAGGACTCCATATCCTATCCCACAAGCAATGCATCAAGGAGGAGGGGGACTGGATTTGCGCCGCTCGGGCGCTACAAAAAGCAGACTTCCCGCCTGCGGCCCGGGACGCACCAGTTGACAAACGACTGCACCTTTGGTGATTGTACTTAAAAATGCACCCCCCCCCCCCCCGGAAACAGATAAGAAATAGTTTACCTGTAACTCCAGTTCTCTCGTAGGGGAATTTCCATTATAATCATAAGCCCATGTGCGGGGACCCCGAAACAGTTTCACAATATATTTTCTTAAGTGTAGATGGTCGCCTTTGCTGAGTCATTTAAGAAAGAAAATTATTATGCAGCCTACAGGAATAGGCTACAATGGCCCAATTTTTCATCTTGTAATTAAAAAAGGGTCCAGGAGAATTGTATATGTATATAATTTCATGATGTTTTAATATAACAGCATAAATTTTTCACAAAGCCTTTTTTGATAGAGCATAGAGATGAAGGAAAGCAGGACAGAGTAGCCCTATAGGCTGTCATTATCTGAGTTACAAATAGACGCTGTGTCTTTAACAACCCAGGGACCTCAGTATCTCATTATGCTGAGCAGGTGGCAGTTGCTTCAGTTCTTTCTGAGGCGATGCGTGATGATATTTGGGTCCCATGGTTAACTCTGTCCACTCACCTTGGAGGATTGCTTATGATTATAGTGGAAATTCCCCTGAGAGAATTGGAGTTACAGGTAAGAAACGATTCCTTCTCTGGTACGGGGTTTCCATTAATAGGCATAAGCACTGAATAGAGTAGCAAGCCTATCCCTACTAAGAGCAGTGGTAAAGACGGAGAATTAACTAAGGTAGCCTTTTAAGCAAATAGATTTCAGAGGGAGGCCTGTCCTACATCTGCTTTAGCATCAGAGTCTAGGCAGTAATGTTTGGTAAATATATGGATAGATCTCCACGTGACTGCTTTGCAAATATCCGGAATAGGGATATTCCTCAATAAAGCAGCAGTAGCCACTTTACCTCTAGTGGATTGTGCTTTAGGTTTAGTTGATAGTGTCTTGTTAGCTTTTTGGTGGCACAAAAGGATGCAGGAAACGATACATAGGGAGATGGATGGCCTGAAGTGGCTAAACCCGTACGGGCCGGACCATAGTTGACAAACAATTAGTTCGATCTGCGGATATCCCTTGTCTAATAGAAATAGAAATAGAATTTCAAACACTCCTCACATCCTGGGAATGAAAAGTTTTTTCAGCTGGAGTAGTGGGATTCTGAAAGAATGTTGGTAAGCAGATGGTTTGATTGACATGAAGGATAAGTTACTTACCTGTAATCCTAGTTCTCTTCCAGGGGTATACTCATCAAAGTCATAAGCACTGAATTATCTCCGCCCACGTGCGGGAACCCGGAGCATATACAAAAATACATATATATGTGTATGTAGTAGAAAAAGAGTACATAGTACGAAATAAACACACACATATACATGTATTACATAAAAAATATGCAGCCCCAAACATATCCAATAGGCTAAGAAGCCAGAATTACATGTATTTCTCTAGTATGAAAATGCCATATAAACATATAATGTAAGAGAAGGACATGTACAGTAAGAGCATTCCGCAAAAAAACCTTTTATTTTCATTAAGAAAACAGTAATGCCAGGCAATTAGCCCAAAGAAGGCTGCATAAATAAATAACATCCCTGTACAGAAAAGGAAAAACTGGCACCTCGCCTTTAAGGCCTCAGAGACTGAGCACTATGCCTTTAAGACCTCCAGGAGCACCCTGCTCCCATCATGCACCACAGGTGACAGTTAGGTCAGTTCTTTTGTACGGTATAAGAAACCTGTAGGAACCTGCAAAGATGCAAGAATATCGAGTAAACTGTTAATGCTCGTCCGGGGAGGTGGGCGGGTTGCTTATGACTTTGATGAGTATACCCCTGGAAGAGAACTAGGATTACAGGTAAGTAACTTATCCTTCTCTTCCAGGGGATACTCATCAATAGTCATAAGCACTGAATAGAGTAGCAAGCCCATACCCACTTCCGTGCGGACGAGCAAAACACAGAGAACTCAATTGACATACACATATTAAACAGTATTTGCAAACAAGTTTCTCAGCGAGGCCTGCCCAACCTGAGCATCTGCCTGCGTGTCAGCATCTAAACAGTAGTGGCGAGTAAAGGTATGAACTGATCGCCATGTAGCTGCTTTACAAATCTCTGCCATGGGGACATTCCTCAGGAGAGCCGTGGTAGAAGCTTTCCCCTAGTGGAATGTGCCTTAGGCTTCCCCGGAAGGGATTTGTTGGCCAATTGGTATGACAGTAGAATACAAGAAACTATCCATCTAGAAATGGATCTCTTGGAAGCTGCAGAACCTGTATTAACAGGACCATAGTTAATAAACAAACGTTCCGAATTCCTCAGTGTCTTTGTTTTGTCCAAATAAAACTTCAGAACCCTCTTGAGATCTAGGGAGTGAAGAGATCTTTCCGGAGGATTCGAAGGATTCGGAAAAAAGGTAGGTAAAGTGATAGTCTGGTTAATATGGAAGTCCGTGACCACTTTAGGCAAAAAGCTAGGATGCGTTCTGAGAACTACTCTGTTAGCGTGAAACACAGTATAAGGTTCCTTACAGCAAAGAGCCTGGATCTCACTGACCCTGCGAGCAGATGTAATGGCCACCAGGAACGCGGCTTTCCATGTTAAATGCTGTAAGGAAGCTTTATGAATAGGCTCGAAAGGAGACCCCATCAACTTTGTTAACACAATGTTAAGCTCCCATGGAGGAGAGGGAGACCTGACTGGTGGATAAACCTTTAAGCCCTCAAGGAAATCCTTTACCACCGGAATTCTAAACAAAGAAGCCTGGTGGGGGACTTCCTATAGGCTGTGATTGCTGCAAGGTGGACTTTGATAGAAGAGAACTGAAGACCAGATCTAGCCAAATGCAGCAAATAGGGTAAAATCACCTGTTCCTGACCTCGGATGGGATCATGTCCATTGTCCACACACCATAGGAAGAACCGCTTCCACTTGAAGGCATATGATTTCCTCGTGGAAGGTCTTTTCGCTTCTTTGAGAATAGCCATACAGTCTGGATTCAATTGTAGGTGTCCATATTGTATGACTTCAGGAGCCATGCTGTCAACCGGAGGGAGGACAGGTTGGGGTGGAATACTCTCCCTGCCTGTTTGGATAGGAGATCCGGGCGGCATGGCAACCTCTTGTGTGGTACTTCCGATAGTTGAAGGAGGTCCGGAAACCACTACTGGCGAGGCCACTCCGGGGCTATTAGGATCATCCTGGAGGTGGTCCTGTACAGCTTGTTGATTACAACTGGTATCAACGGAATCGGTGGAAAGGCGTACAGTAAGCTCTGAGACCATTCGATCAAAAGGGCATTCCCTCGAGATCCTTGTTGGGGAAACCTGGATGCGAAGGCAGGGCATTTTGCGTTTACCACGTCTGCAAACAGGTCGATGTCTGGCGTTCCCCATTCTCGAAAGATGCTTTGAGCGACTTCGTTGTTGAGAACCCAATCGTGGGCTTCGACGAAGTCTCTGCTGAGGAAGTCCGCCTGGGAGTTGAGAGCCCGGTAGATGAATGGCTACTATTGACAGGTCTCTCGCTAGAAGCCAGTTCCATATGGTTTGAGACTCTATGGAGAGTGTTCTTGATCGGGTACCTCCCTGTTTGTTCAAATAATACATAGTCGTTGTATTGTCCGTTTGGATCAGAATGGAGCGAGACTTGAACGACGGAACCAGGGACTTGAGTGCTAGATGTACGGCTCTCAGCTCTAGCAGGTTGATGTGGTAGCTCTTTTCGGAGTCGGACCATAGACCTTGTACTTGCAGAGGGCCCATATGAGCACCCCAACCCTGGAGAGAAGCGTCCGTGACTAAAGTCTGGGTTGGAGGGTCCTGGTGGAAAGGGACTCCCTTCATCAGGTGCGATCGCTTCATCCACCACCGGATGGAGTCTTTGGCTGATTGATGGAGAATTACCTGATCCTCCCAGCGCCCTGATACTTGCATCCACTGGTCTTCCAAACATTGTTGTAGTGGACGCATGTGTAATCGTGCGTTTGGTACTATAAAGATGCACGATGCCATCGATCCCAGTAGTGATGACACCTGTCGAACTGTTGGGAGATGCGTGTGATGAAGAGTCAGACATTTTCCTTGGATTGATGACAATCTCTCCTCCGAAGGACACACGCTTGCTTTTTGGTGTCCAGGAAGGATCCTAGGTAATGGATCTTTTGCGTTGGATTTAGTATGGATTTCTTGAAATTGACGTGAAGGCCCAAGCTGTGGAGAAGCTGAAGGCAGCACGTGAGTTGATCCTGCAGCAGAGTTGGAGATGAGCTCTTCAGGAGCCAATCGTCTAGGTAAGGATATATGAATATTTTCTGCTTGCGGAGAAAAGCGGCCACCACAGTCATACATTTGGAGAATGTTCGGGAGCTGATTTGAGCCCGAACGGGAGAACTGAGTACTGGTAATGTTGAAAAGACACTCGAAAGCGTAGAAATTTGCGATGTTTCTTTGAGATTGGTACGTGGAAGTATGCATCCTGCAAGTCGATGGAGCACATCCAATCCTCTTGATGAAGCTGTGGAAAAATTTGATGGAGTGCCAACATTCGAAATTTTTCTCTGCGAATGTATTTGTTCAACAGTCTCAAGTCCAGAATAAGTCTGTATTCTGTGGCGGGGCCTCTTTTTCTTACAAGGAAGTAACGAGAGTAGACTCCTTGATTTCTTTGAGGAGCGGGGACTTTTTCTATAGCTCCTTTCTTCACTAAGGTGTTTATCTCCTTTTGTAACAATCATTTGTTGTGGTGAGAAATGCCTCTCGGAGGTATTGATGGAGGAGGAGTTATGAATCTGAGAAGATAGCCATTCTGAACAATGTTGATGACCCATTTGTCTTTTGTTATACGTCTCCACTCCTCCAGATGTAATGAAACACTTCCTCCCACCGGAGTGGACAACAGCTTTGGAGGAAGACACATCTCATTGCTTTTGTGGCTGCTTTGGTGCTGTTGACTGTTGTTTGTTTCCACCTCTGCCACGTCCCGGTCTACGTTGCTGGAACTGGGATCTTTGTTGCGTCTGACCTTGGTTCTGCGATGACCAGTTAGATGATTGACCTCGCTGTTGAAAAGAGCGTTTATCATAGGGGCGAAAACGACGACGAAATTCTTTCTTCTTTTCGAGGCCTACAGCCTTGAGAGTATCCAACTCAGTTTTCATTTTTGCCATTTCGTCGTCAGCATGTGAACCAAACAACGATGATCCATTAAAGGGCAGATTGGCTATCTTTCTTTGAGCATCGGGCTTGAGACCTGTGAGTCGAAGCCAGGCTGATCTTCGGGAACAAACGCCATGTGCGTACCCATGAGCTGCCAAATCTGCAGAGTCGGCCGCTGTACTAATGATCTGATTAGCAACCAGGCCACCTTCCTGTACAATCTCTAGAAAATCCTTTTGATCTTCTTTGGGTAATTTGTCTGTGAATCTCGTCAGAGAGTCCCATAAAGACCGGTCATATCGTCCCAATAGAGCGGCTGCACTAGCCACTCTCATAACGGATCCTGATGTATTGCACATTCGCCGTCCCAAAGAATCCATGTTTTTGCTGTCCTTCTCTGGAGGAGCAGATGACATAGAGGTATTTGCATGTGCTTTTCTGGCGGCGGCGACTATAAGAGAATCCGGTGGCGGGTCAGACCGCAGAAACAAAGGATCTTGGTCTGGGGCCTTATACTTTTTTGAAATTCTTGCGGGACCCGAGCCCACTGTGGCAGGTGTCAAAAAAGTCTTCATCGCAGGCTCTAATAATCCTGGTACCAAAGGTAGAAGAGGCTTTGCAGAAGCCCGATGGTGCAAAGTTTCAAATATAACGGATGTAGAAATCTGAGGCAGTCATGGTTATATTCAATTTGCTGGCACCTCTACAGAGCACCTCGTTGAATGTCCCCATATCATCAACAGGAGAAACTCTGGATGGTGGGGTTGAAGATATAGTAGGGGAATAGTCTCTATACGATGACCTTGTTGATGAGGTCGTTGTAGGAGACCTCTGTCTTCTCCTTGGCGTATGTGATCGGCGGGGTTTTGAGCGTTCTTTTGAACGTGAACGCCGTCTTAATGGAGATCTGGAACGTCTCGGGGACCTACCAGCGGAAGATCTTGCGGATTCCGTGGGAGGAAGTCTTTCAGTAGGTCTGGGTTGTTTCTTCCAGTGCCTAATGTCCTCCAACCATCTGGGTGACATATTGATGGGAGGAGATTTGTCTCCACTCGCCGGAGAGCCCTCCGGTGTAACCTGAATAATAGTTATACCAGGCGAGGAAGAAGCTTCCCTCGACGTCGACCGTGATCTTGAAGATGATTTTTCTAAACCTTCAGCTGGAATAACTTGCTTGTCCCTCGACGTCGAACGCCTCGACGTCGAACCAGAATGAGCCACCATCGACGACGACCGTGGAGGTGAAACTCTTGACGGTGGAGATCTATGGGACGAAGCCCTCGACGTCGGTCTCTTCGACGACGACCGCTGGTGTTCATGCGGTGTCTTTGACGTCGACCCTGCCCTCGACGTAGACCGCTGACGGGTCCGAGAGGGTGAATTGTAGTGACTCGACGCCGACCTTCGAGAAGGGGGCGGAGATCTCGACGTCGACCTCTGAAATAATGTCGACGGACGTTTCGACGTCGACCGAGGTCTATCATGCTTCGAGCCCGAAACATGTCTCGACGTCGACTTACTTTTCGACGGCGTACTCCTCGACAGCGATTTTGCCTTCGACGTCGATCTCGATGTCGGTCTCACTTGGGTCATAGCCCTCGACGTCGACTTACTTCTCGACGGCGATCTTGCCTTCGACGTCGATCTCGATCTCACTTGGGTCATAGCTCTCGACGTCGACTTACTTCTCGACGGCGATCTTGTCTTCGACGCCGACCTGACTTGTTTGGTTGGTCTCGACGTCGACGACATGCTATGATGTTTTTCTTACTTCCAGCTTTTGGTGAAGTAGATTTTCGCCGTTTCCTTGGAGAAGAGGGCCCTCCAGATGGATGATGACTTTCTGGGCCACTTTTCTTTCCTTTCACCATCAAGGCTAGAAGTCTGATCTTCTCTCTGTCTTTCAATGTTCTACTTGAAAGTTGACGACAGTGGTAGCATGTCTCTGTGTCGTGAGAAGAAGGTAGACACACGACACAGACCGAATGAGGATCGGATTTGGCCATCTTCTTCCCACAGGAAGGACATTTATCGAATAAAGGTGGCATATCTGACTAAAAAGAATGGTCAATTAGTCAGAAAAAGACTGGTATTACAACCAGTAAAAAGAAATATTGTTTGAATATTGTTAGAAATATAAATTCTGACTGGAAAAGTCAAAATCAGTTAAGCTCAAGCTCCAGGTTCCTCACAGAAGGAGCCGGAAAAAAGAACTGACCTAACTGTCACCTGTGGTGCATGATGGGAGCAGGGTGCTCCTGGAGGTCTTAAAGGCATAGTGCTCAGTCTCTGAGGCCTTAAAGGCGAGGTGCCAGTTTTTCCTTTTCTGTACAGGGAGGTTATTTATTTATGCAGCCTTCTTTGGGCTAATTGCCTGGCATTACTGTTTTCTTAATGAAAATAAAAGGTTTTTTGCGGAATGCTCTTACTGTACATGTCCTTCTCTTACATTATATGTTTATATGGCATTTTCATACTAGAGAAATACATGTAATTCTGGCTTCTTAGCCTATTGGATATGTTTGGGGCTGCATATTTTTTATGTAATACATGTATATGTGTGTGTTTATTTCGTACTATGTACTCTTTTTCTACTACATACACATATATATGTATTTTTGTATATGCTCCGGGTTCCCGCACGTGGGCGGAGATAATTCAGTGCTTATGACTATTGATGAGTATCCCCTGGAAGAGAAAGTCCGGAATAACTTTGGGGAAGAATTTCGGGTGAGTTCTCATTACCCCTTTGCTAGAGTGGAAGACTGTATTGTTCGTGAGAACAAAGCGCTTGGATCTCGCTAACCCTGCGAGCCAATGTTACTGCTGCAAGGAAAGCTGTCTTCCAAGAAAGGTGTTACAAGGAGGCTTTGTGGATAGGCTCAAAGGGGTCCTGCATAAGACGTGAAAGTACTATGTTAAGCTTCCAGGGAGGAGAAGGATGCGTAATGAGAGAATTGCAAGCCAGATTTTGCCAAATGGAGTAAGTATAGAAGAATGACATCTTCCTGGCAAGACGTAGGGCCAACGTTCTTAGAGGAACACCATATGCAAAATCCCTTCCTTTTGAAGGCATATGTGGAACGTGTTGAAGGTATCTTAGCCTCTTTTAGGATGTCCATGCAGTCATACTGCACTAGCTCAGGAGCCATGCTGCCAAATTCAAAGAGGAGAGATTGGGGTGTACCATCTGACCTCTGAACTTCATCAGCAGGTCTGGCCTGCATGGCAGCTTGAGATGTGGAAGGACAGACCGGTGTCAGAGGTCCGTGAACCATTTTGGACACCTGGAAGGATAAGTTACTAACCTGTAATCCTAGTTCTCTTCCAGGGGTATCCTCATCAAAGTCATAAGCACATGAATATTCCCGACCACGGAAACATAAAACATATGTGGAAACCATACATGTAGCTCTATATATATCTATATCCATATATATATATATATATATATATATATATATATATCTATATATATATATATATCTATATATATATATATATATATCTATATATATATATATATATATATATATATATATATATATATATATATATATATTCACTGAAAAAACCATAGGTTTTAGGGACAGTTTTAGTTAGTTGGACATTTCACTCGTACAAAACCATAGAAATTCCCCTGTTATAGTTAGTTCAGCTAACTATAACTCGCGCCCCCGCAATGCACTGCTGATGACGTCACATATTACATCATTCATCACATGGTCAGTGACATCACTGATGACATCACTGATGACATCTCAAATGACATCACTGATTACATCATCCAGTGACTGTTTCTGTAAAGTTTAAATATGTTTAATATATATAGGGAAAGGCGTATTGAAGAATGAGTGGGTGTATAAATGTCTGAATGGATGATTTAGTACATGCGTGACTGACTCTACAAGTGAGTGATTAAACGTATCTTACTGAATGCATGGGTTAGTGACTAAACTGTGTGAACGTCTGCATCCGTCTGTCTGTTGGTGTGTAAGTGGATGCATGGATTTGCGAATAGCTACATGAGTGTCTATATGGGTTGATTGGTTCTCTGAGTATCTGTATGGGTGCCTGAGTGTTTGTGTGGGTGGGGTGTGTGTGACTCTGTACATAGATGTGTGAGTGGGTGATTCACTGGGTGCATGATTTCAAGAGTGCATCTGTGATGGACTGCTTGGGTGGGTGAGTGTGTGTATGGGTGTGTTAGTGAGTGAATGTATATCTCAGTGGTACATGTGCGAGTAACTACATATGTAAAAGGCAGTATATGTGTGTTAGAGTATTTAAATGGCTATAAGTGAGTGTGTGATTGTGAGAGTGGCTGTATGGATGCGTGTGTGCTTGTATCAGTTATTGTATAAGAGCGTAAGAATGTGCTAGTATTTGTATGAGTAAGTGAGCTGGTGTGTGTATAACTGTATAGGTGAGTAAATGGGTGTGTGATTAATTTTTTGCATGACTGACTAGGTGTGTGAGTACCTCTATGGATGAGTGGCGGTGTGTGAGTGTTTATATAGGTGTATGAGTGCATATGATAGTCCTGTACTGAGTGACTAAGTATGAGTGACTGTACGGGTGAGTGAGTAGATGTGTGTGTGTGTGTAGACCTAAGAATCAGTGAGTGGGTATGTAGTTATTGGTGTTGGAGTGGCTATGGTTTTGAGAATGGCAGTTTGTAATTTAGAGTGGGTGTATCAAAAGTTATATTAGGGTGTGAGGAGATGCATGAAATTATCACATGGATGATGTCATCAGTGATGTCATCAGTGATGTCAGTGACCATGTCATGAGTGATGTAATATGTGACGTCATCAGCAGTGCATTGCGGGGGCGCGAGTTATAGTTAGCTGAACTAACTATAACGGGGGAATTTCACGGGTTTTGTATGAGTGCAATGTCCAACTAACTATAACTTTCCCTAAAACCTATGGTTTTTTCAGTGAATTTCAAAGGTTTTTTAAATGCTAATTTCTAACTATAACGTGTCTGAAACCTATGGTTTTTTCAGTGAATTTCAAAGGTTTTTTAAATGCTAATTTCTAACTATAATGTGTCTGAAAGGATTAGTTACTTACCTGTAATCCTAGTTCTCTTCCAGGGGTATACTCATCAAAGTCATAAGCACTGAATTATCCCCGCCCATCTGCGGGATCCCGGAGCATATAGAAATATACATATATATATATGAGTATGTTGGGGGATCACAAGTGCATAGCACTTCCGCGACATACATATATACATGTATATAAATACATAAATATGCAGCCTAACAAATTCCAATAAGGCAAAATGCCAAAATTACAAAGGTTTTCCCTGTACAGACAATCTCCTATATACACTCTGTAATAGAGAACATACACTGTAATAGTGTTATGCAAGAAAAACCTTTATTTTCAGAAAAGAAAACATGTAATAGCAGGCAGTTGGCCCATAGGCTGCATAGCTGAATAAATATCACCGTACAGTAAAACACTGGCACCTTGCCTTTAAGGCTTCCAAGAACTTGGACACTTTGCCTTTAAGGCCTCCAGGAGACCCTCTGCTCCCATCATGCACCACAGGTGACAGTTAGGTCAGTTCTTTTTGCACGGTGTATTAACTTGTAACAATTACTAAAAAATGCTCGTCCGGGGAGGCGGGAGGGTTGCTTATGACTTTGATGAGTATACCCCTGGAAGAGAACTAGGATTACAGGTAAGTAACTAATCCTTCTCTTCCAGGGGATACTCATCAATAGTCATAAGCACTGAATAGAGTAGCAAGCCCATACCCACTACCTCGCGGACGAGCAAATAGTATTAAAAAACAGATCATCTTAACATGACATTAAGCAAATAAATTCCTCAGTGAGGCTTGTCCCACTTGGGCATCCTCCTGAGCATCTGAATCTAAACAGTAATGGCGAGAGAAAGTATGAACAGACCGCCATGTAGCTGCTTTGCAGATTTCTGCTATAGGGACGTTCCTGAGGAGGGCCGTAGTAGAGGCCTTTCCTCTGGTTGAATGCGCTTTAGGCCTTCCCTGAAGAGACTTATTAGCTAATTGATAGGCTAGAGATATGCAGGAGACTATCCATCTTGAAATAGACCTTTTAGAGGATGCCAATCCTGTATTAATGGGGCCGTAGTTGACAAACAAGCGGTCCGTCTTTCTTATTACCTTGGTCTTATCCAGATAAAACTTCAACACCCTCTTAAGGTTTAACGAGTGTAAGGCCCTTTCAGGAGGTGTAGAAGGATTAGAGAAGAAGGTAGGTAAAGTGATAACCTGATTAATGTGGAAATCTGAAACCACTTTTGGCAGAAAACTTGGATGAGTTCTGAGAACTACCCTATTTGAGTGAAAAACAGTGTAGGGTTCCTTACAACATAATACTTGTATCTCGCTGACTCTACGAGCCGACGTGATAGCAACCAAAAAAGCCACTTTCCAAGACAAGTGCTGCAAAGAGGACTTGTGTATTGGTTCAAAAGGTGCGCCCATCAGTTTGGTAAGGACCACATTGAGCTCCCAAGGAGGAGAAGGAGCTCGTACTGGTGGGTATACCTTTTTTTAACCCTTCAAGAAAATCTTTCACCACTGGCATTTTGAAAAAAGAAACCTGTGAAGGTGATTTTCTATATGCCGTTATTGCTGCTAAGTGTACCTTGATAGATGTAAACTGCAGGCCCGACTTAGCCAGGTGTAAGAGATACGGCAAAATGACCTGTTCCTGCCCTCTAACTGGGTCATGACCATTATTCAAACACCATAAGTAAAAACGTTTCCACTTGAAAGCGTAGGAAACCCTGGTAGAAGGTCTTTTCGCTTCCTTAAGTATGTTCATACAGTCCGCTGGCAAGTCTAAGTGACCATACTGCAAGACTTCAGGAGCCATGCTGTCAGCCTGAGGGAAGGAAGGTTGGGGTGAAACACTCTCCCCTGGCTCTTGGATAGTAGGTCCGGACGACAAGGCAATCTCTGTTGCGGAACTTCGGAAAGTTGTAGAAGATCCGGATACCACCACTGGCGTGGCCACTCCGGAGCGATCAGAATCATCCTGGAGTTGGACTTGTAGAACTTCGTGATCACTGCTGGAATGAGAGGCAGTGGAGGAAAAGCGTAGAGTAAGCTCTGAGACCATTTTATCAACAGAGCATTCCCGCTTGAACCTGGTTGGTGATACCTGGACGCGTAGACGGGGCATTTGGCGTTTGTTGCATCTGCGAACAAGTCTATGTCCGGCACACCCCATCTTTGAAAGATATCCTGAGCCACTTCGGTGTTTAGCACCCAGTCGTGCGCTTCTACGAACTCTCTGCTTAGGAAGTCCGCCTGTACATTTAGGACGCCCGGCACATGGACAGCCGTGATGGTGAGATGCCGTGCCAGAAGCCACTTCCAAATGGCTTGTGCCTCCTGAGACAGAATTCTGGACCTGGTGCCTCCTGCTTGTTCAGATAAAACATCGTCGTGGTGTTGTCTGTCTGAATCAAGAGGGAGTTGGACTGAAGAGAAGGAAAGAAGGATTTTAGGGCTAGTTGGACAGCCCTCAACTCCAGAAAATTGATATGGTATCCCTTTTCTTTGTCCGACCATAGCCCTTGCACTTGAAGGTGATTCATATGAGAGCCCCAACCTTGCAGGGAGGCGTCTGTCACTATAGTTTGAGTCGGAGTCTCTTGATGGAAGGGAACACCTTTCATTAGATGTGATCGCCTTGTCCACCACACAATGGAGTCCCTGGCAGACTGAGGTAGAGTGATCAGATCCTCCCAGCTGCCCGAAGCTTGCACCCACTGGTCCTCCAGAGCTTGCTGCAGGGGACGCATGTGCAATCTGCCATTGGGAACTATGAAGATGCAGGAAGCCATCGAACCCAGGAGAGAGGACACTTGTCGGACTGTTGGGTGGCGAATCCGCAGGAGTTCTCTGCATTTGATCCTGATTGATGAAAACCTCTCCGCCGAAGGACACACGCTTGCTTCCGCGGTGTCCAGCGACGACCCTAGGTAGTGAATGTTCTGGGTCGGATTGAGAATCGATTTTTGAAATTGACTCGTAGACCCAACTTGTTCATTAACTGGAGACTGTAGGAGAGATGAGACTGAAGCAGGGAAGGAGTTGCACTCTTCAGAAGCCAGTCGTCCAGATACGGGAAAACAAATATTTTGTGTCTGCGGAGAAAAGCTGCCACCACTGCCATGCACTTTGAAAAAGTCCGTGGGGCTGACTTCAGTCCGAAAGGTAGAACTCGGAACTGGAAGTGACGTAGAGCAACCTGAAAACGGAGAAATTTTCGATGTTTTCTGGACACTGGAATGTGGAAATAAGCGTCCTGCAGATCTATGGAGCACATCCAGTCTCCTTGATGTAGATGGGGAAAGATCTGGTGAAGGGCAAGCATTCGAAATTTCTCTTTGCGGATGTATTTGTTCAAGATGCGCAAGTCCAGAATTGGTCTGAATTCTACTGTCGGACCTTTTTTCTGACCAGGAAATATCGAGAGTATATTCCCTGGCGCCTCTGATGAACAGGGACGTATTCTATGGCTTTTTTCTGTAGAAGACCGTTTACCTCCTCGTGTAAAATGTGATGACACAAGCGGACTCGTCCTTCTGGAGGAACCGAAGGAGGTGGGATCTTGAACCGTAGCAAGTATCCATCTTGAACAATGTTCAACACCCATTTGTCGATGGTTATGTTTCTCCACTCCTCCAGATGTAATGCGATACTTCCTCCTACCGGAGTGGAACACGTGTCTAGAGGAAGCACTCCCTCATTGTTTTGATGGTTGCTTTGAGGTAGAGGCCTGCTGTCTATTGGTCCCTCTTCCTCTTCCTGGTCTCCGTTGGTGGAAGTGAGACCTCTGCTGCTGCTGACCCTGAGCCGACCATTGAGGGTTTGAACCCTCTGTTGGAACGGGCGTTTATCATAGGGACGGGAGCGCCTACGGAATTCCTTCCGTTTTTCGAGACCCACAGCTTTCACCGTGTCCAGCTCTGCTTTCATCTTTGCCATTTCTTCGTCCGCATGCGGCCCGAGAGAGAAGACCCGTTGAAAGGCAGGTTGGTTATCTTCCGCTGGACATCGGGTTTGAGGCCAGTCAAGCGTAACCAAGCAGAACGCCTCGAACAGATACCATGGGAGTATCCGTGGGCAGCCAGATCAGATGAGTCAGCGGAAGCACTAATCACCTGATTAGCCACTAGACCTCCCTCTTGTAGAATTTCTCTAAAGTCTTGCTGGTCCTCTTTTGGGAGTTTGTCTGCAAAACGTCCCAGTGAATCCCACAAGGATCTATCATACCTCCCCAGCAGAGCGGAGGAACTGGAGACCTTCATGATAGAAGCTGAAGTGTTGCACATCCTTCTACCTAAAGAATCCATCAGTTTACTATCCTTATCCGGAGGCGCTGAGGAGGAAGACATAGCTGAGTGCGTCTTTCTAGCCGCCGCCACAATGATGGAATCCGGAGGAGGATCCGATCTAAGGAACAACGGATCTTGGTCCGGAGCCTTGTACTTTTTGGCTATTCGGGAAGGAACAGCTCCCACCGTTGCCGGTGTCAAAAAGTTTGCATAGCAGGTTCGAGAAGGCCTGGGACAAGAGGAAGCAAAGGCCGAGTCGAGGAGCGATGATGAAGAGTCTCAAAAATCACTGAGGAGGTAACAGTCGGGACATACATAGAAATGTTCAGCTTATTCGCTCCTCTACAGAGAACTTCACTAAAAGTGCTGAGGTCATCGATTGGAGAAACTCTTGACAGAGGTGTAGCTGTCAAAGTTAGAGAATAGTCTCTGATAGAGGACCTGGTGGAAGAAGACCGGGTGGGAGACCTATGCCGCCTTCTCTTCGGAGAAGAATGATAAGAGCGAGATCTGTCCCTTGATCTAGCATGGAGAGCATGTGAAGATCGTGATCTGCTTGGAGTCCTCCTTCTGGAAGAAACCACAGTCGGTGATCTTGATCTTCTAGGCGTTTTAGGGGATGGAGAATCCCTGTACAAGCGTGAAGGAGAATAGGTACGGGAAAAATCAGACCCCGGGCTACTGAGGGCCCTAGGCTTCCTGCGCCGTGCATCTTCACCAACCACCGGAGAGCCTTCCGGGGAGATCTGGACAATATGCAGTCCTGGAGAAGATCCCGATTTTGACGATAGAGATGCAGCTCTAACCTCATCCGAGGCAACAGCAGGCTCTTTAGCTCTCGACGTCGAGCGCCTCGACGTCGACCTTTGTTTTTCCCTCGACGTCGACTTCTCCCTTGACGTGGTATGATGTCTAGGAGGAGTTAAGGACTTCGCTGCCCTCGACGGCGACCTCACCTCCCTCAAAGGTGTCCTCGACGTCGACCGTCTACTCAGGGACTTCGACGTCGAACGCACTCGCCTCCTCGACGTCAATAGCCTCGCCGTCTTCGACGCCGACTGGTCTCGCGGCACCCTTGCCGTCGGCAAACTTCTCGACGTCGACCTACGGGAGGTGACGGAGAGTGCCTTGACGTCGACGGATGTCTCGACGTCGATGGATGTTTTGACGTCGATCGGTCTTTGCCATGGCTATACCTCGAGCCCGAGGTAGCATGCTTCGACGTCAATACCTTTCTCGACGACGGAGACTCACGCCGTCTCGACGTCGGAGATTGTGTCGGTCGCTTCTTCGACGGCGGCAACGACGTCGACGGTGAACAGTCCGGAATCTGCCGTTTCCTCGATGTTGAAGAGGCAGAATGATGCTGGCGTCGATGTTCTTGAAGAGAGGAGGGCTCTTGACACGCAAGGCCACTTCCCAGCCGGGTTTTTCCTCTCTCGATCACAGCCTGAAGGCGAATCCTCTCCCTGTCGCGAAGAGTCCTCGTAGAAAACTTACTACAATGGTAACAAGTGTCAGGCTTGTGACTGGAAGGAAGACAGGCGATACACACAGAGTGTGGATCAGAGATGGCCATCTTCTTTCCACAGGATGGACATTTTCGAAAAAGAGCTGGCATTCTGACAGAAAAAGTTTGAAATTTTGTCAGAGAATGATAATAAAACACTGCCAGCACAGGAAAATCGCAAAAAACCAAAGAAGAAAACAATTCCTGACAGAAAAGTCAGAAAAACTGTCGAGCTCAAGCTCCAGGATCCTCATAGAAGGAGCCGGAAAAAAGAACTGACCTAACTGTCACCTGTGGTGCATGATGGGAGCAGAGGGTCTCCTGGAGGCCTTAAAGGCAAAGTGTCCAAGTTCTTGGAAGCCTTAAAGGCAAGGTGCCAGTGTTTTACTGTACGGTGATATTTATTCAGCTATGCAGCCTATGGGCCAACTGCCTGCTATTACATGTTTTCTTTTCTGAAAATAAAGGTTTTTCTTGCATAACACTATTACAGTGTATGTTCTCTATTACAGAGTGTATATAGGAGATTGTCTGTACAGGGAAAACCTTTGTAATTTTGGCATTTTGCCTTATTGGAATTTGTTAGGCTGCATATTTATGTATTTATATACATGTATATATGTATGTCGCGGAAGTGCTATGCACTTGTGATCCCCTAACATACTCATATATATATGTATATTTCTATATGCTCCGGGATCCCGCAGATGGGCGGGGATAATTCAGTGCTTATGACTATTGATGAGTATCCCCTGGAAGAGAACCTATGGTTTTTTCAGTGAATTTCAAAGGTTTTTTAAATGCTAATTTCTAACTATGCCTACAGAGGTAGGACATGTGAAGAAAGAAGAAAACACGCACAGAACGAAGCAAAAGAAATGCAGAAAGAAGCAACAGAAGTCCACAAAGACGAAGAAAAGAGCAGGAAGAAGCAAGACGTGCAGAAAGAACCAACAGAGGAGCAGAAAGAGGCCTTGTTGCAAAATCATCCTGTGCCCACAACTTTTTCAGACGGGTACTGGTGGTAACTGACTCGGACTAACCAGGCCTAGAGCCAGTGCTATGCTAAAAGACACTTAGAATACAGTGAAAACACCTACATACACTAGGGAACACTATGCGTTGGGGTACCCCTGTGATTAGCATGACCTCCTCTGTAAGTCCCTAGTACATAATAGGGCAGCGGGATTAAAACTAAGTAACTAACTTGTCACATGAGGACCTACCCACTCTCTTCACCACTGTGCAAACACGCCCCGTGGCGCGTTTTAAGTTGGGGATTAAGTTCCCTTCAATCCTGAGGGTCCCTGGAGTCCAACTAGCCCACCAGGTACCTCCGGTAAGCACCACAGAGCTGCGTTGCAGAGAGGTGGTCCGAGGCCACGGCCCTTTTTACACCTCTCTGCAACGCAGCTCTATGGCGGTTACCGGAGGTACCTGGTGGGCTAGTTGGACTCCAGGGACCCTCATGATTCAAGGGGACTTAATCCCCCAACCTACAACGCACCAGAGGGTCTGTTTGCACAGTGGTGATGGGAGGGGATGGGCCTGATGTGACAAGTGTGCAAACGCGCCCTTTGGCGCGTTTTAAGTTGAGAGATTAAGTCCCTTTGAATCCTGAGGGTCCCTGGGGTCCAACAAGCCCACCAGGTACCTCCGGTAAGCGCCACAGAGCTGCGTTGCAGAGAGGTGTAAAAAGAGGCATGGCCTGGACCATCTCTTTGCAACGCAGCGCAGTGGCGCTTACTGTAGGTGCCTGGTGGCCTATTTGGCTCACAGGGGCCCTCAGTATTGAAGGGGAAATAATTCCCCAACTTAAAATGCGCCACGGGTGTGTTTGCACACATGTCACCTCAGACCCCACCCCCTCCCTTCACCACTGTGCAAACGCGCCCCGTGGCGCATTTTAAGTTGGGGGATAAAGTCCCCTTGAACCCTGAGGGTCCCTGGGGCCCAACTAGCCCACCAGGTACTTCCAGTAAGCGCCACAGAGCTGCGTTGCAGAGAGGTGTAAAAAGGGGCGTGGCCTCTGAACACCTCTCTGCAACGCAGCTCCCTGGCGCATACTGGAGGTTCGTGATGGGCTAGTTAGCCCCCAGGGACCCCCAGTATTCAAGGGAAATTACTTACCCATCTTACAACGCGCCAGGGGGCGTGTTTGCAGAGTGCTGCAGGGAGGGGGCGGGGCCTCCGGCGCGATGCCGGTCTTTTTTTAAAATTTTTATTAGGGGGGCTGTGTGGCCCCCCTTCTTAATTATTTTGGGCCCTGGGGACCCCATCCCCAAAGGCCTGACCCCCTTTTTTTTAACAAATAAAACGGAACGGGAAGGGGGCCGCGTGGGCCCCCCTCCAGTGGCCAATTTCAGCCCGGGGACCCCTTCCCCCGGGTCATCACCACATTTTTTTTTTTTCCATGGAGGGGGGCTTCCCTCCTTAGGCCCCGGGGACCCCATCCCCCGGGGCAGGCCTTTATTTTAATTTTTTGATTCTTTGGGGGAGGGGGGCCGCGTGGCCCCCCTCCCGGGCCACTACTTGCCCCAGGGACCCCATCCCCCGGGGCTGGCCCTCTCCGTTGGGGACCGTGGGGGGGTCCCCAATCCCCCCACGGTCCCGCCGGCTCCCCGCGTCCCTCGGGAGCCGGCATTGCTTTTCCACATGGGGAGCTGCTAAGATGCAGCTCCCCGTGTGGAAAAGCAATTTGCTTTGAATTTTGGAAGAGAGAGCAGGTTTCCTGCTCTCTTCCAAAATTCAAAGCAAGTTTGCTATGACATGTGGGCACCCCGGGACACTGCAGGAGCCGGCCCTGGGGGGTGGTGGTGGTCCCCAGGGCCATCAAGGGCTCCAGGAGGGGGGCCGCGCGGCCCCCCTCCCAACATGTGCAAAGCCCCGGGGAGGTGGTGGTCCCCGGGGCTCGGGGGTCCGAAACGGACCCCCACATTAAAATTCTTAGTGCCCCGGGGAGGTGGCGGTCCTCGGGGTGTGTGGGGGGGTCGAGCCCCCCCACACAGGTACTTTTATTAAAAAAAAAAAAAAAAAGAAGCCCCGGGGGGTGGCGGTCCCCGGGGCTGCGGGAGGGCCGAGTGCCCTCCCGCACCATTTTTAATTCAAAGCCCCGGGGGGTGGCGGTCCCCGGGGTTTGGGGGGGCCATAGAGGCCCCCCCACACAAATATTTTATTAACCCCCGCATGCCCCCGGGACTTGGCCCACACGGCGGGATCTGCGCATCCAGCCGATTTTTTTAAATTTTTTTTAATGCTTTTTTGGGCCCTGGGGGTCCTTGTGGGACCCCCTAAGCAGGCCTCGGGGGTCAGGGTGTTTCTACCCTGCCCCCTTTTTGCGCACTTGTTTCTGTGCCTCGGTTCTACCGAGGAACAAGATGGCTGCCAACACTTCCTGGTTTGGTGTGTTGACAGCCAATTAGCATACAGCTCGTGATCGGGAGGGTGAGCACAGGGTGCGCGGAACCTCCGCAGCCAAAGATATATATATATGTGTTTTTACTTTTGATTTTCTCAGCAACTACTGAACGGATTTACACCATTTAACAAAAAGGGTTCTTTCTGAACCAAGAACTACCTCTTTGCCAAATTTGGTGTAATTCCGTTCAGCAGTTCGGGCTGTAGCTGTGTCTAAAGTTTCCTATGGAAAATTGCATGGGGAAAACACGTTTTGGGACCCCCCCTTTTTTCGCGGCCCCCGCTTACCGAATCACCTCGAAACTTTCAAGATAGGAGCGGACCGGAGCAGGCCATAAGTTTTGAAAATTTCGCGAAGATTCGTCAACCGGCGCCAAAGGTATTGGAAATAGAATGTTGCGAATTTCCTATGGAAAATAGGTCCCAACTATAACTATCTACTGGCGACCGCCAGTAGATTGTAGATTATATATATATATATATATATATATATATATATATATATATATATATATATATATATGGAGAAACCAAAAGTCCTTAAAGCGCCCACTTAGCAGCAACTTAACAGGTACGGACCACACGGAGAGATTCCAATAAGTGCTTTATTTCGGTGATTGATTCATTCCATAACAATCTTTCTTATGGCAAGTGCCCAGCATTACGCGTTTCGCCTGCGTCTCCGCAAGCTTGATCACACCAATGATCACTGCAACTCACGTTCTCTTCCAGAGGATCCTCATCAATAGTCATAAGCACATGAATATTCCCGCCCATGCGCGGGACCCCAGAAACATATAAAACATATATGTGGAAACCATATATGTAGCTATATATATATATATATATATATATATAACAATAAAAACACAATGCAGCCTTCCATATACTAGAAACGCTGAGCAATGTTGTAAGAATTTCCCTTGCACATAAATACAATTCCAATAAAGCAGGGAGAAAGAAAACACATTTGAAAACTGCTTTAATGCACAGCAGAAAACATAATCCTGCAAAGAGGAATAAAAGAACATTGCCAGCACATAGGCTGCATTTGTAGAAACATCAGTGTAGAAAGCTGAAAAGCTAACCCACAGAAACACACAGAATAAACTGGCACCGTGCCTTTAAGGCAGCCATGACCCCTAGCTTCCCATCATGCCTCAGGGGTGACAGTTAGGTCAGTTGTTCTTTGCGGAGACCTGAAGGCCATGGCACAAAGAGATGACATGTATCTTGATCAGTTGCTCGGGGAGGCGGGTGGGTTGCTTATGACTTTGATGAGGATACCCCTGGAAGAGAACTAGGATTACGGGTAAGTAACTTATCCTTCTCTTCCAGGGGATCCTCATCAATAGTCATAAGCACATGAATAGAATAGCAAGCCCATCCCCTCATCCTGCGGGCAAGTGACCAGAGTACAATAAAGATACATTGTAAGAAAAAACCATTACAAAGACTCCAATCAAGCTAGCATTGGAACAGATTCCTCAAGGAGGCCTGGCCTACTTGGGTATCCGCTCTGGAGTCAGAATCCAGACAGTAATGCCTGGTAAACGTATGGACCGATTTCCAAGTTGCAGCCTTGCAAATCTCAGCCATCGGTACATTGTGTGAGAAAGCTATTGTAGCAGCCTTGCCCCTAGTAGAGTGAGCTTTAGGGGAGGCTAACAAAGGCTTGTTCGCTAATTGCTAAGCCAATTTAATACAAGACACTATCCACCTTGAAATGGATCGTTTGGAGGCTGGAAAGCCTGTCCTAACAGAGCCGTAGTTTACAAACAATTGGTCAGCCTTTCTAATGGACTTTGTTCCCTCCAAATAGAATTTGAGAACCCTCTTGAGGTCTAATGAGTGAAGAGACCTTTCTGCTGGTGTAGCAGGATTTGTAAAGAAAGAGGGGAGAGAAATTGTCTGATTGACATGGAAGTCAGACACTACTTTGGGAAGGAAGGAAGGGTGAGTTCTCAAAACCACCCTATTGTGATGGAAAACCGTATACGGTTCCTTAGAACAGAGTGCTTGGATTTCACCCACTCTGCGTGCTGATGTAATAGCCACCAGAAAAGCTACTTTCCATGTAAGGTGGTGTAATGTGGCCTTATGAATGGGTTCGAAAGGAGGACCCATCAATTTTGACAAAACTAGATTCAACTCCCAAGGCGGAGAAGGAGGTCGGACAGGGCGATAAACCTTCTTCAACCCCTGAAGGAAGTCCTTGACCACCTGAAGTTGAAAGAAAGAAGGTTGGTCAGGTGATTTTCTATATGCTGTGATGGCCGCCAAATGCACTTATATGGACGTGTATTTCAAACCAGATTTGGCTAAGTAGAGCAGATACGGCAAGATTACCTCTTCTTGCCCGCTAACTGGACTCCAACCATTACGCATACACCACAAGTAAAATCTTTTCCATTTAAAAGAGTAAGAGGCTCTTGTGGATGGTCTCTTTGACTCCCTCAAAATGTCCATGCAGTCCTGAGGGAGGTTCAAATGTCCGTACTGCAGGATCTCAGGAGCCATGCTGCCAAGCTCAGGGAGGGAAGGCTGGGGTGCAGAATCTTCCCTCCCATTTTGGTCAGAAGGTCCGGCCTGCACGGGAGTCTCCGATGCGGACAGATCGAGAGCTGCAACAGGTCCGGATACCACCATTGGCGTGGCCAGTCCGGTGCTATGAGGATCATCTTCATCCTGGATCGGATGAGCTTGGTCACCACCTTCGGGATGAGAGGAAGGGGCGGAAAAGCGTATGCAAACGTCCCGGACCAGTCTATCAAAAGAGCATTCCCTCTCGTTCCTGGTCGGTAAAATCTGGACGCGAAGGCGTGGCATTTTCTGTTTCGATCGTCTGCAAAGAGGTCGATGGATGGATGACCCCATTGATGAAAAATGTCCGCCACCACTTCGTCGTTGAGCACCCAGTCTTCTTGTTCTTCGAAGTGTCGACTGAGGGCGTCTGCTCGCACGTTCTGCTCTCCTGGCAGATGCACTGCCGTGATCGAGAGGTTCCTGGCCAGCAGCCAGATCGCCTGAGATTCCAGAGACCGAGGGCGAGAGCGTGTTCCACCTTGTTTAAGTAATACATGGTGGTTGTATTGTCCGTTTGTATCAGAATCGACTCGGACTGAATCAACGGATGGAATGCCTTGAGGGCCAAATGAACCGCCCGCAGTTCTAGCATGTTGATATGATAGGTCTGTTCCTTGCTGGTCCATCTGCCCAGAGTCTGCAGTTGACCCAGATGCGCTCCCCATCCCTGAAGAGACGCGTCCGTGATCAGGGATTGTTTTGGCAGAGGTTGATGGAATGGGACTCCCACTAGAAGATTCTTTGGCTGCATCCACCAGAGAATGGACTTCTTCGCTGCTTGAGAGAGGAGAATTCGGTCGTCTCAATGACCCGAGGAATGTTCCCATTTGTCCTCCAGATCCTGCTGCAACGGTCTCATTCTCAATCTGGAGTTGGGTATGAGAAAAATGCAAGAGGCCATCGACCCCAGTAGAGACGCCACTTGCCTTACTGATGGTTGATGTGCTTGAAGGATGATGTTGCATTTGTTTCTCATTGAGAACAGTCTCTCCTCCGAAGGAAACACTTTTCCTAGGCCTGAGTCCAGAATGGCGCCCAGATAGTGGAGCGATTGAGTGGGCTGATGAACTGATTTTTCCACGTTCACATGAAGGCCCAAGCGTTGAAGGAGATCCAGGCAGATGTGAAGGTGATTCTGCACCATGTGAGGAGATGGTCCCTTCAACAGCCAGCCGTCCAGGTATGGATACACAAACAGGCCTTGGCGATGTAATGCTGCCGCCACCACTGCCATGCATTTCGTGAATACCCTTGGTGCAGATTTGAGGCCGAATGGTAAGACTCTGAACTGGTAATGCGTCGCGCCTACCATGAATCGCAGGAACTTGAGATGCCTTGGGGTAATTGGAATGTGAAAGTACGCATCTTGGAGATCCACCGAATACATCCAATCTCCTTTCCTCAGATGTGGAAATATTTGATGGAGCGCCAACATTCGAAACTTCTCCTTTCGGATGAACTTGTTCAGAGTTCGTAGATCTAGAATAGGTCTGAACTTGTTTGGTTGGTCTTTTTTCGGAACAAGGAAGTATCTGGAGTAGACTCCCTTTCCTCTCTGTGCAGGAGGGACCTCTTCTATGGCTAGTTTCTTCAGAAGAGTCGACACTTCTTAACGCAGCAGCTCCAGGTGTTGAGGACGTGACCTTACCGGAGGAACGTCTCTTGGGGGCGCGCAAAAACGTAGCGCGTACCCATTGCTCAGTATATTTAGCACCCACTGGTCTTTGGTGATGTTGCGCCACTCTTGTATGCAATTTGAAATACTTCCTCCCACTGGAGTGTGCAACTGTGCTAGAGGAAGCAGAAAATGATTGCTTTCCTTGAGTTTTTGCTGTGGAAGAGGACTGCTGTTTATGTCCTCCTCTTCCTCTCGAGGAACGACGGCCTTGATATTGGGATTTGTTTTTGTTTTGCGACCATTGAGGGGTTTGAACTCTCTCTTGGTAATTTTTACGATTGTAGGGCCTGTAGCGTCGTTTGAACTCCTTTTTCTTCTCAAGGCCCACAGCCTTCAATCGGCCTTCATTCTGGCCATTTCCTCATCAGTGTGTGACCCAAAAAGGGAGTTTCCAGAAAACGGAAGATTCAAAATACGTTGTTGTGCTTCCGGTTTCAAAGCTGTCAGGCGCAACCAGGAAGACCTCTGTGCACATATACCATGTGCATACGAGTGTGCAGCCAAAGAAACCCCATCCGCTGCTGTGCTGATTACTTGGTTGGCCACCAGTGCCCCTTCTTGGAGAATCTGAGAAGTCTTGCTGATCCTCCTTTGGGAGTTTGTCTTTAAAACGCTCCAGCGAATCCCATAAGGACCTGTCATACCTGCCCAGCAGGGCAGCAGCGCTAGATACCTTAAGAGAAGATGCTGCAGAGCCGCAGGCCTTTCTCCCCCAAGAATCCTGGGCTCTACTTTCTTTATCTGGAGGGGCTGAGGAGGAAGAAGCCACCGCATGTGTCTTCTTTGCCGCTGCGATGATGACAGAGTCCGGTGGTGGATCAGATTTCAGAAAAAGGGGATCCGATGCAGCAGGTTTATATTTTTTCAGGATCCGAGCCGGAGCTGCTTTAGCCAATGATGGAGTGAAGAAGATGTCCATTACCGGTTCAATGATACCAGGGACTAGAGGAAGTAATGGTCTAGCCGCACATCTCTGATGGAGTTTCGAAAATGATGGAAGTGGTGGTCTGAGGAGCTGACATGGCTATGCTCAGCTTTTGTGCTCCTCTAGCGAGGACATCGTGAAAGGTGTTAACATCATCGATGGGTGACACTCTAGAAGGAGGGCTATCCGTAAGGGTGGCGAGTAGTCCCTTTTGGATGAGCGTGTCGAAGACGAGGACAAAGATGGTGTTCTCCGTCTCTTGTGATGAGCATGAGTTGACCTATGCTCAGGAGATCTGCTTCTGTGTTCTCTGGTCCGAGTAGTGGGAGACCTGTCCACTTCCTGCACTAGACGCTGTAACAGGGATCTGTGCAGTGGACTGGAATAGTCCCTAGGTCGCTGTGCATGACCAGAGGGTTCTTTCTGCCAGTGATGGAGAGGTTGAAGCCATCTGGGCGAAAGATGAATGGAAGGAGATCGCTGTCTCCTTGGAGAGCCTCTTTGAGATGTTCTTGGATGCTCAGGAGAATGAGCAGAAGAGCTGCGTGACGTCGAGAGCGTCTGGGGGGAGCTCCTAATAGAATGAGAGGACTCTCTGCGACTTCTGGAGCGTGATCGGCGTCTTGATGAACGATGCGACGTCGATGGAGTGTCTCGACGTCGACCGACTCTGCGTCACCATCACTGGTGAATCTCTCCTAGACGTCGACCTCTCCGTGTGCTTCGACGTTGTATGATGTGACGTCGAACACCTGGAGCCCACAGACTTCGTCTTCGACGTGAGCGTGCAGGAGACGAAGTATGAAACGACGGAGAAATCCTTCTCGACGTCGTGTCTTTATGCCCTTCAGATCTCTCTCTCGACGCTGATCGTCTACTGGAAGCCAGCGGAGTCGAGATCGGGGCACTTCTCGCCGTCGATGGAGACCGGCGTCTCGACGTCGAACGACGCCTAGTGTATTTTACCCTAGGTCTCGACGACGAATCTTTCCTCGTCGTCGGCGAAGATCGAGCCCTCGACGTTGAACGTCGCCTGGATGACGACAACGGAGGCGATGGGTGCCTTGCCTCTGGTGACGAGGCACGTCTCGACGTTGACCGCCGCCTGGTTGACGGTAACGGAGACGCCTGCTTCGACGCCGGTCGCCGATGACCTGGCGACGGCGGAGCATGTCTCGACGTCGAACGCCAAGGAGACGGCGACGACGGAGATCCATCTCTCGACGTTGGGCGAGGCCGCACCAACGGAGAGCGACTCCGACGCCGATCGTCGCCGGGTTGACAACGGCGGAGGATTCGACGTACCTGTAGTCTTCGTCGACGACCGGTGTTCTCTGGACGGCGAGCCCGCCGTCGATGGTCTTCTCGTCGACGTTTTCGTTGCCGATGAAGGTATTTGTGGCGCCGAGCCCGACGCCGATGGAGAGCAGACTGGAACCTTACTTCTAGATGGAGTGGTGGCTCTCTCTTTCCTCTTCTTCATCGGAGACCTGCCTCTTGAAGGTGTTTTCCCCTTCTCAGCCAGTCCATAGAGGCGAATCCTCTCTCTGTCCTTCAGAGTTCTATTGGACAGGGACTGGCAATGCTGGCAGGTCTTGGGAGCATGATCAGAAGGCAGGCAGAGAATACAGACAGGATGGGAGTCTGTTTTAGCCTTCTTCTTGCCACAGGAAGGGCAAGAGACAAAGAGAGAGGGCATTTTTGACTGAAAAATAATGCTCAACTCTCTCAAAAATAGTAGACAGGTACTTCAACAACAAAAAGACGTCGAAGTAAAATGTTTTTGACAAAAAAAAAAAAGGAGTAATTTCTGACAGAAATCAGAAAAAACAGAGCTGAAGTGACAGAAGGAGCCGGAAAGAACAACTGACCTAACTGTCACCCCTGAGGCATGATGGGAAGCTAGGGGTCATGGCTGCCTTAAAGGCACGGCGCCAGTTTATTCTGTGCGTTTCTGTGGGTTAGCTTTTCAGCTTTCTACACTGATGTTTCTACAAATGCAGCCTATGTGCTGGCAATGTTCTTTTATTCCTCTTTGCAGGATTATGTTTTCTGCTGTGCATTAAAGCAGTTTTCAAGTGTGTTTTCTTTCTCCCTGCTTTATTGGAATTGTATTTATGTGCAAGGGAAATTCTTACAACATTGCTCAGCGTTTCTAGTATATGGAAGGCTGCATTGTGTTTTTATTGTTATATATATATATATATATATATATATATATAGCTACATATATGGTTTCCACATATATGTTTTATATGTTTCTGGGGTCCCGCGCATGGGCGGGAATATTCATGTGCTTATGACTATTGATGAGGATCCTCTGGAAGAGAACGTGAGTTGCAGTGATCATGAAGTCCCTGGCTAGACGCCATTTCCAGATAGTTTGGGCCTCGTGTGACAAGGGCCTGGACGTCGTCCCTCCCTGCTTGTTGAGGCAGTACATGGTTGTTGCATTGTTCGTCTGAACAAGCAGGGAGTGGGATCTGAACGATGGTTGAAAACGTCTTCAGCACCAGATGGACTGCGCGCAGCTTGAGGATGTTGATAAGGTATGTCGATTCTCTCTGCAATCACTTGCCCTGGATTTGGAGGTGATCCATGTGGGCTCCCCATCCCAGTAGTGAGGCATCCATGACTCTTGTTTGAGGAGGGATGTCCTGATGAAATGGCATACCTCGAAGTAGGTTGATTGGAGAGCACCACCATTTCAGGGACAGCTTTGCATGAAGGAATAGTTGTAGCCTGTCTTCCCAATTGAAGGTCAGTTGGTCCCACTGGTCCTCGAGACATTCCTGTAGAGGTTGCATGTGAAGACGGGCATTCGGTGTGAGTAAGATGCAGGAGGGCATTGAGCCGAGGAGGGAGGATACTGTTCTCACCGTTCAATCAAACAATCAATCAGGGGCTTTTAAAGCGCGCTACTCACCCGTGAGGGTCTCAAGGCGCTGGGTAGGGGGGGGGGGGGGTGCAGCTCCGGGTCAGTCAAAAAACCAGGTCTTGAGGCTCTTCCTGAAGGAGTGCAGGGTGGGGGAGCGTCTGATGTTGACTAGGAGCTCGTTCCAGGCCTTGGCTGCGACGTAGGAGAAGGCTCTTCCCCCTGCTCTGGTTCTGAGGATGCGCAGGGTCTCTGCTAGGGCGAGGTCGGCGGAGTGGAGGTTCCTTTTGGGTGCGTGGAAAGATTCTTTTGTTGAGGTATTTGGGTCCGATGGAGAGATTTGTAGGCGTGGGTGAGTAGTTTGAAGGTTATTCTCTTCTCGACGGGGAGCCTGGGGAGGTCTTGCAGGTGTTGGGTCATGTACTCATGTCATGGGGTGCCGAGGACAAGTCTGGCTGCGGTGTTCTGGATGGTCTGGAGTTTGTGTAGCAGGGATTTGTTGATTCCAGCATAGAGGGCGTTTCTGTAGTCCAGTCTGCTAGTTATGAGTGCGTGGGTGATGGTCTTTCTGGTTTAGGGGGGGATCCACTTGAAGGTCTCGAGGAGGATGCGAAGGTAGTTGAAGCAGGTGGAGGCGACAGCGTTGACATGGCGCGTCATGGTGAGGGAGGAGTCTAGAATGATGCCGAGGTTCCGGGCGTGGTCCATCGGGGTGGGTGGGCTTCCGAGGGCGGAGGGCCACCAGGTGCTGTCCCAAGCGGTGGGGGAGGGTCCAAGGACGAGGACTTCTGTCTTCTCAGAGTTGAGCTTTAGGCAGTTGTTGCTCATCCAGGCTGTGATGTCTTCCATTCCTTCCTGGAAGCGGAGTCTGGTGTATTCGGGGTTCTTCGTGAGGGAGAGGATGAGCTGGGTGTCGTCGGCGTAGGATATTATGCTGAGCCCATGCTGTCTGACGATGGCGGCGAGGGGGGCCATGTAGATGTTAAAGAGCGTGAGGCTGAGTGATGATCCCTGGGGTACTCCGCAGTTGATCTCTGTGGGTTCGGAGAGGAAGGGGGGGGGATCTGATCCTCTGGGTTCTGCTGGCGAGAAAGGAGCGGATCCAGTAGAGGGCGATTCCCCAAATGCCGTCGTCGTGGAGTGTAGCTGCCAGGGTGCGATGGGAGACTGTCGAAGGCTGCAGAGCGGTCCAAAAGGATGAGGGCCGCGGTGTGGCCCTCGTCGAGCAGCATGCGTATGTCGTCAGTGGTAGAGAGGAGGGCGGTCTCAGTGCTGTGGTTGCTGCAGAATCAGGACTGGGAGGAGTCGAGGATGGCGTTCTCTTCGATGAAGGTGGTCAGCTGGGCGTTAACGAATCTCTCTGTGACTTTGGCGGCGAAGGGAAGGAGAGAGATGGGCCGGTAGTTTTTCAGGTCCATCGGGTCAGCTGAGGGTTTCTTGAGGAGGGGCTTGACCTCTGCCTGCTTCCAGTCGTCTGGGAAGATGTCGGATTCGAAGGAGGCGTTGATGGTACGGCATAGTTCTGGTGCAATGGCGGCGGCTCTGTGGAAGATGTGAGGGGCAGGGGTCCGTGGGTGCTCCAGAGTGGGTGCTCATCATGGTCGTGTTTGTGTCTTCGGTGGTGACCGGTGTCCAGGTGGTGATGGTGGGCTGGGTGTCGTTGCTGGAGGGGAGGGGGGTTTCTGGAGTTTGGTCACTGAAGTTGTCGTAGAGGGCCTTGATTTTCAGGTGGAAGTAGGAGCAGAGCTTGTTGCAGAGGTCCTGGGACGGTGTGATGTCCGTGTTTTCGCTGGGGGGTTTGGTGAACTGCTGGATGATGTACTAGAGTTCCTTTGAGTTGCTAGCGTTGTTGCAGATTTTGTTCCAGATGAAGGTCCTCTTGGTGGCTCTTAAGATGTTGGTGGTATTCTGTCATGGTGTGCTTGTAGGCGGTCTGGTCTTCGGTGTTTTTTCTGTTTCTCCATCGTTTTTTGAGACGTCTGCAGGACCGTCTGGCTTCTTGGAGGTCGGTGGTGAACCAGGCGGCCTTCAGGGGGCGTTGTCTGTCGGGGTGGCGTAGGGGTGCAAGTTTGTCCACGCAGCTGGTGATCCAGCGGTGAAGTTCCGTGGCTGCAGAGGGGTCGAGGATGAGGGTGGAATTGAGGTGATCCCCTGTGACTTTGCTCCAGTTCCTTCGTGGCGGGCGCGGGGTGGACTTGTGTGCGGTGGTGGTGCTGAAAGAGAAGTGTACGCAGTGGTGGTCTGTCCAGGGGAGCTGCGAGGTGTGGCTGAAATAAATGTTGGTCCCTCCTGCGAAGATGGGGTCGAGGATGTGTCCGGCCTTGTGAGTGGGGGTGGTGACGAGCTGCTTCAGTCAGAGGTTGGCGAGGTTGTTCAGGAGGGCGATGGAGTCGGGGTCGCTGGGGTTGTCGAGGTGGAAATTCAGGTCTCCGATGAGTATGTAGTCCGTGGAGGTGATGGAGTGGGGTGCGATGAGGTCGGCAATGGCGGTGGTGAAAGGGGCGCGAGGCCCCGGGAGTCTGTAAGCAAGGGTGCCGCGAAGCGTGGTTCTGGGGCTGGTCAGGATCTGGAAGTGGAAGTGTTCGGTGTTCGTGAGGGAGTCGCTCGTGCTGGAGGTGGAGAGTCGGAGGGAGCTTTTGTGTGCGATGGCGAGTCCCCCTCCAGGGGATGAGAGGCTTTCATGAGAGCATGACACTTCCGAAGGATCCATAAGCATCTCTGCTCTGAAGGACACACTTTTGCCCGTATTGCGTCGAAGGAAGCTCCCAGATAATGTAAGGTTTGAACCGCGACAGAGGTCGACTTGTGGTTGACCACAAGGCCTAACCTTTGTAGGAGATTGCATGTCCAAATGTAACAAAGATGAGCTTCCTGAGACGTGGACGCCTTGATTAGCCAATCATCTAAGTATGGGTAGACCAATATTTTGTGCCTCCCGAGATGGGCAGCAACTACTGCCATGCACTTGGAGAATGTCCTGGGTGATGCTTTCTGGTGATTGGTATATGAAAGTATGCGTCTTGAAGGTCAATGGAACAGAGCCAATCCCACTGGTATAATATCGGATAAATTTGGTGTAATGCCAGCATCCTGAATGTTTCTCGCCAAATCCACTTGTCGGCTGTTCTGAGGAGGAGAATGGGTCTGAATTAGTTCTTGCCTTTCTTCTTGACGAGAAAGTACCTGGAATAAATGCCTGTACCTCGCTGTGGAGGAACAGGTTGCACCACCTGCTTTTGTAAGATGATGTTGACCTCCGATCGTAACAGTGGGAGTTGGAAATTGGATGGTTTCGGAGGTATGCACGGTGAAGGACTGGTGAACCCGAGACATTATCCGTTGCGAACAATATTCAGAACCCAGGCGTCTTGTGTTATGGTTTGCTACTCTACCAGATAATATTGGAGGATTCCCCCTACCAGAGTGGATAACAAAAGGGGGAAGTAATGAATCAGGATTTTGACCCGGATAGTTGCTTGCCCTGAGCAGGCTGTTGGGTAGATCTCCCTCTAGGCTGCTCTCTTTGGTATGACTGATAGCGTTGGTGCTGTTGTTGGGCACCGGCTTGTTGGCGCCCCTAATAACAGTGATGGGTTTGATCCCTCTGGCACTAGAAGGGGAGTTGGTGGATTCTGAAAGTTATTACAGGTTCCCTAGCTACATGATGGCTTCGCTGTACCACAAGATGTTTGGTAACACCTCCTCTTAATAAACCTACACGGATGTCAGTGGTGGATTTATTCACAGATGCACTCAGAGCACCTTCGAGGGGCCCCCTGAAAACCTGCCGACTACTAGTATGTTGACCGGCCAATCTCGACCAGCCAGCCACCCTAGACAACTTTCTGACCTCCTGAGGTGAGAGCCTCGGAGGCCAGGAACAAAGCCTGCTCTGGGCGGAGGTGTTCACACCTCGTCCAAGCAGCATGGGCATTCCAAGGCGGGAAGCTTCAAAGGCCCTGCTGCCTTAGATATGCGACCCCTGGCCTCTCCAGATAGTGGAGGTGCCCACCCCCCAATCCTGTTTTGGCAGCATGACAGGTGGGGAAATTAGATTAGGAGGTGTGCCCACATTCCGCCAGCACCCCCCACTAGGGCAGGCCAGCTGATGTGGACCCCACTTTTCAGAATACTCCATCTTATGTTGAAGTGAATTAGCCTATTAGGGTTAGGGTTATGCCCACTTCCCACAGGAAGTGGTCATATAGAGGGTGTAGTCACCCTACAGGTAAGCAGCCCATTGGCTACTATGTGGTACTCCCCTTAACGCTCCTATATTGAGTATTCAGATTCAACGGATCAAAAGAAGAAGGACGAAGAAGAGTCACTGCCTGGCGAGAACTGCAGCAGAACTTTGGCGACAATCGCGACAGAGCGAGTCGTCCTGCGAGCTGGAGAACTAGCAAAGCCTTGGGTAGCCTGCCAGCATTTCGACAAACAGCGAACGTCTCCCTTGGAGAAGAGGAACTACACCCCTGCAGTCCCCAGGTACCGAAAAGCAGAGTCTGGTACACTGCCTTGCAGCTCACCGGCCCGACAGACTCTGCAGACAACCAGGAGAAGGTACTCATGCTCTGAAAGGTCAGATCTGTCTCCCCACCAAGTGTGAAGACACCAGGACCAACCGGAGCCGTGCAGTACCAACCCCTGGGGTACCGGACGGCCTCCAACCACCGAACAGGAGTGTCTAGTCTGGACTCACTGCACCAGGACCAAGTAGCCGTTGAAGGACGTCAGCATCACTGAGACCCACTGTCAGAGTGGCCCAGCTGCCTTGATTTCTCCTCTTCCAGCGGTTTGTCTCTGATCGCAAGGTGCATCTTTGCGCACCCAGCCCAGCGACCAAGCCCCCCTGCTCCCGAGCCCTTCAGCCTAGGTCCTGTCGAACCAGTTGTGTACCCGTGCGCCAAGACCCCTTGCGACCTGGGCCCCCACCCCCGTGTAGGAACCCTCGGACTTGCTCGCAAGGGAAATTGCCTCTTTTGACACGGTTAGCCCCCACTTTTTGCCTGTTTTTTTATGTAGTTTCGATTGAAGTGCACAGGGTCCCCGTCAACCAGGCCCCGAGCAAGTGCTTCTTCCCAAAAACTGTTCCACAATTGGCCCTACAAGCCACCTTGTAAGTTCCTAGTAAATGGTACCGGGGTACCTACGGCATTGGGACTGAAGAGGGTCCCATAGACCATGCAGACTGCCACTGCAACAGGTATGGCATGGTGCAGACAAAACAAAGTTGTTGGACGGTGCGCCATTCACCATCTGGTGCATGGCACACGGTGCATGGAGGTGAGTGGGGGCACTACAGGACTCGAAAAATCTACTCACCCAATCGCAATTGCGAGTAAAATTTTATCAGGTTGAGCTATTTTTAGCACCTACTAGTCCCATCTGGGGAGTAAACTTAGGCTGGTAAGGAACAGGTGTTATGTTCCTTCAGGAAGTGAATGAGCAATAAAGACGTCATTAAATCTTGTTTTTATCTCGATGCATTTGCTGTCTGTTCAAGAAAAGAGGTCAAATGTCAGTTTGTCTTTAAACTAATTGCTGCTTGGAAAATAAGGTTTTTCTTCTCTCGCTCATTAGAGTTAGAGAAAAATAACTGACATTTTCAGACAGCTCACTTGACAAAAACCTCTACACATAAATATAAATAGCCTGTACATTAATATTACAAAATATATCAGGAATTACAACAACAACAAAATTGTAATTAAGAAGTGTGCTGCAAAGAGTTTTAAATAGGAGCAAAACAACACAGAACACTTTACTTGGTGACGTGCAAATGACACATATTTGCAGAAACTCCATTTCCAAACATTATTGTTTGTACACTATATAGTTTAATCAGTAAAGCTGAATGTCAATGGGAAAGTTTGTGGCCATTTCAATGTAAAATCTGCTGATTACAAATGACAGTGTGCTACCACTTCATGCTTTAGTTATGTATTTTTTAAAAGTGATAGTTTTTAAACATCATTTGAGAAACATTCCTGCCCACGCCCGGATGACAATTTTGGTAATGAACTAAGAGGCATGTCAGGGGTCATGTGTACCCTATATGTGGCTAGATTTGTATTATATGAAAAAAAGTTTAGTCTATTAAATCAAACGAAAGAGTTTTTCGTACAGCAGACATGCTGAACTCTCAAATTTGAAGGTGCTCTCATATGTGATAATGAAGAAAATGGCAACTCAATGAATTAAAATATTTGCCCACGATCACATCATTTGAAACCACTTTATGGGTCAAGAGCATTACAAATAGGTCGAGTAGATTTAGGATTTTTCGAGGCCTGCACTACATGTGCCCCCACCCCAGGGTCACTTTGCAGTGGCCCACGAGGGACAGGTGCCCTGTTCGGTGCCCCAATATCCCTTTCCGACAGCCTGTACATGGCGGGGTTCCTGCCATGAACAGGCTGTCAGAAAGGGATATCCAAATCCTGACAGCGGTGCCTGGCTCGGTACCACTACCGTTCTGGGCCGCGACTCTGCACCGCCTCATGGGATTTGAGATCCTGTCGGAGGCAGCGTTCTGCACTCCGCCCGCTGTGGGTCCGACCACAAGAATTAAAGTGCGGCGGTCGGACCGCCACTGACAGCCTATCGGTGTGTGGTCCAACAGCCATCATAATGAGCCCCTAAGACACTAAATCACATCTATGTCTGGAAACATTATGAAAAGGGGATTCTGGGCCTCACAAAAGTGAGAAAATGTAGTTGTACATCAATGTCCGCACAACTGCTACCTGCTGTGAACAGGATTGGGGACCAAGGTCTGTTAGTATACCCGTTGGGTGAAGGATGTCTCACAGTAGAATCAAGACTACTTACTTTGGAGCACCAGCATCTGCCTGCTGAGACCAGAGGCCATATGTGAAGGAGGAGCATGCTACTAGAGAACAAGGTCCAGTGGGGATCCTGTCAAGCGGATCCCTGAAGCAGAATGTGAGAGCAGGGCCACGTCAGGACTGCAGCACCGATCGATCCATGTACCGTTGTTCATGATCTCCTGCATGCCAGGTGAGGGCCACGGTGAAAAGAGAGGGCCATCGCCCTGGAGCAGCTTGTGACAGTGAAGTGGAGTGGGCTGCGATCCGTGAAAGTAGAGCATCAACCACCAGAGACCTGCTGCCGGATTCAGGAAGACCAACCGTACGAAGTGTTGTGGATGCCTGCCACCTCACTCCCAGTTTCCAGACTTCTGCTCACTGCTGGGCTGCTGACACACAACTGGGGCTTCCTTAACACAACTCCAGACAGAGCGGGAAAGATGGATTACTGGGCTGGTCAGCCTCTGAGGCAATTTGCTCTAACTGAAGCGCTACAGCGCTGAGATTTTTTAAAAGCCATTACATAAGCTTTTACACTTGTATTCACAAGCGGGGCCTCGCCTGAATGTTGCCTCAAGTAAAAAGGGAATACACCATAGTCCCTAGACAGGGAAGTAGGACTCTGCCAATGCTAGAGTGCCGGCCTTATGAAGACTGTATATATTAATTGCGGTGCGCCATATTTTACTTTGTGCTCGTATAGATATACTATTTTTTTCATACGCCCTTGAGTTCACGACCCACGCTACCACAGAGTCAAGGGCTGAAAGGGCAGTTTGGGGCTCAGTTACTCAGAACCCATAGTAGGTCGGGTACTGGGACATCAGGCTTAAAAGGATTTAACCTCCCCCCAGGCTGGGCCCAGTACCTCCTGCTTGTCCCGTGGGCCTCTGACAGGAGTTCTGACAACTTCTGTGTATGTAACAGGGCACAAAGCAACGCATTTTGCTCCACTTTTCAAATGTGTTTAACAAGTGTACAATGGATCCAGAATCACTTTGCTTTATGAATACGGTCTACTCCCCGAGCTGAAAATACAACAAAATCTGAATTTTCTCTGTTTCTGCACTACTTCAAAAGCACAATGGAACATGCCAGTCAACAGAGCCTCTTCGCTCAAGCGTAAGGAAACAGACAAAAATGGGCAAACCCGATTGCTCCACTTATTTCCAGTGCGAGCGTTACTAAACAAGGTCCTAAGCTGCTTATGTCAGACTACCTTTTTCTAGTTTGCCAGCCACTTGATTTTGTTCGTTCTCACGTGGACCATCGGCACCTATTCTTCTTCTGTCTTGTATTTTTGTCGCTAACAATTGATGGGATCCATTGGTCACTAGATGAAACGATTAAAAGATCAACTGTACTTTTCATTTTTCCGTGGTCGATAAACGCAGTACTATTTAACTGGGCAAAAGGAGCACTTAAAATTAAAATAAACTGCAGTATTGTGTAGTATATAAACAAATGTATTTTATTAATAGCTTGTTTTTATATAGTCCTCATTATCGCGTGTTCTTAGCTATGTAAATAACAGCTGCCGTAACTAAAGTCTATGAAACTCAATTTGCCCATCTCCAAAGGAATGACTCCTGAGATGGACATTCATATACAGTACAGAAAAATTCTTTAAAATGAAGTTTAATCAGTTGCCTTTTAAAACTGTAAAAAAAACAAATGGGTGAATGAGAGAGACAGGTTATATAGGACTACTGAATTTCAGAGTATTAACCGTAAATTGCTTTTCGATTACGACTAAATAAGAATGCAAACCTGAAGACAGCGCTGCAACACCTATAGAATGGAGAGGACGCTTCTTCTGCTTACGAAAGCGGTGATTTGCCATAGTCACACATACCGGAAGCAGAGGTCAGAGACATTCCTGTGCAGCACCAGAAAGTAATAGTTCCGGTTTTGGAAGATAGAGCACAGCAAGATGCTTTTTTGCTTTTGTTCAGTGTGGAAGCAGTGGCTAGAGTCCAGGAATCAGATTACGTACATTTTACGCCAATATTCACACTGACTGGCTTGTGCACAAATAGGTGACATGCAATCACCTGGCAGCAATGTAACCACATCACAGAGGAAATATTTTTAGTAACTACATTTCCCCCCAACATCTTACGTGTTCTTCTAAGTCTTTACGACTTGGCTGGCATTTACTGATGCAGTCCCCCCTGCTGAATAAACAGTCAGCCGGCTCGACAGACCTCAAGAACTTCAGACCCACCTCAATACTCCCCTTCCCAGCCAAGGTCATTGAGAAGGCCATCAATGCCCAATCCTCCAAGTTCATCGAAGCCAACCGAGTCCTGGACTCCTCTCAATCCGGCTTCAGAAGCAACCACAGCACCGAGACTGCTCTCCTCGCAGCCTACGACATCCGCTCCCTCCTCGACCGAGGAGAAACAGCAGCCCTCATCCTCCTCAACCTCTCGGCCGCCTTTGACACCATCTCTCACGCATTCTAATCACGAGACTCCACAATGCCGGCATCCACGACAAAGCCCCTGGACTGTCAGACTTTCCCCATTCCTCTCGGAGCCCACAGAGATCAGCTGCGGAGTGCCTCAGGGTTCCTCCTTTCAACATCTACATGGACTCAACATAGTTTCCTATGCCGATGGCACCCAGCTGATTCTCTCCCTCACCAATGAACCCACCATCACCAGAAACAACTTTCACAACAGGATGAAAGCAGTCACCACCTGGGTGAGAGACAGCTGCCTCAAGCTCAACTCTGACAAGACCGAAGTCGTCATCCTGGGGACGAACACCTCTGCTTGGGAAGACTCTTGTTGGCCCGCTGAGCTATGAACCCCCCTCCCCGCCCCCACACCCAATGAACACGCACAAAACCTCGGTATTGATGGAGCAGGGTAAATGAAAAAATTTTAACCTCCTAATATTTACGTTAAATAACACACAAGTTCGTCTTAAGTAAATAAACCAACCATGTATGTTACATGTAAAGGGTTAAAGGTAACACGCTATATATGTGCTGTTAGACTTGGCTTTTTCAGCGGGTTTACCCCCAGACTTTTTGCTTTTTGGCCTCCTGTTTTTGACCCTGTGTGTGTTGGTTTTAGGACTCTGGGCACTTTACCACTGTTAATCAGTGCTAAAGTGCATATGCTCTCTGTGTAAAATGTGTTATGGATTGGCGTTTCCATGATTGGCCTATTTGGTTTATGTGTCAGTCCCTTGTAAAGTGCACTGTGAGTGCCAGGGCCTATAGACCAAATGCTGTTGGTGGGCTGCAGCACTGGATTGTGCCACCCACGCAAACAGCCCGTAAAGTGTAACTCGGGCCTGCCATCGCAGAGCCTGTGCGCAGCCTGGGGCTGCCATGTCGACTTGGCAAGTGCGCACACTTACAAGTCCCTAAACCTTCCCTTTTCTACATGTTAGTCACCCCTAAGGTAGGCCCAAGGTACCCCTGTGGGCAGGGTGCGTTGTATGCGAAAGGTAGGACATGCCCTGGTGTGTGTGGCATGTCCTGATAGTGAATTACAGCCTAGTTCGTTTTTCACTATTGCAAGGCTACCTGTTCCCCATAGGCCAGAACGGGCAGTTTTGATTATTACAGCTTAAAATCCTAACTGACCCCGGGAACATGGTAGAAATTCGAGTTTAGTATGCCTGGACTCTAGAATGATAAAATGCATCTTTTAGTGAAGTTGGTTTTAACATTCTGTGTTTGAAAATACCACTTTTAGAAAGTGGGTATTTTCTTGTCTAACCATCCAAGCCTGCCTCTGCGAGGTTGTGTATTCCTTGTCTGGAGTGTGAGTGACAGGGGCTGGGGGATGCCAGGAGACAGGGTGAGTCAGCACAGGGCTGAATAGCAAGATCTACATGTAGATGGGTGGGAGGAGTTGCACCTGGGCCCTGAATAGGACAGTGCCTTCCCTCCACAATGCTGGCTCCACCTCCTGTGGTGCGTCTGATGTCCCTGGCCTACTCTCTGAAAGAAGGGACGGAGACTTGTCAACAAAGTGCTCCAGAACTGGTTTGGACTAGGCAAAGGCCTCTCTGCCTTCAGAGAACAAAGGAATTTGGGATATAAATATTGGGGCCCTGACCCCATGAATTTAGATCTCGCTGGAATCAAGGAACCTGCCAAGACGAAGAGCTGGAAGTGCTGCCAGGAGGAGTACTGCCCCTTTGCTGTGTTGTTGCTTTGTTGGGTTGGCCTGCAGCTGCTGCTTCTGCCTTGGGCAGGGAAAGGACTAGACTGAACTTTCTACAAACTTGTGCTGAGTATCTCCAAGGGCCCGAAACCGAGCTGGCCTCCTGTTAAGAAGTCTCAGGGACTGCAAAGACTTCACAAGCCTCTGGGTACCGCTTCTGGAACGCTGTTTCAGTTGCCACAGAGGAAGGGAACTGCAACCGACTCAGTCAACCGAATCCATCCCCGACCGGTGACCTGTTTGCACCGCAGACCGCATCGCCCCGCATCGCAACCCTGGTCTCACCGTGGGCGACGTCCGACGCCGCCAACACCGAGCCGCTGCTTGCACCGTGACCTGTGGGCACCGCAGTTCGCATCGCTTCACTGAACCAGCCGGACCCGACCGACGCGGACGCTGCAACTGGCTCAACAGTCGTGACCGCATCGCATTTGGGGCACCGCTCGCACGTTTGCGACGCACCGCTCCGACTCGCACCGCTGTCCGACGCCAGCTCCCGCACTCCGGCTTGGTCGCCTGCATCGCAACCTGTCAGCACCGCATCGAGCACCGTCTCACCCTGCATCGCACGCCTTTGACTCACCGACTCAGTCTGCACGACGCTCATCGAGCCGCTGCCTGCACCGCATCGAGGACACCGCACCTTGCATCGCTCCGTCTTGCACCGCAACCGCGACGAACGCAGACCGGCTCGTACACTCCGTACCAGCCACAACGAGAAAGGTACTGTGACCGAGTCTGTTCACGACTCTGCTGGCCCGTATCGACGCGGTCGGCTGGAACTGTTACTCTGTGGTTTTCAGCATCGCGGTAGGCTCGGACGGAGCTATCAATCAATCAATCACGGCATTTATAGAGCGCGCTACTCACCCGGGAGGGTCTCAAGGCGCTGGGGGAGGGGGTAAGTTACTGCTCGAACAGCCAGGTCTTGAGCTGCTTCCTGAAGGAGAGATGGTCCTGGGTTCGCCGAAGGTGAGTGGGGAGGGAGTTCCAGGTCTTGGCTGCCAGGTAGGAGAAGGATCTTCCTCCGGCGGTGGTTCTGCGGATGCGTGGTACGGTGGCGAGGGCGTGGCTGGTTGATCGTAGCTGGCGTGTGGGCGTGTAGAAGGTCACGCGGTCGTTGAGGTACTTTGGGCCCAGGTCGTGGAGGGCCTTGTGTGCGTGGGTGAGGAGTCTGAACGTGATTCTCTTGCTGACGGGGAGCCAGTGCAGGTCTTTCAGGTGTCCGGTGATGTGGCTGTGTCGGGGGATGTCCAGGATGAGTCGTGCGGAGGCGTTCTGGATGCGCTGGAGTCTTTTTGAAGTTTGGCTGTGGTTCCGGCGTAGAGGGTGTTCCCATAGTCCAGTCGGCTGGTGACGAGTGCCTGGGTGACGGTCTTCCTGGTTTCAGTGGGGATCCATCTGAAGATCTTGCGGAGCATGCGCAGGGTGTTGAAGCATGAAGATGAGACGGCGTTGACTTGTCTGGTCATCGACAGGGAGGAGTCCAGGATGAAGCCCAGGTTGCGTGCGTGGTCCGTTGGCTTGGGTGCGGTGCCCAGGGCCGGGGGCCACCAGGAGTCGTCCCAGGCGGAGGGTGATGAGCCCAGGATGAGGACTTCCGTCTTGTCTGAGTTCAGTTTAAGGCGGCTATTCCTCATCCAGTCGGCGACATCTCTCATCCCGTCGTGTAGGTTGGCTCTGGCGGTGGTGGGGTCGTTGGTGAGGGAGAGGATCAGCTGGGTGTCGTCGGCGTAGGAGATGATGTTGAGGTTGTGTTGGCGTGCGATGGCTGCGAGGGGGCTCATGTAGACGTTGAAGAGGGTTGGGCTGAGTGAAGATCCTTGTGGAACGCCGCAGATGACTTCGGTGGCTTCGGAACTGAACGGGGGAGGCGGACTCTCTGGGTTCTACCGGCGAGAACGAGATGATCCATTCCAGTGCTTTCTCTCGGATTCCGATGTTGCTGAGGCGCTTCACTAGGGTGCGGTGGCAGACGGTGTCGAACGCCGCGGAGAGGTCCAAGAGGATGAGGGCAGCTGTTTCCCGTTGTCGGTTAGGGTTCTGATGTCGTCGGTGGCTGCGATAAGGGCGGTCTCGGTGCTGTGGTTGGCCCGAAACCCGGACTGCGAGGGGTCGAGGGATCCATTCGTCTCGAGGAAGGCGGCAAGCTGTCTGTTGGCGGTCTTCTCGATGACTTTGGCCGGAAACGGAAGGAGCGAGATGGGACGGTAGTTCTTGAGGTCGGTGGGGTCCGCCGTTGGTTTCTTCAGGAGGGCGGTAAGCTCGGCGTGCTTCCAGCTCTCCGGGAAGGTGGCGGTGTGGAAGGAGGAGTTGATGATGTCCCGGAGATGGGGTGCGATGGTGGCGTCGGCTTTGTTGAAGACGTGGTGTGGGCAGGGGTCGGTTGGTGATCCGGAGTGGATGGAGTTCATCGTGCGGGTGGTGTCTTCGGTGCTGATCGGGGTCCAGTTGCAGAGGGTGGTGGTGGCGGGCGTTGGTTCGGCGGTAGGGTGCGTGGTTTGTGCGTCGAAGCTGTTATGTATGTCGGTGATCTTGCGGTGGAAGAACGCGGAGAGTGAGTTGCAGAGGTCTTGCGAGGGGTGATGTCGTTGTTTCCGGCGCTGGGGTTGGAGAACTCTTTGACGATGCTGAAAAGTTCCTTGCTGTCATGGGCGTTGTTGTCCAGTCGTTCTTTGAGTGCCGACTTCTTGGTGGCACGGATCAGCTGGTGGTGTTTGCGGGTGGCGTGTTTGAGGGCGGTCCTGTTGTCTGTGGTCTGGTCGAGAGCTACCGACTCGTACGAACTTTGTTTTTGAACTATTCCTGCAAAGAAGAAGTTACCTTATCAAGCATTCGTTTTTAAAGTATAGTATTGTGGATTTTTGTCGTAATTGGTCTTGTCTTGAGTATATAAAAATATTGGTTATTTTTCTAAACTGGTGTGGTGTCCGTTTGTAGTGCTTACACTGTATTATTGTGGGTTATGTGCAAATGCTTTACACACTGCCTCTGAATTCAGCCTGACTGCTCGTGCCAAGCTACCACGAGGGTGAGCAGGGGTTACTTCACGAGTGTAACACCCTTACCCTGACTAGGAAGAAGGGTCCCTACTTGGACAAAGGTGCAAGCCCTTGCCAACTAGAGATCCCATTTCTAACATGTGCAAACTAATTTACTTACAATTGTTAACGTGAATAACATAAGTCTGACAATTGCGTACTAATTAGAATAATAAATGCATGATTTGTGCTTGGAAATAAACTGTGTAGTGGCAAAACAAAGCGTTGGTAAGTAAGGGATGGCTTTATATGTCGCTTTTGCTAGGTAATACCTAATTGGGGTACGTAGAATGAAGGGAGGGAAACGAAAAGGCTTATATTCTTTATTCTTAACTCTGTTTTGTTTATCTTTATAATAGTGCGCTTAGGCCTGTTGAGCAGCGAAATAAAATGGCCATGAGTTAGAGTACGCAGGCGCGAGAGGGGTTATGAAAGAAAGGCCGTGAACAAGAGGGATCATGTGATCATTCCAAGAGCCTAGGATGGAAGCGCGGTCAAGGCTGTGATGACCTTATCGCATAAACGTGTGCCAAAGCAAGACAGCGAAAAGCGTGAGAAGTCGCAGTGAATAAATGAATGGACAATAAACTGACCGACTGAAAAGTATCAGAAAAGGATACAGTTTGAAAACCATGAACTAAGGGATAATGTCATGAACCCGTGAGAAACGACAAAAGTATAAATTTGCCACAAAGAACTGGTTGAAACAAGGATATTCATGATGAGATGTATACTGACCCGAATGGACCAATTAGAGAGAATCTCGCCATAAAGATGTAACATTTTCACTTAGTAAGCTAGTATTAGGGTATAAGAAGACCTACTCTGGGAGGGGAGGGGCAGTTGCTGTTGTATTGGTGGGATAGCTGCTATTGATGCTGTCATTTTTCAACGCTGCCGTTTTTACGAACTGATGCTGCGGCTGCTGCTGCTATTTTATATTTTTGATTGAGCATGAGACGCTGATGTTGGAGAACCTTTTTTTTTAAATCCTAATAGATTTTTCCATTTAAAATTTAGACTTTTTATTCTTAAAATACTAAAGGGAAAGGAACGAGAAGGCCTGTTTTTCCAGGACAGATAGATAGATCTTTCAGGAGTTCTTGCTGTGACCAACTTTATTTTTCCATCTAATAGGTATGCATTGCAATTTCAATTTATTCTTATAATGATGCTAAATGTAATAACCTGAATAATAAATTTGAAACTTATTCATGCTTCTAAACTTTATATAAACTTTATTATCTTTAAAAACAAAGAGTCAGTGGTTCTTTAGCTCAATGATAAATGTAAATGTTTAAAGGTTTATAGTGGTTGAGCTGTTCTTAATCACCATCAACTGATTCCTACTAGTTGGTCCATCGACCAATGAGCGGAATACCTTAGAGCTTGAGAAGTGTTATGTCGTCTTTATAAAATGGTATCCCGTCTCCTTCCAGCATATCATTAACTGTTTTCTCCTAGGTAAGAACGGATGAAATCCAGGGAATAAATGAGTGAGTGAATGTATATGCGGTGTCATGGGCCCCACCGTCATATGGATATAGTTGTGTTTAAGAGGGATATTTGCACCTGGACGTCCAAAGACATAGGAGAAGAAATGTTATTGATAGCGCTGGATCAGTATCATACTGGACTCTTCGCTCACCATGAACCAGCAGATCAACGCCGTCACCTCATCATGCTTCCACACTCTTCGCCTGCTTCGGAATACCTTCAGATGGATCCCCACTGAGGCCAGGAAGACGGTCATCCACTCACTCATCAGCAGCAGACTCGACTACGGCAACGCACTCTACGCAGACGCCACCCAGAAACTCCTCAGGAAACTTCAGAATGTGCAGAACGCCACAGCCAGACTGGTCCTCAACATCCCCCGTCGCAGCCACATCTCTGAACACCTACGAGAACTCCACTGGCTCCCAGTCAACAAAAGTGTCACCTTCAAGCTCCTCTCACACGCCTACAAAGCCCTCCACGACACCGGACCAGCATACCTGAACCACCGCATCTCATTCCACATACCCACCAGACACCTTCGCTCTGCCCAAATGGCCCTCACCACCGTCCCTCAGATCCACAAGTCCATGACCGTAGGAAGATCCTTCTACTTCGCTGCCAAATCCTGGAACCTCTCCACCTCAGGCTCTCCCCTGACACAATTCAGGAAGGATCTCAAGACCTGGCTCTTCGAATGAACCACAGCGCCCAGTCAGACCTGCAAACCCCCCCACACCCCTCCCCAGCGCCTTGAGACCCTTACGGGTGAGTAGCTGCGCTCAAAAAAGTACTGATTGATTGATTGATGCAGTGGCACTGAAATGGCCTTTACTGATACAGTGACAATGTCAAGAACTATGTCCAAAGTTATGCACTGTCAGCCTTAGGAAACAGGGTGAAAGTGCTGGTGGGATACAATTAAATATTTAATATGTATCAAATATTTTAACCGACATCTTTTCATCGTCACAGTGGGAACAAATTACTTAAACATACCAGTCCAAATTGCAAATTCGGCAAATGAAAGACAGGAAGCACATGTCGCCACGTTTTGACATGACATAATTCGGCAACAAGCATAAAAGATTTTTAAAAAAAGAAAATGTAATATAAATGGGTATCCTGCAGTAATGATCCATACCTACTGTTGTTGGTAAAGTGTAGCGATAAATACAAGAAATTAACTTGCTGTATCTCTTTAAACTGAGCTGGGATCTGGGCTCGTTTCGAGGGCAGCCACAGATTCAAGGAGACCTCCATGGTGAAAGCACCTGTTCAGAACTTCCTGTGAATCTTGGTCACATTACAACATGGACATTTCATGCTGAGAATATGTAGGTAGGCACTAAAGCCCATGGCTCCTGCACTTTTTCATCCATGTCAAGTCCAGCAACATTTATGTCCAACGCTAGCACATGCCCAGTCCCTGCCACTTTCCGTTACGTCTCAAGCCTAGAACGTGACATGCCCAGTCCCGGTGGGTGTGCAGCTACCGGTCGTACCCATGACAGACTTGGACATGCACAGTCCAGGAGCATGTCCACCCACAGTCAACAGACACTTTAGGCATCAATAGTGTTTATTTTCTGTTCACTTTCGCATGTAGAAGTGTTTAGTGCACATTTTTTTCTAAAGAGGGATGAGAAGTGGGAGGGCGCGTGTGGGTGGGGAGCAACAAGAAGGGCGCATAGCAGCAACATGGAGAGGGGAAAAAACAGAACGAGAGGAAGGGTGGGGGAGCACAAAAAAAACAAGAGCACAATAAGAAGGTAGGAGAAGCACATGGGTGAAATAGCAATGCGGGGTGGGAGAAGCACACGAGGGTGGGGCTAAGCACACTGGCAGCGAGTGCAGAAAAGGGGGAGACAGCAGATAAACAGTGTGTGCTTAAACAACAAGCATTTGCAATGCAATAGGTCTCGCAATTACGAGAGTTTGACCTATTGGCATTGTAAATGACAATGCCTTTTATTTATGTGTTGTTTTTAAAACAGATAAATAAAAGGCATTGTCATTTGCAATGTCAATAGCTTAAACTCTCGCAAATGCGAGCCCTATTGCATTGAAAATGCTTGTTCCTCCCTCTCATTGGGCCCCTCTTCCCCTTGTACATATTCAGGTCTATGGTTCCATTTCCTTCTTTTAAGTGTTTTTCTTCCTTTCACTTGTCATCTCAAAGTGTTTACTGTGGGGTTCTTTTGCATTTTATTTTGCGTATTAAATGCACTTTTCCGCCGAAACAGCAACAAACATAATTAATTTATAGCGTGATTTACGGTGGGTATCTGTGATAGGTTACTTCGCGAGGCAGGCGCATGCAGTCTCCTCGAGACTAACATGTTGTGTCCACGCAAGGTAAAACATGTCGCCAAAGGAGCCTCATACTTGAAACAAGGGTCCCTCCTGTATTAGGGGCCGCAAACATACAATCGTCTTCCCTAAACGCAAGACATAAAAGGTGAAAAAGTTATTTTTACGTTGTATACTCAAAAAGAAGGTATTTATTCCTATGAAAAGGAAATAAAAGTGTTTAGATTGCCACGAGAATACTTGGTATGCAGATGTTAAACAGAGGATTGTGGGTATGACGCACACACAGCCCTCTCGTTCGTCTCCGTCCCTCACTGAGGTCTGCGCCCAGTGCTGACATTGCTGACGCACGATCGGGGGATCGATCAAAGCACACTGCTGCCGTATGGGGAGCCCAGAAATACAAGTTTCCAGACAGAATTTGCGTACAATTACACGCATGCGCACAGGAGGCAATAGGGCACAAACAGACGGAGAGGTCTGACCAACGGAGCCTCTCAGTCAACAGTGGAAGCAATGTCTTCTGCATACCCACAATCCTCAGGGTGGCAGTGATCGAGGTATCGGCTTCCAAGTTTATGCAAGGTTTCTGATACTAAAGAAACCTTAACGACTTGTTTATGAAATAAGATTAGGTAAAGTAAAGGGTGATTCAATATAGAAAATAAAGCGAATTGAAAATTTACCGTATGTTTTCTAACAATGTCGCTCTGAATAAGCAGACAATTCTAGTCTGTATTTCTACAAATATCTGCTTTAAATCGTTCTACAAATGAATTATGTTGGCCGCTATTTTGGCAGAAAAGCGCATTTAATACACACACAAAACAAGCTGTCGCCATTGCGGAACGGCAGACTCTTGTTTACATTGCGCTTTCTTCCAAAAAAAAGTCCATACACCGAGTAATGAAAGGGAGAGTGTCACGCCGCCAGTAAAGCATCCAGTCCAGGTGGGCGGGGCTCAAAGCGGACAGAGCGGTAACAAGGAGGGATTAAAAAGCCTCCTTCGCAATGGAAAGGCAGCGTTTTGCATAAGCTATGACGCAAGCCAATGGAAAGAAGGGGCGGGGCTTCAAGTCCCCGTCGGAAATCGTATTGATTACAAAAAGCCCTCGCAGAGCGAGGAGCGCGCATGTCCTCGCTCTGCGAGGGCTTTTTGTAATCAATACGACCAAAAAAGGACAAACAAAAACAATTTAAGCAAACAAACAAGCGTGGCAATGAAACCAACCAATAGCAAGTAACGGGCAGGCTTTATGCCCACAGTAAGGTAATAAAATGTCTTGAAACAACCGCATATGTGCCGTCGGAGGCGAGACCTAAAAAGAGCTTCAGAAAAACAGGTTTTCAGAAAATAGCAAATTGCAGCTGCTGAGTCCTCTAAAGTTAATACAGCTTTTTAATACTCTCCATGCAGCCATGCGATGCAATATGTAAATTAATAAAAAATATTAGAACGGAGGAGTAGCCGAGAGGAAGCAAGTGAGTGATGGTGAGCAGGGTGGCGAGCAACAGAGGGAGGATTATTTAAAAAACAAAAAAAGAAAAAATACAGACCTAAGATGGGAGGTGTAACTGCAACACAGAGAGACCAGGAAGGGGCAAGGGCTAACCAGAAATAACAAGGAATAGCGATTTCGAAATAGAGCCTCATGGAGGGGCCTGCTTAAGATAGGCCTCAAGGTTTCAAGAACTCTAAAGAGAAACGAAATATAGCATCACCGAATATTACAAATTCCTGGCATCACACAAAAGAGGACATTGATTCCGGTATTGTAAGTTCCACCACCAGTGACAACTGATGACAACAGGAAACATTACTGGAAAAGTCTTATTGAGAAGATAATTGTCCCTTTACATTTTAACAAGTGAGAAACTGCAAGTGTCCCCTTTCTCGCACATTGGCCTTACAGCCCAAATATTACTAACCGCCCTGCTTATTGTTGTATGGCATATGTATCATAACGTGATGGCTGAGTAGGTGTAGTGTAGAAGGGAGGGCCAGAACTAAAGTAACGAAAGTATTTTTCTGTTATTCTAATGCTCGAGGCACTTTACATTAAAGAAATTTCTGTATACTCTGCTAGACAAATAATATTAAAATAACACGCATTCAGCATAGTCAGGTGTTTCATCCTGAGTTGCAACCTCAGATGAGTTTTGTGGGGAATTCACTGCCACAAAGAAACCTCTAACTGCATATTTTGCTTGACATCTGTACTTATTGACTGACTTCGGAATACAAAGAGGACGCCTACATTTTCCAAATTTCCTGGAAGGCTGAGGTTGGGGCGTTGGTAAGGACTATAAAAAATACATCAAATGCATATGCAGGTCGAGTGTCAGGTGTCAGGAATAGCACTCCCTCAAACCCTGACAGCAAACAAACGGGCTTCACAACTGGTAACGTGGTAGGCTCAGAGAACATGAGGAGGATGTTAGCTGCCACATTTTCATTAATTGGTTAGCACTATCTTTCTGAGAAGTGTTACCTTGAATCGACTAAGATCCAGGTGTTTCCAATCAGTCTGGAAGAGTGAATAGTGTTACAGCAAACAAATGATGGACGGAATGCTGACAATGCAAACCTTCTGCCCTAGTCAAAAGATCTGGGTTAAATACATCGATCTTTTGCCCACTACGCCACCCCAGTTTGGACCCCGCCATATGCAAATCAGTCTTGACCCTGTGCCCCATGGGAACAGTCCAGACCGAACTGCCAGGCCAGGTCCTCCCTGGACCGGAAACGAGCATTCTGGGACCGGTTTCAGGGTATGTCACCCTTCTTCAGCCAGGCTAGCTTGAATCCAGTGGCACAGTGAGCAAGGGACCCACGTCTGGGCATACCCATCCCACTTAGGGCGAAAAGTGTTACAGCAAACAAATGATGGACGGAATGCTGACAATGCAAACATTCTCCCCAGTCAAAAGATCTGGGTTAAATCCATCGTTCTTTTGCCCACTACGCCACCCCAGTTTGGACCCAGCAAGATGCAAATCAGTCTTGACCCTGTGCCCCATGGGAACAGTCCAGACCGAACTGCCAGGCCCTCCCTGGACCGGAAACAAGCATCCTGGGACCGGTTTCAGGGTATGTCACCCTTCTTGAGCCAGGCTAGCTTGAATCCAGTGGCACAGTGATTCCGGTCCAGGGAAGACATGGCTTGGCAGTTCGGTCTGGACTGTTCCCATGAGGCACAGGGTCAAGACTGATTTGCATATAGCAGTGCCTGAACTGGGGTGGCAATGTGAGCTAAAGAACGATGATGGATTCAACCCAGATCTGTGACTGGGGGTGAGTGTTTGAAATGTTTCCGCACTCCGTCCATCATCTCCTTGTGTTTGCTTTGGAAGAGTGAATAGGCAGAATATCATAATTAAGTACGTACACACACACACCACACCCACCACACCCACCACACACACCACACACACCACACACACACACACACCTTCACCAAAACATTTTCTCTCTCAAAAGTATAATTTAATTAAAACTAGAAAGATTTTAGAGCAAACCTGATTGGATTGCTTGCAATCTCCGTCTTTGTCTGCTGGTTTCTTCAGAATGGACTTAGTGGGAACAGAATTAAGTTCTTTGTTCAGGTCCACCAGTTCTTGCTTCTTCCTGGCACGTTCCAGTTCTTTAAATGTTGGGCTTAAACTTTTACTCCTCTGGCGGCTCTTGCTTCTGTGATGGCTCTTGCTTCTATTGCGGCTCTTGTCTCTGTTTGTGCTCCTTCCTCTGTTTCGACTCCGGCTTCTGTTTCTATTAGTACTCCTGCCTCTATCCGGACTCCGGCTTCTGACTCGATTTGTACTTCTTCCCCTGTTTGGACTACGGCTTCTGGCCCTATTTGTACTTCTGCCCCTGTTTGGACTTTTTCCTCTGCTTCGGTGCCTGTTTCTACTTCTGCCCCTGTCTCTGCTCTGGCTACGGTCTCTATTTCTACTCCTAGCACGGTTTCTACTCTGGCTCCGGTCTCTAATATGCCCCTTTTTTCTGTCCAGGCTCTGCTTTCTTATTCTTTTTCTTCTAGTACCAGTGGTGCTACTATTGTTGCTACTGCTGCTGCTATTACTACTACTACTGCTGCTACTTGTGCTAGTCGTTCTCTTTCTGGATTTCTGTACTTTCAATTCAGCGGTTTGGTGATCACTGGCCAAACGCCACTCGTCCTTTTCATGTGGCTGTTTATGATCAAAGTCTACATCATGTTGCGAGTGATCTGCATCTCTGGCGGGAGTCTTTGGGGGGTCACCAAGAAGGGGCGTGTCGCCTGGGTGGTGGCGGGATGCGATATCTGCAATGACTTCATCTTGATAAATTCTCAAGTTAGGGGTCGATGGTGGCCCCTCTTTACCAACATCTCTGTAAAAAATTAAGAAAAGCATCTATTATATTTGCCCATACATGCACAGCTATTCTTTCATTCCACTGGCATTTATATGCATGAGACGTCCGTGCCAATAAAGTTTAACATACCAGGTCCATAACATTTGCACAAGAAAGGCTGACTCAACGTTTCTGCCTTTAGTCAAATTTTCTGCTCTACTTGGGGAAGATGTGAATAGTCTCCAACAAAGAAATTTGAGCAGCATACCATTGTTAAATAATTTCGAAACTTGCTTGGCTTTACACCAGTCTCCGAGTACACATCTCTGCCCTGCACAAAGTAGCTTCATAAGAACTGGTTACTTACTTGCAGCCCTGGAAATACTGGACTCTTTACCCCAGAGTCCGCCTGGTAGTACCATCTTATCAGGGTGGGATGAGGTCGGCTATGATGAAGCATGCCACAACTAGTAGATGAAGTTTCCTCATCCAACATAATGGGTACACTAGGATTAGGAAATATCTCTCTGCAATTCAAAGTAGGTGTTTTTCAGGTAGGGATTGAAAAGTGGCCAGTTATCATAGTCCTTCGGACTTAATGTTTTTACCTTGATTCTTGAAGAACAAGTTACTTACCTTCGGTAACGATATATCTGTAAGAAACATTAGTTAGTTATAGATTCCTTACCTTAGAATTACCCCCAGGCGTCAGACTGGATCCGGAAAGTTTTTTCGTCAGCAGTACCACTGCGCATCGGAAGGTGGCGTCGGTCGGCTCCGCGTCCGTCGTTGGCGTCGTGGTCGCCGAGATGACGTCACGGAAGCTACTGAGACGCCGCCCTCGCGCGCTGACGTCAGTTCTGTACACTACTTTTCACGCCAGAAAACGCAGAGCCATGCCAGACACTGACCACTGGTGCACAAAACTAGGGCCCTGAAAGGATGTCCTTAATCATAGAAATCAGTTCGCAGAACGGGGAGGATGGGTGGGGCGGTAAGGAATCTATAACTAACTAATGTTTCTTACAGATATATCGTTACCGATGGTAAGTAACTTGTTCATCTGAAAGAAACACGTTAGTTATAGATTCCTTACCTTAGAATACATACCCCAGCAATACCAACCCCGGAGGTGGGTCTGCGAACCAAGATCACACCAGAAAGTCCTGGAGAACAAAACGGCCAAAGAAGCCATCTCTCCGGACTTGACTGTCAAGACAGTAGTGCTTCGTAAAAGTGTGCAACAAAGCCCACGTAGCCGCCTGACAGATGTCATTCAGAGGAACGCCTCGTCCCAGAGCAGTGGTAGCTGCCGTCGCCCTTGTGGAATGGGCGCGCAGCCCCACTGGAGGCTCCTTCTGTGCCAAAGAATAACCGGCTTTGATACACAAAACAACCCATCGGGAGATAGTTCGTTTGTGTACGGCCCGACCTTTCTTGGCGCCCACGTACCCAACAAAGAGCTGGTCATCCACCCGGAACTGTCTCGTGCGATCCAAATAAAAGGAAAGCGCACGTTTTGGGTCCAGACGGTGGAGCCTCTCCTCCTCTTTCGAAGGATGTGGAGGCGGAAAGAAGGTGGGTAAAGTGATGGTCTGCCCGATGTGAAAGGCAGTGACAACCTTGGGAAGGAAGGAGGGACGAGTCCTGAGAACCACCTTGTCCGGATGGACAGACAGGAAAGGAGGTTTGGAGGAAAGGGCCTGGAACTCACTCACTCTTCTGGCAGAGGTGATGGCTACCAGGAATGCAGTCTTTAGCGTCAGAAGCCGCAAAGGACAGTTGTGAAGCAGCTCAAAGGGAGCACACATTAAAAAGGTTAAGACTAGATTCAAGTCCCACTGAGGCATAACAAAGGCAATAGGAGGAAAGAGATGAGTTATGACTTTCAAGAAACGATTAACAACCGGGGACTTGAAAAGAGAAGGCTGATCTGGAAGTCGAGGAAGGCAGAGATGGCCGAAAGATAGCCCTTGATAGCCCAGCAGGGCTCTGCTCTGGGCACTAAGGAAAGAAGAAACAAGAGAACCTCAGAAAGAGGGGCAGAAACGGGATCCACAGCCTTTGCTGTGCACCATGCCACCAACTTGTTCCACCGGCAGGCGTATACCGTCTTAGTGGAGGGACGCCTGGCTGCCAGAATGACATCACATACTTCGGGAGGCAAGTGAAATGTTATCAACTGTCGCCGCTCATTCTCCACGCAAGGAGGTGGAGGCTGGACAGGTTCGGGTGGAGGACCGTCCCCTGCTGCTGCGACAGAAGATCCTCCCGAAGAGGCAGTCTGGTCTGAGGATCGATGGCCATGTTGAGCAGCTCGGGATACCATACTCTTCGTGCCCAATCCAGAGCCACAAGGATGACTTGGGCCCGGTCGCGCCTGATCTTCTTCAGCACTCTGGGCAGAAGTGGTATAGGTGGAAAGGCGTACAACAGACCGCAACTCCACTCGTGAGGAAAGGCGTCGCCTAGCGAGTGCCGTCTTGGAAATTCCAGCGCGCAGAATTGCAGACATTGCGCGTTCTCTTCGGTGGCGAATAGATCTAACCAAGGCTCTCCCCACTGTTGAAAGAGACCTTGCACCACCTCAGAGTGAAGACACCATTCGTGATCCATCATGCACCTGCGGCTGAGTTAGTCTGCCCTGGCGTTCAAAGAACCTGCCAGGTGTTGAACCACCAGGGATATGCCTTGATGTTCCAGCCATGTCCAGAGGCGGAGGGCCTCCTGACATAGGGTCCACGACCCCACCCGCCCTGTTTGTTGCAGTTCCACATGGCGGTAGTGTTGCCGTGAACACCTGCACTACTCTTCCCCGGACAGAGGGAAGGAATGCTTTGAGTGCAAGACGAATCGCCCAGAGCTCCAGAAGGTTGATAAGGAGCCCGGACTCCGCCGGAGACCAGAGGCCTCTGATCTCCGCCTCTCCCATGTGGCCGCCCCATCCCAGAAGCGATGCATCTGTCACCACTGTGTGAACTGGTTGGGGAAGGGAGAGGGATCTGCCGTCGGCCCAATCCTGGTTCGTAAGCCACCACTGCAACTGTCGAGCAGTGCCCTCCGAGATCTGGACGCAATCGGACACATTCCCCTGATGCTGCGCCCACTGGAACTTCAGGTCCCACTGCAGAGCCCGCATATGCCACCTGGCATACTCGACCAACAGGATGCAGGAGGCCATGAGGCCCAGCAGCCTCAGGGGCATCCGGACCGAAACCCGGGATAGAGGCTGAAAGATCGGAATCATAGCCCGAATATCCCAGACTCGCTGTTCGGGAGGATAAACCCGAAACCGCGTCGTGTCCAGAACCGCTCCGATGAAGAGGAGCTTCTGAGAGGGAATCAGGTGCAACTTCGGCACATTGATGGAGAACCCCAGCGAATGCAGGAGGTCGGCCGTAGTCTGGAGGTGGGAGACGACAGCCTGGGGGCGGGCCCACCTTCAACAGCCAGTCGTCGAGATAGGGGAAGATTGGAACCCCTGATCTGCGCAGATGAGCTGCGACCACCGCCATCACTTTCGTGAACACCCGAGGGGCACTGGTAAGGCCGAAGGGGAGCACGGTAAACTGAAAATGCTCGTGGCCTACCGTGAACCGCAGGTAACACTGGTGGGCCGGCAGGACGGGGACGTGAAAATAAGCGTCCTGCAAGTCCAACGCTACCATCCAGGGTCGAGGGCAGACAAGACCTGAGCGAGCGTCAACATTTTGAACTTCTCCTTCCGGAGGAAGCGGTTGACGTTCTTGAGATCCAAGATAGGACGCAGGCCCTTGTCCTTCTTGGGCACCAGAAAGTAGTGGGAATAACAACCACAACCTACTTCTGGGGCAGGAACGCGCTCGATGGCTCCCTTCGCCAAGAGAGACGAAACTTCCTGTTGGAAAAGGCCCAGGTGAGCCTCCGACATGCAGTGGTTTGAGGTGGCATGGCTGGAGGAGTAGCCTCGAAGGGGAGGGAGTAGCCCCTTCGGACTATTTGCAAAACCCACCTGTCCGACGTGATGGTGCGCCAGTGGGGGAGGTGATGGCATCCTGCCGCCCACTGGCGTTTGATGGGCCTGAAAAGTCGGACTAGGAAGGTTTGAAGGCTGCTGCAGAGGGGGGGGGGTTGGTGGACTGGCCTGCCCGCTGGCCCCCTGAACCACGGCGTTGGTTCCCACGTCCCCGGCCGCGCAAAGGTTGGGTAACTTGCTGCGGCCTGTGGCTCTGGGCAGGACGTAGTGGGGCACCCCTTCCGTAGCCAGGAAAGGGGCGAAAAGCAGACTGCGCTGGGCGGCTAGAGAGGCCCAAGGACTTGGCCGTAGCCCGTCAGTCCTTGAAACGCTCTAGAGCGTTTTCCGCTTTGTCGCCAAAAAGGCGACGCCCATCAAAAGGCATGTCCATCAAGGTGTTCTGGACATCCCCGGAAAAGCCAGTCGATCTCATCCAGGCGTAGCGACGAAGGGCTACCGACGTTGAAATTGTCCTGCCCAGAGAGTCGGCGGTATCCAGCCCACAACGGATGGTAAACTTCGCCGCATCCCTCCCGGCAGCAACAGCCTGGGAGAGCACTGTCCGGGCCTCCTCCGGACACTGAGGCAGCACTTGCGCAACCGAGTCCCACACAGAGTGGGAATAACGGCCCAAGAGACATGCAGTGTTTACTGACCGCAGTTCTAAGCTGGTGGAAGAGAAAATCTTCTTCCCAAGATGGTCCAGCTTCTTGGATTCCCTTTCTGGGGGAGCGGTAGGGAATGCGCTCTTGGAAGTGGAGGCTTGGACCACCAAGCTCTCCGGGGTGGTGTGTTGGGAGAGGAAAGTGGGGTCGCCCGGAGCCGGGCGGTGGCGTCGGGCAATCATCCTATCCACGGGAGCCCCTGTGTTGGGCCTGGACCACGTGCCCAAAAGGACGTCGGTAAGGGCCTCACTAAACGGCAGCAGGGGCTCCTAAGAGCTTGCAGCCGGCTGAAGCACCTCTGTCACGAGGTTAGTCCTGACCGCCACCGTAGGAAGCTCGAGGTTGAGGGCCTCGGCCGCCCTACGCAACACCACTGCGTTTGATGCTCCCTCCTCCGTAGCCACGGTAGGACGAGACAACATGCCATAGTCAGGGGAAGTATCAAGACCACTGGCATCCCCCAGTTCCTCTCTCCAGTCCTGTTCAGATCCTAGCTGATCAGTTAACTGGTCACCTGACCCCTCCCAGTCCTTCTCCTCATCCTCAGGTTGCCAATCTGGCCGAAAAGGGACCCCAGGAGTGAACAGGGGCACAAAAACCCCACTCAGCGCCGGATCCGGCGTTGGGCGACGCCGGTCCGGCTCCACCTCGGGATGGAGGCCGGGGTCGACGCCGGCCGGGGACATGACCGGTTGCGGTGCCGTAGGAAGCGGCGCTGGTGGAGGTGTAATAAGGTCAACCAGCGCCGATCCGGATTCAGGCCTGGATCCACTGGGGGCCTGGGGCGCCGTGGCCGGAGCCGACAGCGGAGAAGGCCTAGGCCCCCCAACCGAGTCCGCGGGCCCGAAGGCGCGCCAGCGGGTTCGGTTCGCCCTAAGTTAACATGCATCGCCTCGTAAAATTTGCGAAGTTTGGCGTGAGTCGCTCCGGGTCCCAGGAAGGGGGGGGGAAACTCGGAGTAGACTACTCGGGCTCCGCGCGCGGAGCTGCGGGAGGGGCACCGCCCGCATCCCTCTTCGCGTCAGCCGACCGACGGGGAGAAGTCGAAGAGCGACGCTGCTTCCTCGACTTCTTTTTGTGCTTCGACTTACCCAACCCCGAGTGCGAAGACTTCGATGATTTGGACGAGTGGTGATGGCTCCACGACCGGTCCCTCGACCTCCCTTGCGACCGGGATCTCGAACAGCGCGGAGCCGACTGCCGGCGCTCAAGCAGCTTTCAGGACCACTCCCGCAAAGCCTTCGGCGCCATCGACCGGCAGTCTGAGCACGACTTGGGGTCGTGGTCGCGCTCCAGGCAAAAGAGGCACACGCGATGCGGATCCGTAACCAACATCAGCCGGTTACAGGACCTGCAGGCCTTGAAGATGGGCATCCCTCGTGCACCAGGAGTCGTAGACTCAAAAAGGACGTCGACAAAAGTAGCTCAAAAAAGTCAGTCAAAAAGTGACTGGGGGTACCGCTCTCTCCGGATCTGCGATGGCTGGAGCGGAAAAGGAAAGAACTGACGTCAGCGCGCGAGGGCGGCGTCTAAGTAGTTGCCGAGACGTCATCTCGGCGACCACAACACCAATGATGGACGCGGAGCCGACCGACGCCACCTTCCGACGCGCAGAGGTACTGCTGACAAAAAAAACTTTCCGGATCCAGTCTGACGCCTGGGGGTAATTCTAAGGTAAGGAATCTATAACTAACGTATTTCTTACAGATCAGAAGCATTTTTGGAGGACTTCCGCTGATCCTGTTCCTAATAGCAGGAATCCTGATTGTAATTTTTCTGCTACGCAATGGACGTCCCAGTCACCAAGGAGATTGAAAAAACACTCCTGGAGTGCAGATACCGTGATCGCATGAATTGAGCGAGTCTTGGTTCCTGTCATTTAGACCAGTCTGGATTGACTGTGTTCTGCCTGTCCTCCGATGCCGGTTCTGCGGACAAGAATTCTTTTTGGATCTCTGTCTAACACTTCCATCGGTTGCGCCACCGGACGTGGAAGTTTTACTGGACCCGATAACCGCCCATGTACTGCTGTGTCCTCAGCGTATTCCCATGTTGAGGTCTGCATTCTCAGAGCCATCACAGGATGCTTCAGCTCCTGTTGGAACGGATACCGGCTCCTCTACAAGTACTCATGCCTTGGATGTCACACAGGCTTCCCCAGCATCGGCTGTGGGTAATACAGAAGACCATCGGTGCTCGATTGACCTGATCTGTGAGGTGTTGCAGGGACCGTCATCTGCGATGGCAAGCAACAGTGATGTTGCGTCGCCCAGCCAGGACACAAACATTTGGCTAATCGTGTGCTGGGAAAAATTTGACCTTTTTCACAACAACCAAATTTGGAATTTTAAACAGACACTTTTTGCTGAACTACAAGGCTTTCAGACACTCATAGTTGTTCGAACTATATATATGAACATATTTTAGTAAGACTTCTATCGCTTAAAATACAATTTTAGCATTTTTTAACATTTTTAAAACATTTTTTAACGCACTAATGTTTTGGACTAATTAGTTGTTTGCGTACAAATGCCTAGAAGTACATTATAATTTTAGTACATCGTCCAGTCGGATGAAGAGTGGGTGTTATGTTTCATATAGGTACCCCAATATAGGCTCATGTAGCAACTTACCCTTTCACCTATAATCTCCCTTTCCATTACACTACATAACGGTTCTTGGGACTGACCTTTTACCTAGTTACGGTACTGCTAACAGGACGTGGGGGTTTCCCTGAAAACTAGCCTCATTCATTATGCATGAGGATTCTTGGAAACTCAGCAGGACTACCATCTTCTGCATAATAACTATGTATAAGGGTCATTCCTTCCATCATCCTAAGTCCAACATGACACAGCAAGATAGATCCCCTGAAGGTACCACTTTGGGTATATAAACACCATATCTTTGCTGTGGCAGGGAGAGGAGAAAAAGGACTTCCATGCTGACACACTGACGCAAGTCGCAGAGGTTCCTGCACGCAGAAACTCTAGCTCGCTGTGGTCTGACATACCTCGCGGGGTGTCCATCTCGAGACCAAGACGGGGTCCCACAGTCTCTCACTTCAGGTAATGGGGTTGACTTTATCCTAGAGGGATTCTTGGCTCTACACCTACATACATGCTAGGTACACCTAGTTAGGGTCGCATCGTAGGAGTATGAATTATTACTGTCATCTATTTTTATACCTGCCTGTATTCATTGTTTTACCACTATGGTAGAAATCTACCATCCTTTTACTCTGTTGGTGCTTATAATCATTTATATCTGTTTCTGTCTAATGGTTGTTTCAGCACACCTATTTTACACTAGAAAGACGCTGGTTCAATAAATGCTTATTGAAAACGTCCCTACAGTTTATTCTGTCTGTATCTCTGAGACAAAGTGAGCACGAGTGACTGAGCGAAAAGTACTGTACTATTTACATGATCCCTGATGGGACAGAGTTGTCATGTTCGATAGTGGCCAAGAACTATTCTCTCCTTGGTAAGAGGGGTTTCTAGTGGCACTGGGAGCTAGCTGGCATACAGGCAAACATACCCAACTAATGAAAATTATTACAGCAAATTCGGATCCACATTCCATCGATATCTTTCTAGGGGACTTTGATCTACATTGGAATGACCTCATAGATAATCAGGTCAATATTTTCAAAAACTTCCTAGCAGATCACTCTCGTGCAGGCTTGTGGTCTTCCAACTCACTCTAAAGGCGCTACATTAGACTGGATCATCTCCAAAGAAAAGGAGGTAGATTCAATCGCGATTGTCCCTTGCGACTGGTCGGATCACCACATCACCTTCCAAATTACATCCTTAAAGAAGAAAAGAGCCACTAAGCAGTCAAGCCTAAGCAATGGGTTAGAGACACTAAAGGCTTGAACATGGAGTCGCCAACAGCAAGTTGCGAGAATGAACTTTAACCTCCTCCTGAAATGGTGGACGTCAGCGAGCTTACGGATCATTACAACTGTACGATTTCTAAAATAATCAAAACATTGCCCCTTTAAAACTTAAAAGAACTCGAGTTAAAGATAAAAACCCATGGTTCAACGGCTCTCTGAATGAAGAAAGACGGAAACTCAGACTCACAGAAAGGAAATGGAGACAGCTCCCATCATCACCACATCTTAAATCAGCTAAGAGAGATCTGGAAAGCCTACAATAAAAGCATACTCCAGTCAAAAAAAGACTTTTTTAGAAATGAACTTGATAATGCTAAGAACAGACCGAGAAAACTCTTTGATCTACTCAAGGATCAGTCGAAGAAATTGGCAAAATCCTCTCAACTAACAGCTCAATCGGTTCTGAGCTGTGAAGACTTTTCAGCATTTTTTACTTCCAAAGCTAGCACCCTGGAAAGAGAACTCAATGTTACTGCTGACAAACTCGTGACTCAAAAGAGTACTAAAGAGAAACAGCCAGCCCAGCCTGCACAATCAGTGCCCAAAAATAATGCCCATTGGTCAACCTTCAAACTTTATGATCAGGAAGACATCGCTAAAACCTTACTGTCCTTAAAACCGAACAACCATTACAACGATCCTCTTGCCGCAAAATGTTGGCCTACGGTCAACCTCATGGTCATCCCTAGTTGGACTAAAATTATGAATGCCTCGCTTTCCCAAGGTTCCTTTCCTGACTGCCTAAAAACAGGCCAGGTCATCCCTCTACTGAAAAAACCTACTGAGAATCCTTCGGACCCAAACAACTTTAGGCCGGTAACAAACATTCCCTTACAGGCCAAGGTTTAGGAAAAATGTGCCCAACAACAACTGAACCGTCACATCACTGAATATAAGCTACTAAACGACTGCCAATCAGGGTTTAGACCAGACCACAGTACGGAAACAGCAATTTTGCACATAGTTGATGATGCTCTACTTGCTCTGGACCGTAACAAAACAGGTCTACTAGTCCTCCTCGACCTAGCTTCAGCATTTGACACTGTGAATCATGGCAAACTATTAGACCGATTGGAGAATTATTTTATTTTTTATTTGAAAAGTTTTATATAGCGCTGGCTAGACCCGGAGGTATCAGAGCGCTTTACATGAGGATCAGTGCGTTACAAGTTACATCTATTACAAGAGCATAGTCAAACATAGGATAAAAAAGCAATGTTACGGTAATTCGGAGGGAGGGGGAGGAAAGAGACATAACAGGGAGACGGGGAGAAACTGTGCCCAATGTCCGGCTGGGTAGGTGACGGCCAAGGGGGTGAACCAGAGCCGATCTCCTCTATAGCTGTCTAGGCAGCTCCACCGGGCATCGGCCATAATGCTCGGACTCCGCTGTCAGGATAATGATCAGGTTTAATCTGAGAATGTCAAAAACAAACGAGGGAGTTGGAGAGATCAGAAACCGCAGTCCGATCAAAACCCAGGTGTGAATGGGGTTGTTTCGGTGATTATCAAGGCGCAATCAGCAGGAAGCTCGATGTCCGGGAGAGGCAGCCGCCAGAGAAGAGGAGAAGACTGCGGGCAGAACAAAGTCAAAGGGCGGGCACCATCTTAAAGTAAGGTGTTGTCCTGGCCCGACCTTACAGTGTACACCACGGCCTCGAAATGCCCCCAGAATAGAGCGCCTTAGTATGGGTGGATCAGATGGAATGCCCCAACAGCTCAGTTTGGGAGTGCCCCGGTGCCTCAGGAGTCCCCCGCGGCAGTAATCAAGACTGCACCAGCCGCCATCTTGAGGTCAGGCACTGCCCTGAGAAGGCTCCGCAAAGAATATTTTGGCCTCAACAAAGTCCCTGGGCCAGATCGCTATGTCAGGGGGGATTACCAGTAATGCCCCCACTGCTACGAACAGAAGGGCTCCGGTGCCTCGCTCACCTTCTGATCCTGCCGGCAGCGTCGGTCGGGGTCTATCGCTGCGGCAGTAGTCCCCCGCAGGTGGTCTGTCAGCACATCACATGGGGCATCAGCAGGAGCGCAGGGGACGTCCGAGGTATCCCCGGCGGCATCACCCGAGAATAGCAGACTGCATCCACCTTAGTCGCAGCCGATGCTGCCTCCGCTGGGCTGAGTCGTTCAGGGAAACCGCCCTAAGAGCGGCTACGGCGCCATCTTGTCTCCGCCGTCGCCTCTGGCCTCGCCACACAAAGCAGGGAAAAAGGTCAGTGTGCCTGATCAAAAGAGCAGGCCGAGCACCTCAGAGCTTCACACCATCAACACGGCGCAGCCCCGTCAATTTCGGCTCCTCCGCACGGCGGTAAGACTGTCGGGCTCTTCCGTGGCCCCGAAGCGGAGGTGGATCACGTCCACTCAGCCATCTTGGCTCCTCCTAAACCAAAACTAGGATGGGTCTCTCGGGTACAGTCCTAACATGGTTTCATTCCTTCTTAAAGAACAGATCACAAAGATTCTTGGTGAACCACGGGCTATCCCTTCCATCCCAGAGTCATATTGGAGTTCGTCAAGGTTCAACTCTTTCCCCATCCCTGTTCAACCTGTACATTGAGCCACTCATTGAGGTATTGCAGCAGGCTAACGTCTCCTTCCATATTGTATTGTAATTGTATTTATATAGCGCTTACTACCCCTGACAAGGCGTCGAAGCACTTTTTCGGCAAGTAGCACGCTACTCCGGGACCCAAAGAGGATTAGTGTTGAATTAGTACAGTGAAATATGAAAGTAATTTTAAGTGGTGGATGGGTTAGTCAGTTATTTGGATTCAGAAGGATAGCAGAAGAATAGAGGAGGAAAAAAGGTTTGTATTTATATAGCGCTTGTTACCCCGGATAGGTGTTGAAGCGCTTTTTTTTGGCAGTAGCACGCTACTCCGGAAACCCATAAACGGTTAGTGGTGAATTAGTATGGTGAAATATGAAAGTAATTTGAGTGGTGGATATTAGTCAGTTATTTGGAGTGAGAAGGATAGCGGAGGGATAGAAGGGGAAAGAAAGTTTTGCATTCATATAGCACCTGTTATCCCTGATGGGTGTTAAAGCGCTTTTCTGGCGAGTAACACGCTACTCCGAAACCCATAAAGGATTAGTGTTGAAAATTAGTATAGTGAAATATGAAGTAATTTGAGTGGTGGATATGTTATTCAGTTATTTGGATAGAGAAGGGTAGGCAGCGGGATAGAAGAGGAAAAGAGGTTTGTATTTATATAGCGCTTGCTACCCCTGATTGGGTTTTGAAGTGCTTTTTTGTCGAGTAGCACGCTACTCTGGAACCCATAAGGATTAGTGTTGAATTAGTATGGTGAAACATGAAAGTAATTTGAGTGGTGGATAAGTTAGTCAGTTATTTGGATTGAGAAGGGTTGGGGAGGGGTAGAAAGGGAAAAAGGTTTGCATTTATATAGCGCTTGTAACCCTGATGGGGTGTTGAAACGCTTTATTGGCGAGTAGCACGCTACTCTGGAACCCATACAGGATTAGTGGTGAATTAGTATAGCGGAATATGGAATTTGTGAAGTGAACATGTTAGTCTGTTATTTTGATTGAAAAAGGATAGTGGAGGGATAGAAAAGTGAAGGATGTGGATAATTTTTTTTTTTTTTTTTTTTAGGTCATAGCAGTAGGAGGAGGCTTTTGGATGAGTAAAAAGGGGTTTGAAGGGGAAGAGTCAGAGGGAAGAGTTTAGAAGGGTTTGTTTTTGGGAGATTGGTATAGTAAAAGAGGTATCAGATGATTCAAGGAGGGTAGAGTAGGGGAGAGTCTAGCAAGGGTTATTTTGGGGATCATAGTAGTGGTATGGGGTTTGGGATAAATGAGAGAGTGGATGTAGAGGATATATTGATAGATGTATAGGCTGAGAATTAGGGTAGTGCATTGGAAATGCTAAATTAGAAGTGATAAATATATAGACCCATAAGTACATTGAAAGTATATAGATGCATAAAGGAGGTAAGTATATGTAGATTAAAGATATTGATAGAGGTACAGGATGAGAAATAGGGTAGTGCATTGGATATGCTTTTTCAGGAGAAAAGTAACAAACACACAGATCCAAGTACATGGAAGGTACATAGATGCACAATGGCAGCGAGTACATGTAGACCAAAGATGCACCATATAAACTCCAGTTTTCAAGTGTTATTGTACTTTAATTTTTTTTTTTACAACATAATTATTCTACATGTTCATACAAAGCAATACACAAAGATAGGTACATATCTATAGTGAAAATAAATGCTTATATACAGAGGGATATGCAGTAAATTTCTGTTTGCATATGGTTCTTAAGTGGGGAAGAGCCAATTCTTGAGTAGTTTTCTGAAGATAAGGTGGCCGACGGTGGATCTTATGTTGGGGGGTAAAGAGTTCCATAGTTTGGCTGCTTGAACAGAGAAGGATGTGCCACCCATGGTTTTTTTCTTGTATCTTGGGATTTTGAGGCGAGGTGCCCCTTTAGAGCGGAGGTTCCTTTGTTGAATGTGTTTGGTGATTTTATTCCTGATGAAAAGCAGTCCCATTCCATGTATTGCTTTGTGGGTGATACAAAGCAGCTTGAACATGGATCTTCTGGCAACCAGTAACCAATGCAGGGCTTTCAAGGCAGGTGAGATGTGGTCTCGCGGTTTGATATGCAAGAGTAGTCTGGCAGCCGAGTTCTGAATCCGTTGTAGTCTTTTCATGGTTGTTAAAGGTGATCCGTGGTAGAGGCTATTGGCGTAATCGAGTTTGGACAGAACAAGGGAGATGGTAGCTTGGACCTTGTGTGGAAATCCCAAATGAGGGAAAATTCGTCGCAGTGTTTTTATAGTGACAAAGCTTGATCTTGCTAGTTTGTCCACTTGGGCATTCATCGATAGCTTGGAGTCCATGGTCATTCCGAGGTTTCTTACTTCCTTCGATACTTTAGGCGGTGATCCCAGTTCATCAGGCCAGGCGGCAAGCGGGTCATAATGTTTCCAATCGCCACACGTGAGTATTTCCGTTTTGGAAGCATTCAATTTGAGATGGCTCCAAGTCATCCACTGATCCACGGCTCTGAGACTACTGAAAATTGGGGATTTTTCAATGTCTTTAGGGCATTCCAGCTGAAGGAGTATTTGCATGTCATCTGCATAGTTATAGCACGTGAGGTGAAATTGATTGATCAGTACCGGTAATGACTTTATGTAGATGTTGAAAAGCATGGGCGAGATGATAGCGCTTTGAGGGACCCCTGATTTTGTGGAGTATGGTTTGGACGAGAAAGGTGGGGTATGGATGACATTAGTTCCGTTTTGAAGGTAGGACGCGATCCAGTCTAGAGCAGTTCCCTCTATGCCGGCTTCATAGAGTCTTTGTTTCAGAGTGTCATAGTCAACTGTGTCAAAGGCAGCCGAGAGGTCCAAGAGGAGTAGCTCAGCAACCCCGTTGCGGTCTACTGTATTCTTCAGGTCATCCCAGATGGCAAGGAGGGCAGATTCAGTGCCTCTATCCGGACGGAATCCTGTTTGGAAGTCTGAAAGTATGTCATTCTCTTCAATGAATTGTGACATCTGGGCGAACACTGCTCTTTCTATCAGTTTGCCCAGGAAAGGTCCATTTGAAATGGGTCTGTAGTTGTCAGGGTTCAGCGGGTCCAAGTTTGTTTTCTTCAGTAAAGGGCGCATGTGTGACTTTTTGAGTTCTTCTGGAAATATTCCGGTAGTTAAGCAATCGTTGATTCTTCTTACTGGAGTGGCAGCAGAGGTTGTTAAAAGAATTGTCTTGAACGTTTGTGGTGGACACGGGTCAGAAGGGCTGCCGACAGGCCTGCTTGCTTTGACCAGGTCCATAAATTCATCGTGTGAGTTGTGTTGGAAGGAACGGAGAGGCTGGGTTAGAGTATTCTTGGATTGTTGTTTTGTACAAGGGTTAGTGCTGGCGCTTTGTTTCCGTTTTAAGTATGAGTCCAATGTGTCTGCTTTGTCTGTGTAATGATTTGCCAGTTTGTCTGTGAAATCTTGAGTAACAGGATGAGTTCCTTCTAGGCAATTTGGTTTGCGAAATTCATTGAGTATTTTATAGAATTCTTTATTTGCACATTTAGCATTTTGAATTCTGTCTGAATAGTACCTTTTCTTAGCTTTTTTGATAGCTGACTTGTATAATCTGTTAATTTTCTGTAGGTGAAGTCTGTCTTTTTTGGCGTTTGTTTTGAGCCAGGGACGTTGCAGCTTTCTAATTTGTTGTTTTATGTCTTTTATCTCGGTTTCTCCAAGGCGCTTTTTTTCTTTCGTTCGGCTGTGTGGTTTTGAGTGGTATCAGGATGTCAAAAGCTTCCTGTAGCCACTCATAGTTTTTGAACAGAATTTATTGTTTCCAGATTTGTACTGGATGTTAGTTGTGTTTCTAAGTGTTCCAAATTGAGTTTGTTCCACGGACGATAGGTGGATGGATGTAAGGTAGTTTTAGGTGAGTCGCTTAGTGTTGTTTTATGTTGGAAAGCAAGCAAGTGGTGGTCTGACCATGTGACCGGAGTTATAGTTTGAAAGGTAACTAGTTCGGAATTAGCACAAATTACATCTAGGGTATGTCCAGCGATGTGTGTGGGTTTGTGGACAATCTGATGCAGGTTCAGTGCATCTAGGACAGTGATTATTGTTTTTGGATGGGTCATATTGGGTTTGTCAAACCAAATGTTGAGGTCACCCAGAACGCATAGGTTGGAGTGTATTGTTATCAGGTTTGAAACTGTGTCTAGAAGTGCGTCTGGGAATGTCGCCTTGCTAGGTGGAGGTCTGTAAAGGAGCAGGAAGTTACAGGAGGAAGACGGTGTAGGATTGCATCTGGTAAGAAGAGCCTCACAATTCTTTATGGTGATGTTGTCAACTTTAATGATATGTAATGTTTGCCTGAAAACAACAGCTAGACCACCTCCTTTTTTGCCTATACGATTTTGGGTGATCGTTTGATAGCCTAGAGGAACGGCTTCATGCAGGACTGGAGCCATATCATCTCCCAACCATGATTGAGTTATGAATAGTATGTCTGGTTTTGCATCTGTGAGAAGGTCGTAGATGTGATGTTTGTTTTTAGAGAGGGATCGCACATTTATTAGTAGACAGTTTAGAGAATGGGCTTTGGCGATAGTGAAACTTTGTTTTGTAGAAGAGTAATCAGTATTGTGTGGGTTTGTAGCAGGTGTGTTTTTAGTGCCGGCATCAGCTGTATTAGGATAGCAATCGTTTATCTGTTCTGTATCATGTTCCTCATCCAGCATGCTAAGAAGGCATTTTGATGGGTCTGCGTGTGTATGTGGTGGAGAAGGTGTTTGAGAGTGAGTTGGTGTGCTGTGTTGTTTTCGTGGTGTAACATTGTTGTGCAGTAGACATGGGGAAGCGAAGTTGTGAGGTGTGGCACGTCGCTTATATTGTTTGCGTGTGTTTAGGGCGGAAGGTGTAGGAGTCAGGGGTGGTGGTGCAGCATGTGGGTCATGTAGTAAGTTTCTAAATTGTCCAATGGATGAGAGGCGGTTAGAAGAGAGTTGCTGTATGTGTGTTAGGTGTGGTGGAAGAGAGAAAGCTTGGCATTGGAGTTTGGTCCTTTGTGTGGTTTGAAAGGTGGGTGTATGTTTGTATTTTGTGATGGTAGGTATTATGCGCTTGAAGATCTTGTTGTGCTGGTGTGTGTGATATGTTTTGTTTTTGAGGAGTAGTGAAAAGGGGTGCTGGTGTACTTGTTTCATGCAATGGATTTGTTTGTATAGTATTGTTTGTGAGAGGAGGTTGTAAGGTAGAGAGGCTGGTGATGTGTTTATGAGTAGAGTGTATGTTGTGTGTAGGAGGGAATGAAGTAGAGGTAAAAGTGTTGGTCTTAGACTGGTTTGTTGCAAGAGTTAAAAAGTATGGTGTCATGCAGTGTATGTGTTGTGCGTTTGTGTTATTATGGTAGAAGGAAGAGGAGGGTGTTGGTTGGACAAATGATGGAAGGCTGATTATATGTTTGTTAATGATAAAAGGTGGTCTGTTAGGAGTAATTAGAGCAGGGAGCGTGTGACTGGATGGGATGTAGTTATGTATAGTGTTGAATGGCGCTGTGTTAGTGATGAGTGGATTGGTTAGTGGTATAGGATAGAGTTGTGTATTGTTTGTAGGTGATGGTGGGTATGTGTGGTAGTTGGGATAGAAGGGTGTATAGATGTGGTTTGGTTGGTTTTGCAGTGTATGCTGGTACATTGATTTGTGCATAGGGTTGTGTGTGGTGTACATTTGGTGCGAGTGTGTTACTATGTTTGTGGATGTGGATGGTGTGGGCTGTGTATGACTGTATGGGTAAATGGGCAGCAATTCTGGCCCCATTCCATACCAGTCTCAAACAGGCAACTGCCCTTAGCCTCGACGCCCAGGCTGAGATGCCCTAAGCTTTGGCCTTTTATAGCCCTATTAATCAGGTGACAGCTTCAGCCAATGGGAACCCTAGCCCTAACACTATCCAATCACAACCGCAGCCCTAATTTCCAGAACCAATAGGAGACCATGACCTTACAGCCAATATGAGCCCTAGTCCAAGCACTCAATCAGGTTCAAAAATCCTAATCTCAATGTCCAATAGAGGCCCTAGCAGTAGTCCCAACTCCAATGCCAGCAACCAATGACACAGGAAGCCCTAGTCCCTACTTCCAATAGAAAGCCTAACCCTACTCTTAGTCCCACACCTAGTCCAGCAACCAATCACACCAGAAGCCCTAATCGCTACTTCCAATTAAAGGCCTAACCCTACCCCCAACCCTAGTCCCAACAACCAATCACACAGGAAGCCCTAGTCCCCACTTCCAATAGAAAGCCTAACCCTAGCCCTAGTCCCATACCTACATTGATTGAGTCACAGACCCAGAAACCAATGAGAACCCTCAAATACCCAACCAATGAGGACACTAACCCTAATCCTATAGAAACACCAGCTACAACCACAAATCAGTGCACACAGGTACCAACCAATAGCAGACTATATAAAGTCCCAGCGACCTCAGACAAGGTTTGCTGGCCAGGGAGTTGGAAGCTGCTCCTCTATTCAGAAATCTCCTAGGAGACAGACAGGCTCAAACCACACTTTGAACATCTGCAGGTAAGGGCCTAACAAACTGTGTGTCTTGCTGCTGTGTCAGGGCTGCGCACCAAGCGACCGCACCACAGCCACCAATCCAGGGTATTGCACGCTCCGGAGCCCACAATATGTCTCAGCTGAGTGTTTCAGGACTCAGCCGAGTCTTATAGGTGGGTAGGATTTGTAGATGTGGCAGGATTAATGAAGGATTTATTAGCGGGCTACGGGAGCTTCGCTAAGGCGCATCCGCCATGTTGGACCGCCAAGCTATGCCCCCACTACTAAGCCTATTGACCCATGAACAGTCACAGTTTACAGTGGATGATGACACAAGCCAATAAAAAGTATGGGCGGAGAGTGGGCGGAGCATCAAGTAACTAACTCAATACAGCATTGCTCGCAGAGCAGCGCATGCGCTGCCCAGGCTCGACCTAAAAGTAGAATAAAAATAAGCATAATCGAACCCTATTTCCATCTCCTACCAAATCTTCTGCGGATTGGAATAGTGATGCATATTTTTTCTATTCCCCAACCTCTTCACAGCTCTCCTTTGAGAATCTCGCCAATAGATTTTCTCTCAACCTTAAAGATGTATGGGCGCCTACCATGCCAAAACGTTATAACACTTTGGAAGCACAGGAGCATCTGTAATATTGAAGACACTTTAGCTAAGGACAGTGGTGAGGCCTCTTGTACTGCTGTTACCTGGTCTATTAGAGATGGGGAAAGAAGCATTCTTAACTTCTCACCAGTGTTGCCATTCGTGGCTGCAATCAACTGGGTTCTTGGGTGAGGTCCAGTCCTCCCTGATGAACATGTCATTCGATGGAATTCGCTTGTTCAGGGACAAGGCTGATTCTGCCGCAGAAGACACGCTGCGACACACCTGGACGCCTGCTCGGCGGAGGGCTGCGGGGGCGGTGAGGTGAGGCTGCTTGTGGCGTGTCTGGGAATGTGGAGTTGGCTGCTCCTAGGTCAAATCCTGCCGGTGTCTAGGCGGCCGGATCGGGCCGTGGGGATAGATGTGGGCCGTGCTGATCGCCCAGGCCCTGTCACGGAGTGGCCCCCACTCCCGGCCCTCCCTGGAGGGCTTTGAGGACAACAGTGGTGAGAGAAGCCCCGGGGATGGGGCGGAGGGCGGCTTCACACTGTGCCCGAATCGGGAGACAAGACTGTTGCTGGGTGGTGGCGCCGTCTGGCTGTCGCCTTCCGCGGGCCAACACACTACCTTGGTGGGTCGCGGCGCGGCCGATGTAGAGCTGCCTTGGGCCCGCGGATGAGTGGGTGGTGGAGGCGCCCCCCACTTGAAGTGCCACGAGACCGCGAGGGGCACCCCGGATCCACCTTGTTTCGCGCGGCATAGGGGGCCTCGGCGGCCGGATCGGGCCGCTGCGTGCGTGCCCACCTACCCCAGCAGGAGGTGCATTTGGAACTGTGTTGCCCGAGTGAATCCGGCAAAATATCAAGTGCTGGACGCACGTTGGGCCCGGGCCGCAGGGATATTCGACTGGCCCCTATTGAGACCTGGGGATAGATTTGGAACTGACCTTTCCCCTTCCCCCCCTCACTACTTCTCCTCTCCTCCTGGCTCTTTCCTGGTGCAGCTGTGGTTTGGTGAGGGGGTACTCCGGACTTTAGACCGGTATCTGGCCTGACATTGGGACCTCCCGGCTGGCAGCAGAGTCTGGGTACCTGTTCCTGTCTGGCCATTTCCACCAATAACATACGGATATCTTCAGTGACTTGCCTACTGGGACAGTGTCTGATTGGGGGTGTGTGTGTAGGTGCCCGCTAGGGGAGGTGGGGAAGCCCAGCTTGCAGAAGCAGTCGGACTTGGTGCGATGCAGCTTGCGGGTGCAGCGCTCTCTCCTGGCTGACCCCCGTGTAAACCTGCCAAAGAGATCGAACCAGTGCCATTGTCCTGCGCTAATTGTGGGGTGTTGGGTCGCTTTTTGGCTCTACACCCAGAAGACCTCCTAGTCCATACATATACATAATGGCTAAAGGTAAGCCACCGGGCACTTCATCCAAGCAAAGCACAATAAATATACTGGCGCGGGGTCCCAGGTACCGGCTCAGGGTGTCCAGGAGGCGGGTATGCCGGATAATGCGGCGCTGCTTGCAGCGACTACACAGTCTCTGTAAATGCTTGAGGCCAAGATAGGCGCTGTGGGCTCGGACGTTATGCTGCTCAGGCAAGAGCTTAGAAATGCTGTGCAACGCATTGCTGAATCAGAATCCCGGATCTCAACGGTGGAAGACACAGTAAACACCCTCCAAAAGAAAGTATCTACCCTAGAGATATGTGAATATACAGCATTGATGATGTGTACTGTACTGGAAAAACGTTAATAAAATAAATTTAAAAAACCCTAGAGACACTCACAAAGGGCCTGGCGACGCACGTAGACGATGCAGAAGGGCGCACTCGTAGGAATAACCTCCGGTTCGTTGGATTTCCCAAGGGCTGTGAGGGTGGCAGCGTGGAGGACTTCGTCAAATGGCTTACAGAATGGCTCCTGCCTAACACAGTCTCTCCATGCTTTATAATTGAGCGAGCACATCGGGCATTGCTGCAGAAGACCCCGCCAGGTGCCCGCCCAAAACCAATCATAGCGAGGCTCCTTAATTACAAGGACAGAGATGTCATATTGCAGCAAGCCAGACTTAAAGCTACCCTTTTGTTTGCCTCTCACCAGATCATGATCTTTCCAGACTGTACCAAACTGGTACAACAGCGCCGACAGTCTTTTGTGGAGGCCAAGGCTCATCTTCGTGGCCTCAAGATCCAGTACTCCCTGCTGTTTCCGGCACGCCGGAGTGCGTCTTACCAGTCACGCATGCACTTCTTCGAGACACCAGAGGAGGTGTTTCACTGGACAGATGAGGTCGTGAAACTTAGGCCACATACTTCGCCAGGACTTGAATCTGACTCCTCATCCAGGGGACCCGGCCGTGGATCCCCTGGGGCGACTGGCAAGCAGCGCCGCCGATCGCACTCCAAGAGAAGAAAACAAGTTACTTACCTGTAACTTTGGTTCTCCAGTATTGGAAGCTTTCATAGATTCCCATGCTTGGAATCATTCCCCGTCGTCGAGATGGGAGCCTCGGTAAATATATAAACAGTAGTAAATAACCATTACAAAAGAGAAACAGGCCTAGGCCTAATCCCATTTTGTAGTCAGACCATGTCTTTGTAAAAGAGACCAAAAAAGAACCATAAGCCAATCAGAGCAGCCTCACCCTCTAGAACCTTGGTGAAAGAACCTCAGCTCCTCAGATTTTCGTATACGTTGTGAAAAAAATAACAGAGAGAAGCAGAGCTTTCCCAGGGGAGGAGGGTGGGTCGCATGGGAATCTATGAAAGCTTCCAATACTGGAGAACCAAAGTTACAGGTAAGTAACTTGTTTTCTTACTCCAGTATTGGAGCTTTCATAGATTCCCATGCTTGGAATCAGAGTAGCTAGCAGTAAGCATACACATTTTCCTTAAGACATTACTTGTCTGAGAAACATTGTTTAAATACATTTTTAAAACAGCCAAAGGCAGAGATAAGTTAGTGCATCTATAAACAAGAGAAAATGTGTATAAAGCACAGAAAAGAAGGAAGGAGGGTAGCAAGGGAAAGCTCACCACTTATTGGAAGAGGTTCCTCAGGACTGCCTGTCCCACCGCCGCGTCGTCTTGGAGTGATGCATCCAGGCAGTAGTGCTTCGTAAAGGTGTGAGTGCTGCTCCAAGTTGCAGCCCTACAAATGTCCTTGATCTGGACACCAGCAAACAAGGCGGCTGAAGCTGCCATAGATCTTGTCGAATGTGCCCGGACATTACCCTCCAGGGATTTGCCCGCTGCTGTGTGACAATATCGAATAGCGCTCACAACCCACCGAGATATCCCCTGTTTGGAAATGGGAAACCCCTTGCAGGGAGCGCTGTATGATACAAAAAGTTGAGAAGACTTGCGGAAGGACTTTGTTCGGTCGAGGTAGAACTTCAAACATCTTTGCAGATCCAGAGAGTGAAGAGCTCTCTCAGCCGGCGAAGTAGGCTGAGGAAAAAAAGCTTTAAGGATCACTGGTTTGTTGAGATGAAAAGAAGAAGGTACTTTAGGAATAAACTTAGGATTAGTTCTCATGATGACGGTATTTCTCTTGAACTGAAGGAAGGGTTCCTGAATTGTAAGAGCCTGTAATTCTCCTATTCTCCTGGCTGAAGTGAGGGCCAGCAACAGAGCCACCTTCCAGGAGAGGAACTTGAGATCTGTTCGATGAATCGGTTCGAATGGATGTCTCATAAGTTGAGAAAGAACTAAATTTAATTGCCACATAGGCGGTGGAGGCTTCACTGGCGGAAACACCGTGAAGAGGCCCTTAAGAAACTGTTTGACAATTCTGCTTGACCAAAGAGAAGGCCCAGAGGACGTACGTCGAAAGCGAGAAATTGCTGCTAAGTGTACCTTAATGGAGGAATGAGCCAAACCTGCCTTAGCCAAGGACAGGAAATAAGGAAGGACCTGGTGTGGTTGCGATAAGAAAGGATCCAAACTGTTGCTTAGACACCATATGCTGAAACGCTTCCATTTTAAGCGGTAGGTCCTGTTCGTGGAAGGAGCTCTCGCCTGCGAAAGAACATCCTTAATCTCTTCTGGAAGATTTAAGTGAAGAAATTCCCGCTGCTCAGGAGCCATGCTGAGAGCTGTAACGAGCGAGAATCTGGGTGCAGTATCTGGCCCTGAGACATTGTGAGGAGGTGTGGAACTGGTTGCAGTGGAAGAGGATGGTCCAAGGAGAGAAGGTAGAGTTCGGTGAACCAAAACTGTCTCGGCCAGGCAGGAGCTATCAGGATCATCTTGCACCGCTCCGTTTTCATTTTCTTGAGTAACTTGGGAATTAGCGGAATGGGGGGAAAGGCGTAGACAAATGCGCCTGACCAGGCTATCGAAAGCGCATTCCCCAGAGACCCTCGATGGTGTAGCTTGCTGGCGTAAAACTGGCATTTCCTGTTCTCTGGTGTGGCAAACAGGTCTATGGAAGGTCTGCCCCACCAGCGAAAAACCCCTTCCAGCGTTGTCTGATCCAGTTCCCACTCGTGGGTGACCGACTTCAGCCTGCTGAGCCTGTCCGCTTTGTCGTTGAGCACTCCTGGCAAATGTTCTGCTTTCAGAGAAATTCCATGAAGGATAGCCCACTCCCAGATCATTTGGGCTTCTTGTGACAAGGGTAGGGACCTGGTGCCGCCCTCCTTGTTGATGTAGTGCATGGCTGTGGTGTTGTCCGTCCGGACAAGTACCGACAAACCTTGCAACCTTGGAAGGAAAGCTTGAAGAGCTAGACGAATCGCTGTTAACTCTAAGAGGTTGATGTGAAGGAGGCGATGTTCTGGAAGCCAGTGACCACTGACCTGCAGATCCTGCAATACTGCGCCCCAGCCCTCTAGTGACGCATCCGTAGTTACCACTTGAGGTGTTGGAGTGCTTACGAAGGATAGACCTCGGGACAAATGCTTTTCTTTTGTCCACCATAGAATGGCCTGGGGCATGTCCTGAGTGATCAGAAGCTTGTCGTTGAAGGATCCGCTCACCTGTTTCCACTGCAAGTCCAGGAGCTCCTGCAGGGGGCGCATTCGCAATCTGCAGTGAGGTATCAAGGGAATGCAGGAGGACATCATCTGTAGAGGTGAACAGAAAGATACTTTTTTCTTCGTACCAGATGGGCCATTGAGATTAGATTTCTTTGTCGCTCTAGAGAGGGAAAAACCTTGCTGAGAGATGCGTTTAAAAACGCTCCAAGAAACTGAACCTTTTTTGAAGGGCGAAGAGAAGACTTGGTGCTGTTGAGAGTCAAGCCCAGATTGGAGAAGAGGCAGGTGCAAGAGGCGACCGCCTCCGCTGCTGCCTCCCTGGACGGGGCCTTTAGTAACCAGTCGTCCAGGTAGGGAAAGACTTGGAAATGATGCTTCCTGAGAAAAGCTGCTACCGGTGCTAGCACCTTGGAGAAGACTCTCGGAGCCGAGCGAAGGCCAAACGGAAGCACCTTGAACTGGAAATGGCTCTTGGCGACTGTAAACCGAAGAAACCTCCTGTGGGCCGGATGGATGGGTATGTGGAAATATGCATCCTCGAGATCGAGAGTGGCCATAAAATCCCCAGTGTTGAGAAGACGCAGAATGTCCTGGAGAGACACCATCCGAAAGGATTGTTTTGTGAGATAAGTGTTGAGCTCCCTGAGGTCGAGAATAGGACGCCATTTGTCCAACGTCTTTTTTTTACCAGGAAAAACCTGGAATAGAAACCCTTGTCCCTCTGGGATAAAGGGACTGGCTCTACTGCCCCCTTGATCAGCAGTTGATGAACTTCGAGCCGAAGGAGACGCAGATGTTTCATGGGGGTGGCGGTAGGGGCTCTGGATGGTGGTAGATGTATGAACTCCAGGGTGTGGCCACTCTGAATGATGTTTAGGACCCAACGGTCTGTTGTAATCCGTTGCCAGTTGCGTAGGTAACGAGACACCCTGCCTCCTACAGATGTCTTGGAGGAGGGGGGAACAGCGCAAAGAGCCAGGTCGCCGCTATTGCCTCTTAGAGGCGTCCCGTCCCTGACGATTCTGTTTTCCCCTAAAGTTTGATCTGGAGAAAGACGATGTCTGGCCTTGTTTCTGGTTGTAAGAAGGCCGGTAAGATTGGGATGCGGGAGCATAAGAGGAATATCGCTGTTGTTGGTAGGATCTTCTGTATGAAGGAGCACCCCTGCCTCTAGCTCCACGAAAAGGGACTTTCCGGTATTGAAGGGTCCCCAATGACCTAGCCGTCTCAGTGTCTTTTTTAATGTCCTGGAGGGCATCATCTATGTGCTTGCCGAACAACGCTTCACCATCAAAGGGGAGGTCCAGGATCCTATTCTGAACCTCTGGCCGGAACCACGTTGCCTTTAGCCAACCCTGTAGACGAAGCACAGCCGCCCCTGCCAGGGAGCGGAAAGCTGTCGTAGCGATGTCCATCGCACAGTCGATCTCCGCTGATGTCAATTCCCCTTCAAGTAAGATTTTCTTTGCTTCAGACTTGGCAGTATCAGGCAACTGGTCAAGATAAGGCAAAAGGTCGCACCACATTTGGCGGTCGTATCGTCCAAGTATCGCTATTGCGTTCGCCGCCCTAATCACCAGACTTGCCATAGAGGAAAATTGTTTCCCTGCATTGTCTAGGCGCCTGCCTTACTTGTCCGGTGGTGTGGTCAGAGGTGCTGAAGGATTCTTCGATTTCCTCTGAGCTGCCTGGGAAATGACTGAATCTGGTTGACCAGTCAAAGAAGCTGGGCTGTCGTCTGAGGCTTTATACTTTTTGTCTAGCCGTGGTAAGACTGGGACCACCGTAGCTGGATTTTTCATGGTCCTTATCCCTTCTTCCCACACATGAGATACTATGGGAATGGAGCGTACCATCCTCTTACTCGGCTCCTTAAAATCATAGAGAAAGCACTCCGTCTGAACTGAGGGCATAGGAAGTTCGAAACGTAGCGAAGCCCTCTCCATTAACTTGTGAAAACCCCCAATGTCAGCAGGAGGGGAATCCACTGGGGCAGGAGCTGGAGAAGCGGGATCAGGGATCACATAATCATCCCACTCTTCTCCATGATCCGGCTGCACAAGTTCACCTTCTTCCTCCTCAGAGGAAACATCCTGGAGTTGAGGAACTGCCTCCGTTGGAATTTGTGTAAGTGGCTGAGCAGATGGAGGTGGTGAAACCATCACCATGGCTTGAGGAGTATGCACAGGCTGTGGTAAGAGAATAGGTTGCGGAGGATGTGAAGAAAACCTCCGACGATAGTCGAGAAGCATCCCCTGCAAGTCCGTTAAAAGAGAGGTGGGGACAGATACCATCTGTTGCTGAACGTTCTCCTGGTCTGGAAATTGTTGTTGATTAGTCCGTTCATGATAGTAATCACCCTCAGAATCAGTGTCCTGACATTTGACCAGAAGTTGAGAGGGGCTGTTAGCATAGCCAAATTGGCTGTCATTACCATCCGAGTCCTCTTCCTCCTCCAACAATAATGCAGGTGGTAAGGGATCCACCTTCCTGGGAGACAGCCTCTCCGGCGCAATCTCTTTCCTCTTAATGGAAATTGAAAGTTTCCCCGTCGACGTGGAGGTAAAAACCGTCGTCGACGGCATCGTCGACGGAAGCACCGTCGACGAGAATGTAGTTGGAACCAGCGACGGAAGCATCGACGACGAGCTGATAGTCGACGAAACGATGGGCGTCGTCGAACCTGTCGTCGACGAGATAAGCAGCACCCCTGCTGACGTTGTCGTTACTGTCGTGGCAGTCATCGACACTCTCGTCGTCGACGCCACAGTGGTCGAAGGAACCGTAGCCGAAATCTTCGTCGACACCATCGTCGACGTTGCTGTAGAAGTGCTAGTCGATGAGCCCGTCGACACTGGAAAAAGAGACGAAGTCGACACAGGAGCACCCTTAGCCTGCGATTTTGACGCTTTCGTCGACGAGGGCTGTGCATTGACGACGAATGACAACTTTTGTCAGAAGATTGCGAAGAGGGCTTTTTCAATGATTTCTCTTTGCCTGGGACAGTCGCAGATGAAGATAACAGTCCTTCCTGCTCCTTTACACCGCAGTGAGGAGATTTGATAGAACTCTGGTCCTCAGACTCCTTCGGGGTCTTTTTTGAGGCCTTAGAGGGGTGACCCAGAGATGATGAAGGGGAACCCCTACCCCTCTTGACTGACCTTCTGGATGAGACGGCGGAAGAAGACTCCTCACTGTCACTGGACACTGTCTCTTTCCTCGACTTTAACTTGTGAAGCCAGGTAAGTAAACGACCCTCACGATCCCGGAGAGTCTTAGTCGAGAAGGTGCGGCAAATCTTGCACTCCGCAGCCTTGTGGTCCGGGTATAGGCAATATATGCAGTCTTTATGCCTATTCTCCACATAAAGCCTCTTTTGCCACAAGTGGCACAAGACTTAAACAACGCCTTCTTTTCCTTTTCAGACATCTCACCAAGAAAAAACTGAAGTAAACAGCTGAAAAATATTAGAAATAGTTGAAATAGAGCAAAGCTCAAGGAGACTCCCTTCTGCACAACGTGCGGTAGAAAATCTGAGGAGCTGAGGTTCTTTCACCAAGGTTCTAGAGGGTGAGGCTGCTCTGATTGGCTTATGGTTCTTTTTTGGTCTCTTTTACAAAAAGACATGGTCTGACTACAAAATGGGATTAGGCCTAGGCCGGTTTCTCTTTTGTAATGGTTATTTACTACTGTTTATATATTTACCGAGGCTCCCATCTCGACGACGGGGAATGATTCCAAGCATGGGAATCTATGAAAGCTCCAATACTGGAGTAAGATCTAAAACTCGCAGCAAGTCCCGTAGACGATTGGCGGAGGACCAGCCGGAGCCCGCAGCATCTTAATCAATGCTCCTCTGAGGACAACATAAAAACTTTCACAACTCAGATGTCTAAAATACTCGGGCTACAATTGTACATATGTTCTTCTGCTACTAGACGTTATTATGTGCAGGGGACTCTTATTGGGGATCCATTGGCTGAATGTTGCTTCTACTTCTCGTTTGGGATGGGAGACAAATCATGCTGCGTTAGATACTTCAATGTTTATGAGGTATTGGGGTGGTTGGGAGGGTGCGAGGGCTATTGGGAAATTTCTGTTCAGTTCTAGTGCCATAGTTAGCCATTACACACGTAGTTTCCGGGTCGATCAGATCACCCAGGTACATACTTCCATTCCTATACTCCACAGCCAGTCATGACATCTAATTTGAGGGGCACCAGTCACCAAGAACTTCGGATTATTAGCTGGAATGTCCGTGGCCTCCTGGACAAGATTAAACGGGGAGCCGTACTCCGACAGGCTAAACGCTATAAAACAGAAGTCTTACTCCTACAAGAAGCTCACTTGCTGGGCACTAAGACACCTTGCCTGGCAAGATTTGGATTTGTTCAGACCTTTCACTCTGGGTTCACTAGGGGGTTCCGTGGAGTAGCAATCCTCATCCACCGTAGTGTTCCATTTGTTTACTCCAAGACGTGGTCTGACCCACAGGGCAGATTCATAGTGATTACTGAAACATTATATGGCGAACCCCTCGTACTGGGCAGTGTGTATGCCCCTCCTACCTTAGCTTGAAATCTCGTAGAGCGCTTGACAACGCTTTGGAGCGAGATCCCATCTGGCCTGACGATAGCAGGGGGGACTGGAACGATGTACTATGCCCAGAGCGAGATAGATGGCGCAGCGTGGAGCGACTAACGGCTATGCGAGAGTCAAAACTTTTGCCCTTGATTGAAGGGATGGGGTGGGTCGACTCCTGGAGGACTCTACACCCCACGGAACAAGAATACACGTACTTCTCGGGGGTACATGAATCCTTCTCCTGCATAGATTACATATTTATTTCTGCATCCCACATCCACAGACTACAATCTGCAGAAATTCTGCCTCGAGGTCTGTCTGACCACTCACCAATCTCATTACAACTCAGCCTCGACCATGAACGCTCACCGTTCCGCTGGCGGCTCTCGCCGTGGCTGCTGCAGTACGAACAATATAAGCTACATCTCCATACGTCCATCACTGATTATTTTTCACATAACACAGGCACAGTCGAATCCCCTACAGTTTTATGGGAAGCCATAAAACCTACACCTAGGGGGCGGACATAACATTTTGTGCCGCGCGGCGTCAACGCCGCAAGAAGCTACTACAGAACGAGGCGCTGCTGATTGAGTTGGAGCGTAGAAGCAGGGAGGAGGACGGAGGCACTGCGCGCAGACAGCTGCTTAGCACACAGCAAAAACATGCCAGCGAGCTACTAGACGAAGCTAGACTCTGCTGGCTCGCCACCAGTAGCCGGATTTACCAGTGGGGTGACAAATCCAGCACCTTACTTCACCGCCCTTGTCAACAGACACTACGCCCACAAATTCTTCCAGGTATACGTGGCCTGGACGGGAAGATACTTACAGACCCATCACAAATTGCAGCTGGCTTTGCCACATACTTTTCAGACCTCTATGCCCCTCGAGAGACCCTACACGCCAACACTATTCATACGTTCCTTGCAGACCTGCCCCCGCGGACCCTTTCTGATTCGGTACGAGAGGCCCTCGACCCTCCCCTGTCGGCAGAGGAGATCCAACAAGCATTGATGGATCAGAACTCGGGCAAGGCACCCAGCCCAAATGGTTTCCCCTGTCAGTTCCTTAAAAAATACCAATCTCAACTGATGGTGCCATATCTGGCGGCCATTAATGCCGCTGTGGAGGAGGGCTGCCTTCCTCCGGACTGGAGGCATGCAGAGATAGTGATTTTCTTAAAGCTGGGCCGACCGCCTGAACTCCACTCTTCATATCGCCCGTTTTCTCTCCTCAATGTCGAAGCCAAACTCCTGGCTAAGGCAATCGCTAACCGCCTAGTCCCACATATTACAGACCTGATTCACCCTGACCAGGCTGGCTATATGCCCAATCGTGCCACACGGCACAATATTCGCCGTGCTATTGCTGCTGTAAATCAACTCGATGGACCCGCTGCCCTCCTCCTAGCAGATATCGAAAAGGCGTTCGATTCCCTCAGCTGGACCTATCTCTTCGCTTTGTTTAGCCGCCTGAATATCGGTCCTCGTCTTCTCTCCTTAATACATTTGCTGGTATACTGACATCACAGCTTCAGTTCGCGTAGCTAATTCCATCTCGGGAAGCTTTGCCATTGGGCGGGGAACTTGTCAGGGATGCCCCCTTTCCCCATATTTATTCGCGCTGGCTATGGAGCAACTGGCGGCGTGGGTGAGAATAGATGCTCAGATTTATGGCTTTCAGTGGTCGCGGGAAGTCTCGGACCGTAGAGCGCTCTATGCGGACGATGTGCTGTTCTTGCTCACGCAGCCCAATAGAACTGGCCCACGCCTGCTCAGGATTATGCACATTTTTGGTGAAACCTCTGGCCTCTACATGAATCTAGGTAAATCCTTTTTGTGGCCCTTGCGTGGAGATCAGTTGGGCGGATGGTCGTGGGAGGTGACGGTGGTCCCCAATGGATTCAAGTATTTAGGGGTGTCCCTCTCCGATTCTCAGTCCATCTCATGGGACAGGAATCTGGCCCCACTGTGGACACAGACGGGGGACCAGGTGCGCTCATGGTTGCATCTACCTCTGTCCCGGTTTGGCAGATCTGCCATATTTAAAATGGTCTCATTGCCTCGGCTGTTACACCAGCTGCAGAATCACCCATACCCGATACGGCCCTCGTGGTTCAGGCAACTAAATGCAATCCTCGCTCGGTTTCTTTGGGGGGGGGGCGGCGCGAGTGGCATTGAGGACCTGCTTCCAGTCTACCTACTGTGGTGGAATGGCCACTCCAGACATCCAGGCCTATCATGCGGCATCACATTTGCTCATCCTCAATGACTGGTGGTACGGAGATAGAAGGGATCCTGCATATGCAGTCGAGTGTTGGCTGATGGATGCAATGCCGATACATATGGTCCTATATTCAGGCCCGATCCTTGAAGGGCTGCCGCCCGCGACCAGGACAGTTTTTACAACCTGGAAGCGGGTACTACGCACAATGGGATGGTGGGGTAAATTGACCAAAGAAACCCCTCTATGGCATAACGGCCTGTTGCCACAGCTGGCGCAGTTGCCCGGGTTTCGGGGCTGGGAGTATATTGGGTTTGACACAATGGGGGCGGTCATGCATGGTCGAAACCTGAAGTCATTTCAGGAAATTCAGACAGAATACGCCGTGCCCCGTTCGCAATTCTACAGATACCTCCAATTCCGACATGCCTTCTCCCCGTATCTAACTCAGCAAGCAGACATACCGGACTTAAACCCAGTAGAAGCTAAGGTCTTTATGGTGGATCTGGGAGACCATAAAATAACTAAAATATATCGAACCATTCTGAATAATAGCCCCACTACACTAAACAAAACTCAAGACGCGTGGAAGATAGACCTCGGCCCATTGGATGAGGATTATTGGGTGGAGGCGGAGTCCCCAAACAGCGCGGCGATCGCGGCCTGCTTGAGACTTATTCAATTTAAATACCTTCTTCGGGTCTACTTTACTAGATATAGGCTTTGGCGTGCTGGGCTTGCCGCCTCCCCCCATTGCCTGCGTTATGGGGCTGCCGAGGGCACCTTCATACATATGGTATGGCAGTGTACAACTTTACTAAGGTTTTGGAGGGGGGTGACCACTTGCCTTTCGGAGGTCCTAGGATGGGATATCCCACTTTCACCACGCCGGACTATGCTCCACATTACTGAGGGACTAGGTGGCAACCGATACAAGCATCACTTGTTGTTTCTAGGCCTCACACTAGCTAAAAGTGATATTGCCAGGGTGTGGAAGGATGAGTATCCGCCTTCTGTCGCAATATGGAAAAAGGGCCTAGATTTTTCTATGGGTCTGGAAATACCGGTTTTTAAGGCGAGGGGATGGCCCCAGAAACATCCTAAAATATGGAAGAGGTGGGCAGACTATAGAGGGCTTTACCTGGAACCTATTCCTCCAGTTTCTGCCATTGAGGGACTGCCGATATGATTGCTTTGTATCAGGACTCAGATCTTGAGCATAATTGTCTTCACATTGGAGGGCCTGGACCTATGTATCTCAGATTTCTTTACTTCTTCTGTAAGCTTAATATGGCACTTTTGTTTGTTTTAAAAAGTTGTATTCAAACATTCATATATCAAAAATGGTTTAACTGTAACGATGAAAATGTTGAGATCAGTATTATTAACAATTACTGTGCGTTTCTGGCACCCCTGGCGGAGCCAGATCTGTACCGACTTTCAACAATAAACTATGTTATGAAAAAAAAAAAAATAGGCTTAGTAATCCCGCCTTGTCTCATTTTGTAACCTCCCATGGCGACACCCCCTGGTACATGTGTAGTTACTGGGAAGGCTTTAATTACAGCCTCTGAGCACTATTTTTAGGTCGAGCCTAGCAGCGCGCATGCGCTGCTGTGGGAGGCTTCTTGTGGCTTCTCCGGCTTCTCCGTGTGGGTCTGACTCCTCCCACACATTTGATTGGCTGTTGCGTGTGTCTTTCAATAATGAAAGCACGCAAATGGCTAAAGGCGGGCGCATGTCCCACCTCTTTTCTAATGTTCACTCCCACGGCGGTTTGCTCTCGGGAGCGAGCAGCAGCGCGCAGGGTGGCAGCTATAATTCACTGGGTAACAACAATAGTAATTAGCGCAATAAAGCCACAAGACTGGCAGCAAGCGCTATAATAAAACAGCAAAATAACGTAATTATTATTGCTTTAAATTACTATGAATTAGCTCCGAAGTGTAAAAATAAAAACCGTGTTCACTCTTTTTTCTGTAAAACAAGTTTTTGTTCCAAAACCTGCTATGGTGGATGCCATGTCCCACAGGTTGAAATTCAACCTACAAAAACCCACCAGGTCCTGTGCGATTCGTCAGAAGTCCCACGGGACATATGCGAAGCGCTCACATGGGCATCACATTGGGGCTCCAGTCGTGTTTTATTTGCACACGTCAGCTGTCGCGTCTTGCGGTTTGTTTTCACAGATACTGCGGAATGCGGCATATGGGCCTGAAAGGTTTGGGGGATCTGTTTGGGGTCCGGCTTTGTAGGGCGCCTGGGGGTGGTTTGCAGGAGAGGGTGTGGGGGTCGATACCTCTCTTTGAAGATGGAATCGCACTGGTCCTTTTAGATTGAACGGCAACAGTTGGCGGCTATCGCGCAATTAATTATTAAAACTCCACTCTTGCGGGTTCTTCCCCACCCGGCCTGCAACAGATACCTCATTATATTTGCTAAAACTACGGTCCGGTGATTTAGCGCTTGGCTATTACAGTGGGCCTTCAAGCACTGTATAAAAACAACTCGTCATGCCCACGGCATTATTTTCCTAATTTCTGCTTAAATGCCTTCTCTAGCTTGTTGTGGCCTCTCCCTTCAGACTGCATGGACAGCAGGCCGCCTAGCAATGGTATGTGCTGGCTGGGGTTGCTGGCTGACCGGTCGCATCAGTAGCTCGCAGCCAGGCTGGGGCAGATAATGACGAGTAAACACAGGCACTGCCCAGGACAGATGATGGGGAGATTGTGGCAGACACTGCATACTAGCGGGGGGCCCGTGGACACAAATGCGGAGTAGCAGGAGGGGCTGTATTGCAAGGGTGGGCGGGAACATTTCTAAAGGTCAAATGGGAAGGATAAGTTACTTACCTGTAATCCTAGTTCTCTTCCAGGGGTATCAGTCATAAGCACTGAATATTCCCGCCCATGCGCGGGGACCCCGGAAATAATAAAATTATATATGAACAACATATATATATACAGCAATATATACATATATCATTTTTTCTCATACCAATGCAGCCCCCATATAGGAGGCTAAACAATGCAATAATATAATAAATACTTGTGCAAACACAATGAATATATGAGCCACAGTAGGGCAAGTATTACTTGAGCTCTTTTTAATGAGTAAAACTCATGAAAACTGCAAAAAGAGCAGGCATTGTTAGCCTACAGGCTGCATTGTAAGCCAATAGCATAGAAAATGAAAGCAATTGTACAAAAATTGGCACCGTGCCTTTAAGGCAGCCATGATCCCTAGCTTCTCATCATGCCTCAGGAGTGACAGTTAGGTCAGTTCTTTCCGGCTCCTTCAGTCAGGACCCTGGATTCCACAGCTCTGTCCTTTTTGACTTTTTTGTCAAAATTATCTAAACCTTTTAAGGTTTTCTACTTTTCACTCGACATCTTTTTGTCTTTGGAGTGAAGTGTAACCAGTTTTTTGGCAGAAAGTGTTTTTATTTCTGTCAGAATGCCTTCACTTTTTGACCCTTGCCCCTCCTGTGGCAAGAAGGCCAAGACTGACACACATTCTGTGTGTATCCTCTGCCTCCCTGACTCTCACTCTCCAGAGAACTGTCCACATTGTAAAAAATTGTCCAGAAGAACTCTCAAGGATAGAGAGAATTCGGTTATATGGACTCTCTGAAAGAGGTAGGTCTCCTGTGAAGCAGAAGAAAAAGAGACCATGATCGACGCCTAGGAGCAAGATACCGATCTGTTCACCTTCGGCGTCGGGCTCGGCGTCGAACCTACCGCCGGCGAAGAAGCAGATGTCGTCTTCGAAGTTTTCCGCGGTGCACTCGCATCGTTCAACTCCAAGACCGAAGACGGCGGCTTCAACGTCGAGTCAGTTAAAAGACCCTCCGTTGGCGTCAACTAGGCGACGATCAACGTCGAGGAACAGGTCTCCGTCAGCGTTGGCCAACCGTCCGACGTCGAGACAGGACGATCCGTCTCCGCACATCCTTGAGCGGTCGACGTCGAGGCACAAGTCTCCGTCAAGATCTGTACATAGGTCATCGACGTCGAGGCATAAAACGCCGGAGGGGCGGTAGGGAAGGCGGTTTGGGAGGCAGAGGCTTGGACAACCAAGCTCTCGGGGGTGGGATGTTGGGAGAGAAACAAGGGGTCGCCCGGAGCAGGGCGATGGCGTCGGGCCACGTTCCTATCCACAGGAGCCCCTGTGGTGGGCTTGGACCAGGCGCCCAAAGAACGTCAGTGAGTGCATCATTAAACGGCAGCACAGTCTCCGAGGAGGAAGCTGCCGGCTGAAGCACTTCCGTCAGGAGATTAGTCCTGACAGCCACAGTAGGCAATTGGAGATGTAAGGCTCCAGCTGCTCTACGCAACACCGTTGCGAAATTAGCTCCCTCCTCCGTAGCCACGGGAGGAGACAGCATGCCAGTGTCAGGGGAGGTGTCTAGACCACTGGCATCCCCAAGTTCCTCAGCCCAGTCCTCATCATACTCACACTGTTGTGTGAGAGGGTCTTCGGACCCCTCCCAGCTCTCTTGGTCCTCCTCAGGTTCAAAATATGGAGGAGAAGGGACATTTGGGACCCAAGGTCTCATCGGCGCCGGAGCCGGCGTCGAGCGACGTCGGTCCGGCTCCATGTTCGGAGCCGGAGAGAGCCGGGGACCGATGCCGTCCGGAGCCCCGGACGGCGTCAGGAACGGCACCGGGGACGTCGGCGGAGGCGTGATTAGGTCAACCGGCGTCGATGGGGGTTGCGGTACCACCGGAGCCGGGATCGAGGCCGGAGCCAAGGCCGGGATGAAGGCTGGTGGGACAGGCGGCGCCGGGACCGGAGTCGACGGCGACGCTGGAGCAACCCCATCAGGGCCCGCAGGCGCATTGGAGGGACCTTGAGGCCCGAAGAGGCGGGCCATGGCCGACAGGAATTCCTGTATTTCGGCCGGAGTCGCCCCCGAACCCGGAAAGGACGGGTAATGCGGGGCGGCTCCATAGGCATGTCCGGGGCCGCGGGGACGGTGCCTACTGGGGCCTCAGCCGAGTCGCGAGACCGGCGAGGCGAAGTCTTAGAGCGATGACGCTTCTTAGACTTTTTGTGCTTCGACTTACCCGAGGAGCTCGAAGACTTGGACTCTGACGACCGGCGGGGACTCCGCGACCGGCCCCTCGACCTCTCCCGGGACCGGGGCTTGGTGCGGCGCGGAGCCGACTGCCGGACCTCGAGTAGCTTTCGAGACCGCTCTCGCAAAGCCTTCGGGTGAAGTTTCCGGCAGTCAGGGCACGACTTCGTGTCGTGGTCTCGGCCGAGACAGAAGAGACACTCCAGATGCGGGTCTGTGATCGACATCATTCGACCACAGGCGTCGCATGGCTTGAAGCCGGGCATCCCTACGACACCTAGGAGTCGATGAAGACTCGAAAAGAAACAGTGAAAAATTCACAAAAAGTTAGTCAAAAATTGACTAGGGCACTGCTCTTCCCGGATCTGCGCTTACTGGCGCGGAAAAAGAAGAACTGACGTCAGCGCGCAGGGGCGGCGTCTAAGTACTGCCTGCGACGTCATCCCGGCGATCACGACGCCGACGAGGGACGCGGAGCCGCACGACGCCGCCTACCGACGCGCAAGGGTACTGCTACGCAAAAACTTTCCGGATCCAGCCTGACGCCTGGGGATATTCTAAGGTAAGGAATCTGTCACTAAATTGTCTCTTTCAGATATATTTCCACCTGGCCCCTTCTGTGGCACAGCATTGAAAGCGTCAGTTTGTTTTAATTTATTTTATGTGTGCTTGCCAATTGTATGTGTGGTCGGATGTTTGTCACAGACAACTGTGGGGGAGGAGGTAGCTTAAAACCAAACTTGGGGGGGGGGAGGGGGTGAAACACAGCAACTGGTGCTTCAAACTGCATAGGCGCAGGGAGGCTGAACAAACATTGGGTGGTGATTAAGGGCGCAAGAAAATGCATGTGTGAAAGGAATTTGGAAAAACTGTTGATTTAATGAAAAACCAACGCAACAACTCCCCCAAAAGCCCCCCCCCTCGCCCAATCAAGGAAGCAATTAAGACAGACTCAGTCAAGAGTGAACCTCAAGCTGAGCCATTCTGAGGGGAGACAATGCGATTCATCAATAGGAGTGCAGCACTGTAAAAGTGAGTGGGCGTGGCCTGAATTTATGTCACCTCCGTCGTGAAAATACCAGTGTGCAGTAATCTCACTCTTTACAGTATAGGTCCAAGGTGTGATGCTTGTCACGAGTGAGGCCTGGGGCGTGAGCCTTGAGTGAGTAACCACTGGTGACGCTGAGCAGTGGCTGAGAACATCACAAGACCTGACAAGTGGGAGGGCGTTAGGATCAACTTCCCACGAGTGCTGCAGGCTTATTTACCACTATTTCATTTTTAAATGGAGGGCGATTAAATACAAAGTGGACATTTACATGCAAACAGGAGCCGACGTTTAAGTGAAAATGAGGGGCATTTTGGGGCTAATGAGTAGGTTCACTGCAGTCATTCTATTTACCTGTAAACCATAGCATTGTTTGGTATCCGTTATTAATATTTTCTTTACAATTCTAGATAGACATTTAGCCTTGGGGACACTTTTATGTAAAATGCACTTAGAAGTTTAAGGGAAAGAAACTTCAGGATAATGTGCTGCATGGCTAAATACTTATAAGGTCCCAAAGGCACAACACTTCCAGTAGGGCATTTTCGAGGCCCCGCTATATCTTTAATTATGGCAGTGCGCCTTCCTTTTATAATGTCTCCACGGCGGGCTCGCAGGGTAACTTTCACTTTGTCAAACGCTGTTGCTCAGTGAGACACAGCACTTACAGCACCGCACTTTATCGTTAATTATGGCAGCCCCGCCTTTCTTTTATTCACAATGGCGTGGCTTGCAGGGCTTCTTTCCCTTTGCCAAACGCTGTTGCAGGCAGGACGCGCTCAGTGAGACAGACAGACACAGCACTTCCAGCACGGCATGCCCTATGCCGTGCTTTATCTTTAATTATTGCGCCCCATCCTTTCTTTTATTTTCCAGAGCGCAGCTGCAGGGTGACTTTCACTTAGCCAAATGCAGGCCCCATAACCGAGGCACACCAATGAAGACTGCAACTCCTTCTGCTGCTTTGGAGCGCTGTCGGAGTGCCGCGCACCACTTCACAGCGGTCACGTCAGCATTGCAGCGCTGGCCCCGTCCTCGAGGCACACCAACATCGCCCGTATCAGCCGTACTATATAAATACAGGTATTACGGGGCCCGAGCGATCTCGACTGCCGGCCCTTGCGCCTACCTGGGTAGTGGAGGGAGGAGACCCGGTTTATTGACATTCCGACCTCTCCTATTATTAAACAACGTTCCCAACACTGGAAGAGGTGACTGGGATACTTTAAACAAAATTACCGTAAAGGCTCTAAAACGAGCCCTGCTGATTTTTTTGCGCTCTGCTGTATCTGTGAAAGTGCGTATCCTGTCACTGACGTAAGGTAACTTTTTTTTTTTCTTCAAGCAGCATATTACTCTTGTTTTTGTCTGTTTCTTAGACATAATAAATAAATACATCAGTATCTTAAGCATTGTATGTCTGTCAGTGGCTGCACAGTGTAACCCGATCCTCTCAGCAGTGCTTTCAGCACACACTTACTCTGCCTTTCCCCTCCCTCTGACTACCCATGGTCCCAAAAAAACAGGTACTACCGGCCAGGGCGATCTCCATTACCGGCCCTTGCGCCTACCTGGGTAGCGGAGGTAGGAGACCCGGTTTATTGACATTCCGACCTCTCCGAGATTGTTAAACAACGTTCCTAACACTGGAAGAGGTGACTGGGATACTTTTAGCAGGATTACCGTAAAGGATCTAAAACGAGCCCTGCTGATTTTTTTTACCCACTGCTTAGTTATCGGTGAAAATGCTATCCTGTCACAAACGTAATGTTATATATATATTTATTCTTTTACTTCAGACAGCATATTACTATTGTTTTATATGTGCTTCTGGCCTCTGCTCACTCAGGCGGCTGTTTGGTCACTAACAAGTAACCTCAGGTTATATGCATGAAGAGTCACTGAAAAGATTTACAAATCTCTAAACATTTTTTGAGCCGCGATAAACAGGCTTTGTTTAGGAGAGTGCAGACACTTACCAGTAAGTACATGGTTAAACATGGAAGGAAAGAAAGCAGAAGAAACCTGAAACTGCAAAAAAATACAACTTTTACGTGCTTTTTTGCAGCTGCGCCACAGGCGGCTGCTGCTTATGTGAAGAGCTGCCTTTGCTGATGCACTGGAACTGTTAAATTAAACGATACGATTTTCTGTTCCAAACTCAGTGTGCTCAGAAAATTCAGAGATAAGCATCACTTTTGGAGTAGGATTGCCACATAATATCATGGTTACGGTCCGGCCATTTAACAAATCAATTAATTCTGGGATTTGTAGTTTTGTTTTCATTTAATTTCGAGTAATGAATTTTGAATAATTCCCCAAAATTTGGTACAATGTCCGTTGGCTCTCTATTATATGCAGACGATGTTGCAATATTCGATCTAACGCCTATTGGCCTGCAACGTCGGCTAGATGCCCTAAGTAAATATGCAGAGGCTCACTTCTTGAAAATTAATATCGCAAAAAGCAAGATTTTGGTATTTCGTAAGAAGGGGCTTAGAATAAGGAGATGTCTAAGATGGATGCTTGGTTATGAAAAACTGGAACTGGTTGACTCGTACCTATATCTAGGGAAGGTTTTTTCCAAAACTGGCAGAGATTTGGAGCATATTAAACACTGTTAGTAAAGCTGTCTCCCAGGCAAGTGCACTAAATAGATTCTATAAAACTTGCGGGAGATGCCATTTTGGCCATGTTTCATCTGTTTTTAAGGTCAAAATCCCTCCCTCGTTAATATATGCTGCCGAGGTGCTGGACATGAACTATTGGCTTTCTTTCGATAAGGCGGAAGGGCGAATCCTGCGTCAAATTTGCAATTTAAACTCTTTGGCAGCCCCACATGTACTGCGCCTCGAATTTGGATTAGTCTCGTCCTTTACCCTATCCCTGGCTGCGGTTCTTAGGTGGGGTAACTCCCTCCATTTGGGGGAGGAGGGTACACTTAGGGCTGCCCTGAGAATAGACATTTTTGACACGCTAAAAGAACAATCAACGTTTTTTAGGTCCTTTGTATGTGCAAATGATACATTCGGTCTTAGTTTTAATTCCGTTTCTCCTATGTCCAAATTTGTACTGAAACAATTTCTAAAGAAGTCTAGATGCCCTATCAGTTTGGCGAGAGACGCGGCCTCCAGCCAGTCCAGGTACGAGGCGGTCAGAGGGAGTGCTTTGGGGAACAAACCACAGCCTTATTTAACTTGGAATATCCCTCACGGGATTAGAAGGCTCATACTCCTACTGAGATTTAATTTGCTGCCTCTAAGAGATGTCACTGGTATCTGGGATAAAACACCTAGAGAGAAGAGAATTTGTGAATTGTGCCAGCTGCAAATCCAAGATCTAGATCATGTGTTATTTGTATGCTCAAAGCTGCAAAGTGCCAGGCGAATGCTTTTAAAGCCAGTTTTTATTAAATTTAATATCCACTCTGCCCAGGAGGCACGATCTTTGGTTCTGTCCCCTCCGAATGAAATGGTTTGTTTTAAGATATATCAATCTTTTAAAACACTTCTGCCTATTTATGAGGAATTTTCTTTTGAATGCCTCATGTATTTATAGCACTATTTGCACATCTCTCAATATGTCGATAAAAGAATTTTATTGGTCGGTTACTTGACTGTATCATGTATTTTTAGCATTATTTGCACACCTTTTAGTATGTTTGATATAAGAATTTTTATAGCAATGTATAAGGATGAATTTTGTATTGTACGTAAAGTTTGTCTCTTTTTTTAATCTGATGGTGTGTTTTTGTGGACTTCCGTAGGAGTTCCATAACAAAATAAATAAATGGAATTGAATAATTGTGCTGCTGTCAGTGAGCATGATCTGGACAGCAGATGTGAACAGGCACTGTGGTTATTGGGGTGCCTGTGTGGGACAGGGATGGTGAGAGATCAGGGAACTGCCCTAGCCTAGTTGCCTAGCTCACCATTTCCTTCATCCAACACTGTTACTTTTAGTTAGTGAAACTTTGCATTCTAGGACCTGTAGTTTCGCTTTTCACATGGAAGGTGTCTTTTTTATTCTATTTGTATATCATACACGTTACCTTTAAATTGCGTCAGAGCATCTATTTTTTTTGTTTTGTTTAGGGAACAATGGTGCAGGCCACCAACTTGGAGGCCTGAAAGTCCCAGCACGCTGCTGGCCCAGATCCCAAATTAGCTTCATATGTTACATATGTGATGTGGGACCACATGACAAAAAAGCCTGCCCCATTCCTGAGAGTCACTCTGCTTCTTGACTAGCAGTTTTGTGACTGGTGTGACAGACAGCGAGAGAGTGGGAGGAAAGACCAGAAGAGAGGACAATGCGGTGAGAAAAATGGGGGAAAGGCGATTGAGTGTGTGATCACACAGGGGCCATCGGAATTATGCAATTTTGCAAACACGGCGTTTTCTGCATAGTTATGGATTTTCTGGAGTTGGCATACAATTCATCATCTGCTGAATAACCAGCAGATGTATTATAAACTATAATTTAGTAAATCCTGCCGCATAATTTGGTTCTCCTTTGCCGCGTAATTCCAGTGGTCCTGAATAAAACAGTGTTCATGCACTATGCAAGAGCCAGAACTACTGCTAACAAACGCATTTAATAATTTAAAATTGTGAAAAGTGAACTTTGAAAACTGAACACCTGTGAAGCAGCCTCCATCAGAGTATGGGCAGGGATAGGTAGGGAGAGAACTGACGACTTCAGCTAAAGTTTCAAGCAATGAATTTCCAGCTAAAGTTTTCTAGTGTGATTTCGAGCAATTCACTTGGTTGATCTGTTATGTTTAATTAGTAATGTTATAGGAACATCTATCTGAGTGAAAGCTTTGCTGTATAAGGCTTCACTGTTAGGTCCACATAACCCGAGAGATAGCTCAGTTTTCTGTGGCCTGAGCCTGTGGTATACTGGCGCAGTTTGAGATTGTAATTTCTTTGCCACCTAATGGAAGCTCTGCAGTCCGGACCTGTACGATCCGTGTAGAATAAGCCATAGATATCTCAACTGTTCATTGCCAAAGCCTACAGGGTTTATCACCTGAGGTATAGGTCTGCTGTTTAAAGCAACTAACCAAAGATCTGGGTAACCTGTGAGTGGTCTTTTAAAGGCAAAACCTGTACGCACTCTGTTACTCAAGAGGTAACTGTGCTGTGTAAGGCCTGAGCCTGTAGTGTTTGTATATACTGTTATCACAATGATAGCTCTGCTGTGTGAGGCCTGTAACGTTTGTATATACTGTTACCTGGGGGATAGCTCTGCCGTGGGAGGTCTGTAGTGTTTGTACATAGTGTTACTCAAAGAATAGCTCTGCTGTGAAGCATGGGCATGTAGCATTTCTATGTTGTGTTATCGCAGGGATAGGTCTGCTGTGAGGCCTGTGCCTGTAGCATTTGAATATAGTTTTACTCCAGGGATAACTCTGCTGTGTGAGGCCTGTAGCATTTGTATAACCTAAGATACATATGCTGTTTAAAAGCTAACTCTTGTAAGATCTGTGTAATTTGAGGGATAGCTCTGCTGTGTGAGGCCTGAGCCTGTAGTGTTTATGAAACCTAAAATATATGTCTGCTTCTTGAAAGCTGTTATCACAAGGATAGCCCTCCTGTGGGAGGCCTGTAGTGTTTGTACATAGTGTTACTCAAAGGATAGCTCTGCTGTGAAGTATGAGCATGTAGCATTTCTATGTAGTATTATCGCAGGGATAGCTCTGCTGTGAGGACGGGAGCCTATAGTGTTTGTATATAGTGTTACCCCACGGATAGCTCTACTGTGTTAGGCCTGAGCCTGTAGCATTTGTATAACCTAAGATACATATGCTGTTTAAAAGCTAACTCTTGTAAGATCTGTGTAATTTGAGGGATAGCTCTGCTGTGTGAGGCCTGAGCCTGTAGTGTTTATGAAACCTAAAATATATGTCTGCTTCTTGAAAGCTGACTGTTATAAGATCTGTGTAACTTGAGGGATAGATCTGCTGCAGGAGATCTGAGCCTGTAAGTTCTTGGTCACCCAAAGCATAGCTGTGGTGTGAGATGAATGAGCTTGTAAGGGATAGCGCAGCTGTCTAAATTCAGTGCCTCGTGTACTGTGTAAACATGGCAACAAGCCCCTTAAAATCCCATGTTTGCCTATTTTCTTTTGCTGTTTGTGAGAGCAACAAATCTCAGAGTGTGGTGTGCGTGATATTACATCTATTCAATTGACCATTTGCTCTTCTCAAACTGCCAGCCCTTTGAGGGACTCCAGCCTTAGGGGAATATGTGGGCTGTTGTAGCCCACACTTATGCCTCTTTCTGCAGCATGGACCCAAGCAACTCTGCCGTCAAGTTTTAAACCCAGTTAGCCTTCTTTGCGTCAGTTGCTAGCATATGGAACATAAGGAATTTGCAGTCATACCACTCTTTCAAAAAGAGAATAAAGAAATAAGTTACTTACCTGTAACTGCACTTCTCCGGTATTGGAATCTTTCATAGATTTGCATGCTTGAATCATTCCCCGTCGTCGAGATGGGAGTCCCCGGTATATTTATAAAAGTAATGTCATAATAGACACAGAAGTTAAAGGCCACAGGCCTCATTATTTAGGAACATATCCAAGTCCTTATTTAAAAAGGGACCAAACTTAAGAAGCAACCAATCAGCTGACACCACCCTCTAGAACCTTCCTGAAAGGAGCTCCAGTCCCTCAGATTTTCATAAGCACCGTGTGTACAAAAAGAAACAACTGAGGTTCAAGTGAGCCCTTCCAAGGGAGGTGGGTGGGTTGCATGTGAATCTATGAAAGATTCCAATACTGGAGAACTACAGTTACAGATAAGTAACTTATTTCTTACTCCAGTATTGGAACTTTCATAGATTCACATGCTTGAATCAGAATAAAAAGCAGTATTTAGCACATATCATTATATATATCAACCATACATATACGAATAGTTAATAACTTTCTTGAGAATACAAATATATACATATATATACACATATATATATATATATATATATATGTACATACATATATAATATCAAATGTATACTCTTCAATATTGGCAAAAGAAAGGAAAAAAGAGAAATGTGCATTAGAAAGGTTGGTGGGAAGGAAGGAAGGCTCACCTTTACTGAAACAGATGCACAAGTTACTAACTTGTGTAACGATATATCTGTAAGAGACAGTAGTTAGTGACAGATTCCTTACTTAGAATATCCCCAGGCGTCAGGCTGGATCCGGAAAGTTTTTGCGTAGCAGTACCCTTGCGCGTCAGTAGGCGGCGTCGTGCGGCTCCGCGTCCGTCGTCGGCGTCGTGATCGCCGGGATGACGTCGCGGGCAGTACTTAGGCGCCGCCCCTGCGCGCTGACGTCAGTTCTGTACACGACTTTCCGCGCCAGGAACGCAGAGCCATGCAAGAAGCTGACATAGGTGTCTGAAAAATACTAGGGCCCTGAAAGGGATGTCCTTAACCCTAGAAATCAGTTCGCAGAACGGGGAGGATGGGTGGGGCGGTAAGGAATCTGTCACTAACTACTGTCTCTTACAGATATATCGTTACACAAGTTAGTAACTTGTGCATCTGAAAGAGACACGTTAGTGACAGATTCCTTACCTTAGAATAGATACCCCAGCAATACCAACCCCGGTGGTGGGTCTGCGAACAAAGATCAGACAAGGAAGTCCTGGAGGACAGAACGGCCAAAGAAGCCGTCCCTCCGGACCGGACTGTCAAGGCAGTAATGCTTTGTAAACGTGTGCAGCGAGGCCCACGTAGCTGCCGGACCGATAACCGGCAGCGGAACACCGCGGCCCAAGGCCGTGGTAGCAGCCGTTGCCCTGGTGGAATGGGCACGCAGCCCAACAGGAGGCTCCTTCTTAGCCAAAGAATAGCAGGTCTTGATGCACAAGGTAACCCAGCGGGAGATGGTCCTCTTGTGCACCGCCCGACCTTTTTTGGCGCCCACGTAGTCAACAAAGAGCTGGTCATCCACCCGGAAGTGTTTTGTGCGGTCGATATAGAAGGAGAGCGCACGTTTTGGGTCCAGACGGTGGAGCCTCTCTTCCTCTCTGGAAGGATGCGGAGGCGGAAAGAAGGTGGGCAAAGTGATGGTCTGCCCAATGTGGAAAGCAGTAACCACCTTTGGCAAGAAGGACGGACGCGTCCGAAGAACAACCTTGTCTGGATGAACAGACAGAAAGGGAGGTTTGCAAGATAGAGCCTGGAGCTCACTCACCCGCCGAGCGGAGGTGATGGCCACCAGAAAGGCTGTCTTCAGAGTCAGAAGACGAAGAGGACAGTTATGTAGAGGCTCAAAGGGAGCGCACATTAAAAGGTAAGAACCAAGTTCAAGTCCCACTGAGGCATCACAAACGGAACAGGAGGGAAGAGGTGAGTAATGCCTTTTAAGAACCTGTTAACAACAGGGGACTTGAAAAGGGAGGGCTGATCAGGGAGCCTGAGGAAGGCCGAGATAGCACAAAGATAACCCTTGATGGTACCCAGGGCAGAACCCTGTTGGGCCAGAGAGAGAAGGAACAGAAGGACCTCAGAAAGAGGGGCAGAAAGGGGATTCACAGCCTTTGCTGTGCACCATGCCACACATTTGTTCCACCTGCAGGCGTATACCACCTTAGTGGAGGGACGCCTGGCTGCCAGAATCGCATCACAAACTTCGGGAGGCAAGTCGAAAGGAATCAACTGCCGCCGCTCAATCTCCACGCAAGCAGGTGTAGACTGGACAGGTTCGGGTGGAGGACCGTCCCCTGCTGCTGCGACAGAAGATCCTCCCGAAGAGGCAGACGGATCGGGGGATCTACGCTCATATTGAGTAGCTCGGGATACCAAACTCTTCGAGCCCAGTCCGGAGCCACAAGAATGACTTGGGCCCGGTCGTGCCGAATCTTCTTCAACACTCTGGGTAGAAGTGGTATAGGCGGAAAGGCGTACAACAGACCGCAACTCCACTCGCGACGAAAAGCGTCGCCGAGCGAGTGCCGCCTTGGAAATTTCAACGCGCAGAACTGATGACATTGCGCGTTCTCTTCGGTGGCGAATAGATCTAACCAAGGCTCTCCCCACTGTAGAAAGAGTCCTTGCGCCACTTCCGAGTGAAGACGCCATTCGTGATCCATCATGCACCTGCGGCTGAGGTTCGTCCGCCCTGGCGTTCAGGGAACCTGCCAGGTGTTGAACCATCAGGAACATGCCCTGATGTTCCAGCCATGTCCAGAGGCGCAGAGCCTCCTGACAAAGGGTCCAAGACCCCACCCCGCCTTGTTTGTTGCAGTACCACATGGCGGTGGTGTTGTCTGTGAACACCTGCACTACCTTCCCTTTGACAGAGGGAAGGAATGCCTTGAGTGCAAGTCGGATCGCCCGGAGCTCCAGAAGGTTGATATGGAGCCGGGACTCCGCCGGGAGACCAGAGGCCTCTGATCTCCGCCTCTCCCATGTGACCGCCCCATCCCAGAAGGGACGCGTCCGTCACAACTGTGTGCTCTGGCTGGGGAAGGGAGAGGGATCTGCCCATGACCCATTGCCGGTTCGAGAGCCACCACTGCAACTGTTTTGCAGTCCCCTCCGAGATCTGGACGTGATCGGACAGGTTGCCCTGGTGCTGCGCCCACTGGAACTTCAGGTCCCACTGCAGAGCCCGCATATGCCATCTGGCATGATTGACCAGCAGGATGCAGGAGGCCATGAGGCCCAGCAGCCTCAGGGTCATCCGTACCGAAACCCAGGATAAAGGCTGAAAGATCGGAATCAGAGCCTGAATATCCCGGACTCGCCGTTCGGGAGGATAGGCCCGAAACTGCGTCGTGTCCAGAACTGCTCCGATGAAAAGGAGCTGTGGAGAAGGAATCAGATGCGACTTCGGCACATTGATGGAGAACCCCAGCAAGTGCAGGAGTTCGGCCGTAGTCTGGAGGTGGGAGACGACTGCCTGGGACGAGCCCGCCTTCAGCAGCCAGTCGTCGAGGTAGGGGAAGACTGAAACCCCTGCCCGGCGCAGATGAGCTGCGACCACCGCCATCACTTTCGTGAACACCCGAGGGGCACTGGTAAGGCCAAAGGGGAGCACGGTGAACTGAAAATGCCCGGGGCCTACCGTGAACCGAAGGTACCGCCGGTGGGCCGGCAGGACGGGGATGTGGAAATATGCGTCCTGCAAGTCCAACGCTACCAACCAGTCTCCAGGGTCGAGGGCAGTCAAGACCTGAGCTAGGGTGAGCATCTTGAACTTCTCCTTCCGGAGGAAGCGATTGACGTTCCGGAGGTCCAAGATAGGACGCATGTCCTCCTTGTCCTTTTGGGCACCAGAAAGTAGTGGGAGTAGCAACCACGCCCTACTTCTGGGGTCGGAACACGCTCGATGGCCCTCTTGGTCAAGAGGGCCGTGACTTCCTTCTGCAGAAGTACCAAGTGATCCCCTGACATGCGGTGGAATTGAGGTGGCATGGCTGGGGGGGTGGTCTCGAAGGGGAGGGAGTAGCCCCTTCGGACTATGTCCAAGACCCACCTGTCCGAGGTGATGGTACGCCAGTGGGGAAGGTGATGGCGGACCCTGCCCCCTACTGGCGTGCTGTGCACCTGAAAGGAGGGACTAAGAGGGCTTGGAGGCCGCGGACGGGTTGGAGGTGGTGGCCTGACACGCACGCTGGTTGCCCGATCCGCCACGGCGGAATCCACGTCCTCGGCCACGCGAAGACGCCTGCTGCGCGGGCCGGTGGCTGGGCTGCTGACGTGACGGGGCGCCCCTTCCGTGGCCACGATAGGGGCGAAAAGCAGAAGTCAGCGGAGGGCGTGTAGCAGAAAGGCCCAGGGACTTGGCAGTAGCCCGTGAGTCCTTAAAGCGCTCCAACGCATGGTCTGCTTTGGACCCAAAAAGACCGACTCCATCAAAGGGCATGTCCATGAGAGTATTCTGGACATCCCCTGAAAAACCAGTGGTTCTCAGCCAGGCGAGGCGTCGCAGCGCCACCGTCGTTGCAATAGACCTGCCCAGCGAGTCGGCGGTATCAAGGCCACATCGTATTGTGTATTTGGCCGCATCCCTTCCTTCCGCAATGGCGCGGGAAAGCAGTGTCTGGACCTCCTCAGAACACTGGGGCAAAACAGTCGCCACCGAATCCCACAAGGAGTGGGTATATCGGCCCAAAAGACAAGCGGTGTTGATGGACCGCAAGCCAGCACTGGAGGAAGAAAAACCCTTCTTCCCAAATTGATCCAGGCGTTTGGATTCCCTATCCGGAGGGGCGGTAGGGAAGGCTGTTTGGGAAGCGGAGGCTTGGACAACCAAGCTCTCAGGAGTGGGGTGGACAGAGAGAAACAGGGGTCGCCCGGAGCTGGGCGATGGCGTCGGGACACGTTCCTATCCACAGGAGCCCCTGTGTTGGGCTTGGACCAGGCGCCCAAAAGAACGTCAGTGAGGGCATCGTTAAACGGCAGCACAGTCTCCGTAGAGGAGGCTGCCGGCTGAAGCACCTCTGTCAAGATATTAGTCTTGACCGCCACAGTAGGGAGTTGGAGACGTAAGGCCCCAGCCGCCCTACGCAACACCGTTGCAAAATTGGCTCCCTCCTCCGTAGCCACGGGAGGAGACAGCATGCCAGTGTCAGGGGAAGTATCCAGACCACTGGCATCCCCTAGACCCTCTGTCCAGTCCTCATCGTACTGACACTGTTGTGTCAGAGGGTCATCAGACCCCTCCCAGTCCTCCTGGTCCTCCTCTGGTTCAAAATAAGGAGGAGGGGGGACATTTGGGACCCAAGGTCCCATCGGCGCCGGAACCGGCGTCGAGCGACGTCGGTCCGGGTCCATGTCCGGAGCCGGAAGGAACTGGGGGACGACGCCGCCCGGAGCCCCAGGCGGCGCCGAGAACGGCACCGGAGACATCGGCGTCGGCGGAGGTGTCGTTAGGTCGACCGGCGTCGATGGGGGTTGCGGAGCCGGGATCGAGGCCGGGGCCGGAGCCGGGATCGAGGCTGGAGGCATGGGCGACGCCGGGGCCGTCGGAGCAACCCCATCAGGGCCCGCGGGGCCCGAAGGCGCACCGGAGGGACCTTGAGGCCCGAAGAGGCGGGCCATGGCCGACAGGAATTCCTGTAGTCTGGGCCGGATCCGCCCCGAACCCGGGAAGGACGGGTATTGCGGGGCGACTCCACAGGCATGTCCGGGGCCGCGGGGACGGTGCCGGGAGGGGCCTCAGCCGAGTCGCGAGACCGGCGAGGCGAAGTCCTAGAGCGACGATGCTTTTGGACTTTTGTGCTTGGACTTACCGGACGAAGAAGACTTCGATGCCGACGACCGGTGAGGACTCCGCGATCGACCCCTGGACTTCTCACGCGACCGGGGCTTGCGCGGAGCCGAATGCCGGGCCTCGAGGAGCTTTCGAGACCGCTCTCGCAAAGCTTTCGGGTTGAGGGCCCGGCAGTCGGAACACGACTCCGTGTCGTGGCCTCGGCCGAGGCAGAAGAGACACTCCCGATGCGGGTCTGTGATGGACATTATCCGAGCACAGGCGCCGCAACGTTTAAAACCGGGCATCCCTACGACACCTTGAAGTCGATTCGAAGAAAAACAGTGAAAAAATTCACCCAAAAAGTTAGTCAAAAAATGACTAGGGCACTGCTCTTCCCGGATCTGCGCTTGCTGGCGCGGAAAAAGAAGAACTGACGTCAGCGCGCAGGGGCGGCGCCTAAGTACTGCCCGCGACGTCATCCCGGCGATCACGACGCCGACGACGGACGCGGAGCCGCACGACGCCGCCTACCGACGCGCAAGGGTACTGCTACGCAAAAACTTTCCGGATCCAGCCTGACGCCTGAGGATATTCTAAGGTAAGGAATCTGTCACTAACGTGTCTCTTTCAGATGTCTCAGCACCGCCTGTCCCACCGCAGCGTCTCTCATTGACTCAGAATCTAAGCAATAATGCTTAGTGAATGTATGCGGCGTCATCCAGGTTGCTGCTCTACAAATGTCTGATAGGAACACACCAGCAAACAACGCCATTGAAGTAGACACTGCTCTAGTAGAATGAGCACGAACCTTTGATCGCAGGGGCTGACCTGCTTGTTGGTGACAGAAGAGAATAGCGATTTTAATACAATTGGTTCGTTAAGATGAAAGTCCGAGGGGACTTTAGGGTTACATTTTGGGTTGGTTCGTAGGATCACCCTATCATGTTTGAATTGCAAAAAGGGTTCCTGTATGGCAAAAGCTTGAAGTTCACTAACTCTTCTTGCGGATGTAAGGGCCAGAAGAAGAGCAATCTTCCATGAAAGGAACTTTAAGTCGGCTCTATGTATCGGTTCAAACGGGTGCTTCATAAGCTGAGCAAGCACCGTGTTGAGTTGCCATGTTGGAGGTGGAGACTTCACAGGTGGAAAGGTCCTGAAGAGACCTTTAAGAAACTGTTTTATCAATCTGTTGGATCATAGGGATAGGCTCTCGTATGATCTCCAAAAACGGGAGATAGCAGCCAAGTGAACTTTGATCGAAGCGTGAGCCAAACCTGAATTTGCTAGATGGAGGAGATACGGTAAGACTTCCTCTGGAGATGAATTGAGGGGATGTACCTTAGCAGACCTACACCAGATACAGAATCTCTTCCATTTCAAAGATTAAGCTCTGTTGGTACTGTCCGCTCGAGCACTAGAAAGGATGTCTCTGCACTCCTGAGGAATGTTTAAGTGTCGAAACTCCTGGAACTCAGGAGCCAAGTAGATAATCTCAGAGAACTTGGATCCAGGTGTTGAACCTGTCCCTGGTTCATAGTGAGAAGGGACGAAAACGGCTTCAGAGAAATCGGCGGTCGTAAGGACAGGAGATGGAGTTCCATGAACCAATGCTGGCGAGGCCACGCTGGTTCTATTAGTATTACTTGAAGGGTTCTGCCTTCATCTTCTTCAGCACCCTGGGTAGGAGAGGAATTGGAGAAAAAGCGTAGGCAAATACGCCGGACCATGCTATTGAAAAAGCATTCCCCCAAGATCCCTGTTGGGGATGCCAGCTTGCGAAGCATTGGCATTTGGTGTTATTGCTTGTGGCAAACAGGTCTATTGTTGGTTTGCCCCACTGAGAGAAGATTTGGTTGAGAATACTTTGATTTAACTCCCACTCGTGGCAGGTTGTCCGTAGTCTGCTCAGCAAATCTGCTATGGTATTCTCCTTCCCTGGCACGTACTCCGCTGTCAAAGAAATTTTGTGTATAATTGCCCAGTTCCAAATCCGTTGAGCTTCTTGAGAGAGAGATAGAGCTCCTCCTTGTTTGTTTAAATAGTGCATTGTCGTAGTATTGTCTGTCCTGACAAGCACTAGAGAATTCTTTATTCTGGGTAGGAAAGCTTGTAGAGCTAGAAACACCGCTTTTCGTTCCAGGAGATTTATGTGTAGGCTCAGCTGCGATGGTGGCCACTTGCCACTGATCTGAAGCTCCTGAAACAAGGCTACCCAACCTTCCGGGGAAGCATCTGTTGTTATTACCAGATGAGAGGCTTGCGGAAGGAAAGGTAACCCTTGAGACAGATGGTGAGGATGAGTCCACCAAGATAGCGAGGTCACCATTTGCGGGGTCACTTGGATTAGATCGTCAAATGTTGCATTGATTTGAGCCCATTGGGTGTTAAGAGCTTCCTGAAGAGGACGCATGTGTAGACGCAATGGGGTATCAGAAGAATACAGGAGGACATCATGCCCATCAGAGACTTGTACAGGCGCACACAAAGAGACTTTCTTTTTTGTATGCGCTTTGCCAAGGTCAGAAGTTTGTTGTCTTTCTACTATTGGATAAGCTTTTTTCAGAATAGTATCCAGTATGGCTCCTAGGAATGTAAGATGTTGAGAAGGACGTAGGACTGATTTGTCTGGGTTTAGAGTGAGAAACGTCGTAGACAGGCTTTGGAGGACTCTTTTGCGGAGTTGTAAGAAGGAGCCTTGACTAGCCAGTCATCGAGGTAAGGGAAAACTTGATGATGATGCTGTCTGAGCTATGCAGCTACTGGTGCTAGGCATTTTGTAAAATGCGAGGGGCCGATTTGAGCCCGAAGGGCAACACTCGGAATTGATAATGTCTAGCGGCTACAGAGAATCTGAGAAACTTATCGCGTTTCTTGCGTATGGGTATGTGGAAATATGCGTCCTGAAGGTCTAGGGATGCCATGAAATCGTTTCCATTGAGAAGCTGTAAGACTTCCTGAATGGTGACCATGCAAAATTAATTGTTTCTTGAGGAATTTGTTTAGATTTCTCAAATCTAAAATCGTCCTCCACTTTTTCCACTTCTTGCGCACTAAAAAGAAACGGGAATAAAAACCTTTCCCCCTTAGATGAAAATAAACATTCTATTGCTCCTTTTTTGATCATGGAGACGATTTCCAGCTGTAATAGGTGCAAATGTCTGTGAGCCCGTGGTTGAGGTGTTTTCGGAGGGGATGGCTGTATGAATTCCAGGGAATGGCAGAATTGTTCTAGGTCTAAGACCCAACGATCTGTTGTAATTTGTTTACAATTTTGGAGAAAATGGGAAATTCTGCCTCCTATCTTGGGAGGAGGTGAAGAAATAGTAACCAGCAGTAGTGGGAGGTCATTGGCGTCAGGTAGACTCTTTCTGTTGTCCCGTTTACCCTCGAAAGGAAGATTTATTGTAGGCAGTTCCAGGCTGTTGTCTCTGAGCAAACTGCGTTCTGTACTGCTGGTTGGAGGAGGTATAGGATGGATATCGGTATTGTTGAAAACCTCCACGGTAAGATGACTGACCTTTTCCCCGTGCACTACGAAAAGGCATCCTTTTATACTGGAGGGTACCCAGAGCTTTAGCCGTGTCTGTGTCCTTTTTGATTCCCTGAAGGGCTTCGTCGATATGCTTACCAAATATTTCTTGTCCATCGTAAGGCATATCTAAAATTTTGGTCTGAACTTCAGGTCTGAATGTTGTGGCCTTCATCCATCTCTGGCGCCTTAAGACTGCAACCCCAGCTAACTGGCGGAAACCAGTGGCAGCGATGTCCATTGCACAATCAATTATTTCCGACGCGGACCATTCGCCCTCCAGTAGAACCTTTCTGGGCTCCTCCTGGATATCTGATGGGAGGTCGTTGACATAAGGAGCGATATCCGACCACATTTTGTAGCGCCCCAGCAACGCTAAGGAATTAGACACTCTGACTGTTAACGCAGACATAGTCGAAAAGCGTCTGCCGATATTGTCCAGTCTCCTACCCCCCCTTGTCCAAAGGCGCTGATAGTGGAGCTGATGGATTCTTTGACCTGCACCTGGGAAATCACTGAATCAGGCCTAGGGTGACCTGTGAGACAGGCAGGCGCGTCATCAGGGGCTTTATATTTTTTGTCGAGCCTTGGTAAGACTGGTGGTACTGTGGCTGGGTTCTGCATTATCTTGACTCCCTTGTCCCAGATGTAGTCGATAATGGGCATCGACCTGACCGATTTTTTGAAGGGTTCCTTAAAATCATAAAGGAAATAGTCTTGTTGGTGAGTAGGCATTGGAAGTTCGAAACGCCTGGCTGCTCTCTCCAAGAGGTTGTGAAAGCCCCAGATATCCTCTGGAGGTGAGTCCACTTGTGGCGGGGACGGCGACGCTGGCGGTGGGATAATGTAATCATCCCATTCGTCTTGCTGTAGTTGCACATCTTGTATTTCCCCTTCCTCCTGCTGTTCCTCTTCCTCTTCATCTGTGGATGGAAGTTGCTGTACAGGCACTTGAGGCATAGGAAGGGGTGGAGGGTGACTTTGGACCACAGGTAGTGGTGGAGGCACCAGAGCAGGAGATGGTGTCGACGAAAGAAAGCTCTTTTTATAATCCGCCAACATAAATTGCAAGTCAGTTACAAGAGTGAAGGGAAGACAAACCATTCTTGGCTGCAACTGTTGCTGACGTCGTAGGTCAGAATAGCAATGTTGTTGGTCATAAAATTCTTCATCATCGTCTGAGTCTCCCACATATTTTACATTCAACTTCGAAGGACTTTGTGCAGCTCCAAACAGGCTGTCTTCGTCCGAATCATCCGAATCATCTAAGAGATGAGCTAGTAATAAAGATTGGACCATCCTTGGAGCAGTCAAGGAAGGTGTTTGTCTCTCCCGCTGAAATTATGATTGGAAAAACAATTTTCCTGATCCAGACTTTGGGGTCGTCGAAGAGGTAGTCGACGTAGACGTCGGTACACATATCTTCTTAGAGTCGTCGACGGACACTGATAGCAACATCCCAGTCGAGACTGGCGTGGATGACAACACCGTCATCGACGATGCATCTCTCGTCGACGAGGCTGTCGACGACGTAATGGGAGAAATCGTTGGTAGGCTCGTCGTCGACGCGGGTAACGCGTCGATGAAACACTCGTCGTCACCTTCGTCATCGGGACCTTCGTCGTCAGAATCTTAGAATCCTTGGAAATCTTTATAGTCGAGGACCAAGGAACTTGGCTCGTCGACGAAGACGTCATCGACGATGAAAGTGACGCAGACGAGACTAACCGTGGGCGACGGTAGTCGACAACAATGTTACCTCAATGACGGTCAATGGAGATCATGCTGTCGTCTGCACTACTGTCCGTAGACGGGGCTGAGGAAGGCTTTTTAAAAGCATGTTTGACCTTCGTAGGAGGGTCTGGAGCGGATTGCTGGAAAGGTTTCTTGACAGAAATCGAACTCGGACGTGGAAGAGACAATCTGGAAGGCAGATCTTGCTTTTTAGTACACTCTGAAGACTTTTTGTGCGCCTTCTTTGGCGGTTGCTGCGAGGAATGACCTGGAGAGACGTCCAGGGGTCTTTTTTGGGGCGTCTTGGAGGAGGATCTTGGAGGAACCTTCGCTCTCCTCGGAAGATACAGGGTCCTCCCCGTCTTTAAGCCTCTGCAGCCATAATAAAAGCCTCCCCTCACGGTCCTTTAAAGTCTGATGAAAATGTACAACATAACTTACAGTCCTTAGGTTTATGATCAGGATAAAGGCAATATGCAGCCTCTTCTTCCTGCAGGTACCCCCAGGCCTGAAAAGGCCTTTTTTATGTGTATCTGGCATGGAGAAGTCAGTGGAATTCACCCAGGAAAAGAAATTAGAAGCTGTAAAATACTTTGAGTCTATGAGATAAAAAACTGAGCAGAGCTCAGTGTAGACTCCCTAGCACGACGTGTGGTAGAAAATCTGAGGGACTGGAGCTCCTTTAAGGAAGGTTCTAGATGGTGGTGTCAGCTGATTGGTTGCTTCTTAAGTTTGGTCCTTTGTTTGGTCCTTTGTTAAATAAGGACTTGGATATGTTACTAAATAATGAGGCCTGTGGCCTCTAACTTCAATGTATATTATGACATTACTTTTATAAATATACCGGGGACTCCCATCTCGACGACGGGGATTGATTCAAGCATGTGAATCTATGAAAGTTCCAATACTGGAGTAACTATTGCTTACAAAACTGAAAACAAATCCTGTGGTACGAGCTCGCATTCGTGGCCTTTCAAACAAACCAAACCGTTCTAGTCTAGTAAAATTGCTAAAAATGTATCAAACCAGATTTCAGGCCCAGCAGATTCCTCATAGAGGGATGCCCATAAACTGTAATCTGTGACGACGTATTATCTTCAATGAGAGCTATCCATAAATTGCACATACAGAATCTAAGGAATTAGTCAATACTATGCAGCAATGGGTTATTTCATGAAAGAGAAACTATTTAAAGTTTGAGTCTGTGGGCCTGCAGACACTCAAACCCACCCAGACAATTAACCCACAACGTCTTGTTGAACAATTAAAAGTGCCGCAGATTAAACGCGGGCGAGCCAACAAATTAAGAGGGAGAGCCAGATCCGAGCCAAGGGTCTGGCTCGGATCTTAGAGCCCAGAAAATATTTGCTATGTAAATCATACAGCAAACATCACGTAAAAATATGATAGTCTCTTCAAAATGTAAAAAAGTGTATTTCTTTAAAATGTGGAGGCTTTGACATTAATACTGCACGTTATGGCGCTGCACTGAGAAGTACTTATTAAAAGTGATAGTTTTATACAACTGGTAGCCTGAACTCACATATTTGAAAGTGCCTTCATACACAAAAATGAAGAAAAGAGTTTTGGTGAATTAAAATATTTCCCTCAGATCACACAGTGTAAGCCGCGATATATACAGGGTTTCTGTTTTCACTTTGTACAAAACAGCAGAAAATGGACATTTATTTGTCTTTCCCTTGTCAAGGCTTTGTTTTTACCTCTTGGTGCATTTTTATATATTAATATAATGCAAACTCAACCCGAAGGTATTGGACCACTTTATTTACATAATATGCGCTAGCTACATTTCACAGGGTCACATGCGTTGTTTATAGGCACGGGTGATTTGCCCAGAATCACAGGATGTTGTTGAGCTGAAGCGGAGACTTGAACCTTTCACAGTCAACCAGTCTGACCTTAACACCAGATCTTGGGGATAGGGATTAGGGAGGCAGGCAGAAGCCACATTAAAGCTAGGCTCGCTATGGGCTTGAGGTTCCAACAGGACTACCTCTACCACAGATAACAGTCTTATAAAGGTTTGGGGGAGGGGGTGCCTACAATGAGCCTATATCTCAGCCAACACAATTTTCACACAAGCATCACAAAATATTTCGGAATTTGTAGCTAAAATGGACCCATTGCAGCGGGTCACATTTGAGTTGCTGGTCGCAGTATTGTGTGGCAAAAGGTAGTACTGAGGTGGAACCTTTGCACATGCAGTGTTAGTATGTGTTAAAACGTCAAAATAGCGAAGTAGTTGTGCCACAGAATTTGACCTATAATGCCGCATATTTTGCTTTTTAGGTCGAGCCTGGGCAGCGCATGCGCTGCTCTGTGAGGCATGCTGTATTCAGGTAGGGACTTTAAGCTCCGTCCACTCTCCACCCATATTTTTCATTGGCTTGTGTCATTGTCCACTGTAAACTGTGGCTGTTCATTGGTCAATAGGCTTAGTAGTCCTTCCATAGTACCGCCTTGTCTCATTTTGTAACCTCCCATGGCGACACCCCCTGTTACACGTGCTGATACTCTGTAGGCTTTAATTACAACCTCCGAGCACTATTTTCTCAAATAGCTTTGTCCTGCCTGCTGTTGCAGGCAGGACACGCTTTCGACTAACGTTATTTTTTATAGCATGACCCCTCGAAAGCATTTGCAAAGCAATAGGTCTCACATTTGCAAGAGTTTAAGCTATTGGCATTGTAAATGACAATGCCTTTTATCTGTTTTAAAAACAACATATAAATAAAAGGCATCGTCATTAACAATGCCAATAGCTCAAACTCTCATACATGCGAGACCTATTGCATTGCAAATGCTTGTTGTTTATTTGTTAGGCGCGCAAATCATCCCCGAGGGGATCTCTCAGCGCCATAGCCTCAGGAGACAGCTCGCAATGCAATACAGAGGTTAGAGATTAAACAGCCAGGTCTGAGGAGGCGTGGCTAAGATGGCGCCGAGGTAAGACATGCCTCACCGTCTCTCCTGCCCGCCGCTGGCCTCGAAAGTGCCCCGGGACATACCTAGCGACCCGGCGGGGATAGAATCCCCCGCAGGAGACGCCACTTAGCCTGGGTGTGCAGAGGGTCCAAACGAGGAGCACGAAGGCGGCGCTCACTGGCTCCTGTCGTGATTTCCTGGGTAGTGCAGGCGCTGAGGCACTGCGGAGGACCGCAGCCGCCTGGATGGAGCTGGTGAGGCCGGGGCATCCTGCGATGGATTGAGGTGGGTCCCACAGGTGTCCGACCGAGAACGAAGCAGAGGACAGAGCGGAAGGAGACTAGGCGGCCCTGGACTGAACGCCTGTGCAGCCCTCGCGGAGAAGAGACATCCCGGTCCCTCAGGTGAGGTGCAACCGAGACCGAGGCGGGAGGCCCGGGAGAGGGGGCGGCCTTTCGCAAGCACAGCAGCAGCATGGGCGGCAGCAGCAGGGCCCCATCGCTAAGAGGAGTGGGGGCCCACTCCTTTCCCGACTTCGCCTGGCTGATCGGCTTGATCCCCGCAATGGGAGGGCAGAGCGAGCGGCCCCAGACAGGATGTCTCGAAGGGCCTAAGCGGAGACGGCTAGAACCAGACAAGTCGGGAGGCCTCGAGAGGAGGAGAGGCCTCCAGGGAGCAGTGGCGAAACGCCTGAGAAGCAGCAACAGGGGTCAGGGGTACAGCGGAGTTGCCCCCGCCCTCCAGCAACTTTCAAGGCAGACTGGCCCGATCCTAGCCCCAGCCACAGCGGGCCCAGATAGCCCACAGAAGCACGAGCTTGAGGAGGCCTGCCCTGCCCCACGCATGACAGACAGTGGGTAGAAAGCACACCCACCAGGATACATCCAAGGATGGCATCTAACCGCCCCAAGAAGGATCGCACCCTCAAGGACATGCTCACTCGCCCCTCCACGGGCTCAGCGGGAGACCCAGGCCTACAAACAGAACAAGCAAGGGACCCACCCTACCAGGCCGCCGAGGAACCAGTTACCCGTACCTTTTTGGAAGCACTCTTTATAACCCTCAGAGAAGACCTTCAATCACTTAAGCTAGAACTCTCACAGGGCATCAATGAGGTCCGGAGGGACGTTGACGCTTTAGGGGACCGAGTTGCGGTACTACAGGACAAGGAGGGGGGATCGGGAAGAAAAGACAGAGGCGCTACAACAAGAGGTCGTTAGACTTCGAGAGCAACACGTTGACTTGCAGTCACTCTTGGAGGATCAAGAATATAGGTCCCGGTGGAACAACATTCGAATCAGGGGAGTGAAGTCCAAAGCAGAGGGCAACAACATTTTTGGATACGTCAGAGACCTCTGCGGCCACATCCTCAGTGGGCCCTCGAACACTGGCATTCAGATTGACCGGGCCCACCGTGTGGGCCTACCTAGGCCGAACTAAGCAACGCCCCTGGACATTTTGGTCTGCGTGCATGATTTCCAGGTCAAGGAAGAGATTCTGCGCAAAGCAAGCAACATGCACCCCATCACCTTTCAGGGCCAAACCCCAACCTTTTTTCAGGACTTAGCCGCCCTCACGTTACAGAAATGGAGGGAGTTCCGCCTGGCTACTACTCACCTCCATAGTTAAGGGATAGCCTACTCATGGGGCAACCCTTTTCGCTTAATTTTCCGGTGGGAAGGGAGACTACCAGCTAGGGTCACTGGCAGAGACCTGTCGAGTGCTGGGGCCAGACTCACCAGGGGAGCAATGAGTCCGAGGGCCTCCCCCTCTTCTACACAAAGAGCAATCGATAGGCTGGCAGAGACAGGGAACGCACCAGAGGAGGACCCGACCCGGATGAAAGTGCCAAAGATAGACAAGCCACTCTGGAGGCAGTGCCATCAGCTTTGGCGAAACGGGACTAATCTTGAAACTCCGTGGCACTCTTAAACGCTACATAGAGACTATGGGCTGGGCAGCAGGTGGGGGGTGACTGGATCAATGGCCACAAGTAGGACCCCGTTGACTTGCCCGTTTAGCATTATCTGGCTGCGGGACTGAACGTAAGCATATGTTCTAAGTTTTATGTTACTTTGGTTACCTCGTGTTTCTTATGTTATGTTTGGGGTTTGCACTCACCTTCACATGGGGTTCAAAGACTAATATATAGAGAGACAGCAGTAGTTGCAACAGAATACACGGTGGCCGCTATGCTCCAGGAGTGACGACAATGCAGGGGTCACTTAGCTTCTCCCAACCTCCATCCCAGACACAACACTTAGAATCCTCACACTTAAGGTGAGAGGTCTTAATAATACGATTAAACGCAGGGCGGTACTTGCATACCAAGAGAACTCAGGGATGGACATCTGCCTCCTACAAGAGACCCATCTGCTCGCTGGAGACTGTTTCCGCCTTAGGTCCCGTACCTTTCCCCAACAACGTTTCTCATAGTCTCCCTCCAAGACGGCCAGAGTGGCAATACTGGTAGCGAACTCCTTCCAAGGACGGGTATAACAGAAAGTGGACTAAATTAGAGGTAGACTTCTCATACACCGCTTCACAGTAGCGGGCAGGCCCCTGGTGATAGGCACATTGTACGCCCCGAACGAGGGACAGGAGTCGTTCCTGCGCAAAGCACTAGAGAGGGCAATGAAGACCGACAAGCTAGTACTACTGGGAGGGGACCTCAATTTAGTGTTTGACAACAACCTGGATAGATCAACCCAGAGACACGGACAAGCAGGAGCCCTGTCTGGGGAGGGACATGAATGGCTGAGGGATCTGGTGTGGGAGGATATATGGAGGACTAATCACCCACACTCCAAGGAATATTCCTTCTACTCAAACACACGCAAGACCTATGCTAGACTAGATTACTTCCTAGGGGCGAGGAAAACACGGACGCTCACAAAGGACACCGAAATACATGCAGTGGCGCTCTCAGACCACAGGGCCGTGACAATCTCACTATACCTCCCCCCATCGAACCCCCCCCAGGCATTGGTGCCCACGCTACACCCTGTTTGATCGTCAGGAGGTCAAAACACAGATCCAGTAAGCAATTCAAGACTATTTAACACATAATGACACCCCAGGGGTCTCACTGGCTGTGTTGTGGGAGGCGCTCAAGGCAGTAATTCGGGGCGAGTTAATAGCGATCTCAGCGGCGGATAATATTAGCAAGGAGAAAAGGGAAGACCTTCCAAAACAAATCAGAGTGTAGGAACGTATCCACCAGCGCACAGGCGCCCTAAGAGTATGGCACCAGTTATCGAACACTCGTTCCCAACCAGCAGCCATGGATTTAGACGGAGCGGAATATGCCGCTCTCCGCCTGCGTCACTCCTTTTTACGTAGGCGGGGACAGATGTTGCCGGCAATTGGCCAATAAGCTACGAGCCAAACGACAGGAACAGGGGGTACACAATTCGCTAGACTGCGGGCGACCTCGTAACAGATGACATGGCCATAGCAAACGCCTCCAAAGATTTCTATTCCCACATATATACAGACCAACCACTAGATCCCACTGCCGGAGCACAGTACCTTCACTTGGTGCAAACGACACCCCTTAGCTTGGACCAGGCGGCATCCCTCGACGAGGAGATCGGCATAGAGGAAGTCATATCAGCCATCTCTAGGCTTGAACTCGCAGAATCACCTGGCCCAGAAGGGTACTCCCCAGCTTTTTACAAATCCTTCTGTCCTATCTTAGCGCCTATATTGGTGCAATTATTTAACTCCTTTGCGGACCCGGGGGCGATTCCGGCCTTGATGTGGACGGCCTCCATAATAGTCCTCCCCAAACCAGGCAAAGACAAATCGCACTGCAGCTCGTACAGACCCATCTCCCTCCTAAATATAGACCTGAAACTATTCACGAGTATCATAGCACATAGGGTCAATACATATATGCCCTTTATAGTTGATCCTGATCACGCACGCTTCATCCCCCGGAGACAAACGAGCGTTAATACCAAGTGCATCCTGCATATTATTGAAAAGGACTCCCGTGCTCAAAGGGAATATATGCTGCTAGCGATTGAAGCAGAGAAGGCCTTCGACAGGGTTCACTGGCCTTACCTTGAACACGTCCTCACGCACTTTGGCTTTGGGGAAAGGTGCAAGCCACGAATCCTCAACTGTTACCATGCACCCACTGCGACGGTCAGGCTCATTGCCTGCACCTCCTCGCCCTTTCCGATCAATAGGGGCACACACCAGGGATGCCCTCTGTCCCCCCTACTTTTCGCTCTTTACATGGAGCCATTGGCCCAGAGAATACAAGACCACCCCATAATTACCGGGGTGACATTCGGAGGCGACCACCACTTCATTAGCTTATACGCCAATGACGTCCTCGTGACACTAGATAAACCAACCACAGCCTTGTCGCCTTTTTTCGACAAGCTTGGGTCCTTCGGTCAATAACTATCAAATATTACTCAGACAAATTCGTAACTACTTTGGGAGGTGGAAGAGACTCCAGATCTCGTGGCTGGGAAGGATAGCTGCAACCAAAATGACCACCCTCCACAAGATACTTTATCTCTTTCAAACTCTTCCCTGGACACCACCCAGAGGCATGATAGCCAAACTCAAAACGGAACTTTCACAGTTCATTTGGCAGGGCAGGAAACCGCGCATTAAGAAGACCTTGAGCCACCACCCCCGGAGGCTGGGGGCTTGGGTATACCTGACCTCCATCTCTACTATCCGGCGGTGCAACTATGCTACCTCTCCGAGGTGAGTCGAACTGTGTCCAAGAAACACTGGTTGTTTCAAAACAGGGCGGTAGCCGGGACCTCCCTATGGAAGGTCCCCTTCTTGAAGAACGCGCACAGACCACAGAATCTATATCTATCGCCGATCACGCAGGCAACTATGACAGCCTGGGATCAGACCTCCACGAGGCACGGACTAACTACCTTCCCATCCCCGATGACCCCAATATTCGACAACCCGGACTTCGGGGATGGAGGTGGAGGGGTTCGCAGAATAGAAATAGTTGACCTGCTGCTCTATGGGCCACTTATTTGATACCGAGGGTGTGCTCTCTTCCCCCAAATGCGCGAAGAATATGGGCTCCGGTAATCGGAAAGACTTCATTACCTACAAATACGACATTGGATTGTACATCCACAAAACAAACGCACAGCAGCATCTCACCCACTACGAGAGATGGCTTCTTGCCAAAAGATTCAGATAAAGCGTTAATATCTGAATTATACACATTCTTAATCCAATATAATAAGCATGTACATAATGCTGGGGCAAGTTAGGTGGGAGGATGAGCTAGGGAGGCCATTGAGTACTAAGGAGTGGGGAGTGATATCATACAGAGCCAGACACAGCCAACAGCAAAGCCCATACCGAAACACTCACCAAGGTAGCCACATACTGGTATTATACCCCGGTCAGACATACACAGGGTCAAGCCCACACAAAGCACGAGCTGCTGGCGGGGGTGCAGGATGCGGGGGACACTGACACATCTTGTGGGAATGCCCCCAAATCCAACAGTACTGGTTGCAGGTACTCGACGATATAGATAGGCATCTGGACACCTAGTTGCCACGCTTCCCTGCATACATACTTCTGGGCCTTCCAAATCCCTTAACATACCCTCTGAAATCCAGACGCGAGCGGAAAATAAGCATGGCATTGGAGGCTGCCATTCAAAGCATTCTCAGCCACTGGGGCACATCGCAGACCCCCACACACACACACACTAGCTGGCTTCAAAGGCTATGGCACATCCTGGGTATGGAAAAGATCACAAGGACTCAGGTTGGGAAGGGAGAGGCATTTGGGGATCTGTGGGCCCGTACGTGTCCCTGCTTTCACAGGAATTCAGGGAAGTGACATGTCCAAGATGCCTCAGACTGTTACGTTTACCAGAGACGAATCAACCGCCACCAACCTCAAAATCATTGAGCAAACTCGCCGACTGAACATTTCAAGATTCCTAATGTGGGGGTGCGGGAGGGATGGGAGAGTGGGAGTGCAGGAGGGAGGGGGGGGGGTTCTTTATCCGCCAACACGACATTAGCAACAATAAGTTAGGCCTCATCAGTGGTTAAGTATCTACTGTTGACTGAGAAATCTGTTGTTGGCACGGTTTTATTGAAATGCTAATAAAAAGAACTGAAACAAACAGCCAGGTTTTCAGAAGTTTAGAATTAGATCTGGGCAAGAACGGATGGACAATAGTAGCTGATTTCAGTGATTCGGAGCCTTGAAAGAAAAGGAGCGACCCCCAAATCTAGTTGTATTAATGCGTTTGGGGCAAAGCAGTAGTAGTTCACTGGATCTAACCTGGCGTACTGGGATACAAGGCTGTAGTTTGTTTTTCAAATAGCACGGTCCCCTTCCGTGCAGTGTTTTAAAAACCAGACACAGAAATTTGAAAGTTGCCTGCTTCAATCTCCAGGCATGAAGGTGCAGGCTCTGGAGGTGGGGGTGTAGAACCTTCCCCTGCGACTGCGAGAGGAGGTCTGCCCTGAGAGGGAGACCAAGCAGAGGGTGCAATGAAAGGTAAAGGAGGTCTGTGTACCACACCCTTCTTGGCCAATCTTGGGCGATCAATATGACTTGGACGCGGTCTTGGCAATATTCCTCAGAACTCGAGGAATAAAGAGTATGGGAGGAAACGAGAAAAGGAGCAGTGAGCCCCAACTGAAACGTGTCCCCCAACCTTCCCGCATCGGATACTGGAGACTGCAGAACGACGGACAGTGCACATTCTTGTGAGTAGCAAACAGGTCCAACCGAGGAGACCCCAACATTCTGAAAATACGATGGACAACCTCCGGATGTAGATGCCACTCGCGATCGGCCGAATACTGCCGTCAGACTGTCCGAAAGCACATTCAGCACTCCGGCCAGATGATTTGCAATCACGCAAATCTGATGGTCCTGAGCCCAGGACCAGAGTCGTAGGGCCTCTCTGCAGAGACAATATGACCCTATTCCTCCCTGTTTGTTGATGTACCACATCGTGGTAGTGTTGTCCGTCAGGACCTGAATCGACTGACCGCGAAGGGAAGGGAGGAAGGCCTTGAGAGCCAAATGTATCGCCCACAATTCCAGAAGACTGATGTGAAAATCTTTCCTCTGGAGACCAAAGACCTTTGACCTCCAGACCCCCTAGATGAGCTCCCAACTTTGGAGTGGAGGCATCCGTGATCACTGTGGCCACCGGAGAAGGAGGTTGAAACGGTTTCCCTCGAGACAGGTTGTCAGAAACACTCCACCATAATAGCTCCGCTGCAGTGTCTCTGGAGATTCTAACCATCTCCTTGAGATCTCCGTTGTGTTGAAACCACTGCCTGCGGAGGCACCACTGGAGGACCTCATGTGTCAGCGTGCATTGTTGACCAACAGTATGCAGGAAGCAAACCGACCGAGCAGGCGTAAGAACTTCAGGACTGGAACATCCGCTACAGTGTGAAAAAGTGGAATCTTAGCCTGGATGTCCTGAAACCTCTGCGGAGGTGGGGAGGCTCGACCCACAGTAGCATCCAGTCCTGCCCCTATGAACAGGATGCGCTGAGAAGGCACCAGGTGAGATTTGGGTATGTTTATTGAAAAACCCAAGTCGAACAACAGACTAGTCGCTGCTTGCAAATGATGCAGGGCCATCTCTGGTGACTTTGCTTTGAGCAGCCAGTCGTCCAGATACGGGAAAACAGGAACCCCTAACCTTCTGAGATGTGCTGGTACCACCTCAATCACATTTGTGAAGACCCGAGGTGCTGAAGTAAGACCAAATGGAAGGACCACAAACTGGTAGTGTTAGGACCCCACCGTAAAACAGAGATACTTCCGATGCGACTTCAGGATGGAAATGTGAAAATACGCAAATCGATTGACACCATCCAGTCTTCCTGCTGCAACGCCAGAAGAACCTGAGCTAGGGTTAGCATCTTGAACCTGTCCTGCTTGAGGTAAAAATTCAACACCCTGAGGTCTAGCATAGGCCTCAATTGACCGTCCTTTTTGGGAATCAGGAAGTACTGGGAGTAGCATCCATGACCCCTTTCCTGCTCCAGAACCACCTCTATCGCACCTTTCTGTGGTAAGGATAAAACCTCCTGTTGTAATATCAAAGGGTGCTCCTCTGAGCACCAACCCTGTTGGGGGGGGAAAGGGAGGAGGAAATTCCCAGAAGGGAAGGGCATACCCATTTTCCACGAGATCCAACACCCAGAAATCTGAAGTTACAGACCTCCAACTTCGTAGAAAATGGGACACCTGCCCTCCCACGGGGCCAACATGCTCTAGGATGGAGGATCTAGAGCTGCTTCCCTGCGGTACCAGTTGGAGGGGCAGGAGAGGAGGAGAAGGAGGACACTTGCTACAGAGCTGTGCCTCACAGAAGACCTCTACCTTTTCCTATATGAACAAGTTACTTACCTTCGGTAACTATGTATCTGTAAGAGACATACATTAGTTATAGATTCCTTACCTTAGAATTACCCCCAGGCGTCAGACTGGATCTGGAGAAATTTTTTCGTAGCAGTACCCCTGAGAGTCGGTAGGTGGCGTCGGTCAACTCTGCGTTCGTCGTCGGTGTTGTGGTCGCCGGGTTGACGTCATGGTGCCTACTTAGACGCCGCCACTGCGCGCTGACGTCAGTTCTGACATGACTTTCCACACCAGAAGTGCAGAGCCATGCAAGACACTGACCACTGGTGCACAAAACTAGGGCCTTGTAAGGGAGTCCCTATCCATAGAAGTCAGTTCACAGAACGGGGAGGATGGGTGGGGCAGTAAGGAATCTATAACTAATGTATGTCTCTTACAGATACATCGCTACCGAAGGTAACTTGTTCATCTGAAAGAGATCAGTTATACATTCCTTACCTTAGAATAGATACACCAGCAATACCAACCTCGGAGGTGGGTCTGCGAACCAAGTTCACACCAGGAAGTCCTGGAGAACAGAACAGCCGAAAAAGCAGTCTCTCCGGACTTGGCTGTCCAGGCATTAATGCTTAGTAAACGTGTGCAGGAATGCCCATGTGGCTGCCTGGCAGATGTCAACCAGCAGAACTCCACGTCCCAAAGCAGTAGTAGCTGACGTCGCCCTGGTAGAGTGGGCGCGCAGTCCTACCGGAGGTTCCTTTTTAGCCAAAGAATAACAGATCTTAATGCATAGGACGACCTATCGAGAGATGATATGTTTGTGCACTGCCCGACCATTCTTGGTGCCCACATAACCCACGAAGAGTTGATCGTCCACCTGGAAGTCTTTAGTGCGGTTCAAGGTAGAAAGACAACGCACGTTTTGGGTCCAGACAGTGGAGTCTCTCCTCCTCTTTGGAAGGGTGCGGAGGCGGGAAGAAGGTGGGCAATGTGATGGTCTGACCTATGTGGAAGAGGTAACCACTCTGTGCAGAAAAGAGGGAAGAGTACAGAGGACTACTTTGTTCGGATGGCGAGCAAGAAAGGGAGGTCTGGAAGATGAGGCTTGAAGCTCACTCACCCTCCGAGCAGAGGTGATGGAAAACAAGAAAGCAGTCTTCAAAGTAAGGAGACGAAGAGGACAATTATGTAGTGGCTCAAAGGGAGCACACAAGATAAGTGAGGACAAGATTCAAGTCCCACTAAGGCATTACGAAAGGAGAAGGAGGAAAGAAATGAGTAATGCCCTTCAGAAAATCTGTTAACAATAGGGGACTTGAAAAGAGAAGGCTGATCAGGAAGGCGAAGAAAGGCCGAAATGGCCGAAAGATAGCCTTTAAGAGTGCCCAGAGCAGAGCCCTGCTGGGCCAAAGAAAGAATGAAGAGGAGAACCTCTGAAAGAGGGGAAGAAGGGGATCCACAGCCTTTGCTGTGCACCATGCCACAAATTTGTTCCATCTACAGGCGTATACCATTTTAGTGGAGGGACACCTGGCGGCCAAGATGACCTTTCAGACTTCGGGAGGAAGGTTGAAAGCTGTCAACTGTCGCCGCTCAAACTCCACGCAAGAAGGTGGAGACTGGACAGGTTCGGGTGGAGGAACGTCCCCTGCTGCTGCGACACAAGATCCTCCCGAAGAGGCAGTCTGACCAGAGGATCGATGGCCATGCTCAAGAGCTCGGGGTACCAGACTCTTCGTGCCCAGTCCGGAGCCACAAGAATTACTTGGGCCCGGTCGTGCTTGGTCTTCTTCAGCACTCTGGGTAGAAGTGGTACATGCGGAAAGGTGTACAGGAGGACACAATTCTACTCGCGATGAAAAGCGTCGCAGAGCGAGTGCCGCCTTAGAAACTCCAACGCGCAGAACTGCTGACGTTGCGAATTCTCTTCGGTGGCGAACAGATCTAACCAAGGCTCTCCCCACTGCTGAAAGACGTTACATCACCTCCGAGTGAAGACGCCATTCGTGATCCATCATGCACCGGCTGCTGAGTTGGTCCGCCCTGGCGTTCAGGGAACCTGCCAGGTGTTGAACCACCAGGGATATGCACTGATGTTCCAGCCATGTCCAAAGGCGAAGAGCCTCTTGACATAGGGTCCACGACCTCACCCGCCCTGTTTGTTGCAGTACCACATGGCGGTTGTGTTGTCCGTGAACACCTGTACTACTCTTCCTTTGACAGAGGGAAGGAATGCCTTCAGTGCAAAATGAATCGCCCGGAGCTCCAGAAGGTTGATGTGGAGCCTGGCTCCTCCGCGAGACCAGAGGTCTCTGATCTCCACCTCCCCTATGTGGCCCCCCCATCCCAGAAGTGACGCATCCGTCACTACGGTGAACTCTGGTTGGGGAAGGGAGAGGGATCTACCGCTGACCCAATCCTGGTTCGTTAGCCACCACTGCAACTGACTTGCAGTCCCCTCCGAGATCTGGACAACATCGGAAAGATTCCCCATATGCTGCGCCCACTGGAACTTCAGGTCCCACTGCAGAGCCCGCATATGCCATCTGGCATTATCCACCAGCAGGATGCAGGAGGTCATGAGGCCCAGCAGCCTCAGGGTAATTCTCACCGAAATCTGGGATAGAGGATGAAACATCGGTATCATAGCCCGAATATACCGGACCCGCTGCTCGGGAGGATAGACCCGAAACTGCGCTGTGTCCAGAACCGCTCCGATGAAAAGGAGCCTCAGAGGGAATCAGGTGCGACTTTGGCACGTTGATAGTGAACCCCAGCGAATGCAGGAGGTCCGCCGTAGTCTGGAGGTGGGAGACGACATAGGGAAGACTATAACCCCTGATCTGCGCAGATGAGCTGCGACCACCGCCATCACTTTCGTGAACACCCGAGGGGCGCTGGTAAGGCCAAAGGGGAGCACGGTAAACTGAAAATGTTCGTGGCCTACCGTGAACCGTAGGTAACGTCGGTGGGCAGGCAAGACGAGGATGTGAAAATAAGCGTATAAACCTACAGCCTGCAATAGCATTTTATAGGCAAGTAGTGCTCATCCAACAAGCACTATCAAATCTATCCCCTCTGGAGAAATGCTACGGATTAAACGTAACTGTAGTGAAACAAGCGAGTGTGAAAGGAATTTAGACTGTCTTATGAATAGGATGTCCCAGCGTGGTTATGACGTGAGATTTCTCAAGAATACACAGAAAAGTAGTTGATATAAAAAAAGAAGTGAACTACTAAAAAAGAAGGGAACAGACAACAAAAGGAAGCCATTAGCTCTAATAACTACTTTTAACTCCAGAAGCCATCAGATTTGGCGTGTACTCAAAAAACATTGGAATCTATTGGAAAGTGTTCCAGGTTTGGAGTCACATGTGGATAGTAATCCAAGAGTAACATATAGAAGAAGTCGTACTATTAGGGACATAGTCAGTCCAAGTTACACACTGCAAGTGGAGGATAGCAAAACATTGAACTGGTTACCTCCTAAACCCAATGGATTTTTCACATGTAACACATGTAGCATGTGCCATTTGGGCATTAATAAAACAATAAGGTTCATGTTCAACGCCACTTGTGAGTATAGGATTAATACTTTTATCATTTGTCGCACAACATTTGTTATGCCATCACTTGCACATGTGGGAAAGTGTATGTAGGTAGTACAACGAGAGAGCTTAGACTTAGAATATCAGAACACCTCAGAGACGTTAGGAATGGTGATTCTACTCATCCTTTATCCACACATGTATATAACAGAAATAGAGAATCTCCTTTCACTTTTTATGGCAGTGATGTGGTTAAGACCTGCATACAAATACGTATAGTCGAGTTTGGTCTTAACAAAGAACGTGAGTGCCATAGTTTTCTATCGAGTTGTGGATGCTATACCAGGATTTCTCTTCTTTACGAAGTGTGATCTTCTACTGTTTGGGCAACTATTGGCACAGCCAAAACCTTGCCATTTGGGATCCTTGTTATCACATTTGCTATCATACCACTTGACGTGTGTTTTTCACCGATTTTGCATAATGGTGTACTCGGTTTCACTAGGACTTACAGATGAGCAGTTTGCTTAATTTTTTTGAAGGGTAGTAAATATATTGTGTACATTTGACTACAAACTGATCCTTCAAATTTGTATTGAGGCTCTTGAAGTATGCATAACATAATCCTTCATTCTCTCTGTTAAAAATTACGAATTCAAATCAATACTATTTTTCCACTTTAAGATGGCCGACACTCTTTTGGCCAACAGTGGTTCCTTTTTCTCTGTCTTACTTTGCTAGGACTTAATAGATGAGAAGTTCAGTTTATTTCTTGGGGCGGTAGTAGTTATATTTCCCACATTTAGCAACTACTCGATTTTTTATCTGCATTTAGGCTTTAGAATTTTGCTTTATATAACTTTTAAGACTTTTTGCTAACAAACGAACCAGCATTAGTATTATTTGCCCGTTACAAGATGACCGACACTTTTCTATCACTAGTGGTCCCTTTTCCATGTCCTTAAACAACATCATAATCCAATCGGCACATTATGTGGGGTATTTAAATGGTTTGAAACAGTATGGAGCATACGGTTTCAAGCTCTTCATACTGGACGCCCCTTCTCGCTTACTCAGGTGAGGTTCTAATAGTGATGAACAGCCTGGCCTTAGTGCCGGCAGCTTGCTTTAATAATGATTACTGATTGCGGTCCGGTATTAATAGAATAACAAGCAGCTAAGGAATAGTATTTTACAATGACTTCTCTTTTTCCTGATTTCCTTTAGATAATGTTTAAAACGTAAATGGGCACCAACTCCGTTATTGTGGGCTACACAATGGGTGCACGTTAAGATTTTTAAAGACGGGCGAAATAATCACTTTGATAGCTTCTACGAGAAGGGTGAGCGTTTTTACGAATGTGGGTCTCTAAGATGGACACTTTGTGGGCTTTTCGGGATCATGGAAGGGGCGCTAAGTAGTGTTTTCCATTTATTTTTGTATATACAGGTTGTAAGGTCTCTGGGATTATCTTAACCAGAACTTAGTTTCCATTGAACATTAAATGTGTGGACGGGATTGAAACAGTATGGAGCATACACGTTTTCTTACATGCGGCTTCTAATATGAGCTACATAATTATGGGTAAGAGCTTTTTAGTGGTCGAATAACATTGTTGTTTCACAACTAAGAACAGTTTGGTAATATTAAAATAAAAGTTATTCTTTTTCGCCATTCATTACATAGATTCAATTGACTCCTGAGTGATTGATGTCTCTCCTCTCAAAGAATTAGAATAACTAATACTTATATTTTGGGGAGTTCTCCATTCTACACACCTAGAGGGCTATTTGAGTGGGGTGCACGTATGACAGGCAACAATACATGGTACTTAACTGTAATTTATGCTCATGAAAATACTTCTTGAGTTTTTCTTTATTGGTTATTACTTTTATTATATCAGAGACAACATTACAACTTTGTGGTTACACTTTTCAAGAAATTAGAGACAGCAGAGGTTTCTTTCTTTTTGCAATTATGGAATAAAAAAAAGATTTTGGGCGCTAAAGCTTGCCTTAAGTGAGGATGCAAGGTCTTACAAATATAGGCAACAAATTTTACTTACCATAGTTCCTTTTACTCAACTCATGTTACGCTCAGGAAAGATGCTTTGTAAGAAGCAATATTAAACAAAGAAATATGGGAAACTATCTCTGAAAGAAACTGTGCAATTAAAATTGTGACTACATTGTATGAAATATTTAGATGTTACATCTGAGTTTGCCACGCTTATGATGTAGTCATGCTCTATATATATATATATATATATATATATATATATATATATATATATACTGTTTATTTTTTTTTTTATGGAACAATGAGGTGTATTCTATGAATTATTGATATATTATCTGTTGTCTTTTTACTAAAGTCATGCTTTATGTGTATTTTCTAACAGCCCTGAAGAAGTCCCTTGGGTCTGGGACGAAACGCGTAGGCTGTACCTTGTTATACATGTGTATTGTAATGAAGATTTATGAATAAAGAAAAGAAGGATGCAGACTAACCATAAGAAAGAATTTGCTGTGTTGTCTTTTTCTACTCAAGAAGTGTTTGCTTGCTTTTTCTCAAATGTGCTTTGTGCCTTATAAGATAATAGTTCTCTATGAGATCATATTTATACACAGTAACTGTGCTCCTCTAGGGGGCGGAGCTTGCCGGTCTTCAAGATGACGGTGATCTAGGAGAGCTCTCCCGATCGCCACCAATTATCCTCTATAATCCTCGTGTAAATCCTTCACATTTTGTCGCTGTGCAGGGGAATATTATAGCCGCTGTTACACGCTACTCGATGAGCCAGACGCCGTCTGAATTTAAGCAGCCTAACCGAGATACAGTTTGTGACACACTACGGGTGCTGGAGTGAAAGAGGCTCCCCAGCTACGCGGAGGATTACCACGGCCCTGTCAGGTGTGTGCTCTCTGGACGATTGGTTCCGCGGAACGGCGAGAAGAAACCAGCGAGGAACGGTGGCGGTGTGCCCGACGCCACACAGTCGAGCGTTGCCGGAAGGCGGGAGACGCGGCTGAATCGCCGGGGTGCCATCGGCAATCGAGAGCCTGGGCCGAGAACTCCCGCAGTAACGGAGACTGCGGTAAGCGAAACTGTGGGGCAGGGGCACGAATCATTTGGCAAGCGGCCCGCTCCTGACAAATACAGGACCGTGGAGGGAAGGATCTCCAGCGGCGCTGGACCGGAAGGTGCCCATGAAGACATTGGGGGAGTAGGCCCAGGCGGCCTTTTAGAACACTAGCTGTTGGGCTCTGAGCTGCCGCAGGCCCGTGCTTAACAAAGCGCAACAACTGACACTGCTGGGCGTGGGCCCTTATAAGTGTGCAGGCTACGATTGGGCACAACCTAAACATTAGGCTATCCAGAGGGCACTCTCGGAGGAAGCAGTAGAGTGTGGAAAGAATAATACCTAGTGATCCGGTGCGCCCATTAGTCCCCCGGGGGCGGGAGGAGGCCGCAACGTGGGCAATTAATGGAAACAAGGAAATAATCACAACCCCCCCCCACTATTGAGCACAAGAGACATTCGGAGGGTGGCAACAATAGAGTGCGGGTGGCTGCCCTTGATATCTGCCCTGCGCCTGGTCTTCAGGCAGCGCTAGAACTCCAAGCGCACACTGATCCGCACCAGTGCCACACCCCGACAGGCACATTCGCACCACAACAGCCCTGACGTCATGGGCAAAACAGATAAACTCCAGCCCAAGCTGCAATTCGACCTCCGCAAAACCCCTAGATCGAAAGAGTCCACGCCTGTCGAACATGATCCCGCCTCGGACGACCCAGATGCGGGAGCAGATATAGACATGAAACAGGCATTTCATACTATCCAGCAAAGTCTCTCCAAGATAGACGGCAAAATCGATGCGCTCATTCCGCATGGACAGAATGTCAGAGAGGCTGGACAAACATGGCGGCAGACTCGATGCGGCTGAACAATGCAGTTCTTCACGGACCCTAAAACTGTGCTGCGCTTCATCAAAGACAAAGAACAGCGCTTGAAACGCCAAGGTTCGCCAAGCTCCTCTCAATCACATATGGAGGGCTCCCCGAGGGTTCTGGAAGAACAAGACTCGGAAGAGTGACTGTTGAGACAGAACCATGATGGATAACATTGTATAGAAAGAGACCATGAAGGTAACACAGGTAAACGATAACATGATGGGAGGGAACTCTCGTGAGCTCCGCTGAGATTTGAACGCATGGACTGGGGGTGCTCAGGAAAATAGTATAGAGCAATATGTTGGACTGCTTGATATGAACATGGGTTCACTGGACGCATAGAGCACAGGGTACAGTCCCTCACAGTGACACTTGACCACAGTTAAATGTGATTATCAGTATCATAAGGGTGGTGTAGGGAGAAAGACAGGATGGCAACATCTGCCCCCAAGTGTATTACACCATTTGAATTATTCTTTTTGGGGTTCTTTTTTGTTTTAAGGGATTGGGGGGGTAGATCTGATAGCCGTGACTGTTGGGGGTTCTCGTGGCGTGGGAGGGAATGTTAGTTACAGTAGAGGGGGGCGCGCATTGATGTAAAAATGCAACAGCAGTTACACACAGTACATACTATAGGTAAGGGGAGTTTGTTCATCGAAATGTGCCGGTATCACAAATGGCTACGGTAGGCGAGACAGCGCAGGTCCTCCAACTCATGACCTGAAATGTGCGTGGTTTAAACGATAATAGAAAAGTTAGACGAGTGTGCGCCTATTTAAAACGTCACTCTGTGGCTATCGCAATTCTGCAGGAGACGCATCTCACCCCAGAGCGTAGTGGGGAAGTGCATCGCAATTACAGGGGATATGTTATTCTGCGGACTACACATCCCATGCAAGAGGGGTCTTGATTTGGGTTGACAGGAAAGCGGGAGTTGGGATGACATGCTTGCTACAGGATCCACAGGGCAGGTATGTGGTACCCTTTGCAAACGGGGTGACTTGCGGTTCCTCCTAGTGGGAGTGTATGGCCCAAACTACGATGATCCCCATTTCTATACTTCATTAGTGGCCAGACTAGTTCAGTGGAAAGGTGTCTCGCAGGTGTGCGGAGGCGACTTCAACTGCATATTAGACCCTAACATGGATAGATCCCAGGGACTGCCCAGGCGTCCAGCAGCTGCCACAGTAGCAATACAAGATATAATGCACACAGAAGGCCTTATAGATATTTGGAGACATAGGTCACCCGGTCAGAGGGGTTACACACATTATTCCTCTTTCTATGACACTCGCACTCGAATAGATTACTGGCTAGTGTCAGGGGGGCTGGACTCTAGAGTTGTGGCATGTGCACACCTCCCACGAACATATTCTGACCACTCCCCTGTCCGACTTGTTTTACAGTACAGGGCATCACGAATTCCACCATTTATATGGCGGTTCCCACCTTATTCACTCTTGGACCCTGTGTTCAAAGAAGGATTAGCGACAGCAATAGAACATTTCTTCACTGACAACGTAGGGACGGTATCATCGTTTGTCATGGTGTGGGAAACATTTAAAGTCTACATCAGAGGGGTGGTGATCTCCACACATGCGGGTGTACTGCGCTCCATTCGTAGTAGATTAGAGACACTGGAACGGGAAAAAGGTCACCTGGAACAGAATATGACGGGAGCTGGGACCGCTCAAGCTACCACTGACCTTAAACATAAGCTGCTGAGTTCATTGCTGAAGCCAATGACTAAGTTAAACACATGGGGAAATATGCAACGGCGCGCTACTATTGGGAACGGGAACGACCTGGCGCCACTTTGGCTGGGATATTGCGACCCCAGAGGGAACTAGATAAAATGGTGGGCATGACTAACGAGAGCGGGAACCCGATACGCACCCCAGAAGACATTTTCGATCTTATTATCAAACATTGTACACTTCCCGAATCCCTACAGACAAGTTCGCACTTGGAGTACTTGTCATATATCAAAATCCCATGGCTAGTGACTTAACATAGGGAACACTTGATGGCAGCCTTAATATCTGATGAGATACGAGATGCACTGCGGGGAATGGCAACTGGGAAAGCTCCGGGGGCGGATGGTCTCTCGGTAGCCTTTTATAAGGAATTCCAAGACCTGTTGATCCCCTACCTTAAAATTATATATGAGGAGATGGTGGAATCTGGCGTTATGCCGCCCTCTATGCGAGAAGCGATAATTGTCACCCTGTTGAAACCGGGAAAGTCACCCAGTACTTGCTCCTCCTACAGGCCCTTATCCCTGCTCAAAGTTGATGCCAAGCTCTACGCAAAAATTATGGCTAATAGGCTGGCGCTCCAGTTGCCAGGTATTGTTCGGCCGGAACAGGCGGGGTTTGTCCCTGGTCGTAACCTGTCTCAAATTCTGAGAACTTTGTTTGGTACTGTACAGAACTTGAATCCTGACATCAAGGCAGCGGCAGTTTTTTTCGATGCCGAGAAAGCATTTGACTCCGTGGAGTGGAGTTTTATGTTCGCGGTACTGAAAAAGATAGGAGTCGCTGATATATTCCACCGTCTAGTCGCAGTATTATACACATTACCCACAGCTAAGGTGAGGATAGAAGAGGAGGTTTCCCAATCATTTAACATTACCCGGGGAACGCGCCAGGGCTGCCCCCTGTCCCCTTTATTGTATACGATAGTCGCAGAACCATTGGTTTGTGCCATTCGTGAATATCACACGCACAGAGGGCTGAGGTTCCCTGAGTACACGTTAAATATATCGGCCTACGCAGATGACACCTTACTATACATTTACAATCCAGAAATGAATCTTTCCCCCAATACTGCGAGAGGTGGTTCAATTTGGTGGTTACTCTGGGCTGCGAATAAATTGGGATAAATCCATCATTTTCCCTCTCACTCCCAACACCAAGAAGCCAAACATGGAGTTTCCGCTGCACTGGACCACGGATGCGGTTCGGTACTTGGGCATTCAATTCCATACAGACCCTGCAGTAGTGATGCAGGAAAATTATGGCCGGGTTACTCAGCGGCTAACCGAAAATATAGATAAGTGGGTTAAACTTCCGCTCGCCTGGATGGGAAGAATTTCTCTCATGAAAATGGTGATCCTGCCACGATTCCTCTTCCTATTCCAAAACATACCTATTCCCCTGCCAAAACACCTATTCAAAGGCTGGCGTACACAGCTGATACAGCTCGCCTGGGCTGGCAAACAGCCTCGCATTCAGTGGGAGTCACTCACTTTGTCCTACGAGTTGGGTGGGTTGGGAGCTCCGGATTTGGAGAAGTATTATAGAGCCGCGAATAGTACATTTGCCCACTACTGGATACATGGCCCACAAGACACACCCTTTTTATACCTGGAAAGAAACGCAGCGGCACCCCTCTCACTGCCCCAAATGCTCACACAACCAGCTCCTCGGAGACTGCAAGTCTTTGATTCTACAGCTGTTACTACACAAGCCTGGCAAACATTATATGGGCAGGCAGGTGCCTTCTTATATGCTCCAGAAATGCCCCTTCCGTGGTGTTTGTGGTTTCCACTAGGCCAAAATGTTGGAGCGAGACAGGCACTGCAAACCATAGGTATTACCGTGATGGGTGATTTCTTCAAAGATGCTGTGTTGGAAACCTGGGAAGCGTTACAACAGGAAGACAGGCAGCAGGCGGGCGCATCGTTATTCCATTTTTTCAGAGCTAGGCACACGTGGCGCACCCTGATAGGTAATGACTTACTGGAGCCACAGATCATGGGGGCACTTACCTCCCTTATTAAGGTTCAAGAACCTTTTAAACTAATCACTAAATTCTACACTAACCTGCAAGACACACGCAAATCTGAAGTTCTAAGAGTTAGATTGGAGTGGCAGCGTGATCTTAGTGACAAGGAGTGGCAGTATTGCTGCGCTCGTACCCGATCAGTCTCTCTAAATGGGAGGGACAGACTTATCCACTTTAAGTTTTTGCACAGAGCTTACTGTACCCCTGAGCATCAGTTACGGTACATATCTTTTAAGTAGATCCGGTGACGCAAACTCAGATCCGCAGACTACGGCCACTGAGGCATTATCACAGGATGCAGGAACTTAGTCAGATGAGCGGTTGACGGGAGGAGGCGGGACCATACCAGCGAGGTCAATGAGCAGGGAGTAGACCTAATATGAGATATTGATCTATAGAGGGACACGATAGCACCATGTGGGATGCCATACTAATCAAAGAAATAATTGTATTATTGAAACTCCCTGAATGCTTAATTTATATTTTGAGAATTCTTAATTTTTTGTACTGATGTGATCTATTGTACTGATGCACCTTCCTACAATGTAACTGGGTACTAAGGTATATGTATTTGTTTTCTTTTTGACAAAACCAAGCAAAATAAAATAATTTTAAAAAAAAATGTGCTCCTCTACTCTTGCTTTTTGCATGTGAAAGTAAGCGTCCTGTAAGTCCAACGCTACCATCCAATCTCCAGGGTCGAGGGCAGAAAAGACCTGAGCCAAGGTTAACATCTTAAACTTCTCCTTCCGGAGGAAGCGGTTGACATCCCTGAGGTGTAAGATAGGACGCAGGCCTTTGTCCTTCTTGGGTACCAAGAAGTAGTGGGAGTAGCAACCACGACCTACTTCTGGCACATGGACGCGTTCGATAGCTCCCTTGGCCAAGAGAGCCGTAACTTACTGGTGGAGAAGGGCCAAATGATCCTCCGACATACGATGGAGTGTAGGTGCCATGGAAGGAGGGGTAGTCTCGAAGGGGAGGGAGTAGCCCCTTCGGACTATCTGCAAAACCTACCTGTTCGACGTGTTGTGTGCCAGTGGGGGAGATGATGGCGGATCCTGCCGCCCACTGGCAACCGGTAGCCCTGAAAGGTCGGACTAGGAAGGTTAGGAGGCTGCTGCAGAGGGAGCATTGGTAGACTGGGCCGCCGGCTGGCCCCCAGACCCACGACGCTGGGTCCCCCGGCCACGCAGAGGTTGTGGCTCTGGGTGGAACGTGGTGGGGCACACCTTCCGTAGCCACGGAAGGGGCAAAAGGCAGACTGCATGGGGCGTGAAGTGGCTGCCAGGCCCAAGTATCTGGCCGTAGCCCTAGAGTCCTTGAAACGCTCAAGCGCATTGTCCGCCTTGTCACCAAACAGGCGACGGCCATCAAAGGGCATGTCCAAAAGGGTAGATTGGACATCCCCAGAGAAGCCAGACGTTCTCAGCCAGGTGAACTTTGCTGCGTCTCAACCCTCAGCAACAGCGCGGGTGAGCACGGCCCGGGCCTCCTCCGGGCACTGTGGCAGCACTTGCGCGACCATATCCCACACCGGGTGGGTATAACTGCCCAAGAGACATGCAGTGTTCACCGACCGCAGTACTAAGCTGGCGAAAGAAAACTTCTTCCCAAGATGGTCCAGCTTCTTGTATTCCTCATCCGGGGGAGCAGTAGGGAATGCGCCTTTTGAGGATGAGGCTTGGACCACCAAGCTCTCTGGGGTAGGGTGTTGGGAGAGGAAAAGTGGGTCGCTCGGGCCAGGTGGTAGTGTCGGGCAATCATCCTGTCCACAGGGGCCCCTGTGCTGGGCATGGACTATGTGCCCAGAAGGATGTTGGTGAGGGTTTCATTAAAAGGCAGCAGGGGCTCCAAAGAGGCTGCTGCCGGATGAAGCACCTCAGTCAGGAGGTTAGTCCTGACAGCCACCATAGAAAGCTCGAGGCCCAAGGCCTCAGCCACCCTATGCAAAACCACAGCGTAGGAAGCTCCCTCCTCCGTAGCCACGGTAGGGGGGGGGAAGCATACCAAGGTCTGGGGAGGTATCCAGACCACTGGCATCACCCAACTCCTCTCTCCAGTCCGGTTCCTCGAGTTGATCTGCTAGAGGGTAAACAGATCCCTCCCAGTCCTCTTCACCCTCCTGTGGCTGCCACTCATGGCGGTAGGGAACGCCAGGAATGAACAGTGGGACAAAAGTACCCTCCGGTGCAGACGTCGGTCTGGTGCCGTGTCCACATCAGGGGTGAGGCTGGGGACGACGCCGGTTGGAGGCACAACCGGCGTCGGGGGCGTCGTCACCAGGATCGGCGCCGGGGAAGGTACCGTGAGGTCGACTGGCACAGATTCGGATCCGGGCCTGGATCCATGGGGGCCCTGTGGCACCGAGGAAAGAGCCGCAGGCATCAAAGGCCCAGGACCCCCAGCTGAGTCCGCGGGGCCCGAAGGCGCACCGGCGAATTCAGGCTGCCGAAAGAGGCTGTTAAGCGCTTCGTTAAAAGCTCAAAGCTGGACAGGGGACGCTCTGGCTCCGGGAAAGGGAGGGAAGCACGGAGCCGTCCCAGCGGGCTCTGTGGAAGGAGCCGAAGAGCGACGACGCTTCGGGTCCTGCGTCGCGTCGGCCGACGGACAAGGAGAAGGTGAAGAGCGACGATGCTTTCGCCTTCTTCTTGTGCTTCGACTTACCCGAGGAGTGCGAAGACGTCGATGACGAGTGGTCATGGCTCCGCGACCGGTCCCACGACCTTCCACTCGACCAGGACCTCGAGCGGCGCGGAGCACACTGCCAGGCCTCCAAAAGCTTTTGGGACCACTCCCGCAAAGACTTCAGGTACAGGGCCCGGCAGTCGGAGCACGACTTTGGGTCGTGGTCGCGCTCCAGGCACCAAAGATACACGAGGTAAGGATCGGTGACCGACATCAACTTGTGACAGGAGTCACAAGGCTTGAAACCGGGCCGACGGCTGGACATCCCTCGTGCACCAGGAGTCGTAAGACTTCAAAAGACGTCGACAAAAAATAAATCGAAAAAGGTTAGTCAAGAAGTGACTAAGGGGCACGCTCTCTCCAGATCTGCGCTGCCTGACGCGGAAAAAGAAACAACTGATGTCAGCGCGCAGGGGTGGTGCGCCTAAGTAGGCACTGCGACATCATCCCGCCGACCACGATGCCAACGACTAACGTAGAGTCGACCGACGGGCAGGGGTGCTGCTCCGAAAAAGTTTCTCCGGATCCAGTCTGACACCTGGGGGTAATTCTAAGGTAAGGAATCTATAACAAATGGTCTGTTTCAGATATAGGGTTCGCCTGTTGCTGCTGTTGTGGTTGCTGCTGTTTGGCTCGAAAGGAAGCAGTCCTGCCAAACCTGCGAAATCTGCAGCACCCAAAACATCTGGGCTGGGACTGGAGGCCCAATGACCTCAATATTGCTCTACTATCCTTAAAGCGCTGTAGTGCCAAGTCCGCTTTAGCACCACAAAGACGAGAGCCGTCAAAAGGCTAGTCCAATAGGGTGGTCTGTACAGCAGGTGAAAACCCAGACCCCCTTAGCCAAGCGTGCCTCCTGGTTGCAACCGAGGAACCCATCACTCTGCCGACAGAGTCCGCCGTATCAAGTCCTGATTGAATTACCCAACGGGTCGCAGCTTGGGTATCAGACAATACTTCCGCGAAATGGCCCTGAACATCTTCCGGAGGCTTGGGGAGTACCTCCCTTGCTGAGTCCATCAGAGCGTGGATATAGCGCCCCAGCAGGCATGTCGCGTTTGTAGATTTCAGAGCCATACTGGCCGAAGAAAAGACTTTCTTAGCAGATTGCTCCATCCTCTTGGATTCACGATCTGCAGGCGTGGTTGGGAAAGACTGTTTAGATGAGCAGGAGGCCTGGACCACTAAGCTCTCATGAGACGGATGTGTGGAAAGGAAAGCAGGATCTCCCGGGGCCACCTTATACCTTCTTGCTACCGATCTAGACACAGCAGGGGCAGACATTGGCTTCTGCCACATCTCTAAAATGGGTTCAATCAAAACCTCATTTAAAGGTAGCAGAGGTTCCGAAACAGAAGTTGAGGAATGGAGCACTTCTGTCAAAATGTTGGATTTAAGCTCTGCAGTACATAACGGCAAATCCAGCAGATCCGCTGCCTTCCTTATTAGAGTGATAAGAGTAAACCTCCTGTGTCAGAAGGCCTTTGGGGAGGAGAGCTCCGATTCAGGATCCAGTCCGCTAGCTTCCTGTAGGCCCTCAAACTCCTGCACAGGGTCGACAATTTCACCCTCTTCAGCTTCCTCCTGCTGCTCCCGATATTCTTCCTCCTCCAGCAGCCTTTGAGCTTCCCTCCTAGACCTTATCCTCTGGACCGGCGGCGCCAGAGTCGATGGAGACTCCACAGGAACAGTTGAAGGCACCGGATGAGACTGAATCGGCTTGGACCGGAGCAAGACGGCGCCGGAGAAGACCCATCCAACTGTACTCTTTCCTCCAGGGATCGCACTGGCGCCGAGAACCTCGGCGTCGGGAGAGGCCAACTCCCTGAAGTCATTGGCATGAAAGGCATCTGTGAGAAGTGAGATGGCAAACCTCCAATGGAGTAGGAAAGCGGTCCCATGGGGCCAACTGGCGCACCAGCAGGGTTAGCCGCTCTGGCAAAAATGCCAAACATCGCATTCAAGTAATGCGATGGATCCATACCTGGTGCCAGAAAGGCAGGATATCCTGGATCCGGTACCGCCAGTTCAGAGACCACTCGAGGAGGCAGTCTAACTGGCTCCGGTTGCAGTGCCGGAGACCCTGGAGCCGGGGCTGGAGTGGCAGGAGGTGAAGGCGTCGCCTGCCTGGGCACCAGTGAGACTCTCGAAGCCAGAGACTGAGCCAGAGTCACCTGAGGCGAAGGGGAAGGGGAAAATTCATCCTTGCAGTGACGTCGGAGTACCAGAGACCCCCGACTTCGGGGTTTCATCCTTCGGTGACCGACGTCTGGATCCATGGCGCCGCTTCTTTTAATGCTTTCTCGACGACTTCAAGGTGTGCGGAGTCAGCGACTTGGATCTTGACCTCCTCCAGCCCCTTTTCTGCTTCTTTGCCTTGGCCATAAACAGCTTGGTCTCCCTCTCGTTTAATGCCTTTGGATTCATGCGCCTGCATGATGAACACCCCTCGACGTTGTGGTCCGACAAGAGGCACCATAAACAATCCTCATGGGGGTCAGTGATCGACATATGACCCCCCACATTTCCTGCATGGTTTAAAACCGGACTTCCGGGTAGCCACAACACTGCTACAATTACAGGAAGAACCTGCAACAAAAAAACTCCCAGAAATGGAGAGCCCTGGAAAAAACCGACGGCGCAGAAAAAAAGGAACTGACGTCAGCACGCCGACGGGGTCTTCTTATGGCTCCGATGACGTTACGCGGAGTTGCGTGCGGAGCCGTTCCATTGTTCTGTCCTCGCCGACGTGGGAGAGCTCTGGAGAAAAGTTTCTGTGGAATGCTGCGCATGGGGTAATTCAAAAGGAGAGGAATCCACAGGCAGATGTAGCCATCAGAAATTTTTACTTTAATGTAGCAGAAAAGTTTAACAAAACTTCGCTATGACACAACAATGGTGCACATAATGTAAACTTTACACTATGTCTGGGTGAAAGTTTAATTACACAAGCAAAATTTGCTTGATTACAGAATTTGAACAATCACAATTAAGCATTATGCCAATTTGTGTATTTTTTTTAACCATCTGAGCAAGCATCTCAAGATAGAACATCTTGTGCGATACCAGCGAGAGACTGCTTTGAGTAGAAAAACTTGCTCGGCTAGACATTTTCTACTTGAACCAGTCTCCCGCAGGTATCGCTCTTTGGTTTTTAAAAATAAAAAAAGGATATGCGAGACAATATGCGAGACACTGGCAAATCACATTTAGCTACGAAAGTGTAATTTTGCGAAACTTGTGAATTTTACCAAATTCCACAAGAAAAAATACATGATTTCATCCAGACTTACTTTACGCACACAAACACGGACAAAAATAACTAGAGAAGAAGCAAATATTTCCTCACATGCTAAAGAGAACGCAAATGAAGTAGAAAGATAAAGAATAGGAAACAATGGGTTTGTAGATTGTAGAACAGTAGATGCACATGTTTTGCACACTCCTGCCATCTAGTGCTTGGTGAGAAAGCTATTTGTTGTTTTTCTTCACAGTCAAGGTTTCAGTTTCGTAATGATTTGTGATCCCTCCCTGAAACCCACAATATACAAAGTCAGAGCCTCAAAGTGTGAAAGAAGGTATTTGTAGTGTTACCAAGTATGTATGCTGGTGCATTGTACCAGTGGTGTGGTTTACTTGAAACCTCTCACCATGAGCTTGCATCCTGGGAACGTGGATGACATCTGAAGCTCCAGCACTGCAAGTTGCAAACCACTTGCAAGAGATTATAAACATTTTGCAGCATGTGCAGTTGTAGATCAAATACTCTTTGGAAACTGAAAAGCACTGCCTTCCCCCTAAAGCGGTGACTTTCAAGTAGATGAGGAAAATGTTTGGAACAAGTTTTTGAAGACAGTTTTCCTAACCTGTGCCTCTTGGCGGGCATGAATGTATACACAGCAAAGCCTCGTAAACATTATGTTGTATAGTATAGGATGCATCTTTACAGAGGTCTGCAAATGGGTTATTTTCTATGAGGGCCACAGTGGTTCACTTCTCAGGAGTAGCATGTGCCCCGGTAGCCAAATTTAGTTTAATTTTAGCTTTAACATATCACATTTGACTGGATTTAACTAACTATCGTGCAAGGCCTGACTTTGAAATTGGCTTCCCAAGTGTGCCTTGGCGATAGCAAGAAACAGTTGCTTTGTTTTACAAATGGATTTTGTATGGTCAAGGTAGTACATATTAGGGCTCTTTTTGCATCTTAAGTGTGCAAGGCTTTTTCTTCAACTAACTAAAGTTGTGGAAACAAACAGATGAACTACCCAATCTTTGGGCACATGAACAAACTGCTCTTCCAGCAATTAGGTGTGCAATTCACGAACGATGCGCAAGGAAGTGATTCCAGTGAGGAAATTGCAGTGGACCAGAAGGCCCAAAATGGCATTTCATGAGCGAGCTGAGAACATTAAAATCCAATGATGGGACTGGTTGTGTTACCGGTGGGATTACTCTTTAGACCCTCCATGAATGGGTTCATAACAGGAATTTAAAATAAAGATTGGTGCTGTCTAATCTGCACGCAGGGTGCTAGATCTGCTAAATGTACCACTTTAAAGGAGTATGCCAAGCCAGATTTCTAGAGAGTCAGACAATGGCAGATATCTTGTGCTGAAGTCTGCAGGGACAGTCTGTTCCTACTGCGACAGTAGTAGACAAACCTTTTCCATTTGGTAGTGTAACATGCCCTTGCATTGGGCCTGCAAGCCTCCTTCAGAATAAGCACCCACTCTTCAGGGAGTTGACGGTAGATGAAGAAAATAAGTTAATTACATGAAACTGTAGTTCTCCAGTATTGGAATCTTTCATAGATTCACATGCTTGAATCATTCCCTGTCATTGAGATGGGAGTCCCCGGTACCTTAGAAAAGCAATGTCACAATAGACATAGAAGCTTTAGGCTTTCTTGTTTAGTAACATAAAAGGACCAAACTTGAGAGTCAATCAATCAGATCATACCATCCTTTAGAACCTTCCTGAGAGAAGCTGCAGCCCCATAGATTTACAGAGCGCTAGTGCGTACACACAGTAGAACACTGATAGAAATAAAGGGGAGCTTCTCCGGGGAGATGTGTGAGTCGCATGTGACTTTATGAAAGATTCCAATACTGGAGAACTACAGTTACAGGAACGCAACTTATTTTCTTAATCCAATATTGGAATTTTCAAAGATTTGCATGCTTGAATGAGACTAGAAATCAATCACAAGCACATTTTGTAGAGATACAACTTATCAAGAGGTTAAAAACCATAATACCGAGAAAAACAGCAGAGAAAAATGTGCATAAACAGTTTAAGAGGATGGTGGGAAGACTAAAACGGCTCACCTTTATTGAAAAAGATGTCTTAGAACCTCTTGTCCTACTGCTGCATCTCTGAGGATGTCTAAATCCAAGACAGTAAGTTTGTGTGAAGGTGTGTGCACTTTTCTAGGTTGCTGCACGGCAGATATCTAGTAACAACACCCCCGCAAACAACGCCATGGAAGTGGATATGGCTCTTGTGGAATAAGCCTGTACTTTAGAGTTCAAAGGCCTACCTGCCTTTGGATGACAGAAAAGAATGGCTCTGGATATCCATCTAGATATGCTCTGTTTTGTTAGAGGAAAACCTTTCCTTGGTGCACTATATCCTGCAAAAAGCTAGTGAATTTTTCGGAAACTCTTAGTTCTGTCCAACTTTAAACACCTCTTGATATCCAGCAAGTGAGGTGCTCGCTGGGCTGACGTTTGAGGGTTTGGAAACAATGATTTGAGAATTACAGGCTCACTGAGATGAAAGTCCGATGGGAGTTTAGGAATGATTTTCGGGTTAGTACGTAAAATAACTATCCTCTCTGAACTGAAGAAATGGTTCTTGGATGGTAAACTATTGACTCTCGCTTACTCTACATGTAGAGGTGACAGCGAGAAGGAGGGCCACCTTCCAGGAGAGATACTTCATATCTGCTTTATGGATTTGCTCGGAGGATTCATCAATTGCCCCAATACAGTGTTGAGCTGCCACTCCGGAGGAGGGGGTCTGATTGGCAGAAATGCTCTGAACAATCCCTTTAGGAATTGTTTAAGGAGTCTGATGAACTACAAAGATGGCATGCTGGATAATCTCCGAAAACGAGAAATGGCAGCAAGATGCACCTTATTGGAGACGTGAGCTAAGCCTTATTGTGCAAGGTGTAATAGGCAAGGTAAAATCTCTTCCGGATGAGATGGGATGCACCTTAGCAGTTTGACACCATATGCAGAATCTCTTCCATTTTAAGGAGTAGATTTTATTAGTACTGTCCACCCTTGCCTTGACAAGTATGTCCCTGCAATCTGAAGGAATGTTCAGATGACCGAATTCTTGGCACTCAGGAGCCAAGCTGATAATTTGAGAGAGTTGGGATCCGGATGGAGAACTTGTCCCTGGCTCATTGTCAGCAGTGATGGGATCGGCTTGAGTCAAATGGCAGGTCGCTCTGAAAGTAGGAGAATCTCTGTGTACTAGTGCTGACGCACAAGTTACTAACTTGTGTAACGATATATCTGTAAGAGACAGTAGTTAGTGACAGATTCCTTACCTTAGAATATCTCCAGGCGTCAGGCTGGATCCGGAAAGTTTTTGCGTAGCAGTACCCTTGCGCGTCGGTAGGCGGGTCGTACGGCTCCGCGTCCGTCGTCGTGATCGCCGGGATGACGTCGCGGGCAGTACTTAGGCGCCGCCCCTGCGCGCTGTCAGTTCTGTACACGACTTTCCGCGCCAGGAACGCAGAGCCATGCAAGAAGCTGACATAGGTGTCTGAAAAATACTAGGGCCCTGAAAGGGATGTCCTTAACCCTAGAAATCAGTTCGCAGAACGGGAGGATGGGTGGGCGGTAGGAATCTGTCACCAACTACTGTCTCTTACAGATATATCGTTACACAAGTTAGTATCTTGTGCATCTGAAAGAGACACGTTAGTGACAGATTCCTTACCTTAGAATAGATACCCCAGCAATACCAACGCCGGTGGTGGGTCTGCGAACAAAGAACAGACAAGGAAGTCCTGGAGGACAGAACGGCCAAAGAAGCCGTCCCTCCGGACCTGACTGTCAAGGCAGTAATGCTTTGTAAACGTGTGCAGCGAGGCCCACGTAGCTGCCTGACAGATAACCGTCAGCGGAACACCGCGGCCCAAGGCCGTGGTAGCAGCCGTTGCTCTGGTGGAATGGGCACGCAGCCCAACAGGAGGCTCCTTCTTAGCCAAAGAATAGCAGGTCTTGATGCACAAGTTAACCCAGCGGGAGATGGTCCTCTTGTGCACCGCCCGACCTTTTTTGGCGCCCACGTAGCCAACAAAGAGCTGGTCATCCACCCGGAAGTGTTTTGTGCGGTCGATATAGAAGGAGAGCGCACGTTTTGGGTCCAGACGGTGGAGCCTCTCTTCCTCTCTGGAAGGATGAGGAGGCGGAAAGAAGGTGGGCAAAGTGATGGTCTGCCCAATGTGGAAAGCAGTAACCACCTTTGGCAAGAAGGACGGACGCGTCCGAAGAACAACCTTGTCTGGATGAACAGACAGAAAGGGAGGTTTGCAAGATAGAGCCTGGAGCTCACTCACCCGCCGAGCGGAGGTGATGGCCACCAAAAAGGCTGTCTTCAGAGTCAGAAGACGAAGAGGACAGTTATGTAGAGGCTCAAAGGGAGCGCACATTAAAAAGGTAAGAACCAAGTTCAAGTCCCACTGAGGCATCACAAACGGAACAGAAGGGAAGAGGTGAGTAATGCCTTTTAAGAACCTGTTAACAACAGGGGACTTGAAAAGGGAGGGCTGATCAGGGAGCCTGAGGAAGGCCGAGATAGCACAAAGATAACCCTTGATGGTACCCAGGGCAGAACCCTGTTGGGCCAGAGAAAGAAGGAACAGAAGGACCTCAGAAAGAGGGGCAGAAAGGGGATTCACAGCCTTTGCTGTGCACCATGCCACAAATTTGTTCCACCTGCAGGCGTATACCACCTTAATGGAGGGACGCCTGGCTGCCAGAATCACATCACAAACTTCGGGAGGCAAGTCGAAAGGAATCAACTGCCGCCGCTCAATCTCCACACAAGCAGGTGTAGACTGGACAGGTTCGGGTGAAGGACCGTCCCCTGCTGCTGCGACAGAAGATCCTCCCGAAGAGGCAGACGGATCGGGGATCTACGCTCATATTGAGTAGCTCGGGATACCAAACTCTTCGAGCCCAGTCCGGAGCCACAAGAATGACTTGGGCCCGGTCGTGCCGAATCTTCTTCAACACTCTGGGTAGAAGTGGTATAGGCGGAAAGGCGTACAATAGACCGCAACTCCACTCGTGACGAAAAGCGTCGCCGAGCGAGTGCCGCCTTGGAAATTCCAACGCGCAGAACTAACGACATTGCGCGTTCTCTTCGGTGGCGAATAGATCTAACCAAGGCTCTCCCCACTGTAGAAAGAGTCCTTGCGCCACTTCGAGTGAAGACGCCATTCGTGATCCATCATGCACCTGCGGCTGAGTTCGTCCGCCCTGGCGTTCAGGGAACCTGCCAGGTGTTGAACCATCAGTAACATGCCCTGATGTTCCAGCCATGTTCAGAGGCGCAGAGCCTCCTGACAAAGGGTCCACGACCCCACCCCGCCTTGTTTGTTGCAGTACCACATGGCGGTGGTGTTGTCTGTGAACACCTGCACTACCTTCCCTTTGACAGAGGGAAGGAATGCCTTGAGTGCAAGTAGGATCGCCCGGAGCTCCAGAAGGTTGATATGGAGCCGGGACTCCGCCGGAGACCAGAGGCCTCTGATCTCCGCCTCTCCCATGTGACCGCCCCATCCCAGAAGGGACGCGTCCGTCACAACTGTGTGCTCTGGCTGGGGAAGGGAGAGGGATCTGCCCATGACCCATTGCCGGTTCGAGAGCCACCACTGCAACTGTTTTGCAGTCCCCTCCGAGATCTGGACGTGATCGGACAGGTTGCCCTGGTGCTGCGCCCACTGGAACTTCAGGTCCCACTGCAGAGCCCGCATATGCCATCTGGCATGATTGACCAGCAGGATGCAGGAGGCCATGAGGCCCAGCAGCCTCAGGGTCATCCGTACCGAAACCCAGGATAAAGGCTGAAAGATCGGAATCATAGCCTGAATATCCCGGACTCGCCGTTCGGGAGGATAGGCCCGAAACTGCGTCGTGTCCAGAACTGCTCCGATGAAAAGGAGCTGTGGAGAAGGAATCAGATGCGACTTCGGCACATTGATGGAGAACCCCAGCGAGTGCAGGAGTTCGGCCGTAGTCTGGAGGTGGGAGACGACTGCCTGGGACGAGCCCGCCTTTAGCAGCCAGTCGTCGAGGTAGGGGAAAACTGAAACCCCTGCCCGGCGCAGATGAGCTGCGACCACCGCCATCACTTTCGTGAACACCCGAGGGGCACTGGTAAGGCCAAAGGGGAGCACGGTGAACTGAAAATGCTCGAGGCCTACCGTGAACCGAAGGTAACGCCGGTGGGCCGGCAGGACGGGGATGTGAAAATAAGCGTCCTGCAAGTCCAACGCTACCAACCAGTCTCCAGGGTCGAGGGCAGTCAAGACCTGACCTAGGGTGAGCATCTTGAACTTCTCCTTCCGGAGGAAGCGATTGACGTTCCAGAGGTCCAAGATAGGACGCATGTCCTCCTTGTCCTTTTTGGGCACCAGAAAGTAGTGGGAGTAGCAACCACGCCCTACTTCTGGGGTCGGAACACGCTCGATGGCCCTCTTGGCCAAGAGGGCCGTGACTTCCTTCTGTAGAAGTACCAAGTGATCCCCTGACTTGCGGTGGAATTGAGGTGGCATGGCTGGGGGGTGGTCTCGAAGGGGAGGGAGTAGCCCCTTCGGACAATGTCCAAGACCCACCTGTCCGAGGTGATGGGACGCCAGTGGTGAAGGTGATGGCGGACCCTGCCCCCTACTGGCGTGCTGTGCACCTGAAAGGAGGGACTAGGAGGGCTTGGAGGCCGCGGACGGGTTGGAGGTGGTGGCCTGACCCGCACGCTGGTTGCCCGAACCTCCACGGCGGTATCCACGTCCTCAGCCACGCGAAGACGCCTGCTGCGCGGGCCGGTGGCTGGGCTGCTGACGTGACGGGGCGCCCCTTCCGTGGCCACGATAGGGGCGAAAAGCAGAAGTCAGCGGAGGGCGTGTAGCAGAAAGGCCCAGGGACTTGGCAGTAGCCCGCGAGTCCTTAAAGCGCTCCAACGCATGGTCTGCTTTGGACCCAAAAAGACCGACTCCATCAAAGGGCATGTCCATGAGAGTATTCTGGACATCCCCTGAAAAACCAGTGGTTCTCAGCCAGGCGTGGCGTCGCAGCGCCACCGTCGTTGCAATAGACCTGCCCAGCGAGTCGGCGGTATCAAGGCCACATCGTATTGTGTATTTGGCCGCATCCCTTCCTTCCGCAATGGCGCGGGAAAGCAGTGTCTGGACCTCCTCAGAACACTGGGGCAAAACAGTCGCCACCGAATCCCACAAGGAGTGGGTATATCGGCCCAAAAGACAAGCGGTGTTGATGGACCGCAAGCCAGCACTGGAGGAAGAAAACCCTTCTTCCCAAATTGATCCAGGCGTTTGGATTCCCTATCCGGAGGGGCGGTAGGGAAGGCGGTTTGGGAAGCGGAGGCTTGGACAACCAAGCTCTCAGGAGTGGGGTGGACAGAGAGAAATAGGGGTCGCCCGGAGCTGGGCGATGGCGTCGGGACACGTTCCTATCCACAGGAGCCCCTGTGTTGGGCTTGGACCAGGCGCCCAAAAGAACGTCAGTGAGGGCATCGTTAAACGGCAGCACAGTCTCCGTAGAGGAGGCTGCCGGCTGAAGCACCTCTGTCAAGAGATTAGTCTTGACCGCCACAGTAGGGAGTTGGAGATGTAAGGCTCCAGCCTCCCTACGCAACACCGTTGCAAAATTGGCTCCCTCCTCCGTAGCCACGGGAGGAGACAGCATGCCAGTGTCAGGGGAAGTATCTAGACCACTGGCATCCCCTAGACCCTCTGTCCAGTCCTCATCGTACTGACACTGTTGTGCCAGAGGGTCATCAGACCCCTCCCAGTCCTCCTGGTCCTCCTCTGGTTCAAAATAAGGAGGAGGAGGGACATTTGGGACCCAAGGTCTCATCGGCGCCGGAACCGGCGTCGAGCGACGTCGGTCCGGGTCCATGTCCGAAGCCGGAAGGAACTGGGGGACGACGCCGCCCGGAGCCCCAGGCGGCGTCGAGAACGGCACCGGAGACGTCGGCGGAGGCGTGGTTAGGTCGACCGGCGTCGATGGGGGTTGCGGAGCCAGGATCGAGGCCGGAGCCGGGATCGAGGCTGGAGGCACGGGCGACGCCGGGGCAACCCCATCAGGGCCCGCGGGGCCCGAAGGCGCACCGGAGGGACCTTGAGGCCCGAAGAGGCGGGCCATGGCCGACAGGAATTCCTGTATTTGGGCCGGATCCGCCCCCGAACCCGGGAAGGACGGGTATTGCGGGGGCGACTCCACAGGCATGTCCGGGGCCGCGGGGACGGTGCCGGGAGGGGCCTCAGCCGAGTCGCGAGACCGGCGAGGCGAAGTCCTAGAGCGACGATGCTTTTGGACTTTTTGTGCTTGGACTTACCGGACGACGAAGACTTCGATGCCGACGACCGGTGAGGACTCCGCGACCGACCCCTCGACCTCTCATGCGACCGGGGCTTGGTGTGGCGCGGAGCCGAATGCCGGGCCTCGAGGAGCTTTTGAGACCGCTCTCGCAAAGCTTTCGGGTTGAGGGCCCGGCAGTCGGAACACGACTTTGTGTCGTGGCCTCGGCCGAGGCAGAAGAGACACTCCCGATGCGGGTCTGTGATGGACATCATCCGAGCACAGGCGCCGCAACGTTTAAAACCGGGCATCCCTACGACACCTTGAAGTCGATTCGAAGAAAACAGTGAAAAATTCACCAAAAAAGTTAGTCAAAAAATGACTAGGGCACTGCTCTTCCCGGATCTGCGCTTGCTGGCGCGGAAAAAGAAGAACTGACGTCAGCGCGCAGGGGCGGCGCCTAAGTACTGCCCGCGACGTCATCCCGGCGATCACGACGCCGACGACGGACGCGGAGCCGCACGACGCCGCCTACCGACGCGCAAGGGTACTGCTACGCAAAAACTTTCCGGATCCAGCCTGACGCCTGGGGATATTCTAAGGTAAGGAATCTGTCACTAACGTGTCTCTTTCAGATACGGCCACACAGGTGCTCTCAGGATGATCCAACAGGGCTCGGCCTTCATCTTTCAGAGGACCTTTGGAAGGAGAGGAATTGGCTAAAAGGTGTAGGCAAATATGCCGTACCATGCAATCGAAAAGGCATTCCCCCACGACCCCTGATGGGGATGCAAACTTGCAAAGAAATGGCGTTTGGGGGTGATGTCGCGCAGAGATCCAGATTTGGTTTATCCCACTCGAGAAAGGTGTGATCCAGTGTAAGTTGGTCCAACTCCCACTTGTGGCAAGATGTCTTAAGCCTGCTTAAGGTATCTGCTATGGCGTTTTGGTTTCTTGGTACATGTTCTGCAGTCAGGTGCACTGTGTGGCAAATGTACCATTACCAAATCAGCTGGGCTTCCTGGGACAGTAGACTAGATCGGGTGCCCCCCTGTTTATGTAGTGCATCGTAGTCATGTTGTCTGTTCGCAAGAGCACTGACGATTGTTGAATCCTGGGAAGGAAGGCCTGTAGAGCAAGGTACACCGGCCTTAACTCGAGAAGATTGATACGCAGGCCAGATGTGAAGGAGACTATTTGCCACAGACCTGAAGGTCCGGGAGGTAAGCATCCCACCCGTCCAGGAAAGCACCCTGTGTAATTACCAGCAGAGATGGCCACGGTAGGAATGAGAGACCTGGAGAAAGATTTACAGACCAAGTCCACCACTTGAGCGACTTGATCATGAGCGTAGTGACTTGAATGATGTCTTGAAAAGTCCCCGTCGCCAGCATTGGACGTCCATTGCTTCCTGAAGAGGTTGCAAGTGGAGGAGGCAGTACGGTATGAGATGGATGCAAGAGGACATCATACCTAGGAGAGATTTGTAAATGCGAACTGAAGGAGACAACCTTTTTTGCAATAGGCTTGCCAGAGTTATCAACTGCTGTTGCCTCTCGATTTTAGGGTATGCCATGTTGCAGTTTGTGTCTAGTAAGGCTCCTTGGAAAGTTATCCGCCACGATGGCAGAAGCATTGGCTTGTCCGGAATGAGAGTGAGCCCTAGCTCGTTGAAGAGGCATAGGCAAACTCTGGTGGATGCCTTTGCAGACTGGTTGGTAGGAGCTTTCAGCAACCAGTCGTCGAGATATGGAAAGACCTGATGCCATTGCTGTCTGAGAAGCTGCGACGGGCGTCGGGCATTTCGTAAAAATACAGGCAGCAGACTTGAGACCAAAGGGTAACACCCAGAACTGAAAGTGGCTGCCCGCTACTGTGAACCTGAGGAATTTTCTGTGTTTGGGATGGATGGGTACATGAAAATAGGCGTATTGGAGGTCCAGGGATGACATGTGATCTCCCTTGTTGAGAAGTTACAATATGTCTTGGAGTGTAAACATGCGAAATGATCTTTGAGATATTGGTTGAGGTCCCTCAAGTCGGGATTTGGACTCCAATGCCTTGACTTCTTGCCGATTAAGAAGAAAGGGGAGTAGAAACCTGTTCCTCTTTGGGAACGGGGAACTCTCGCTATTGCTCGCTTTTGCAACATGATTTTGAACTCCCATTTGAGAAGGTGCAAAGGATTTTGGATGCATGGTTGAGGTGGTGTTGAGGGAGGTATTTGTATGAATTCCAAAAGGTGTCCTAATTGAACTAGGTCGAGAACCCATCTATCTGTCGTCATCGGTTTTCAATGGTGTATGTGGGTGGCGATTCTTGCTGGTATCCTGGGTGGAAGAGAGAAGGTAGTATGCGGCGCCTGGATGAAGTCATTGCCTGCGATTGGTGTCTTTGCCCGGTCATCCAGACTTTGCTCTGAGAGGAGGGCGGTGATATGCAGCCGACTGTGGATGCCGCCGATAGTATTGGGAGCGAAATTGCTGACTATTGGAGGAATATGCTGGATAGCAATATTGTTGATATCCTCCACGAAAGGAAGGCTGGCCTCTTCCTCAAGCGACACGAAAAGGCACCTTTTTGTACTGCAAAGTTCCCAATGATTGGGCAGGGTCTGTGTCCGTTTTGATCGCTTGGAGAGCTTCGTTAACGTGCTTTCCAAACAAAGCCTCTCCATCGTAGGGCAAATCTAGTATTTTTGTCTAGACCTTGGGCCTGAAAATCGTCGCCTTAAGCCATCCCTGACAGCGTAGAAACGCTGCACCAGCGAGCTACTGGAACCCGGCGGAGACAATGTCCATGGCACAGTCTATGATTTCGGAGGAGGAAATAGACCTTCCAGCAACACTTTCTTTGCTTCTCCTGTAATGTGTTCAGGAAGCTGGTCCAGATATGGAGCCACATCGGACCATATTTGTCAGTCATAGCGGCTAAGGAGAGCCAGGGAATTTACGGCCCTTACCGTGAGGGCTCACATGGCCAAAAACAGTTTGTTTGCCAATGTTATCCAGACACCTGGCATCTTTGTCTGTGAGCGCTGAAAGGGGCGTGGAAGGATTCCTTGATCTTCGTTGTGCTGCCTGCAAGATGACTGAGTCTGGTTTAGGTTGGCCCGTGAGGCAGGCTGGCGCATCCTCTGGCTTGTCCAGCTTGGGCAATACAGCCAGTACTGTTGCCGGGGTGCGCATGATCTTTAGGCCCAACTCCACACATTATCAATGATGGGTATGGCCTTGACTGTTTTCCAAAAGGGTTCATTAAAGTCATAAAAGAAACAGTCTTGTTGTGTGGCAGGCATAGGCAGGTCGAAACTTGTGGCTGCCCTATCTAAGAAGTTGTGGAAACCTCCTATATCCTCCGGAGGCGAGTCAACTGGCAGAAGTGACTGAGATGCTGGTGTAGGGAGGACATAGTTGTCACATTCATCTCTGATGATCTCCTAGCTCATCATTTCCCCCCTCTTCCTCAGATGATGTTGGATCATGCAAGGGCACTACTAGTGGAGAACAGTGTACTGGCCTAGTAGGAGGCAAACTCTGTGTACCTCCTCAACCGCTCACTCCTCAACCAAAGACTGTGGAGAGTGGAGCATGCTAAAACAGGAGCAGATACTGGAGGGAAGCGTGTCCTGTAGTCTGCTAACATAGATTGCAAATCCGTCAAGAGAGTGGATGGTAGACATACCATTTCTTGTTGGTATTGCTGTGGGAGATGATAGTCCTGTGAATAATAATCTGGCTCAATAGTATTCCGCCTCATCTGAGTATTCCTGACATTTTACATGAAGCTCTGAAGGGCTCTGAGCTGCCCCACAGAGTCTTCATTATCCAGGAGGTGAGATGGCAGGAGTGAGGGCACCTTACTCGGGAAGGTAAGGGATGGCGTTATCCATTTCGGTTTTATTATCTTTTGACTGGTCACCGTTTGGCTCGTCGACAAAATTGTCGACGAGCCAAACAATGTGGAGAGCCTGTGCCTCATCATCTGTGCTGTAATAATTGACAGGGTAGAGTTCATGGATGTGAGATCACCCGTCGTCAGTGGCGCAGTAGTTGGTTGAGTGGGCGTCAACGGTGGAGTCGTCGATAAGTGCACCATCGACAGGTGTCGACGATGGAGAAATCTTAACCATCGACGGCACAGGATCTGCAGTCGTCAACAATGACTTCGTCGATGAGGAAGATGCCGCCGTCGACACCGTAATAGTGGTGACGGTAGACCCCACTGAAGTGACTGTGGACAGCGCCGATGTCCTCGTCGACGTGGATGCAGTCAACGACCCATCTGTCAGCGGTGCTGAAGACGTTTTTTTGAAAATGTGCTTCACCTGAGGTGGAGGTGTTGGGGGCTCCGAAGTCAATTTTTGAAGAGATTGTGAGGGGAAATCAGACTTCTTTTTGTCCTTTCTTGGTGGAAGTACACGTTTGTGAAGCAACTTGGTGGGGCCGTTGTGCTTATGAGCACCCTCGGAAGCCTTTTTTTACTCCTTTTTCAGAGGTTTCTGAGAGGTATGAGGTACTGGATCCTCTCTAGCTCTTTTGACAGGCGTTTTTGAAGATGATGTGGACAATGTGTCGCTTTCTTCATCAGAGACCGGGTTGTCTCTAGTTTTGCGTCTCTGCAGCCAAAGAAAGACGTCCTTCTCGATCCTTTAAAGTTTTAGTAGCAAAAGTGTGACATAACTTGCAATCCCTTGTTTTGTGCACTGGATAGAGACAGTATATAAAGTCTTTATGATGGTCATCGATGTGTAGCCTCTTCTTTCTACAAGTGCCACATGGTCTGCAGAGCACCTTTTCTAGTGTCTCTGACATGGTGGAAAGTAGTTTGAATCAGCAAAAGAACAGATACAGGCAAGCTGTGGAGAAACTCTTCCAATGTTGGGAACATTTTCTTCAAGCTGTAGTGACTGAAAAACTGAGCAGAGTTCAGTGGAGACTCCCTAGCACAACATGCAGTAGAAAGTTTTAAGAACTGTAGCTTCTCTCAGGAAGGTAAATAGTGGTATGATCTAAATGGTTGACCCAAGTTTGGTACTTTTTTTTAATAAGAACAGTGATATGTTAGAAAATAGAGGCTTTAGGCCTTTTTGTTTTGTATGTCTATTGTGACGTTGCTTTTCTAAGGTACCGGGGACTCCTATCTCGACGACGGGGAATGATTCAAACATGTGAATCTATGAAAGTTCCAATACTGAAGTAACACTAAAACCTCAGACGCCAAATCGCAAACTTCATGCCTTGAGGTGTCCGTGTGGTAACTGACCCTGATGCTGTGCGAGAAAGAACACAAATAGGGGTAAATTCTTGTGTTGATGAACTGACATGTCCAATAGTTTGAAGCAACACAGTTACCTTGTCACAGTGAGGACGATTTACATGAGCCTCATAGGTAACTGCATACAGAATCAGCAGGACTGGAGGAAAAGCTTGGGCAAATATCTCTGACCAGTTTATCCACACAGCATTGCCCACGCTGCATGGGTGTTTGTTCACAATCTTGGAAAGCACTGACTAAGTACTTTGAGTTTAATTTCCCATGCATGTATTCTTTTTTTATCATTCCTGCCTACTAGGTCTGCAAAATAGTTGTCCACCGCCCGGAGATGTTTCACTAGGAGGAAGACTTCAAACACCTCTACATCTGCTGGTAATTGGTACTAGTTTGATCTCTTTGTCATTGTCATTCGCTTAGAGGGATAAACTCGCTGATCTATTTTCTACGTTTATGATGAACAGGGAGGATCCTAAAATGCAGAAGGAAAATCTACTCACCTGTAATCCTAGGATTTTTTCCATCTTCCAGGGAAATCCTCATCAAAGTCATAAACACTGAATAATCCTGTCGACCTGCAGGGATCCCGGAGCACTTTCAGAAAATATACATATATGTATATCTAATTTTGTACAACAGTACATACATTCAAGCAGATAAAAGAAGGCTAAAATGGCCACATTTCCTTTTTTTAATAAGAAGCCAAATACATAAAATGTAATTGATAGCAAAGTAACCATAGAACATCTTACGCAAACCTTTTTCAAAAGGAAAGGGAATGTGCGATTTTGTTAGCCAATATGCTGCAAAGCAAGGTTAGTAGAGAAACGGTGGCACTGTGCTTTTAAGAACATCACTATATACCCTGCATCCCATCATGCCTCACAGGTGACAGTTAGGTCAGGTCATTTTTCCAGCTCCTGAAGACCGGATCCTGGGGCACTTAATTCTGCCTTTTGGCTTAAAATTATTGGAAACCTTTGTTTTTGATATTCGCTCGACGTCTTTCAAGATTTAGAGTGCAATTAAACCTTTATTTGACAAAAAATAACATTTTCTTGTTTAAATACCTTCACTTTCGTTTAGTTCCTTTCCTGTGGGAAAAAGGATGGCCTGGATAGATCCACACTCAGTCTGTATTGATTGCCTTCCGGAAGATCATCCAAAGACCTGTACCCACTGTGAAAAACCATCCATCACTGAACCTAACAACATTATTCATGAACTCCTCCAATATGGCAATCACGGTCTGCCACAAGACTGCATCAACATTCTACAAGAGGCTAAACTTACTACCACTAGAAAATTGCATGCCTTTAAGTGGAAGAGATTTTGTTTATGGTATATTAAGAACAGTCCCAAAACAGCCTCTTGTACACAAGAGGTGACAATACCTTACCTAGTTCATCTGGCAAGGTCTGGTTTACAATTTTCTTCTATTAAAGTACATTTTGGCAGCTATAATTGCCTGTAGAAAATCTCCATCACAAACCAAATCTCATTCTTTAGAATACCTGAAATTAAAGATTTCTTGGGAAGGATTAAAAATGTATTTTCTCCTGTTAAGTCGCCTTCCCCTTCTTGGGAACTTAACACTGTCCTATCTAAATGAATGGGACACCACCCTTTGAACCCATCCATAAAGTCTGTTCACAACTTCTTGCATGGAAATTGGCTTTCTTAGTCGCTTTTACCTCTACGCACGGAGTAAGTGTGGTACAGGTTTTATGCACTACTGAACTACACACAGTATTCCAAAGTAAAAGAGTGGTAATGAGAAAGCACCCCGGTTTTCTTCCTACAGTGGTTACAGAACTTCATATTAACTAAGCTATCTCTTTACATATATTCTTTCCAAATCCATAGACTCCAGCAGAGAAATTTCTACATTCTTTAGACAAAAAAAAAAAAAAAAAAAAAAAGAGTTCGGAAAATATACCTAGACAAAACTAGAGCTATGACATTTAGACCATCTTTTCATTGCTGAAAACAGTTTGTTTTGTTTCTTGACCGGGAAGGTTGAATCTGAATCTAGACAATGTCTAGTGAAAGTATGCACAGATCTCCAAATACCAGCTTTATAGAAGAGCTATCGTAGCAGTTTTTCCCCAAAGGGAAAGAGATTCATGTCTTCCAAGTAGAGGTTTTTTAGGTCTCGCATAGGCAGCACTGGCGCGGTCTCTTCGAGACATGCCATGCTGTATCGAGGATATGGGTTTGAAAAAACACCCATCTTTTTCATTGGTTCCTCTAGCCGTCCTTTCGAAATGCTGCCTTTTCATTGGTAAATGCACTTAGCCCCTCCTTTTGGAATTGTGTTTCCTCCCACGAGGACTGGACCCCATTACATGCGCTGTTATGCTTTTATGTTATTTATACCTTGTTGGTACTCTTTTTTTAGTTGACTTTTAGCTTTTGGAACTAAAACACAGGGCACATGTATTTAGCTCATCAGACCCGATGGTGCCTGTTCTGTGCACTTTCCCTCCCATCGGGCGTGTTTTTGTAGAGCCGGTAATTATATTTGTCAGACATTAGCATGTCTGAGTTTTGCTCATCAGGCCCGATGGTGCCTACTCCGTGCACTAATTATATTTGTTCGACATTTGCAGCTCTTTGATTTATGCTCGTCAGACGCCAATTGTGCCTGCTCCGTGCACTTGCCCCTCCGATCCGCATGTTGCGAAATTCACCCATCCTGTAACTATAATTATATTTTTTATTATATTTGTTATGAATTTAAATTTAATTGATACCTCCCCATGTGTATTGTAGAGCCGTCGCCAAGACTCGAACCCGGTTCCCCCGGCACAAAGTCGGCAGCTCTGTTTGTTAGGCCACATCCCGAACTTGCTTTTTTAGACACCAGTGTCCAATAGGTGCTTGACGTGACTCCAGTTCCGCTATTTCATAGGATAGATTTGCAGCCAATCACAAGCTGTCCTGCAAGCTTAGGCCTGCTGTAGCCAACCTGTAGAACTACAACCATCAATTACATCGGTTGGTGCTTTAGCGAATAGTCATGAGCTCCTCGTCATCTCCTGAAAACCCTAATCCCTCCCCCTGTTTATACTGTCTAATTTTCAACTAGAGAACAATAGTAAACGATTACTTGAAAAAACCCTTTCTTCCTACAATAGTAAGAACGATACCCCTGATATTTCAAAAACACTCTTTGTTGTAGTTTTATTAAGTGTCCATATGTCGTAACCGATCTCACTTCAACAATGATGTGGTCTATTACATAAATCCTCACATATGAATTTAAAAAATCTGCGATCAAAACACGAAGTAGACTTCATCGAAGAAATGGAAATTCTAGATTCCTTGTTGTCGGTCATCGGTGGGGAGTCAAAAGTGGGTAAAGGGCAATTCTTTCGTTTCCTTTTCCCTGAATGGCCCTTTAGGAAAGGGATCCATTCCTGTGTTCTATTCCGACATAGACGGCGCAATCCTGCCATCTAGTGGCCAAGATGCAAATATACATTTGTGTTGGAAGTCTTGAACATATAGTACATTCGGCAGTTATTTTATTTATATCATTTAAGGTGTTTTACTGATTTGTATGGCTCCAAGCTTAATAGTTATTAAAACCTTTACGATATATCAAGCTACTCTAGTCGTAAGCAATACAAGCAGTATCCAAAATCTAAATGCGATTAAAAGGCCTATGAAGCATTATTTTAGGTTTTTTGCTTTACTAGATGTATTTTCAAAATAAAAGCTAGTGAGTGCTCGTCGTCCTGTAGATAGTTTAGGTAACACAACAATGTTAATTAATCACGTCTCGGTAGGTATCCAACTTCACGACTTATCTATTAAATGTCAAAGTTAAATAATAAAAGAGTAACAAAACAGATATTAATTTGAAGTCACTAAAAATTATAAATCGGACTAATGGCAGTACTATGCTGTTTTGTACACCTAAAAATACACAATTCCTATGCCAATTATACTATCCGAAGTTAAAACCAATCATATGTTCTTAAAAGATATTTCAGAAATAAATGTTCTTAACATCTGAAGGGATGAAAAAGGCAAAGGATTATGTACTGTGCAGTAAAATGATCACCAATTTAAGGCATAGTTAGTAAAAGCTGCCTTGGAAGCACAGCTGCACTGCCTCCCTTTGTATTTCTACATGGGCCGAGATTCCTAGTTTACGGATATAGAGGACATAGGAGTTATGGTGCAGGAAGAATAAGTTACTTACCTCTAATCCTAGTTCTCTTCCAGGGGTATCCTCATCAATGTCAAAACAACTGAATTATCCCCGCCCATGTGCGGGACCCCGGAGCATATACAACAATACATATATATGTGTATGTTTAGAACCACAGGTACATAGTACTATCCAAACATACATATATACATGTATAAACACAAATATGCAGCCTATTATATATCCAATAGACTAAGAAGCCAAAATGACATGTATTTCTATAGCGTGAAAATAATATCACATACAAATAATGTAATAGAGAACATGCACTGCAATAGTGTTCCACAACAACCTTTTATTTTCAGAAAAGAAAACGGGTAATAGCAGGCAATTAGCCCAGAGGCTGCATAGATAAATAACAGCACTGTATAGAAAAAACTGGCACCTTGCCTTTAAGGCTTCCAAGAACCTGGACACTGTGCCTTTAAGACCTCCAGGAGCCCCCTGCTCCCATCATGCACCACAGGTGACAGGTCAGTTCTTTTTTTACGGTGTATACACCTGTAGGAACCAGCATATATGATGCAAACAACTCAGTATAGCACTGTTAATGCTCGTCTGGGGAGGCGGGAGGGTTGCTTATGACTTTGTTGAGTATACCCCCGGAAGAGAACTAGGATTACAGGTAAGGATAAGTAATTTACCTGTAATCCTAGTTCTCTTCCAGGGGTATACTCATCAAAGTCATAAGCAGTGAATTATCCCCGCCCACGTGCGGACCCCGGAGCATATAGAATATATATATATACACATATATGTACATACATATATAGGTGTATGCCCAGACCCCTAAGTGTCTAACACTTACAAAACACATACACCTACATATGTATGCACATACACGTATATGGGAAAATGCAGCCTAAACACCATTCCAAAAAAGGGCAAACCGCCAAGATTACATAAGTTTCCTTTGTATGAAAATACACCTCTACATACATCTTGTAATAGAGAACATACACTGTAATGGTATCATACAATACTCCTTTATTTTTCAGAAAAGGAAGAAACAGGTAATAGCAGGCAGTGCCTGTAGGCTGCATAAAGAGAACTGTCCTAGTACAGCAAAAGAACTGGCACCTTGCCTTTAAGGCTTCCAAGATTCCAAACACTTTGCCTTTAAGACCTGCAGGAGACCCTCTGCTCCCAGCATGCACCACAGGTGACAGGTAGGTCAGTTCTTTTTTAACGGTGTACTGATTTGTTTCATCCTTAATCTAGCGTGAAATGCACACTTATAACATTGTACTACAGTTGCTCTTTCGGGGAGGAGGGCGGGGTGCTTATGACTTTGATGAGTATACCCCTGGAAGAGAACTAGGATTACAGGTAAGTAACTTATCCTTCTCTTCCAGGGGATACTCCTCAATAGTCATAAGCAGTGAATAGAATAGCAAGCCCATACCCAACACTTCGCAGAAGAGCAACTCATTATATAGAATGAATACTAACAACAGTTTCAGAAGGTAATCAACCAAACAAGTTCCTCAGAGAGGCTTGCCCAACTTGGGCATCTGCCTGTGCATCTGAATCCAAGCAGTAATGGCGAGAGAAAGTATGGACAGAGCGCCATGTAGCTGCCTTACATATTTCTGCTATAGGAATGTTCTTGAGGAGAGCCGTAGTAGAGGCTTTACCTCTGATAGAGTGAGCTTTGGGTTTCTCCCGAAGAGACTTATTGGCTAACTGGTAGGTCAAAGAAATGGAGGAGACTATCCATCTTGAAATCGACCTCTTAGAGGCTGCCAAACCTGTATTAATAGGACCGTAATTGACAAATAACCGGTCCGTCTTGCTTATTAATTTGGTCTTGTCCAGATAAAATTTCAACACCCTTTTAAGGTCTAACGAATGTAGTGCCCTCTCAGGAGGCGTAGTGGGATTGGGAAAGAAGGTAGGTAATGTAATGACCTGATTAATATGAAAATCTGAGACGACTTTCGGTAGAAAACTAGGGTGAGTTCTGAGACCTACCCTATTGGAGTGAAAAACAGTGTAGGGTTCCTTACAACACAATGCTTGTATCTCACTGACTCTACGAGCCGAGGTAATAGCAACCAAGAAGGCCACTTTCCAAGATAAGTGCTGCAGGGAGGACTTATGTATTGGTTCAAAAGGTGCACCCATCAGTTTGGTAAGGACCACGTTGAGCTCCCAAGGTGGAGAAGGGGCTCGTACTGGTGGGTACACCTTCAATCCCTCAAGAAAATCTTTCACCACTGGCATTTGGAAAAAAGAAACCTGTGTAGGTGATTTTCTATATGCCGTGATTGCTGCTAAGTGTACCTTAATAGAGGAAAACTGCAGGCCCGACTTGGCCAGATATGGTAAGATCACCTGCTCCTGACCTCTAACCGGGTCATAATCGTTATTCAAGCACCATAGGTAGAAACGCTTCCATTTGAAAGCGTAGGAAGCTCTGATAGAAGGTCTCTTAGCTTCCTTGAGGATGTTCATACAGTCCGCTGGCAAGTTTAGGTGTCCATATTGCAAGACCTCAGGAGCCATGCTGTCAACCTGAGGGACGAGAGGTTGGGATGAAACACTCTCCCCTCGCTCTTGGAGAGCAGGTCCGGCCGGCAAGGCAACATCCGGTGTGGAACCTCAGACAGTTGTAGAAGGTCCGGATACCACCACTGGCGCGGCCAATCCAGAGCAATCAGAATCATTCTGGATCTGGTCCTGTAGAACTTGGTGATCACTGTTGGAATGAGAGGCAGAGGAGGAAAAGCGTAGAGTAAGCTCTGAGACCATTTTATCAAAAGAGCATTCCCCCGTGAGCCTGGTTGGTGAAATCTGGACGCGAAGACGGGACATTTGGCATTTGTTGCGTCTGCGAACAGATCTATGTCCGGCATTCCCCATCTTTGAAAAATATCCTGAGCCACTTCGAAGTTTAGCACCCAGTCGTGTGCTTCTACGAACTCTCTGCTCAGGGCATCCGCCTGGACATTTAGAGTGCCTGGTAAATGGACGGCTGCGATGCTTAGGCGTCGTGCCAGAAGCCACTTCCAAATGGCTTGTGCTTCCTGAGATAGAATTCTCGACCTGGTGCCCCCCTGCTTGTTCAGATAATACATCGTCGTGGTGTTGTCTGTCTGAATCAAGAGGGAGCTGGATCGAAGCGATGGATAAAACGACTTGAGGGCTAAGTGGACGGCCCTCAACTCCAGAAAGTTGATATGATATCCGCTCTCTGTTTCCGACCACACGCCTTGAACTTGAAGGTGATTCATGTGAGCCCCCCAACCTAGCAGGGATGCGTCCGTGACTATCACCTGAGTAGGAGTCTCTTGATGAAATGGAACGCCTTTCATTAGATGTGATCGTTTCGTCCACCACCCGATGGAGTCTCTAGCAGACTGAGGCAGAATGACTCGATCCTCCCAACTGCCTGACGCTTGCACCCACTGGTCTTCCAGAGCTTGCTGCAGAGGACGCATGTTTAATCTGGCGTTGGGGACGATGAAGACACAAGAGGCCATGGACCCCAGTAGAGACAACACCTGCCTGACCGTGGGATGGAGAGTTTGAAGGAGCTCTCGGCATTTTCTCCTGATTGATGACCACCTCTCCTCCGAAGGACACACGTTTGCTCCTACGGTGTCCAACGAAGAGCCCAGGTAGTGGATCTTCTGGGTCGGGTTGAGAACTGATTTTTTAAATTGACCCGTAGACCTAACCTGCTCAGCAGCTTGAGACTGTAGGAGAGATGGGACTGAAGCAGAGACGGGGTGGAACTCTTCAGGAGCCAATCGTCCAGATACGGGTAAATGAAAATTTTTCGCTTGCGGAGAAAAGCCGCCACCACTGCCATGCACTTTGAAAAAGTTCTTGGGGCTGACTTGAGCCCGAATGGGAGGACTCGGAACTGGAAATGACGCCGATCCACTTGAAACCGGAGAAATTTGCGATGTTTTCTGGATACTGGGATGTGAAAATATGCATCCTGCAGATCTATGGAACACATCCAGTCCCCCTGATGGAGGTGGGGGAAGATCTGATGCAGAGCTAACATCCGAAATTTCTCCTTGCGGATGAATCTGTTCAAGGTGCGTAAATCCAGAATTGGTCTGTATTCTACTGATGGACCTCTTTTTTGGACTAGGAAATACCGAGAGTATATCCCCTGTCGTCTCTGATGAGTAGGAACCTCTTCTATGACCTCTTTTTGTAGGAGATTGTCCACTTCTTCTTGCAATATGTGGTGACATCGACGGACTCCTCCGCCTGGCTGAACTGATGGAGGTGGGGTCTTGAACCTCAGCAAGTATCCATTTTGAACAATATTCAGCACCCATTTGTCGTTTATTTGTCTCCACTCCTCCAGATGACAAGCGATACTCCCCCCCCCCCTACCGGAGTGGCCAACGGGCCTGGAGGAAGCAGACGCTCATTGCTTTGCTGGTTGTTTTGAGGGTGAGGCCTGTTGTCTATTGTTCCCTCTTCCTCTACCTGGCCTTCTCTGATGGAAGTGAGACCTTTGTTGCTGTTGGTGACCCTGAGAGGACCACTGAGGGGTTTGAACCCTCTGCTGGAATGGACGTTTATCGTAAGGACGGAAACGTCTGCGGAATTCCTTCCGCTTCTCCAGGCCAACGGCCTTCACTGTGTCCAACTCTGCCTTCATCTTGGACATCTCCTCGTCCGCATGCGGCCCAAAGAGCGAAGATCCGTTGAAAGGCAGATTGGTAATCCTCCGCTGAACATCGGGCTTCAGACCTGTAAGGCGCAACCAAGCAGAACGCCTCGAGCAGATACCATGGGAGTATCCGTGAGCTGCCAGATCCGACGAATCAGCAGCAGCACTTACTACCTGATTCGCCACTAAACCCCCTTCCTGCAGTATCTCGTGAAAGTCCTGCTGATCTTCCTTCGGGAGTTTATCTGCATAGCGGGCAAGTGAGTCCCATAAGGACCTGCCATACCTCCCCAACAGAGCAGAGACGCTGGCGACCTTCATGATAGAAGCCGACGTGCTACACATTCTTCTGCCCAGAGAATCCATCAGCTTGCTGTCCTTATCAGGAGGCACTGAGGAGGATGACATGGAAGAGTGGGTCTTCCTAGCTGCGGCCACAATGATAGAGTCCGGAGGAGGATCGGAACGGAGGAACATCGGATCTTGATCGGGAGCTTTATACTTTTTAGCAATTGGTGAAGGTACAGCTTCTACGGTTGCCGGTGTTTAAAAGTCTGAGTGGCAGGCTCTAGAAGGCCTGGGACCAGAGGAAGTAGAGGCCGAGCTGAAGAGCGATGATGGAGAGTCTCGAAGATCACCGAGGTGGAGACTGTTGGAATCGACATAGTAATGTTCAACTGGTTTGCTCCTCTGCAGAGAACCTCGTTGAACGTACTGAGATCATCCATTGGTGACACCCTGGATGGAGGTGTGGCCGTTAACGTAGGAGAATAGTCCCTGATCGAAGATCTGGTAGAAGAGGACCGTGTTGGAGATCTGTGTCGTCTCCGCTTCGGAGAGGAATGGTAGGAACGAGACCTTTCCTTTGACCTTGCATGACGAGAAGGTGGAGAACGTGATCTACGTGGACTCCTTCTTGGAGCCTCTCTAGAAAACACAGCTGTGGGAGACCTCGACCTCCGAGGTGTTCTTCTCGGAGCATCCCTAGGGGAGGGAGAACCTCTGGATCGACGAGAAGGAGAATAGGTACGGGAGAAGTCCGAACTAGGGCTACTGAGGACAGAGACTCCTGATTTCTTGCGCCTTACACCTTCGCCAACCACCGGAGAGCCCTCCGGGGAAATCTGGACAATGTGGATTCCAGGGGATGATGACTGCCCTCTCGACGTCGACTTTCCTGATCTCGACGTCGAACGAGATCTTCTCAAAACCTCCTCTGAGTCTACGGCAGGCTCTTTATCCTTCGACGTCGAGCGCCTCGACGTCGACTTGTGCTTCTCCCTCGACGTCGGGTGAGGGATAAATGGAGACAGGGATCTAGCTACCTTGGACGGCGATCTCACTTGCCTTGGAGGCGTCCTCGACGTCGAGCATATATGGCGTCGTGTCGGAGACTTTGACGGCAAACGTTCATGGCACCTTTTCGCCGTCAACTTCATTTCCCTTGAAGTCCTCGACGTCGAACTCTGGATAGTCTTTGGCAGAGTCGTTGCCGGCAAGCTTCTCGTTGTCGACCCACGAGGAGGTGACGGAGAGTGCCTTGACGTCGATGGGCGTCTCGACGTTGATGGGTGCCTCGACGTCGACCAGTGCTTTTCTTTGGACCTTTCAGCATCCACATACCTCGAGCCCGAGGCAGTACGTTTTGACGTCGAACCTCTTCTTGACGACGGAGACTCTCGTCGTCTCGACATCGGAGAATGTCTTGGCTGTTTCTTCGACGGCGACGACAGCTAATAGTCCGGAATCTGCCTTTTCCTCGACGTTGTAGAGGCAGAACGATGCCGTTTGTGATGTTCCTGATGAGAGGAGGGCGCTTGAGCAGCAAGGCCACTTTCTAGACGGGCTTTTCCTCTCTCAAGCACAGCATGTAGCCGAATCCTCTCCCTGTCGCGAAGAGTCCTCGCAGAAAACCTCTGACAGTGGCAGCATGTGTCCGGTTTGTGAGAGGAAGGAAGGCAAACGATACACACCGAGTGTGGATCAGAGATGGCCATTTTCTTACCACAAGCTGGACATTTGCGAAATAAAGCTGGCATACTGACAGAAAAAGAGATCTTAGCCTGTCAGAAAATGATTAAAAATCACTACCAGCACAGCAATACAACAAAATATCCAAGAAGAAAAACAATTCCTGACAGAAAAGTCAGAAAACCATCGAGCTCAAGCTCCAGGATCCTCACAGAAGGAGACGGAAAAAAGAACTGACCTAACTGTCACCTGTGGTGCATGCTGGGAGCAGAGGGTCTCCTGCAGGTCTTAAAGGCAAAGTGTTTGGAATCTTGGAAGCCTTAAAGGCAAGGTGCCAGTTCTTTTGCTGTACTAGGACAGTTATCTTTATGCAGCCTATGGGCTAACTGCCTGCTATTACCGGTTTCTTCCTTTTTCTGAAAAATAAAGGAGTATTGTATGATACCATTACAGTGTATGTTCTCTATTACAAGATGTATGTAGAGGTGTATTTTCATACAAAGGAAACTTATGTAATCTTGGCAGTTTGCCCTTTTTTGGAATGGTGTTTAGGCTGCATTTTCCCATATACGTGTATGTGCATACATATGTAGGTGTATGTGTTTTGTAAGTGTTAGACACTTAGGGGTCTGGGCATACACCTATATATGTATGTACATATATGTGTATGTGTGTGTGTGTGTATATATATATATATATATATATATATATATATATATATATATATATATCCACATGAAAATCCAAGAGTGTCCAGTAACACCGGCGCTACACAAGGACACAGACTCCACAGCAGTTGAAGTGGCAAGGTCTTTATTGATTAGCCATCATTGTCCAAAGACGCGTTTCGGCCGCCAGACATGCTCCGGGGTCCCGCAAGTGGGCGGGGATAATTCACTGCTTAGGACTATTGATGAGTATCCCCTGGAAGAGAAGTAACTTATCCTTCTCTTCCAGGGGATACTCGTCAATAGTCATAAGCACTGAAGAACGAGTTACTTACCTTCGGTAACGATGTATCTGGTAGAGACAGTCTAGCCGCAGATTCCTTAACTTAGAATATCCCCAGGCGTCAGAATGGATCTGGAGAATTTTTTGCAGCAGCACCTCTGCACGCCGGGGGGGCGGCGCCGCATGGCTCCGCCCTGACGTCATCCACGGACATGACGTCAGTGGAGCCATATAAGTCCCTGACGTCAGTTTTCTTCGGAGAAACTTTTCCGCGCCACAACGCGGAGCCACCACCAAAAACTGAGAGTATGGGAACAGTGTGCGAAAAAAAGATGAAAAATCGGTGAAACAAAAAACAGAAATTAACAGTGACAAGCACTGTATACTGAAAACAATTGAAGGGAAAAAACAGAGCACCGCTCTGAGAAACAGCCCCGCAAAAGCAAAGACTATGCCCTCCACGAGGCAAAACGACATATGAAAAGAATGTCAAGGCAGTCGACAGTAAGCCTGCAATAGCAAGATCTACCCGTGAAGTGCAACAAGACCGGAACCACATATGTAATGACAATCTACCAAAGGGCGGCAACACCAGGAATGCCGTATCCCCTTTAAGAGATCTATGGACTGAGACACAGTCAAATAGACCCCAAACCAATTGACTGTAGTAGAGTCAAGAAACAAGAGACCCCAGAGCAATGGAGAAGGTGGGAGGGAGGGAAGAAGATTAGTAGGCCCCACACTGGAAGAACCAGGGTGTAGGGATGTAGAAGGAGACATAAACCCGCCGCCCAATCACGAGAATGGGTGGAGAAGAACAAGTAAAACAGAAAGAATCATCCTACCGAGGAGGGAGGTGAAAAATGCCACCCCGTAGGAAGATAAAAGCCACCCGGAAGGAGGCGAGTACATAACACCCAACCTGAAAAGGTCCTCGCAGAGCGGGGAGGATGGGCGGGCGTTAAGGAATCTGCGGCTAGACTGTGTCTCTACCAGATACATTGTTACCGAAGGTAAGTAACTCGTTCATCTGATAGAGACATCTAGCCGCAGATTCCTTAACTTAGAATAGATACCAAAGCCATACCCCATAGGAGGCGGGTCTGCGACTGAACCCCACGAAGGTCCCAAGAGAACCCAGTCGTCAACATGTTGACTAAACACAGTGGGGGCAGCAATGCCAGCGTGGCCAACAACAGACCAGTAAGCTCTGTAAGGAGCGCCATACCCACTTCCTCGCGGACGAGCAAACAGCAGCAAATACAGTAAAAGAAAAACATGTTACATGGCATTAACCAAATACATTTCTCAGAGAGGCTTGCCTAAACTGATCATCCGCCTGTGTGTCAGAGTCCAAACAGTAATGGCGAGTGAAAGTGTGAACTGATCGCCATGTAGCAGCTTTACAAATCTCTGCAATGGGCACATTCCTAAGGAGAGCCGTGGTAGAGGCTTTTCTCCTAGTAGAATGGGCCTTGGGTTTGCCCGGGAGGGTTTTGTTGGCCAGTTGGTATGTCAATGATATGCAAGACACTATCCACCTAGAGATAGACCTTTTGGAAGCTGCAGAGCCGGTGTTTATGGAACCATAGTTAATAAACAGATGGTCCGATTTTCTTAGTTCTTTTGTTTTGTCTAAATAAAACTTCAGAACCCTCTTGAGGTCCAGAGAATGGAGGGACCTTTCCGGCGGATTTGAAGGATTCGGGAAGAATGTAGGGAGTGTGATTGCCTGATTAATATGGAAATCCGAGACTACTTTAGGTAAAAAACTCGGATGTGTTCTTAGAACCACTCTGTTAGCATGAAACACAGTGTAGGGCTCTTTACAACACAGCGCTTGGATCTCACTCACTCTGCGAGCAGATGTAATAGCCACTAGAAAAGCGGCTTTCCATGTCAAATGTTGTAAAGAAGCTCCATGAATAGGCTCGAAAGGAGCCACCATCAACTTTGTTAAAACAATGTTAAGCTCCCATGGAGGAGAAGGAGCCCTGATTGGAGGGTAAACCTTTCTCAAACCCTCAAGGAAATCTTTGACCACAGGAATTTTGAAAAAGGAAATCTGAGTAGGGGACTTTCTATATGCTGTGATAGCTGCAAGATGGACTTTAATAGAGGAGAACTGTAGACCAGATTTGGCCAAATGCAGCAAATATGGTAAAATCACCTGTTCTTGACCCCGGACGGGATCATGTCCATTGTTCACACACCATAGGTAAAAACGCTTCCACTTGAAGGCATACGATTTCCTAGTGGAAGGTCTTTTTGCTTCTTTGAGAATGTCCATGCACTCTGAAGTCAACTGTAGGTGTCCATACTGCAGGACTTCAGGAGCCATGCCATCAACCATAGGGATGAGAGATTGGGGTGAAAACCTTCCCTGCGTGCTTGGATACCAGATCCGGACGGCATGGCAACCTCCTGTGTGGTACCTCCGAGAGCTGAAGAAGGTCCGGATACCACCACTGACGAGGCCATTCCGGGGCTATCAGGATCATTCTGGTGTTGGTCCTGTAGAACTTGTTGCTTACTGTGGGAATCAACGGAATCGGTGGAAAGGCGTACAGTAATCTGAGACCATTCTATCAAAAGGGCATTCCCTTGAGAGCCTGGTTGGGGAAACCTGGATGCGAAGACGGGGCATTTTGCGTTTACCACGTCTGCAAACAGGTCGATGTCTGGCACTCCCCAGTTTTGAAAGATGTTTTGAGTGACTTCGTTGTTGAGCACCCAGTCTAGAGCTTCGACGAAGTCTCTGCTTAAGGCGTCCGCCTGGGAGTTGAGAGTCCCCGGGAGATGAATGGCCACAATCGATGGGTCTCGTGCGAGAAGCCAGTTCCAGATGGTCCGAGACTCTATGGAAAGAGGTCTCGATCAGGTACCACTCTGTTTGTTCAAGTAATACATCGTCATTGTATTGACCGTTTGAATCAGGATGGACCGAGACTGGAGCGAAGGGTACAGTGATTTGAGAGCTAGATGCACAGCTCTCAGCTCTAAGAGGTTGCTGTGGTAACCTCTTTTTGTTTCTGACCACAGACCTTGAACTTGCAGAGGACCCATATGAGCACCCCATCCTTGGAGTGAGGCATCCGTGACAATCGTCTGAGTAGGGGGGTCCAGGTGAAAAGGAACTCCCTTCATCAGGTGGGATCGCTTCATCCACCATCTGCTGGAATCCCTGGCTGATTGATGGAGAATCACAAGATCCTCCCAGTGTCCTGATACCTGCATCCACTGGTCTTCCAGACATTGTTGAGTAGGACGCATGTTTAACCTTGCGTTTGGTACGATGAAAATGCATGATGCCATTGAGCCCAGCAGTGATGACACCTGTCGGACTGTGGGACGTTGCGTGTGAAGGAGGTTCAGACATTTTTCGTGGATTGAGGATAACCTCTCCTCCAAAGGACACACGCTTGCTTTTTCGGTATCCAGGGAGGCACCCAGGTAGTGGATCCTCTGTGTTGGATTGAAGATCGATTTCTTGAAGTTGACATGAAGGCCCAACCGGTTTAGTAGCTGAAGACAGTGCGAGAGATGAGTCTGCAGCAGGGCAGGGGACGAGCTCTTCAGGAGCCAGTCGTCCAGGTAGGGATATATGAATATCCTCTGCTTGCGAAGAAAAGCTGCCACCACAGCCATGCATTTCGAGAATGTTCGAGGGGCCAATTTGAGCCCGAACGGAAGCACCGTGAATTGGTAATGCTGGAATGAAACCTGAAACCTTAGAAATTTGCGATGTTTCTTGGACACTGGAACATGGAAGTATGCGTCCTGCAAATCGATGGAGCACATCCAGTCCCCTTGATGAAGTTGTGGGAAGATTTGATGCAGTGCCAACATTCGAAACTTTTCTTTGCGAATGAATTTGTTCAACAGTCAAACACAAAGGGGTGGGAGCACACTGCTTCACCTCCCAGCACAGTTCGCTCCTTAGCATTATGGTAAATGCAGTTCATGGTACATGCTTACTTGAATATTTCCTGGAGTATTTCACCAAAGTTGGTGCAGGTTAGTGCTGTAAATCTCTAGACACGTGTTTCTGGATATCATCCGTCATCAGTAGAGATAAAAACGATTTTAATCTGGGGTTTGTTCAACAGTCAAGTCCAGTATTGGTCTGTATTCTGTGGTGGGGCCTCTTTTTTGCACGAGGAAATAGCGAGAATAAATCCCCCGTTTCCTTTGTGGAATGGGAACTTTTTCTATGGCGCCTTTTTGTAGAAGAATGTTCATCTCCGCTTGTAACAAATGGTGGTCGTGGAGAGATTTCTCTCGCGGAGGAATTTATGGAGGTGGAGATTTGAACCTGAGCAGATACCCATTCTGCACATTATCGATGACCCACTTGTCCTTTATCTTTTTCCACTCCTCCAGATGTAAAGAAACTTCCCCCCCCCCCACCGGAGTGGTCAACGGGCATGGAGGAAGCCCCACCTCATTGTTTTGTTGGTGGTTTAGGCGCCGCTGACTGCTGTTTCAGCGTTCCTCTCCCTCGTCCAGGTCTCCTCTGTTGGTAGTGAGACCTTGATTGCGTCTGACCTTGGTTTTGTGTGGTCCAGTGAGGGGTTTGAACCCTCTGCTGAAAGGAACGCCGATCATAGGGACGGAACCTTCGTCGGAATTCTTTCCGCTTTTCCAAACCAACAGCCTTTAGGGTGTCCAATTCAGTTTTCATCTTGGACATCTCGTCGTCCGTGTGGGACCCGAACAGAGAAGAGCCATTGAAGGGAAGGTTGACAATCTTCCTCTGTGCATCGGGTTTGAGATCCGTGAGACGAAGCCATACTGAACGCCTCGAGCAAATGCCATGGGAATATTTGTGGGCCGCTAAATCTGCTGTGTCAGCAGCGGCAGTGATTACTTGATTAGCCACCAATCCACCCTCTTGCAGGATTTCCTGGAAATCGGGTTGGTCCTCTTTTGGTAGCTTGTCCGTAAACCTTGCCAAAGAGTCCCACAGTCGTACCGACCCAGCAGGGCGGAAGCACTAGCCACTTTCATGACTGACGCAGAGGTATTGCACATCCTTTTCCCCAAGGAATCCATATTTTTACTGTCCTTTTCTGGAGGAACAGAGGAGGTGGAAGTAGCGGAATGTGCTTTTCTGGCCGCCGCCACTATAACAGTCTGGAGGTGGATCGGCACGAAGAAACAACGGGTGTTGTTCTGGAGCCTTATACTTCTTAGAGATCAGAGTGGGAGCTGAGCCCACCATGGCCGGAGTTAGGAAAGTCTGCATTGCTGGCTCTAGCAGACCTGGGACCAAAGGAAGAAGAGGTCTGGCCGAAGACCTATGATGCAGGGTTTCAAATATGACGGAAGTTGAAACTGGTGGTGTAGTCATATTGATGTTCAACTTGCTGGCACCCCTGCAGAGCACTTCATTGAAAGTCCCGATATCGTCAATTGGGGAAACCCTGGATGGCGGTGTAGAAGATAGGGTTGGTGAATAGTCCCTAAAGGAAGACCTGGAAGATGAGGTTGTTGATGGAGACCTCCGTATCCTTTTTGGAGTAGGAGAATGGCGAGATCTTGAGCGCCCTCTTGAATGTGAACGCCTTCGTGACGGAGATTTAGATCGTCTCGGAGACCTGCGAGGAGAGGGTCTCGAGGATTCTGTAGGAGGACGTCCCTCAGAAGACCTGGGAGGAATTTTCCAGTGCCTTATGCTTTCCAGCCATCTTGGTGACATACGGATTGAAGGAGACTTTTCACTGAGGGTCGGAGAGCTCTCCGGCGTAACCTGGATGATGGTGATGCCAGGTGACGAAGATGCTCCTTTCGACGTCGAGCGCAAGGATCTCGACGCCGATCTAGGCTTCTCTGGTACTTCCCCAGCAGAAATGGCAGGATTTCTGTCCCTCGACGTCGAGCAATGTCTCGACGATGACACGGAATGTGCCAACGACGACCGCTGCTGCGGAGATCCACTTAAGGATTCACGCCGTTGCGGCGTTGCTCTTGACGTTTGTCTCTTCGACGTCGACCGTGAAGGTGTTCTTGACGTCGACCGTCGGTGTACATGCGACTTCTTCGATGGTGAACGTGCCCTCGACAGCCTGTGGGTCCGTGAGGGTGATCTTGTCGTCGATCCTCTCGACGCCGACCTTCGGGAAGGAGGCGGAGACCTCGACCGATGTCTTGATGTCGACGGAGGCGACGGCTTAGGTCTGTCGTAACCATACTTCGAGCCCGAAGTAGTATGTCTCACCTGTTGTTCTGACGCTGATCTCGACGGCGAGCACTCATGAATTTTCTTACTTTTGGAGGCTGGAGAGGCAGATCTTCGTCGCTTCTTCTGTTTTTCCTGAGAGGAGGGCTTCTTAGAGGCAGGATTACTCTCTAGGCCACTTTTATGGTGTTTTCCTCTCTCCAACGAGGCAAGAAGCCTGATCTTCTGTCTCGCAGAGTTCTTTTTGGAAATTGTAGACAATGATAACAAACCTCTGGGTTGTGTGAGGATGGCAAGCACACAATGCACACAGAGTGAGGGTCAGATTTAGCCATCTTCTTCCCACAGGAAGGGCACTTGTAGAATAAACCTGGTATTTCTGACCAAAAAACAACTGTTAAGTTGTCAGAAAAATAGTGGAAAACAATCCCAGCAGCAGAAAACGTCGAATAAAGTTGTTAGAAAACAATTTCTGACTAGAAAAGTCAAAAAAATGACGAGCTCAAGCTCCAGGATCCTCACAGAAGGAGCCGGAAAAAAGAACTGACCTGTCACCTGTGGTGTATGATGGGAGCAGGGGGCTCCTGGAGGTCTTAATGGCACGGTGTCCAGGTTCTTGGAAGCCTTAAAGGCAAGGTGCCAGTTTTTTCTATACAGTGATGTTATTTATCTATGCAGCCTCTGGGCTAATTGCCTGCTATTACCCGTTTTCTTTTCTGAAAATAAAAAGGTTGTTGTGGAACACTATTGCAGTGCAGTATTTGTATGCGATATTATTTTCACGCTATAGAAATGCATGTCATTTTGGCTTCTTAGCCTATTGGATATATAATAGGCTGTATATTTATGTGTTTATACATGTATATATGTATGTATGTTTGGATAGTACTATGTACTTGTGGTTCTAAACATACACATATATATGTATTGTTGTATATGCTCCGGGGTCACGCACATGGGCAGGGATAATTCAGTGCTTATGACTATTGATGAGTATCCCCTGGAAGAGAAGAAATAAGTTACTTACCTGTAACTGCAGTTATCCAGTATTGGTATCTTTCATAGATTCAAATGCCTGAATCATTCCCCGTCGTCGTAGTGGGAGTCCCACGGTACAAATAACATAGCAGTAAGTAGTAAAAAACCATAGGCCTAATGAATGCAAACATGCATTGCATAGCCTATTAGTCTCCTTTTGTAAAAAGGACCAAACTAAACAACGCAACCAATCAGCTACCAGCACCCTGTAGAACCTTCCCAAGAGAGGCTGAGTTCCTCAGATTTTCCGGCACAAGTGAGGTAAGTACCGTAGTTTAGAAGCAGCCTCTCCGGGAGGAGGGTGGGTGCATGTGAATCTATGAAAGATACCAATACTGGATAACTGCAGTTACAGGTAAGTAACTTATTTCTTATCCAGTATTGGGGTATCTTTCATAGATTCACATGCCTGAATCAGAATAGCAAGCAGTGTGCATATGGATAATAGCCACTTATCCATATATATACGCATGCGTATTAGTTGGTAAGCACTATAGTGGATGGTGGGTAGTGCTAATGTATTGCTTAGTAACCTCCTAAATATGAAAGAAGATGGAGTGCAAAGCCAACATATTCCATTACCAAGAGAAAAACATTCAGAGATGCTACATATACCATAGTAAAACTTAGACATGGTCATATTAGTGCAAATAACAACATTAACCAGTACATAGTAAAAAACAAAAGCGGTCTCTACCTTAATGAAACAGGTTTCGTAGTACTGCCTGTCCAACAGCTGCGTCTGCTCTGTGCGAAGACTCAAGGTAGTAATGCTGTGCAAACGTGGGTGTTGTCTTCCACCTTGCCGCTCTGCAGATCTTCTCCAGTGGCACTCCTGCAAAGAGAGCAGCCGAGGTAGAGACTGCTCTAGTGGAATGCGCTCGTACAGTTCGTGATAAAGGCTTGCCAGCCTTGTCATGACAAAATTGTATCGCATTTGCTACCCATCTAGCTATGGTAGCCTTGGTGACTGCAGTTCCCTGGCAGTTTTTGCCGTAAGCCACAAACAACTGATTTGATTTGCGTGTTTCTTTTGTCCGTTGCAAGTAGAACTTGAGACATCTTTTTATGTCCAGAGCGTGTAAAGTTTTTTTCAGCCGGCGTGGCCGGGTTAGGGAAAAAAGTCCTAAGGATCACTGGCTCATTCAGATGGAACTGAGAGAGCACCTTCGGGATGAACTTGGGGTTTGTTCTTAACAATACTGCATCATTAGAAAAACGCAGGAAAGGGTGAGATATAGTGAACGCTTGTAGTTCACTAACCCTTCTTGCCGAGGTGAGAGCCACGAGGAGGGCGACTTTCCAGGTTAAGAATTTGAGTTCCGCCTTGTGAATAGGTTCAAATGGTTTCCTCATCAGTTGAGACAATACTACATTCAGTTGCCACTCTGGAGGTGGAGCCCTGACTGGTGGAAAAGTTCGAAACAGGCCTTTCATGAATTCTTTCACCAATCTTGATGACCATAAAGATGGGCAGTTGGGCAATCGCCTGTATCTCGAAATAGCAGCAAGGTGAACCCTAACCGAAGTGTGTGTGAGACCAGATTTCGCTAAGAAGAGCAAATAGGGTAGTATTTCCTCCGCAGCAGAGTTAAAAGGATCTAGGTTCTTACGGCTGCACCATATACAGAAACGCTTCCACTTGAGTTTGTATGTTCTGATGGTGCTGTCAGCTCTTGACTTAGCTATGACTTCTTTACAATCCTGTGCAATGTTCAGGTCTTTAAATTCAAAGAATTCAGGAGCCAAGCATGTAACTGCAGTGAAGCTGGTTCCGGATGACACACCTGACCCTTGTTCCTGGACAATAGAGTTGGCGTCGGGAAGAGACGAATGGGCATCGCTTCTGACAACAGGAGAAGTTCTGAGTACTAGTGCTGCCTGGGCCATCTGGGGGCTATGCGCAGAATGCGACAGCGTTCCCACTTGATTTTCGTTAGCACTCTGGGAATTAGTGGTATGGGGGGAAAAGCGTACGCATAGATCCCTGACCAGCGCATCAAAAGCGCATTCCCCCGAGATCCCGGGAGAGGGAATCTGCTTGCGAAGAACCGGCATTTGGAATTGGTCTGGGTTGCAAAGAGATCCAGCTCTGGCTTCCCCCATGTCGCAAATATCCTGTCCAGTTGTGATTGTTCCAGCTCCCACTCGTGACAGCCGTCGTTTGCTCTGCTCAGGGCATCCGCTAGGGTATTTTTTAACCCTGGAACATGTTCCGCAGTTAAAGAGATCTTGTGGAGCGATAGCCAATCCCAAAGTTGTTGGGCATCTTGAGACAGGGACTTGGTTCCTCCCTGCTTGTTTATATAAAACATGCTCGTGGTGTTGTCCGTGCGGACTAGAACCGAGGATCCCTGAATCCGTGGGAGGAAAGCCTGGAGTGAGAGAGATATAGCCTTCAACTCCAATCTGTTTATATGCATCTTGCGTTGAGATGAGGACCACTTCCCTTGAACTTGAAGGTCCTGCAAGTGTCCTCCCCAACCTTCCATGGAAGCGTCTGTTGTAACAACATAGTCTGGAATAACTGGGAGGAAAGAGAGACCTTTGGAAAGATTTGCGCGCTGAGCCCACCAAAGGAAAGATTGTTTCATTAGTGGAGTGATATCTACCACATCGTCGAACGTGCCTTTGGTCTGTATCCACTGGCACTGCAATTCCTCCTGAAGAGGTCTCATATGTAGCCGAGTCATTGGCACCAGGTCTATTGCCGATGAAAGCATTCCCAGCAGAGACTTGAACACCCTTACAGAAATGCACCTTTTTCTGGACAGTTTTAGTGCTAGCGCCTGTAATCGTTGCTGTCTTTCCTGAGAAAGGAAGGCCTTGTTCTGAATTGTGTCCAGAATTGCTCCCAGAAAAATCATTCTCTGGCTTGGGATGAGTGAGGATTTTTGATAGTTTAAAGATAGGCCTAATTGCTGGAAGAGAGAAATGCAGTCTGTCGTTGCCGCTTCCACTAGACGAACTGATGGCGCTTTCAGAAGCCAATCGTCGAGGTATGGGAATACCTGATGACCGCTGTTCCTTAATGCAGCTGCTACTGGCGCCATAAATTTTGTGAAAGTTCGTGGAGCCGATTTTAGACCAAAGGGAAGGACTCGGAATTGGTAGTGGGTACCAGCCACTGTGAACCTGAGGAACTTCCTGTGCTTCGGGTGAATAGGGATATGGAAATACGCATCTTCTAGGTCCAAAGAAGTCATGAAGTCGCCACTGTTGAGGCGGCGCAAGATGTCTGCTAGAGTGACCATCCTGAATGTTTGAGACTTCAAGAATTTGTTTAACTTTCTGAGGTCTAGGATAGGTCTCCACTCTCCTGATTTCTTGCGAATGAGGAAAAACGGGAGTAGAAACCCTTCCTCCTCTGCGAAAGAGGGACCTTCTCTATCGCTCCTTTTTGAAGCATGATCTCCGCTTCTTTTTGAGAAGATGCAGACGAGGGGGTGCGATCCCCTGGGGGTGTATTGGGTGGTATCTGGATAAACTCCAAGGTGTGGCCGTGGGATACGAGATCTAGGACCCACTTGTCTGAGGTAATGCTGCGCCACTGGTGAAAATGCCTGGAGAGTTTCGCACCTTTTAAGGGGAAAGGAGAACTCGCTGGCACCCAACTGAACTCATTGCTTGCGGCTAGGGTCACGGCCATGGGATGCTGGCCTCCGTCTTGAGCCTTGACGAGAGAAACCAGCCGTAGTTGGTTAACGGTTATATTGTTGCTGGTATCCCTGTCGATACTGCGGTTGGTAAGACTGGTAGGTCTGAGAACGCTGGTAATTGCCCCTGTAGTTGAAAAACCTCGGCCTCGAGCTCCTCGGAAGGGAACCTTGCGGTACTGAAGGGTACCCAAAGCCCTGGCTGTGTCCGTATCTTTTTTGATTGTAGTCAAAGCCTCATCAATGTGACTACCAAAAAGGCTATCCCCATCATAGGTCATGTCAAGAATTTTTGACTGCACTTCAGGGCGGAAACTTGCAGCTTTCAGCCACCCCTGACGCCGTAGGACGGCAGCTCCTGCTAACTGCCTAAAACTGGTAGTGGCAATGTCCATAGCAATGTCAATCAGCTCAGACGCTGCTCTTTCTCCTTCAGTGATGATCTTAGTAAACTCATCTTTATTTGCTTCTGGGAGGAAGGATTTCATCTCCCCTACATCAGACCAAAGCGGTCGATCATATCTGCTCAAGATTGCCAGAGCGTTTGCCGCTCTTACAGAAATCGCTGCCATCGATGAAAATTTCTTTCCAATTGTATCTAGACGCCTACCATCCTTATCCGGAGGAGAGGTAATAGGAGCAGACGGATTTTTAGAGCGCCTTTGAGCCGCCTGAGAAATCACTGAGTCCGCCTTGGGGTGACCTGTTAGACAGGCAGGAGAATCCTCAGGGGCTCTATACTTTTTGTCCAGTCTCGGCAGCACAGGGACTACCGAGGCTGGCGTCTTCATCACTTTCACCCCTTCCTGCCAAATGTGATCAATGATAGGTATGGACCTCACACTTTTCCTGGTTTGCTCTTTAAAGTCATATAAAAAGCAGTCTTCCTGATGTGCAATAGTTGGCAAGTGGAACCTACTAGCAGCCCTGTCCATAATATTGTGGAAACCTCCTATGCCCTCAGGAGGTGAATCCGAAGGGCGTGGAGGTGGCGGTGATGGTGTTGGTATCACGTAATCATCCCAGTCATCTGCGGGCGTCGTAGGGTCAGGAATCTCACCCTCTTCCGGCTCTTCCTCAGAGGTAGCAGGGTCCTCCTGCGGAGGCATCGGGATAGCAGGATTTGGTATAACAGGAGGCGGCAGTGGTGGTACAACTGCTGGCTGTGGTGGTGGAGGCACTACAACTTCCTCTCCTTGAGGAGGGAATCTTTTTCTGTAATCCTGCAGCATACTTTGGAGATCTAATAGTAATGCTGGTGGAAATTGGGCAGGTGGTTGTACAGGCTGCTCAAAGTATCTATATTGGCGGTAATGAGGAGGAGGGGCTTAATACTGCTGGTAATAGTGTTCCTCTTCAGCATAGTCGTCGTCCTCCTCTTGACATTTAACATTTAGTTGCGAGGGGCTAGAAGCTACTTGAAATTGATCCTCCTCATCGTCTGTATCTTCCACATCAAAAAGATTGCTGGGCGGCAAAGGTGAAATCTTTGGGGTTTTAAACTCCATGCGCGCCCTCTGCAATATCGGCGTCGAAAAACCAGAATAAATCACTGCCGGTGAAATTCTGGTCATCGACGGATTCATCGTCGACGGTAATATTGCCGCCGTCGACGGTGTCGTCGTCGCTGGCGTCATCGTCGACGATGGTGCCGTTGACGATGGTATCGTCGTCGACGCTGCCGTCGACGATGGTAATGATCCTGTCGTCGGCGATGGTTTTCTCGACGACAAGAGGCTCGTCGATGGTGCGGTCGACGTCGAAGCTCTTGATTTTGAAGCTTTCGACGACGGAGGTGTCGTCGACGATAAAGGCAATGTCGACGGTATAGATCCCTTGAGACTTGCCGTCGACGAGGTGATCGTTGCCGAAGGCCTAGAAGACGTCATCGTCGTCATTGTGACAGTTGAAGAGGTAACAGGCAAGGTTATTGAACCTGCTGAGGTGGTTTTCTTCCCAGATTTCTTAGAAGTTCCTGTTGGCTGAAGGGATGAAATCCCTGAGGAGACTATGTATTTTCTCCTGATTAAGGGATTCTTTTGCCATGAGAGAGGTTTTAGGTTGTTTCCTCTTTTCCTCAGGCTGACCCTCTGGCGACCTCTGCCTCTTATGAGACCTGGAGGAAGTATCACTTTGCGCATCTGAAGTAGCGTCATTCTTCTTTTTCAGCCATAACAAAAGCCGTCCTTCTCTATCCCTCAGAGTTTTAGATGGGAAAGTGCGGCATATCTTACAGTGCCTTGCATCATGCTTTGGGTAAAGGCAATAAATACAGTCTTTGTGGGCATCATCAATGTGAACATTTTTCTTCCCACAGGACTGGCAAGGTCTGAATAAACCTTTAGAATCCGACATAATCCTGATAAAGTATAAAATATACACTTATCTGAAGCTGTAGAACTGAGCCAGGCTCAGGGAGACTCCTTACACAACGAAGTGCGGTGAAAATCTGAGGAACTCAGCCTCTCTTGGGAAGGTTCTACAGGGTGCTGGTAGCTGATTGGTTGCGTTGTTTAGTTTGGTCCTTTTTACAAAAGGAGACTAATAGGCTATGCAATGCATGTTTGCATTCATTAGGCCTATGGTTTTTTACTACTTACTGCTATGTTATTTGTACCGTGGGACTCCCACTACGACGACGGGGAATGATTCAGGCATGTGAATCTATGAAAGATACCCCAATACTGGATAATTATTATTTCCAGCCCCTATTTCAACCCCAGTACCGTACAATACTGAGTTTGTACAGCAGCGAAGAAGAATACCATCTGGGACTCGGAAATGTCAGGCTTTTCTGGTTGTTTATTTCAGATTCCGACTGCATTTCTTTGCAAAGACTCATCCTTCCATTTGCTTGAAGAATCTGTGCATGGTTTTAAATACGAGACACATCAGGGCCATAGTGGTACTAAAATTTCAAGGAACTCCATCTGTCCAAGTTGCGCTCGGCCTCTCCAACACTGATCTACCGCTACTCCGCCCTAATTTTTCCTCTCGCCTTTTCCACTCTGATACAGTACTACCAATTTCTCTGTGTGTATCCTCCCCTCCCTTTGTATACGCAGCAGTTTGCCACTGGATGGACCGTTGCCTCTTCAAGTAACACAAATCCATCCCTCCCTCTGTTTTTGGTCATTAGCGGAATCTCATTTGCACCACTTTGGGCAGGCATTAACCCCTAGCGCCCTCAGCTGTCACACCAAGCTTCTTTCTAACGCCGTCATTGCAGCATCTTAAACACCATAGCTGTTTACCCTCGCTTCTAATCCATTACCATTTGCTTCCCCCTCTTCTGGGACCCTTGAAAGCCCACTGTCTTTTCAAGCTGCATTCTTCTGGTCATGTTTTTCTACATTACTCCATTTGTATGAAATTACAGTTCCGTTCAACATTGCCACGTTTATTGGCCTCTTTCTGATTAATACATTGCGTTATTCTCACTCAGTTATATAACTTATTTATCAATCTCAGTATTGAACATCTGATAATTGCCCTGGCACACACAAGAAAAAAAAACATTTCCATTACAAGGCCAATAGCTCCAACTCAAAAAAAAAAAACACAAAAAAAACCTGAGACCTATTGCATTGCAAATGCTTGTTTAGCTAGCTTGTATGAAAGTAGAACACAGGGGACTATTCATTTAGAAATGGACTGCTTTAAAGAGGTTACGCCTGTTCTTACTGGACCATACAATGAATAAAAATCCCATGGAAGAGAAGAAAATATTACTTACTGTAATCCTCAGTGTGCACTGTAGGAATCCTCACTGAAGTCAAACAACCCTCTCTTGTCAAAGTTCTCTATTAAAGGTCAATTTCTACTTACTGCTTAACGTTACAAAAAACTGAGGCTGTGCGGGGGATATGCCAGCAAAAGGTATGGTGGGAGCTGGAAGCTGCTGACTTCTTAAAGGAGCTTTTTTGACCTAATGCATTTTCAACCTGGCAGGTACCCCTTACTTTTATTTTGTCTACTCTAATGGGGAAGTTTAAGACTCTATAGTTTTTATTTCAGGACTTCATTTTCCAACTGTTGCTATGTAGGTTGTTTTAAAATAATTATCTCAGGGAAAGAAAAGGAAAATGTTACTTACCCAGTAAGCATCTGTTCTTGGCATGTAGAGCTGTAGATTCACATGCATCGACTCCATTGTTAGATTGTTTTCCCGCAGAGGGTGATAATGGAGGTAGTAAGAATAGTAAAAGGAGATGTCCATGAATGCATGTATCGAAGTAAGATGTTACTGCAACAGGTATAGGTACCCGGGGAGGCGGGTGGGCGCATGTGAATCTACAGCTCTACATGCCAAGAACAGATGCTTACTGGGTAAGTAACATTTTCCGTTCGAGGCTTGTGAGCTGTAGATCATATGCTTTGCATAGACTATACAGCAGTATTCTCCCAAAGCGGTGGCTAACCTATAGCTGTTGCAGTTGTCTGAAAAAGTTTTCTAAGTACTGCCTGGCCCACATTAGCTTGTTGTCTTGCGAACACATCTACACAATAATGTTCAGGTGAATGTGTGTGGTGTAGACCTTGTTGCAGCTTACAAATGTCAGCTATGGGAATGTTTCCTAAGAGAGCCATAGTAGCCCCTATTTTGCGAGTGGAATGCGCTCTATGGGGTATTGTTAAAGTTCTCTTTGCTTTTGCAAAACAAGTCTGAATACATTTAACAATCCATCTGGCAATACCCGACTTGGATATAGGATTTCTCTTGTGAGGTGGAGCAAAAGCAACAAAAAGTGGTTTAGTCTTACGAAATGACTTTGTTCTTTCTATGTAATATAAAAGGGCTCTTCTAACTTCTAAAGTGTGTAGAGCTCGTTCTGCCACTGAATCCGGCTGAGGAAAGAACACGGGTAACTCAACCTATTGATGTGAAAGGCAGAAACTACCTTAGGTAGAAACTTAGGGTTGGTACGAAGAACCACTGTCTTTGTGAAGCTGGAAAAAAGGTTCTTCTATGGTTAGTGCCTGTAGCTCACCCACTCTCCTCAGTGAAGTAATTGCAATGAGGAAAGCGATTTTCCACGAGAGAAATTGCAGTTCACATTTATGCATGGGTGTGAGAAAGTGCCCTCTTTCTTGCATGGTATGTCCCCACTTTTTGCTGAATTGCTGATGTGCTTTGACTGAGTGTGCCCTGGGCTCCTGCTAATCAGGTACCCAGGGCCTATGTTCTTTCCCTAAAACTGCATCGAAGCCTAAACCCAATTGGCATCTCTGGCCACAGGTAGGCCCCTGGTAAATGGTACCACAGGTACCCAGGGCACTGTGACCAGAGAAGGTCCCCAAGGGCTGCAGCACTTATTGTGCCACCCTTGGAGGCCCTGTACCCTGACACACACACACACTGCCTTTGCAGGCTGCGTGTCTTGGTGCAGAACAAAGTGAAGAGTCGACATGGCACACACCCCTGTGTGCCATGCCCACAAACCACTGCCCTGGCATCCATTAGTCACCCCTCTAGCTGGGTGCCCTATGCCAGTGGTGAGGGTACAGGTGCATGAGCCTTGTACCCCTACAGTACCCAGGTCCATTCCTGGGCACTGTAAGTGCAGTGCTGCCATTAAGAGTATATGGTGCTGGGAGCTTGTCATTACGAACTCCACAGCACCATAATGGCTACACTGAAGACTGAGAAGTTTGGTATCAACCTTCTCAGCACATTAAACCCACACTGATGCCAGTGTGGGATTTAATGTAAAATGCACGACAGAGGGCATCTTAGAGATGCCCCCTGAAACTCGACCAACTCCCAGTGACCTGAGTGGCTGCCACCACCAGACATGTTTCTGGACCCCTGGGTCGAGAGCTTGCCGCTCTCGGGGGCCTGAAACAATGCACATCCTGGGACGAGGTGCCAAGCCTCCTCCCCCAGGATGGGCAGGGTTCACGAAGGAGAAGCTTCAAAGGCATATACCGCCTTTGTGAGCCTCTCCAGACCACTTGCTGTACTCAGCAACTGGTCCCCACTGGTTCTACCCCCCACTTTGGGCGGGACACCCGGCGGGAAAAACAAAGTGAGGAAGAGAGGTGTGCCCACCTCTGCCAACTCCACCCCTAAGGTGGGGGAGGCGAGGTGAAGCACAACCTCGAGTCCCCGCCATCTTGAGGATGGGGGACCCAGCCAACCAGGGACAGGCTCCTGCCCCCTCCCACTGGAGAGTGGCAGAATAGGGGTGTACTCCACCCCAGGGAAGGGACCCATTGGTCCCTGCCCTTTACCTACTCTGTAACGCCCCTAAATTTAGTATTTAGGGGCACCTTGAACCTTCCTTCCCGAGATGCAGCAACAAGAAAAGGAAGAAGAAGGACGAGAAGCCGTGCAGAGCTAACAAGAGGACGACGCCCACTGACTTGGCCCCAGCCCTACAGGGCTGTCTCCCCTCGAACCTGCTCCTGCAAAACTCTGGCGTGTCCAGCGGCCAGCAACCTCAAAAACCCCGGAGGACCTGCCTGCCTTCACTTTCCAAGCTGTTTCTCCTGTGAACACCGGACGTGTTTGAACTGCAGCTTCTGGTGCCAGCCAGGAACCGCGAATCCTGCACACTCTGCACCTGCCGAATCCGGCCCGAGCGGGTAAATACCCAGAGGAGGTCCCCCCGGCGATCCTGACCCGAGATCCGGCGACCCCTGACCTGCCTCAAGCCTCCTGACGACGCCTGCAGCCTCAATCCAGAGGACCCCCCTACCGCGACCAGAGCGGGTAAGAAAATCCGACGTCCCAAGGCAGACCTGCACCCGACGCCCCACGGCCTTGTGTGCTCAAACCAACGGTGCCTAACCAACCCTCTACATCCCAACTTACCCCTGGAAGTGGTGGTAGCTCCTGGAAGATCCTCTTCCCCGAGCCTGCAGTGTTTTTGTCCCGGAGAATCTCCATTGAAATAAACAGGGCACCCGACCTCAAAACAGCACCCTGCACCCGGCCGCCCTAGTGCCGCTGAGGGTGCAACAACAGTGCATCACTGACCCTGGGAGACCCCCGAGTCTAACCCCAGAACCCTAACGACCGATTACTTACCTCAAAACCGATAACTCATTTTTCCTCATAGGATAACATTGACACTTGTTCTCCCAAAAAGTTTCTAAGTGTCAACTTTTGAAAACTACAAATATTCCTTAAAAATCAGCCGAATAACAAAAACTCATTTTCTCAACTGTTGTCAGGAAATGTCCCAGTGCTGAATCCAGGATCCAGCACTGAGTAAGAAAAAGTATCGATAACCTAACTTACCTGCTAAGTGAATTTCCTCCCATAGGATAACATTGGTGATTCTATGTGAAAAAAGTTTCTAAGTGTCAACTTTTGAAATACAATAATATTCTTTAAAAATCGTACAAACTACAAAAACGCAATTACTTACCTGTTTTAAGTAAATGTCCCAGTGCTGAATCTAGGAGTCCAGCACTGGATTACAAAAGTAACGTTAAAGTAACTTACCTGCGAATTGAATTTCCTTCCATAGGATAACATTGGTGGCCCTAGGTGAAAAAGTTTGTAAGTGTCAACTTTTGAAATGCAATAATATTCTTTAAAAATCGTACCTTGAACCAAAACGCATTTACTCCCCTGTTTTCAGGAAATGTCCCAGGGCTGAATCTAGGATCCAGTCCTGTGTTAGCAATAGTAATCTGAAAAGTAACTAACTGCATTTTACTTAAAAAGCCCATTCAATTGAATGTACTATACCTGCAATGTGTTGCAAACTGCTTACTTAAAACTGTAACCAAAACCAGTACAAGTTACACTGCAATTTTGAACTGTGTTCATACAAGTAATTAACTACTGAAAAGTCTTTTTATGCTGACCTGTGCCAGGCTTGCTTGGTTCTAGAAATAAAACAGTATATTTTTTTATACAAAACAATTGGCCTAGAGTTCAGTTCTTGAGTGTGTGGATTCATTTTCTGACTGAGTGTGTACATCAAATGCTTTACACTGTCCTCTGATACTGCCTTACTGCTCGACCAAGCTACCACTTTAGAGAGTACGGTTCTATCTAACTTTAACCTCTGCCAAACCTCTGGAGACCATTGGACTCTATACACACTGTACCTCACTTTGGTGCAGTATATATAGAGCCAGTTTCTTACAATGGGTTCAAACGGTGGGCACATTAATCGTGTGAGGACTATGTTAAGATTCCACACTGGGGCAGATGGCGTCTTGGTGGTATAACTCTTAAGTCCTTCCATAAAAGCTTTGATAACTGGCACTCTAAAGAGAGACAAATGTTGCCAATTTTGTAGATACGCAGCTATCGCGGATAGAAGTGTAAGCTAACTCTGACCGCTGCAAGTGTAACAAACAAATGATATTTTGTACGGAAGCATAAAGAGGATTGATGCTATTATTAAAATAGATAACAAAACGCTTCCATTTAGCTGCATAACAGGCTCTTGTAGTAGGCCTTCTGGCCTCTCTAATGATGTTCATACAGTCTGGTGGAAGATTCAGATAACCAAACTCTATGACTTCAGGAGCCAGATCGCTAGGTTAAGATCTTTGGGATCTGGGTGTCTGATTTCTCCATGGCTCTGTAGACTGGATGTGAGATGCAGCTTTGATGTGGAACTAGTGAGAGCTCCAACAGGGTCGTGAACCAAGGTTGACGGGCCCATGTGGGAGCTACTAGAATCAGTGTAAGGGATGTTTGCCTGAGTTTCCGAACCACTAATGGAATGAGTGGGAGAGGCAGAAAAGCGTAGGCAAATATCCCTGACCATTTCATCCATAGTGCATTGCCTTTGGAGAGCGGGTGTGGATACCTGGAGGCGAAGCGTTTGTGTGTGGCAAAAAGATCTATTTGAGGAAACCCTCAACTTTGAAAGTATGGGAGGAGAACTTGAGGGTGAAATTCCCACTCGTGGATTTGCTGCCTCTGTCTGCTGAGGTAGGCAATCTGATGGTTTACTCCTGGGAGGTGTTCTGCTAGGAGATAGATTTTGTGGTGAATGGCCCACTTCCAAATGGCTTGAGCCAGGTGTGACAGTTGGAGAGAGTGTGTCCCCCCTATTTTTGTATACAATACATAGCTGTCATGTTGTCGGTGCGAACTAGGACATCTTTGCCTACAAGTTGAGCCTGAAAGGCTTTGAGCGCTAGAAACACTGCTAGCAGCTCTAGATGATTTATGTGGAGAGCTTTTTGCTTTTGACTCGCGTCTGCTGTTAGCATGGTCTGTGGAACTGGGTCTATGAAGGGCCGTCCTTTTGATAAATTTTGTGGGTTCCATCACTGCAGAGTGTGAGGAGTACGGTCGTTTACCAACACTAGATCAGTTAAAAGACCCTGCGACTGGTTCCACTGACTTGCTAAGCATTCCTGAAGGGGACGCATGTGAAGCCTGGCATGGGGAACAATCATGATGCAAGAGGCCATCATTCCCAGCAGCTGCATATACACTCGAGCTTGTAGTGAGTGAGTGGACTGAAACTGCAGAACCAGAGCCTAAATATTGTGCATTCTGGTTGCATTGGGGAAGGCCAGAACTCTTTGAGTATCTAAAGTGGCTCCTAGATAGTTTTAAGTGTTGGAAGGTTGAAGATGCGATTTCAACACACTGACTGTAAACCCCAGTTGATGCAGTAACTGCAGTGTTATGTGAGTGTGTTGGAGACACTATAGGTACGTACTGGCTTTGATGAGCCAGTCGTCCAAGGACGGGAAGACATGAATGTCTTGTCTTCGTAGGTGAGCAGAGACTACTGCCAGACATTTTGTAAAGACTCTGGGAGCAGTGGTGACTCTGAATGGGAGTACTTTGAACTGGTAATGCTGCCCCGCTACCACAAATCTGAGAAATGTGCGATGAGCTGGATGTATTGGAATGTGGAAATACGCGTCCTTTAAGTCTAGAGTAGACAAAGATGCCCGGTTGTAAAAGTGGGAGCACTTGTTGAAGTGTCACCATGTGAAAATGATCGGATTGTATGTAAAGATTCAATTCTCTGAGGTCTAAGATAGGTCTGAGAGAACCGTCCTTTCTGGGTATGAGAAAGTAAAGGGAGTATACGCCCTACCCCTGATATTTTAGTGGTACGGGCTCTATGGCTCCTTTTAAAAGGAGAGACTGAACCTCTTGTTTGAGGAGATATAAGTGGTCTGGTGACATTTTGTGTGAACGTGGAGGAATGTTTGGAGTATTGTAGGTAAGCTCCAGGCAATAACCAGAACGGATAATTCCTAGCATCCATTTGTCTGTAGTTATTGATTGCCAGACGGATAGAAATTGTGAAAGATGCCCCCCCCCCCCCCTCCCCCCCCCCCCCCCGACAGGTGTTAAATGATCGGGGGAGGAGTGTAGGGAAGTCACTGTTTGGTATTGGAGGGGGAGGTGCGTGTGTTGGAACCTCTACCTTTGCCATTGTTACCTCTGTAGCCCCCTCTGAAGAAACCCTTGGAAGCAGAGGGCTGATTGTTGCCCTTGTACGGTGTAGAGGCAGTGTCTGAGGAGGTATTCTTGGACCCTCCATGATAGAAGGAGCGCCGAAAGGAACCACGGCCAGAAGGGGACTGTAGAGCTCCCATAGATTTTGCAAAGTCTGTGTACTTTTTCATTTTTTCTAAGGACGTGTCTACTACAGGACCAAAGAGGCGTGTTAAGAATAGAAGCTTGAACTTCTGGTTTAAAGCCAGAAATTCTTAACCATGCATATCTTCTTAGTAGCACGCTGGTGTTGACGGCTCTAGCCGCAGTGTCAGCCGCATCTAACGCGCACCTAATGGAATTGTTAGAAATGAGCTTTCCCTCTTGCACTAGGTCTTGAGCTTTGGACTTGTGTTCATCAGGCAGGAACTGGAGCAATTGCTCCATTTCATCCCAATGCGCCCTATCATACCTGGCTAAAAGTGCTTGGGTGTTAGAAATGCATCAGAAATTTGCAGCTTGGGAGGCTACTCTTTTCCCAGAGGCATCCATCAATTTAGACTCTTTGTCCGGAGGTGGAGCATCTCCTGACGTTTGAGAATTGGCCTGTTTACAGGCATTAGAAACCACTAAAGAATGTAAGGGTAACTGGCCCTTGATATACACTGGATCTGATGGAGCAGATTTATATTTTTTGTCTATCCTGGGGGTGAGAATTAAATACGATACGTGGAGAAATGGAAACACGCGATCGAAAACAATACCGTGGAGGGTAACGTATAGTTTCTTACCTGTCGGTGTAGTTTTGCAGCTTGAAGACTTTCTGGATTCACTATGCTGTGCATTATTCCGCCATCTAGTGGTTGGGTCTGGAATTGTAGTATTTCTTCTTTTTTTTTTCGTGGCCCAGGTGGGCGTCGACATACCACCATTTGGTGTCCTTCGTGACGTCGACGCGCTTCCTCCGGAAGCTCCCACCTTTGGTCGCCATCTTCGGATTCTTTTTTTTTCTTGTCTTGTGTTACTTTGTCCTGTAATTTTTTAAGTCTTTCCCCAGTTTTAATCCCTTTCCTCCGGTCTCATCTTTCTGGCGGAGGAGGGTGGGTTCGCTAGTGAATCCAGAAAGTCTTCAAGCTGCAAAACTACACCGACAGGTAAGAAACTATATGTTTTGCAGCGTGAATCTTTCTGGATTCACTATGCTGTGCATAGACTTTGTAGCGGTTTGTCCTTATTGTGGTGGCTGGGTGGAAGATGAGCTCTGGTTACTGAATATGTGCTGCAAGACCTTTTGTCCTACTTGCGCTTCCTTGTTCATTTGTATATCTACACAGTAGTGCTTAGTGAACGTGTGCACTGAAGACCATGTTGCAGCTTGGCAAATGTCTTGAATTGGTGTGTTAGCTAGAAACGCAATTGTAGCTCCTTTCTTCCTTGTTGAGTGAGCATGAGCTGCTCCTTGTAACAGTTGTCCTGCTGGTTTGTGGCAGAGTTGTATGGTTTGTGCAATCCACTGTGCAATGGTATTTTTTGTAACTGGTCGTCCCAAAAAACTGCTGGCAAAGGAAACAAAGAACTGCTTTGTCTTTCTGCACTCCTTTGTTCTTTCTATATAGCGCATTACTGCCCTCCTGGCGTCCAGTGTGTGTAGCGCCCTTTCTGTGCTTGTGGCTGGTTTTTGGAAAAAACTAGGTATTTGGATTGTCTGATTGATGTGGAACCGTGACACCACCTTTGGCATGAAGTGTGGGTCTGTTCTCATTACAATCCTATCATTGTGTATTTGCAGGTAGGGCTCTTGAAGCGTTAGCGCTTGCAATTCACTTACTCTTCGCAGTGATGTGATAGCCACTAAGAAGGCTGTCTTTAATGTGAGCATGTGCAGTGTAGCTTTGTGAATAGGCTCAAAAGGTGCCTTCACAAATTGCATTAGCACTACGTTGAGGTTCCATGCTGGTGCCGGCATTCTGTTTGGAGGTGCGATTCTCTTTGCTCCTTCTAGAAATCTCTTTACTACTTGGGAGGTGAAGAAACTTTTCCCTGTTTCTCCTCTTGTGTAAGCCACTTTCGCCGCTAAGTGCACCCTTAGGGATGTGTAGCTTAGTTTACTTTGTAGTAGATGCGTTAAGTATTTTAGTACTGTTGATTCCCTTGTGATTCTCCTTTGCAGTTTTTCCCTAATGCACCAATCGGAGAATCTTTTCCACTTTGGTACGTAGCACTTTCTTCTGGTGGGTCTTCTTGCCTCCCTGAGCACTGCCATTGTGCTTGCTGGTAGTTTGAGGTGTGCAACTCTAGGTCTTCAGGAGCCATGCAGCTAGGCTGAGGCTCTCTGGCTCTGGGTGCAGCACCCTTCCCTTCTGCATTGTTAACAGGTCCCTTCTTGGGAATCTGTGTGCTGGTGCTTGCGCCATCTCCACTATTTGTGAGAACCAGGACTGTCTGGCCCACTGAGGTGCTATTAGTATTAGCGACATGTTGCTGATTCTGCATTTGCTGAGTACCCTGTGTATCAGTGGTATCGGGGGAAAAGCGTATGCAAATGTCCTTGACCAACTTATCCATTGCGCATTCCCTTGTGACCGATGTTCTGGTTGTCTGGATGCGAAGTGTTGGCATTTTGCATTTTGGTGTGTTGCAAATAGGTCTATTTGCGGTGTCCCCCACTTCCGGAATACTTTTTGTATTTCTTGTTGGTTGATCTCCCATTCGTGGGATGCTGACGTTTGCCTGCTGAGTCGGTCCGCTTCCACGTTGTCCTTCCCTGGGAGATGTATTGCAAGTAGGTCTATTCTTAGATGAATGGCCCACGTCCATATTTCTTGTGCTAGCCCTGATAGTGCTACTGATTGTGTTCCACCTTGCTTGTTGATGTAGAACATGGTAGTTGTGTTGTCCGTTTGGATCAACACCCTGTTTCCGTACAGCTGCTTCTGAAAGGCTTTTAAGGCTAGGAACACAGTTTTTAGTTCTAGGTAGTTGATGTCTGACCGCATCTTGCTGCGACCATAGTCCCCTCACCTTGAGTTTGTTCATGTGCGTGCCCCACCCCAGCTGGGAGGCGTCCGTTGTGATGGTTACTGTTGGAGTTGGTTGTATGAATGATTTCCCCTGTGATATGTTTTCCTCGTTCCACCACGCTATTTCCTGATGCACTGCGTGTGTGACAACCACTAGATCTTCCCAACTCCCTGTTCCCTGTGACCATTGCTGCTGTATCCATTCCTGGAATGGTCTCATGTGGAGTCGAATGTTTGGGACTAGGTGGATGCATGACGCCATCATTCCCATTAGTTTGCTCGACGTCCTCACTGTCAGAACTTGCCCCTTGCGGTAAAGACTTGTTTCCTTTAGAAATGCCAATGTTCTCTTCCTGCTGGGGAACACTTTGGCCTGTATGGTGTCGATCTCCGCCCCTAAGAACATCTTGATCTGTTCTGGCTCGGTTGACGATTTTTCCCAATGGATTGAGAAACCCAGTTGGTTCAGTGTTTGCACGACCTGCTGTATGTGTTGTTTGCAGTGGCTGTACGAACTTGCCTTTACGAGCCAGTCGTCGAGGTAGGGATATTCGTGTATTCCTTGCCTCCGTAGGTGCGCTGCTACTGCCGCTAGGCATTTTGTAAACACTCTTGGGGCGGATTTGAGCCCGAATGCCAGTACTGTGAACTGGTAGTGATTTTGGTTGATCACAAATCTTAGTAGACGTTTGTGCTTGTGGTTGATGGGAATGTGTAAGTATGCGTCCTTTAAATCTATAGTTGCCATGTAATCCCCTTGTTGTATCTGTGGTATTACCTCTTGTAGGGAAGTCATTGTGTTCTTTGTTCAAGAACCTTAGATCTAGGATAGGTCTTAGTGTTTCGTCCACCTTTGGCACGAGGAAATAGGTGGAGTAAACCCCCTTGTTCCTTTGGTTGTGTGGTACTACCTCTATCGCCTGTTTGTTGAGCAGTTCCTGCGCTTCTAGTCTCGAGCGAAAGTTCCTTTGTTGAGTGTGCCTTGTTTCTTGGTTTCCTGTTTGGAGGCTGTTTTTCTAGCTCTATACAGTATCCGTGTTGTATGATGTTTAGTATCCATCTGTCTGTTGTGATTTTCCTCCACTCCTGGAGGAATTCTCTTATTCTGCCTCCTACTGGTGTTGTGTGTTCGAGGTATTGTTTGTCGTGTAACGTCAGCTTTCTGTTTTTCTCTATGTCTTTCTGCCCCCCCCCCCCCCGAGGTGTTGCTAGGGTGGGCATTCGTTTTCTGGCCTAGTCACTTGGGGGCAGGCTGCTGCCCTCCTCTCCGTGTCTGCCCTCGGCCGTTTGAGCGCCCTCGAAATGACTGTCCCCGGGGCTGGTACTGCCAATTCTGCTGCTGCTGTCCCTGCTGCTGCTGGCCTTGGTTGTTCCCTGGATAGCTTTGTTGGAACGTTTGGTGCGATGTAGTAGGCACGTTGCCCCCTCTACCACCTGGCCTTCTTGCGGGTGTACCCCTTCTCATCCCCCTGAACTGCAGGGCTCCCATGAACCTTGCTGTCTCGTTGTCCTTTTTGAGCTGGGTTAACTTGTCGTCAACTGGTGTGCCAAACAGTTGCTCTCCGTTAAAAGGTGTGTTAAAGATGTTGTTCTGCACCTGTGGCTTGAAGCCTGAAATTCTAAGCCATGCGTGTCTTCTCTCGGTCACTCGATCATCATTTGTCTGCTGGACGTGTCCGCAGCATCCAAGGCCGATTTTAAACATGTATTCGCCATGTTTTTGCCCTCTTCTACCAGGTGAGCTGCCCTTTGTTGGTACTGGTCTGGTAGGTGTTTCAGGAGTTGCGCCACTTCCTCCCAGTGCAGGTATGCGTGCCTGTTGATCAGGGCGTTGGAGTTTGCGATGCGCCATTGAATTGCTGCCCTCCGCTCCACTTTTCTCCCTACGAGGTCCATCCTTCTACTCTCCTTGTCTGGAGGTGGCCCAGCATTTGTGGGTACATTGGCCCTTTTCCTAGCCGTTGCTGTAATTATGGAATCGGCTGGCACTGACCCTTGGATGTATGCGGGGTCCTTTGAGGAATGTTTATACTTTTTCTCTGTTCTAGGGGTCACTGCTTTGCATACTGCAGGTTCTTTAAACGCATCCCTTCCCTGGTCCAGCACACCAGGGAGCATGGGCAGGAACTGGCTCCTAGTTTGTTGAGGCAGCAGAGTCTCCAGGAGGAAACATGCCTTGGGCTTCTCTTCCTCCAGTTTCACCCCATATGTCTGTGCAGCCTTTTGGACGACCATATTGTAGATCCCTATGTCGTCTGGCGGTTAAGTCCTCGAAGGATATGTGTCCACTCCTTCTTCCGCCAATTCTGCGTCGAGGTCATGCCACTAACTCTTGTGCCTCCGAGGACGTCTAGTCTCGGTAGGTCTGCTGATCCTCGTCGTTTTCGCCCTCGAAATACAGGGCTTCTTCCTTCTGCTCCTCGACCGGTTCAGGAGTTTTGGGTGGTTCGGCGTCCTCGTCGTCTCTTTCGACTTCGAGCGCGGGCTTCGGCGGGATGGTGTATTGACTCATCCTTTCGTCGAAGTCCTTTCTTCGCTGCAGGATGCTGGCCATTTCGGCCTCGAGCCTCCTCTTCTTCCTTTCCATCTCGGCGGCCTCTTCGGCGTCGAGAGTTTGCGCGCTCCGCTCGAGGTCGTCAAAGTAGTTGTTGGCCCTTCTTTTCTCGGCGCCGAGGTGTCCTTTTCGAGGGCATCTTTCGACGACCTCGATTTTTGGTGGGCCTTTGCCGTCTGGGAGTCCTTTTCGAAGGATCCGCTGGGCTGTTTGTCCTTGGGTGCCGTTGCCTTCGCCGGGTGTTTCGGCAGCAATGTTCCCTTCGAGGACTTTGCTTCACTCCTACGAGTGTCGCTCGAGTACTTAGCTTCACCCTTTTGAGTGTCGCTCGGGTGTTTCGAAGTCGACGACTCCCTTACCTCCTTCGACGTCTTCTTTTGGACTTAGACGACTGTGCAGTCCTCCAGTCCTTCGGCGATGTTGTCCTCCTCTCCACTGGAGAGGCCCAAGTCTCGGAGCGATGGAGGTGGCCCCTGCATGGTGTGGTTCACCCTTCTCTGCCTCTCCCTTACTCTGAGGGTCTTGGGTGTGAACGCCGAGCACGCGTTGCAGTCCTCGCTGTTGTGGTCGAGAGGCAGGCAGAGGTTGCAGACTGGATGTTGGTCTTTCTGGGCGTATTTGTGGTGACAATTGGTGCAAAACTTGAAAGGTGTTTTGTCCATTGCGGCACTCAGGGGGCCCCCTGCGACCGCATTCTCAGTTGAACGTCGAGGTCTTGGTTGAAAACCTTCTCCCTCGTCGTCCCGGTTACCTGACCTGTAGTCGGGTGTGGTGAAAACTTTGATTTTCGTCGATTTTCTTCTCTTTCGTCGATTTTTTTCTCCAAAAAACTCTGGAACTCTTTGGAACGATCCAGACCCAACGGCAGAAAAAAGAATCTGAAGATGGCGACCAAAGGTGGGAGCTTCCTGAGGAAGCGCGTCGACGTCACGAAGGACACCAATTGGTGTTATGTCGACGCCCACCTGGGCCACGAAAAAATAAAAATAAAGAGAAGAAATACTACAATTCCAGACCCAACCACTAGATGGCGGAATAATGCACAGCATAGTGAATCCAGAAAGATTCACGCTGCAAAAGTGGATTACGCACCGAGGGGAACCCGAGAGACGGTGTCGAACCGGAGCGCAGCAATTCACGTCCGAACCCGATGGCGGAAAAAAAACAATTCAACAATGGACTCTATGCCCATGCGCACTATCACCGAAAGGAAGAGTCACCTACCTCGTGACTGGAAAGACTTCTTCAAAGAAAAACAAAGTGCAAGCATCCGGACCCAATACTAGATGACAGGAGTATGCAAAGCATGTGATCTACAGCTCACATGCCTCGAACAATCATTAAATGCTACCTGCATTTTTAATATGGAGATGGCATTTAGTGGTAATTTTTCAAAATGTACACCTCCATTGAAATTATATATATGAATAATTGACAGTCCTATGGCAGAAGTGTTAGAGTATCCCCGCTCGCTGGTTGGAATAATTCTACATTTATGTATCAGTGAGGATCCTATGATGTAGAAATGACAGTCTCTTCCAGGGGATCCTCGTCAATAGTCTGACAGTCAAGAGAATACGGAGTAAATGCAACCCTATTACATGCAAAGAGGAAGTGTTTATTCCATGTATTTTACACCTACCAAGTTCTGACCTTTCCTTTTCTTCAATAGAACTTGTCCTTGCAGGTATTACTGCATATAGGACATCTTTCAAAAACCTTTTTCTTCACAACAGTATTACTGAAGAATTTCTTAGATGGTACTCTATCAAGAAGGGCCCCTTCTGTGCCATGGGAATTAAATATTGTGCTTTCAATATTGATGGGTCTACCCTTTGAACCTCTACAAGGCAACTCCACTGAGACAGCAAAATTCAGGACCTTTGTTAAAAAAGCTTTATAGAGGTTTACATAGAAAAGTAATTGTAATCAGAACACACCCTGGTTTTCTTCCAAGGGCAGTGTCAGATTTACATGAAAATCAAAAAATCTTTGCCAACCTTTTTCCCAAATCCAGCAGCGAGAGCTCTTCACCGGTTGAATGTAAAAAGTATACTAAAAATGTATCTAGACAAAGGAAATCAAACAAACTGACCACCTATTTGTGAAATATGGCACTCTTCGGACAGGCCTATCCTTTTCTAAGCAATTCATTTCCAGGTGGATTGTTTCTTGCATCATGTTCTGTTACCATTTAGTGAAGAAATCCCTCCTTAATAAAACTTAAAGCTCATCCAACTAGGAAAAAGCAACTGTTGCTATGTTAAGAAACTTACCATTTCAGAGATTTGTAAAGCTGCAACATGGAGTTCTATATGTACCTTTAGCAGACATTGTTTGGATTCAGATTCAAGACCAGACAACCAAGTGGGTCAGGTCTCTGAGAAATCTTTTTGGATAAAAGTGGGACCAGTTCTGCTTTTTTTCTTCTTGTCCACTATTCTTATGGGATAAACTTTCTATTCTATTCAGTGCTTATATGGCTATTGAAGAAGATTCCCTGGAAGAGAAGAAAACCTTTCCTACCTGTAATCATAGTTTTCTTCCAAGGGAATCCAGATCAGTTTCATAAAAGACCCTTCCACCTCCCTGGACAAGAGATTAAAGCACCTCCATAAAAATAAACTGACCTGCCGCCTCAGATGCATGATAGGACTAGAGTTAAGGGGGAAGCCCTTAAAGGCACAGTGCCAGTTTTAATGACCTCATTGTGCAGCCAATGTCATAGGATTGCACTATAATCCCTTTAACTTACCTTAAAAAAATGTTTTTTTTAATCATTATATATGTCTATTCACTTTAGATTCAGTAAATATATTTTTACAGTTAGATATTCTACAAAATGAAATGTGTCCACTTCTAGCCCTTTTTAGGCTGCAAAGTCTATTGTTTTTAATGTATTTGTGCTTTTTGTCTTGTAAAACAGCTAGCTGGTGCATCTATAAATACATATTTTGCTAAGTGCTCCGGGGTCCTGCAGGTGGGCAGGACAATTTAGATCTTATAACTTCTCTTCTCCTGGAAGAGAACTGATATTACAGGTAAGAAAATGCTCCTTATACTTTCCCCAAACAGGTGTTGTGTGATCGGGGAAAATGGAAGTTAAGCCACTGTTTTCAGTCAGCGAGGCTCGGCCATGGGCTTCTTTAACTTTACCGTAGCTGCTGCTCCAGAATCCTCCTTTATGATCGGCCTCCCTGTAAGACCCACTGCTACTGAGGAGCATGGAGCTGCTCTGCGGCTGCAGCTTTTGCTCCTCCTCCTCCTCTATTGGCAAGGGAAACCAGACCTGCAGGCTTTAGTTGGGCGTGCTCCCACAGCCTTTGCTGTGTGTGTCCTTTTAGATTTTTTTTTTTTTTTTTAAGCATCTTATCCATCTATGGTCCCAATAGCTTTCCTCAGTCGAAGGGGAGATGCCATCTGAACACGATGCTGGTGTTGGTCTTACCCGACACTGTATTGGATGCTTCTAGAGCAGTGCTTCCCAAACCTTTTAGAGCCCTGGCCCACTTTTTATAACGACAAACCTTTGCAACCCGCCTAACTTTAATAGACATGAGGCAGGCGATTTTTTAATGTAATTAAAGCTTCGTGAAGTAGAACACTATTATTTACAGGCAGCACCTTTTTCTTTGAAATGGCCACTAGATTAGCAGAGACATGCAGTTTTACTGATAAAAACTATATTGCACACAAATGATGCGTTTCAGTGAATATTTATAATTTGTGCACCACACCAAGTAAAGTGACTTGATTTGTTTTGATCCGATGAAAATGTTTGTTTTCATCCCTTCAGAAGTACAAAAAAATGGGCTTCATTTTTGCTTTACTAACTGCTGTAGGTGTACAAGTAATTTACAGGTATTTACATTTTTGGTGTGTGTTGCAAACAAATTACATCGTACAACCTTTCCTTTCACACTCTCTATACTCCAACAGGATTGTCACATAATTCACTTTACTTTCCTTTCTCGGACTGCAAAGTGAGAGGAGTTTGCAATACCCATGTTCAAAAATTAACAGCAATTTGTCAGAAGACATACCCTGATATTTGATCTCTCTGTATATTCTTTAACTTCACGAATAGTAAGGAAAATGCTACTTACCCAGTATGCATCTGTTCTTGGCATATAGCGCTGTAGAGTCATATGTTGTGCATAGATCGCCATCTAGTGTTGGGTCCGGATGTTTGCACTTTGTTTTTCTTCGAAGAAGTCTTTCCAGTCACAAGGTAGGTGACTCCTCCCTTCGGTGATAGTGCGCATGGGCATCCACTCCATTGTTAGATCGTTTTCCCGCAGAGGGTGAGAATGGAGTTAGTAAGAGTAGTAAAAGGAGATGTCCATGAATGCCTGTATCTAAGTAAGATGTTACTGCAACAGGTATAGGTACCCGGGGAGGCAGGTGGGCGCATATGACTACAGCTCTATATGCCAAGAACAGATGCATACTGGGTAAGTAGCATTTTCCGTTCAAGGCATATGAGCTGTAGATCATATGCTGTGCATAGACTATATAGCAGTTATCTCCCAAAGCAGTGGCTAACCTGTATCTGTTGCAGTGTTCTGAAATAGTATACGTAAAACTGCCTGGCCCAGTCTAGCTTGTTGTCTTGCCAACACATCTACACAATAGTGTTTTGTGAATGTGTGAGGTGTAGACCATGTTGCAGCTTTGCATAGGTCATCTATGGGTATATTTCCTAAGAATGCCATAGAAGCCCCTAGTTTGCGTGTAGTGTGCGCTCTAGGGGGAACTGTTAACGTTAGTTTTGCTTTTGCATAGCATATTTGAATGCACTTGACTATCCACCTTGCAATACCAGATTTTGATATGGGATTGCCTTTGTGTGGTGGAGCAAAAGCGACAAATAGTTGATTTGTGTTATGGAAAGGTTTTGTCCTTTCTATGTAATAAAGCAATGCTCTCTTCACATTTAATGTGTGTATGGCACGTTCTGACACTGAATCTGGTCGAGGGAAGAACACTGGTAACTCAACAGATTGATTGATATGAAAAGCAGAAATTACTTTAGGAAGGAGAATCTACAAAGAAGGAAAGCAGCCGGGTTGTAGGAGACTGCACTACCTGGATCTGTCACGTGGTGTATTGATATTGCCCACCTCAAATGATCAGCTGCCCCTTGATCATAAATATAAACATGTTTACAGTATGGATGAGAGGCAATATGAACGGATAACAAGTAAGGAGATTAAACATATAGAAGTAGAAAAGCCATAACAAGTCGTTGGTACGAGTCTTTGGGTGGCTTTATTTCAGGTGTGCTTTGTATTGCATTCAATGCGAACAGCCAACGCGTTTCGCCCAAACAAGGGCTTCTTCAGGGCTGTAATGGCACACAATATACAGGTGTTTTAAAAACACAACATAAAAAACCGTGGATCAAAGACTATAGTGTTCTGTGCAAGAGTTGACAGTCATAGGCGAGAGTAGAATAGAAAAGTAGACAAGGGAGAAGGACTGGAGGAGAAAAAGGGGGTGAACGTGTGACTGGGACAAGTGCGATCCCGGGTGGTATGTGTGTGGGAAGGAAGAAAAATGACCACGTCTTAGAAGAACCGTGGGAATGGAAGGGAAGGCACTAGAGCCCAAGATGGTTTCTGGACCACATGTGCTGTAAACACCCTGGTGTCAGTGCTTGGGACGGCGTAAGGAATAGTTAAAACATAGCCAGCTTACCGATAGGTGATGCCGTGTGGGGGACATCGTAGGTGAAAGGTGGGTGTAAACGAATAAGACTCAGCTTAGTGAGGCCTAGTATGGAAAGAAACTCAGTCAGTGAAGGCAGCGGCGGGGCAGGTATGTCCGTGGTGAGATCAGAGATGTCCGAGAGTGAACGTACCTTTAATTCTACTGGCCACCCGTGGGTGTATCCCACTGTGGTCAAGTCCAGAGTGTGGATAACGTCCTGTGGGTATGCAAATCTGTAAGGTAGCAAGAGTCGGTTTGAGACCAAGATCAGTAGTATGCCAGCAAAAACGTCTAGCGACACATCATAGCGAAAAATCATTGCGCGTATGAGGAGGTCTCCTTACTGGAGGGCTTCCAGGTCCTTGGCCGGGCCACTAGTAGGTTCCAAAAGGGATGTCTACAAGGTTATAAGTCCCATGACGCGGCTCCTGTGTGTGAAGCCTGACGGTTTTAATCTTGAGTGGAGGCTTCCTTTGAAAGGAGAAAGTGAGTGCGATACGTGTGGAGCAGAGATAAAGGTGAATTCACCGAACCCAATATGCAGGTTAGGCGATGTAAGAAGCCACTAAAAGGTGAATTAGCGGGTGCCTGGCGGTGATTCAGCTAGAGCATGAATTTTGGTGTTGAGGCAACTTTGGAAAGAGTGCAAGTTAGTTCTAGTACGTGTGAGACGGAAAGAAAGGCCGCGTGTCGAGTTTAGGAGACACCGGCCACCGCACGTAAAGTCCAGTTCCATGGCTTAGTAGGGAAGGTGCGACTTATTAAAGTGCCCGAATTTGAAAGTAACCGACTATCACTAGTGAAGTCCGGTATCATGGCTTTAAAAGGGGAAGGGGCGATTTAATAAAGTGCCCATGCGGAACGGAAATAGGTAAAGAACAACCCTCGTTGCCCTCTGGCAGGTCGGGAAGTTGAAGTGCCGCTATAACTTGATGGGTCAGTGCGGGACGATGACATTTAAATGTCGGCGGATACTATATGGTGCTGGAGGGTAATGGTTTGGTGTTACTAACTCTTGGGAAAAAAAACTTTGAAATTTGAAAATAAAACCGGCTAACGCTGTTTGAAGTTCACTGATATGCGAGCCAAACGAGATATACGCCATAATGCAGCTGCCTGAGCTGATACGTATTGAAACTTACTCGTAAGTTGATTGAGGCGTAGTTCTAGCTCGCAGTCTAGTCTTCCGTAAACCCGGAAGCTGACGGCGCAGGCCGCGTTACATAGCGGGAACCCTCCGAGAGGCTTCATTCTGACTTCTCATCGTGCAGACCAGAGGACGGTTTCCGGACACGGCTCCATTTGAACTACACCTCAATCAACTTACGAGTAAGGGGCCCGAGGGCACGGGTTGGACCAGAGCCTTCTTTTTAATTGAAGTTGTTTCTTGGGATGATGGGGGTGGGGAGGGGGAGGTGTACTCACGGTACGTTGACCATGTGGGATGTCCTCCTCTTGGTCGGATTCGAATTCTTGCTCCTCCTCTGTTCCCATGGCCTTGCCGGCCTCTTCGTCAGACTGTTGACCGAAGATGTCCGGAATGGAGCTTGTGTGCTGGCTCTGCATGTCGCGACGTTAAACCCGACGGTCGCGAAGTGTTTTCTTGGAGCAGAAAGCCTGGCACACATCGCACTCTTGTTCTCTGTGTTCGGGGGACAAACACAGATTACACACTTTGTGTGAGTCGGTGCGCGGGTATTTCGCGTGGCACCGAGGGCAGAATTTGAAGGGAGTTCGTTCCATCGCCTGCAGGTCGACCAGACGCGGGTAGGCCCGACGGCCTTCCACGAACTTCCCGTTCGAAAGATGATTTTAAGTAATTACGATACGCGATAGAAAGGGAGACTCAATCGATAACAATACCGTCGAGGGTGAGTATCTTGCACACAGAGGGAAACCGAAGGAACGGTGTCGAACCGGAGTGCAACGATAGACGTCTGAACCCGATGGCGGAAAAAAACAAACAACGGAGTCGATGCCCATGCGCACTATCACCGAAAGGAGGAGTCACCTACCTCGTGACTGGAAAGACTTCTTCGAAGAAAAACAAAGTGCAAACATCCGGACCCAACACTAGAGGGCGATCTATGCACAGCATATGATCTACAGCTCATATGCCTCGAACAATAAGTCTTTCCTTGTGCAGGATTTACAGAAAACATTTTAAGCTGTAAAATTATCTACAGATAAATATCAAACTAAATATATCTATTGTCCTGTCTTTACACAGAGGAAGAGTGTCAATGATCAACTAACTCACGAGTCTAACACACAGACAGTCATAAAAACCTGACAGCCAACTGACAGGCTGGGACAATAAGCTCACCATAAAAACAACCCTGTGGGATTCAAGAAAATGTAAGTATGGTAAAGTACATAAGAAAAATGGGATGCAATAGGAATAACCAACGTAAGAGACATCTGGGGCCTAGAAAAAATTAAGAAGTTCAAAGATTTACAAAATGAGTTTGTGTTGGCAAGCACTCAGCAGTTTTAACACCCCTAAATCAAGCATGCACTGGCAAAATATACTAGTCTCCTAAAAGAAATACAGGAGCCTCTCCCCCGCCAACCATGAATAGAATACTCACAGGCCCCTTCATTTGCCATACCTTATCCCACAGCAGAACGCTTATCAATAAAAGTCTAAAGAAACTCGCTGCACTTAGAGATAAATAGGAAGGGGTCATAGATGAACTAAAAGAGGAAGAGTGGGAGGAAGTATGGAAACAGACACGGGAGGTCGCAATAAAGGTTGTCCTACGCTTAGTGCAGCAGAAAAACCTAAACGCACACACTACACCAGATAACTATTATTGAAGGAAGGAAAATCAGGAAATAATAAAGGTCTTCAGGAGCTATGATTAGATTAACGTTTATTCGCACAATATGGCATTGCCCATGAATAAAGGCATTCTGGAAAAAGGTTAAATGCCAGGTCATCACCACGATAGGTGTGAGCATTGAGTTACCTGTGCAAATAAGCTGTGCTGCTCAGTAACGAATCAAGTACATCAGGCTTGCTATTCTGGTCAGTTGTGCCTGTGAGGTAAAAGTTATTACCAACAGTTATTCGCAAGTTTTCATCCAAGATTTTGCGTGAACGGCGGCTCAGAGGGGAGCGTCTCTGCATAGGAAAAAAGGGAAAGAAAACTTTTAAAAGGCTTACAAAATAATGCTCATGCAGGCTGCACAGCGCTGCACAACAAGTTTAACATATTTACAGAAACTATTAAGTAAAAACACAATAAAATACTGTAAGTGAAGGTAAGCAAGGGAAAACCATTGAGAGAACACACCAATATTGAATTAGGACAACTGAGAAAAGACAGTACAAACAGTGAGTGAGGAGCAAGTGATGTTAGGACTATGCCAAGGCGGACTGCTATAGTTTTATAAAGAAGCAAGTAAGTACAAGAAATAACAATTAAGGTTCCAAGTGTTGCAATTATCGTTAATGACAAGAAGGCTTATACATTATATGTCTACTTGAAATAATCTTCATGACTCTAAAAAGGATCCTTAAAAAAACGTTACTACGGCCAAGGCAAAATCACAAGCTTAGTTTCTGGCTTGCATTTGCCTAGAAATGTCAAGATCTTATGAAGTCAATTTATTCCAATACTCTACAATAAACTTAACCGATAAAATTAAATATACTGAAATGTGCAATAAACAAGGAAAACACCCATTTTGTAATGGATGGCAAGTCTAATCAATTGTGCTTTGTCCATATTCTAAATCGAACCAGGCGAGAGAAAAAAAATTACACATCTCTACTTAACACACTTAGGCATAATTCTCAGGCATAATCATAAATGGCCTTCATTTTCATATCAAGAACACCCCTTTTCATAATTGTCCTCTTTAAGAACTGCCCCAAGGCTAAACATATGCAACAAGCTGCTTAATCTCATGATTAAGACTCACCATCTTAATGCAACTCCCAGCTCCCTCTGTTCTAAATGCTTGCAGGTCTAAGCTCTTATTTTAGTCCATTTACTCTCTATATTTACCGTTTTGTCTTTGAAGATGCTGTTGACCGTCTCCTACTGAGTTTTGTTACCTTCCTTTATCTACTTTACCTTCAATTGTACTAGACATTTCATATTTGTACTCAGTTTGGCAATGTGTGTATAAGGTTACTGCCAACATGTGCTTGTTGCTGCTGCTAATAAGCTTAATGGCCGATTTGCTGCGTTCTGTCCTGACTGTTCAATGTAACTTTTCACAACTTTATTGCTCTTACTCGTTTGCAACCAAATATGTGAGGTTTGTTGCTGTTCCCCGACTAATGTCTATTCACTGCGCTCACCTTGCATTATTTCTACAATACTCAGTGCTACTATCGTCTGGCCTGTTTTTGATTTCTGCTGGGCAGCGCTCTAAAACCAGGTTGGAATCTGCACTACATAAATTAATATAAGTAGACTTCTGTCCTTTTGTGAAGTCCGGAAATACCAACAACTCCATGAAGCTGCTGTGCCAAATTCCAGTCAGTGACAAATTTACTTTTGCAGCCATGTATCTTGTTTAGAGTCAAAAACAACATGGAAGGGGCAAGAATTACCAATTGAGAAAACACACAATCAACTTGTAAGTACCTTGTTTGATTCCCTGGCCCTTCCAACTCCAAATTAAAAAAAAATATTTTGAAAAGGAACTTGTTTGTAGACTTAAGCAACAAGACAAAGGCCATTAAAATTGTCCAAACTCCTCGAAGTACTCCTCCAGTGTGGGTGACAGGTTGACCGCTTGCCATGAAGGAGAAAATGATTGACAGAAACTGAAATAAAAAAACATCCATGTCCAAGGTCTGTTCTAAAAGGCTGCAATGACTAGGAGGGAGGTGCAATGGATTTACGCATTTCTGCAACCATGCTATATAGTGTGAAATTATGAATGCCATGAATATGCAGATTTCAACCAGTGTGCGTTTCTGTCTCAGATATAAAAAATACATTTTTTTTTAACATATAAGGAAACAGAACTGTAGACCATTTGCAAACATTAACAGATCACCTTGCGCCGGTTGACTGCAGCATTCAATCATAAAAGAGGCGAGAATGTTGCCCACTTAGTTGTGGTATCCTCAGGTCATGAATTTACGAAATAGATTTGGTCTACAGCTGGAAACACAAGGTTTTAATGCTATACAATTGAAGAGTTAAGAATGAATCCCTATTAGTCAATGAAGTATGTTGTTTCACTATTCATCTATACCTTGCAGACGTATTAAGAAATAGTTATTTCGGAGGAGCATACAGAATTTAGGCAAATCCATCACCTTTGACAGAAAGATATTTTTGAAGGCCTGACGATCTAAAAAGTTTGCATTGTGACAATGTAACATAGGATATGCACTGCATATGTGTGTGCAAACACCTTTGGCACAATATATGAGTTTTCTTGCTCACAAAAATAAAAGTTTATGGGATGAGGTATGAGTGGGCTAAATTAGCACAAGCCATGATGGCAGCTCTTCAGTGAGCTCTGTGAGCTCCAGCGCTTGGCTGTGCGAGGTCTTAATGATACTGCTGTAGTCTTAATTGAAAATCAGACTATTACCACCTGGTTGCTGTTGACCTGCTGAGATGGAGAGATCTATCTGCCTTGAACCGCTCGCTGGTTTTCTGTAGTACTGGACTGAAGCTCACCAGACCCACCTAAGGTTCGGCGGCTGAAACAGTGACCAGCATAACATAACAAAATGTCAATTTGTTTAGTGCACGTTCACCCAAGGGTATATTGGCACTGAGTAACCGATGTTTATTGTTACCCAACTCAATGGTACTCCTTTTATCGACCTGAGAAGAATGAAAGGCTGAGTGGACCCACCAGGATTTGAACCTGTGACCATGAAGTCGAACACAGGCCCCTCCCTACAATGGACGCATTAGCCCATTAAGCCACCACACTTGGCTGGCAACCAGCACAGTTAAAAACAAGGAGAAACACTGCTGTTTGCATATAGATAAGAAAAACACCTACACCTTTTAATTCACTGTAACATCAAGGATGGCAGCCCTCAAACATATATTACACAATGGCAGTCCAAAGAAAGAGCATTATTTTATTTTGCGAATAACTTTGGGGTCATTAGACAAACCTTAACGAAACTTTAAAGAAAAAAAAGTTCATCAACCTCCGGTCCTTCTTGGAATATTTCCCATAGGAATTGTAACAAGTGCTTTAGAAAAACCGGCTCGGCTCAACAGAATTACACCAAATTTAGCAGATAGCTAGCCCTGGAATCAGATGCTTTTTGTGAACTAGTGTTCCTACGTTGGCCGCTTCAGTACCGGTCCAGGGGGAAAACCAACTTTAAAAAAAACAAAAAAAATTGCGCCTAGGGTCCAGCGGTACCCAGCGTGGCTCTCCCATGTGGTCCCGCTAGAAAAAAGAAATTAAAGGGGTAGGGGATGCACAACAGTGGGGGGTTGGCCAGCAATGGCGCGTTGTCTTCCCTCCGGGGATTGGGCGCAGGGTCTGACCTGCAGCCAACCCTATACCTCACACGAGCAAAGGACGTGCACAGCAGGGAGTTGAGCGCCTACGGCCAACCCCACATCACTCACAGCCAAAGGCTGTGCACGATGAGGGTTGAGCACCTGTGGGGAGTTGGGTGAAGGGCCCCCCATATCATGCACAGTCAATGGCCAACTCCACGGCAGGGGCTTGGCAGCAGGCCAGGCTCTGCGGCCAACTCCACGCTATGCAGAGCTAAAGCCAGGCCCTGTATTCAACTGTGCACTGTTAAAAGGTTTGCTCAGTGAGTGAGTTGGGAGAATTTATTAAAAAAAAAAAAAAAAAACACCTCAAACAAAGGTTAAAGTGACGTGATAGTTAGAAATTTAAATAAGATCTTATTTTACATTTAAAAAACAGAAGAAATTCAGTTAGAAAAAAAAATCAAAGGTTAAAGTGACGTTAACTTATAGTTACGCCTAGTAATATTATAAAAAACGATAGTTTTAAAAAGAGAAAAATAAATTAAACTCACCTTTCATGGTTTACTGAGCTAATTATAACTTGTGCCCCTGCCATCCACTGCTTGTAGATAATCCACCAGTGGATTTGTGGGCATCTGCCTATATTAAATAGTTGCAATGCAGTGCTATAAGCAAATTCTACGTAGTATAGATGAAGATGTTTACTTCGAGAACTTTGCTGAAGATTTTGAAACACTGGAGACTGCATAATAATGTAGAATCTAGGGGTGTCCCAGTTAGAGGTAGTTTATCTCATATTTTTGTGGTAATCATGACTCTAAGGTTGTATGCCACTGTGCCCATTTCAGGAACGTGTGCTGTGTAACTTACTAAACTACAAGTGTAGTCCATAGGGACAGGAAGAAAGTGTCTTTACAGTGGCAAATGTATACCTGTCAAACTCTTCACTTAAGACTAAGGGCCATGTGCACAGTAGCGGCTGGCAAGTATGCCGAGTGGAGGGGCGGCAAATGGGTGGTGGGTGTGTGGATACATAAAATAAATACATTAAAATAAAGTAAAAATAAAAAAACTTTACTTACCGTGCTCGCTGCGTCCTCCTCGCGCCGGTCCTCTTCTTCCCTCATGATGTACAGGTCCCCAGCCAACTCCCTTAACCAATCCTGGTGCTGCTCTCATGCTGTTAGAGAAGCGCCAGGATTGGAGGGAGCAGTCACTATCAGCTCTCATAAGAGCATTGGCGGCTTTTGCTTTCTCGAACCCAGCTGTCTCGGACAGCTGGGTTAGAGAGGTTTTAAAGTGTGCATGCGCACTTTTAACTAGTGCACAGGCAGCTCACTGCCCCTCCCTGCTGATGGCATTCAGCAGGCCCCACCTCGCCCCGTCCGGACACTCGGTTCAGGATGGGTTGAAGAAAAATAAAATGGTTATGAATTAACTTCATTACCAACCATTTGATTTTTCGTCTCTGGGGCTTTTCTGGGGGCATTTCAGTGGGGCAATGCTCCTCCGCTTAAACGGAGGAGCCGCCCCTGCATGTGCAATATTTAAGTGCAAATCCCATTAAGATGAACAGAAAACTGTCCACACCTGAAGTGTGTAAATGGCCAGAACCAAGTTGAATAGTGCCACAATCACTGTATGGTGTCATCACCAATATCATCTATGATGTCATTTAACATGTCATGAGTGATGCAATATGCGAGGTTCATAAGCAGAGCATGGTGGGCTTAGTAAACTATAACTGGTAAATTTCAATGTTTTATTTTAAAAATAGTTTTTTTAACATTACAAGGCCTAACTATAACGTGCGGTAACCTTTGCTTTTTTTCAGTGAATACAAATGAAATTAGTTACTTACCTATAACTTTAGTTCTCCCGCACTGCTATATTTAAAATATTCACATGTTGGAGTCATAACCCGTCATCAGGCTGGGAATCCCCAGGAATCTTAAATAGCAGTTAACCATGCTAAAATGGCCATAGCCTCAACAACAGTGTTTATTTACTAGCACCTCCACCTCATTTGAAAGAATCTGAACTTCAGCCGATGAGGTGGAAGTGCTACCTCTCCTGCTCCCCATAGAGGCCACAATCTCTCTGATTTCTTAGCACAAAGTTCAAGCAGAGTATACAATAATGGAGCCTCTGACTGGGTAGGAGGAAGGACTGCATGTATATTGAGATACCAACGCTGGAGAACTGGAGTTACAGGCAAGTAACTAATTTTATTTCCAGCATTGGAGCTTTCATATATTCATTTGCTTGAATCAGAATAGTAAGCACAACTATAATGAATATAAGAGCTGGAAGCAGGCTCACCTTTACTGGAATAGGTATCGGAGGACTGACTGCCCTACTGCTGGGTTGGTTTATGCGTTGACATCTAGTAGTGATTTGTGAACGTGTGCCTTCTCTTCCAAGTAGCTGCAAGGCCGATGTCTTGCAGTGGAATACAAGTGCAGAGTGCAACTGTTATATACATGCTTCTGGTGCAATGCGCCCTCTCTTTTCCCTGGAGCACATGTCTGGCTTTGCTGTGGCCGAAGGTGATGCAGGCTGAGAGACAACGTGTGATCCCTGGGCTGGACAGGGGTCGCCTCCTTCCCAGCAGGGCGAAAGATATGAAGAGTTGGTCTGACGAACGTTAAGCCCTTCGTCTTTTCGATATAAAATCTAATGCAACTGGGTACAGCAAGACAGTGCAATGATCTTTCTGGCGACTTTGTGTGATTAGGGAAAAATGAACATAGTATAACAGGTTCACTGAATTGGAGGTTCCAAGGGACTTCAACTATGAATTCAAGGTTGGTTCTTAAGAGGACTATCTCTTATGAAATGGAGAAAGGGTTCTATGATGGTGAACAACTCTACATCTCCTTACCCTTCTTGCCAATGTAAGCGTAAGAATAAGTACTGAGATGAACTTACGTTGTGTGTTGTGGATCAGCTCAGAGGGGGGGTAGCATGAGTTGGCTCAAGACAGTTTTTAGTTCCCATGATACTGGAGCGTGGGGTAGGAGTGAAATTGTCCAAAAAGAGCCCTTTCATAAACAGTTTTATGATTCTTTGAGAGAAAAGAGTGGATGAGGCGTTGCATGTTCTTCTAAATCTAAATACTGACACCAAAGGGACTTGTAGGGACGAGTATTTAAGACCACTCTTGGCTTGGGACAAGAAGCATGGAAGTATTTTAGGAGGCTGCAGATAGAGTGGTTCAAACCCTTTGCATCTGCATCAGAAGCAAATCCGTTCCCAATTGGCATTAATGTCTTTTTTGGTTGTCGGTGTCCGGGCCTGTGCAAGAATGTACCTAAATTCTGTTGGGAGATCTAAACAACCAAACTCTAAATGGTCAGGTATCATCTGTCAGGTTCAGCGACCTGGGGTCATGATGGGAGTATCTATCCGTGATCGGTCTGGAGAGGAACCTCGAGTGCAGTTTCAATGTATTCACCGGACATGCAAATAGTTGCAGCAGTTTGCTGTACCAGTACTGGCGTGGCACGTCCGAGGAATGAGAATCAGGGTTCAATGATACGCTTTTGCCAGCATAGGTACCCTGCGGATCAGGAAAAATGGATGAAAGGCATATGCAAAGACACTAGAACATCTGATCAAAAGGGCACTGCCCATGGTCCCTGGTTGCCAAAATCTGCTGGTGTAACACTATCATTTCCTGTGGGTGGAGAACAAATCCAGTGTTGGCTGACCCCACTTCTGGAAATCGAAGTCAATTTGCTCCTGTTGAAGTTCCCACTGGTGGCAGTGCAACAGTTGTTTGAGTGTGTTGACCGGATTATTGTAACACCCAGGCAGGTGTTCCATGGTGAATCAGACCTTGTGAGCGCAGTCCCATAGTAGTTGCACTTCTAAGAAAGGCTGGGACAGCATTCCCCCCTCTTTGGTTATGTAAAATATTGATGTTGTATTGTCTGTCCAGAGAATACTGGTTGACCTGCTAGTTTTGGAAGGCACGCTTGAATGCCCAGTCTTATGTCTCGAAGCTCATTGATATGGAGAATCTTTTCTGCTTCTGATCAAAGGACTCTGGTTGACTGTTTCTGCAAGTGAGCTCCCCAGCCACCCATGGATGCATCTGTTGTTAGCACTACTCGGTCTAATGAGGGACGGAAGTGTAGGCCCACCATGAGATTGGTTGGCAATCTCCACTGCAATAGTTCTGGTTTCAGACATCTCGTGACTCAGACAGTGTCTTCCACTGAGCTATCGATCGGTTTCCAATGAGAATATCTATTTTATGTTGGATGAGTCCCATTTGAATCCTGCAAAAAGGTAAAAGGCCTATGCAAGATAACAGATTTATACTGTCGAACCATGACCGATTGCTTGGTAGATAAGCTCTTTCCCAAATGGTCTGCAACGTCATCACTTTGTCTGTTGATAGGAACGCCTCTCCCAATTGCGCATCCAGCATTGCTCCCAAAAACTATCTTCGTGTGTGGCTCCAGAGAACATTTCTCTTTGTTTAGCTTGAGGCTCGAACTATGAGAGACTGATGCAGGTAGCCTTTAAAGCCTTTGCCTCTTCCTTTGATAGAGCCTTGACGAGCCAGTTGTTCAAGTATGGGTACACTTTGAGACCCTGTCATCCGAGTAATGCAGCTAGTACACTAAACATTTGGTAAAAATAGGACGTGCTGATCTGAGGCAGAATGGAAGCGCCTTGATTTGACAGAGTGCCCCACCTCTGAAACAGTTCTTTTCTGTGGTCCAGAATGTGCAAATACATTTCCTGAAGGTCCAGGGAAGTTAGGTAATTTTCTTCCTGGATCACCAGGAGGACTTCTTGATGCATAACCATCCAAAAAGTCTGCTTCTTTAGGAACTTCTTCAGTTGTCGGAGGTCTAGAATTGGTCTCCATTGTACAAATCTGGTACAGAATCCCTGCTTTTTCTGGAATCTGGGGTCCGTCTATATCGAGCCTTGGAGAAGGAGGAGGAGAATTTCATGTTATAGCTCCCTCAATGGGAGAGTATGTTCCTTTTTCGGCGGGCAGACAGGAGATTTTTGGACTTCTGGATGTGGCAGATTGAACATTCAGGACATATGTTGAAATTTGCACAATGTTTTGGACTCCTATGCGGGAGCAAAGGGAAAATGCTTCAACTTGTTGGGACTGTGATAGAATGTGGGGGTGGGTGAGGTGCGAAGTGTCAGCTCTCTACTGGTTATCGATGGATCGTGACAGAGGAACTCCTCTTCCGTCCAGACGATCTAACACATCCTCTTTGGTTACAATTAGGGGTATATCACTGGTAATAACTAGGGCTCCCGGTATTATGGTATTTATTTTTTAACATTTCCTTCTGTATTTATCCATATTTATTTTTGGGCCATTTTATCTGTATTTATCCATATTTATTTTTGTTTTGCGGATAAATGAAGTTGTAAAACTGTACATTTCCATATTTATTTAACTGATAGACGCGTAGTCATGCAATGATGTCTGTCATGTTTTAGCTATTTAAGCTGCCAAATATTACATAACAATACATTCACTGGTAAATATTAGCATTATACCACAAATGTATGTTGACATGCTGTTATTTAGAGAACTTTCATCCTGTTTTTTCATTTCCCATCTGCTCACCTGTTAGGCTATAATTCACGAAAGACAGCACGGAGAGTCACTTAAAAGAAGCCACATTTTCTGTATTTAACTACTTTAAAAAATAAATGCAGACAGAAAATACATTGTTTCCGGTCTGTATTTATCAGTAAAAATCCATAAAAACCAAAAACTGGGAGCCTTAGTAATAACCAGCTTGATGTGAGAGGTAGTATGGTCAACCTTGGCCACCATATTGACTGAAGACGCCCCGGTGTGCTTGAGATCTGCGTGAACCATGAAACTTGGTTGAGCCGGGTTGACGGTACTGCCGTAATCCTAGGGGTTTGGCAATGTCCGTATCAGGCTTAATGCTTTGGAGGGCATCATCCAAATATTTCCCACACAGGGTGAGGCCATTAAGACAGCATATCCAGATCTTACTTTAACCTCTGGGTGAAGGGAGTCGACACAAGCCATCCTGGTCTTCATAATACAGCCATTCCTGCCAACTGACGGGACCCTGCATTGGAAACAACCATTGCAGCATCAATGATGGGTGCAGTAGTTCCGATCCTTAAAACTTTGCAGCCTTATTTGTCATTGGGATGAGGTCGAGTAATGGCAAACCACATATGGCGGTTGTAACTGCCTAAAAATTCTACTGCATTAACAGCTTTAATATAGGTCACTGGAATCAAAAATACCTTGCCCCCTAAATTATCTATTTGTCTGCTATCTCTGTCCAGAGGAGCATCATCAATATTTATTTATTCGGTAAATAGATCACCATAAAAGAGTACAAATGAACAAGTTACTTACCTTTTTTTTTTCTTTTTTTTTTTTTTAAATTTTGAAAACCTTTATTGAAGGCAAAACAGGGAGGCATTGCAGAATACAGCACTATGCCTACATCCCCAGAGGGGCCGGCTGTGGAATGCGTGAACGTGTACTGCAGGAAGAATAAAGAAAGGATACACAGCAAGCCGCCTACAACCACTCAGGGCCGGCCGCGTCATGGAGGAAGGAACAGTCGGATAGATATCAGCATTATATTACCTCCCACAACGTCCAGATGAATAAAAGACGGATAATAACAACCAATCATAGGATAGGAACAGAACAAAAAAAAAAAAACCCCACCTCCCTTCCCCTCCGGCACAGTAATGGTATGACAAATAAATCAAAAGCAATTTGGCTTTTACTAAACACATCCACAAGGATAAGACAGGAGTCCGGGGATAAATGAGGCAGGTACCTCCTTTCACTAAACATGGAGGGCAGATCAGCTTAAAGGTCGGGATGACTCGCGAGATATAGAGTAAGCGGGGCCCAAAAATCTTTAGGGCGGGACGACTCAGGCAGCTCCTCCGCATAGATTTCTAATTGCTCCCTACAGTAGGATAGATCCCTCAGCCACTTACAAACCGTGGGCAACCCCTTTGCGCCCCAGCATTGCACCACGGCTCGCTTAGCCATAAGTGTGGCCACCGCAACCAGTCTCCTATTGCACGGCCTCAAAGACGCTACGCTGCCCAACAGACACATCTCGGGCGTACATTGCACTCTCTCCAGTACGACATCCGTGAGCACATTCATCACTTTAGCCCAATAGGCAGCTATCCCTGGACATAACCATGAAAGATGTAAAAAGTCAGCGTCTGCCTGTCCACATCGCACACAGCAAGCATCCTCTCGCAATCCGAATCTACGCAATTGTACAGGGGTATAGTAAAGTTGGTGCAAAAATTTAAAATGTATAATACGTAAGTTGCAGTTAGCCGTCAGTCGCCCAGTCAGTTTGCAGCAATAATACCAGTGGTCCTCCGACAGTAACCCTCCCAGGGCCGCGTTCCATTTAGCATAGGATGGATGCGCCTCCGCCTCCCGCTCACGAAGAGATGAATTATAGAGTTTAGTAATCAGTCCCCGACGAGCCTCGCCCGCAAGCACCGCCTGCAGTGCCCGCAGCGGCTGAGGCTCCGCGGGGAAGCCAGGGTAGACATCCCGAATGGCCTGACGAACCCGCACGTACGTAAACCCCAGCATAGCGTCATGAGGCCGGTTCGCCTGCACGTCCTGTAGCGAACGGAACCGGCCCTGGCTGTAGAAGTCCCCCATCTCGGTGATCCCGACGGCCTGTAACGTGGTCCGCGCCAGGCGCTCCTGCAGTGCGGATATACCGGGATGCGCTGCTATCGGCAACTTGGGGGCATAAAGGTAGGATAGTGTCGCACGACACGCCAGCATCCGCCAGGCCCAGGCCGTGCATAGGACCGGGTTAATTTCCGTCCGGGGACCTCCAGCCCCCCCCCGAGAGAGCCGCAGCCACCAATGGGAGTGGAAGGATCGCATCCGCCTCAATCGCAGTATGAGGTAGGAGACGCTGCGGATAGAACCAATAATGCACAAACTGCGCCTGAGCGCATAAATAGTAAAGGCGCATATCAGGAGCCTCAAAACAGCCGCGGTCAAAGGGTTGAACCAGGGTGTCCCAGCTACAGCGAGGCTTTTTGCCCCCCCAGACAAACGACAGTAGGGCCGTCTATAGAGACTTAAAAACGGAAACATTCAGGCGGATAGGGATATTCACAAAGAAATATAATAGTTTAGGCAATATGACCATTTTGATGACTGCTATACGGTCTGCCAGTGAGAGCGGCAGACGAGCCCATCGCACCATTCGCTCAGTAAGTTGAGAGATTGTACGTCCATAATTCATGGAGATCACCTGCGCCGGATCCCTGTGCAGCCAAATCCCGAGATACTTTACTGGTTCCTGAGTCCAGGCCAGAGGGAAGTCCATTTCAAACTCGCAGGTTCCTGCCGTCAGGGGAAAGACCGTCGACTTGGCCCAATTTATCCCCAAGCCAGAGAAGCCCTCGAACTGGACATATTCTCGCAGCAAGGCCGGGAGATATGTCGCAGGTTCACGAACATAAAGCAACATATCATCCGCGTATAGCGAGACAACCAATGGTCGCAGTCTGAAGCGCAGCGCCGCAGAGGCATGGAGCTGGCGCAACTTACAGGCCAGAGGCTCCAATGCCAAGGCGAAAAGCATCGGCGACAGGGGGCATCCCTGCCTCGTGCCCCTACCTATGTGAAACTCCGAGGACACCCAGCCATTCACGCAAAACCTAGCCGCCGGGGCGGAGTACAGAACCCTGATCCACTGCAAAAAGAACGGAGGGACACCCATCTTGGTGAGGACGGAAAACATGTATTCCCAAGAGAGGGAGTCGAACGCTTTAGCAGCGTCGAGCAGCACCGCCACAGCCTGGAAGTCGGCATCGAAATAGTGTAAAGTAGCGAAGATAGTGCGCAGATTAAGCACAGTAGACCTCGCAGGCACAAAGCCAGACTGGTCCGGGAGCACCAGTAAGGGGATCAGCGGCTGCAGACGGAGAGCGATCATTTTAGCTAATACCTTGGTGTCAATATTAAGCATTGAGAGGGGCCTGTAAGAATCGCAGCGGTTGGGCTCCTTGTCGGGTTTCAAGAGCATGACTAGGAGAGCTTCCCGTAATGAAGGTTGGAGACGGCCGGTGTCGTAGGCCTCCGCATAGACTTCTAGAAGTCTGGGGTCCAAATCGTCGACAAATGCCTTATAAAATTCGCTCGGGAGACCGTCCAGGCCCGCAGCTTTGCCAGTAGGGAGGACATAATAGCCGTTTTCACATCCTCCTCATCGAAGAGCTGAGTAAGATAATCCCGATGGCCTGGGGCCAGCCAGCCCAATGCTACATCCTCTAGGTACGAATCGATATCTGCCGTCTGAGCTGTATCCTTATTGCTATAAAGGGTAGTGTAGTAGTCAAGTATGGTCTCACTGATGGCGGCCGTGCCGAAGCGGGCCACGCCTGCCTCATCAAGCATCTCCGTGATGTATTATTGGCTCCGCGGTGCAGCCAACTTCCGAGCGAGCGACTGGGCCGACCCCCCTCACCGTAGTATCTAGCCGTGCTACGTCTAGATTGGTGTCTCATCTCCTGATCGGCGGTATCGTTATGTTCCGTGACTAAGGCACGGATCTTGGACAGGGTTTCGGGCAGCGGGTTCGCCTCGTAGGCCCTCTCCAAAGCAGAGATATCTCCCGCGAGTCTCTGGATCCTGCGCCGCAGATCCCGCAGCACTGCAGCCTGTGCCCCCATGCAGACCCCTCTGATAGTGACCTTGAATGCCTCCCACATAGTCCCAGCGCTATCCACAGAGCCAGCATTCTCCCGGAAGAAGTTACGGATAGCCTCCCCTACCGTGGCCCTGAATACCGGGTCTGTCAGGGAGGATGGCTGCAGTCGCCACTGAAAGGGCGGTCTCCCACAAGTCGGTACACATAAATCCAGCAGCACCGGAGAGTGATCTGACAGCGTCAGGGCTAGGTGACGCACCCCCGTCGCCCAGGGGCATGCAGTTTCCGTGACCAGCCAGAGGTCCAAGCGGGACCATGTCCCGTGCACCGCCGACACAAACGTACTTTCCCGTTTGCCAGGGTGTTGCAGTCGCCAGACATTCCTCAGGCATCCAGCTTCCATTATGCCACGCAATGTCTCCGCTGCTAGTTTAGGTCGTGCCCCCTCGCTGCCCATACGGTCAGCATCCATGTCCAAGCACACATTAAAACCCTCCCCCCCCCCCCATTTAATTTCCGCATCAGGGAACCCAGAGACACAACGCCAGACATCAGCAAAAAATGCTGGGTCGTCAACATTCGGCCCGTACACATTCACAAATAGAACACTCGTCCCGCCTAGCCGACCGTGCACCATTGCCACTCGCCCCTGATCGTCTGTCTCAGAACGGAGGGCCTGAAAGTGTATCCCCTTCTTTATCAAAATCAGCACACCCCGAGCATAGCTAGAGTAGGAAGAGGCCACCCGGTGCCCAGCCCATCGTGCCCCCACATTCTTATCCGATAAGCTCGTGAGGTGAGTCTCTTGTAGGAAGGCAATGTGGATAGTCATTCTCTCTAGGTAAGCAAACACTGCCCTGATCTTTTTAGGGGAATTCAGGCCCCGGACATTCCAGGTCAAGAGTAGCAGATTTCCACTTATCCTGTCAGTGGTCGGTAAGCCGACAGAACAATTGAATATGTTAAAGCCATATAAGTACTGATACAATAATAAGAAAGATGAAATGCAGTAAAACACAAAGCATACCGTGCCAGAGGGTACCCCCCCTCAATTCCCCCTCACCCCCCACCCACTTCAGCATCTCCAACTTGCTAAAGCCATCCCAACCATCCCCCTCCCTCCCCGTCCCATCGAACAAAGGTGGAAACCGCAGTTGGGGTATACCCATGTAGGGCGCTAGAGTGCAACTACCCTCCCATCTAGCAGGAGGTGGCTGCGCGGGAGTTGGAGCCGTGCCTACAAACAGTGCACAAGAGCCCTATCAACAAAATCGGCATATGTAATACATTAGACCTAGTCAGCGGCTACATGGGCATGGAAATACTACATGGCAAAGGTAGAGCAGAAACGTGACATGAGTAACAGACCTCCCCAACTCAACAGATGGGCGAGCCCAGCAACCAAATGTGTACAGAAATGCACCCCAGGAACCTATTGTTCCTCTGTGTCCGACTGCAGACTAGCATCTCGTCGTCTTCGCTTGAGACGTTTGGCATGTTCAAGAGCTGCCTTAGGGTTGTTGAAAATATGAGACTCTCCGTCGGGGCCAATCTTCAAGCGGGCCGGGTAGAGCATAGCGTAAGGGACCTCCTCGGACCTGAGAAACTTCTTGACATCGGCAAACTCCCGTCTCGCCGCCTGAACTGCCACCGTAAAGTCTGGGAAGAAGGAGAGCCGATTCCCCTGATAGTCAATAGTGCCCTTCTCTCGTGCCAGGCGCAATATCACATCACGGTCCCTGTAGTTTAAGACTCGTGCAATGATGGGCCGCGGGGGGCCCCCGGCGCCGGACGAGTGGCCAGCGAACGATGCGCCCGCTCCACAATAAACATGGGGGATAGCTGCTCCCTGCCAAAAAGGTCAGTAATCAGCGTCTCTATGAATATCTCCATTCTGCCCACATTGGTGGACTCCGGCAGGCCAATAAGGCGAACGTTATTGCGCCGTGAGCGGGCCTCCAAGTCCTCGTTCTTGGCCTGGATAACAGACAGGACCTTCTCCATATTCAGAGCTTTCCCGGCAACGTCACTCAAACCGTCGTCCGCTGCGGAGACCCTCTGCTCCACCTCCCCCATGCGGGCGCTCGGCTTCTCCAATTGGGATGACATATGGTCCAGCCGATTGTTGACTGCCGCCATTGTGCCCTCAATTGATTGGAGGCTTTGCTGCATTGCCAAAAGCGTGGTTTCAAGGCCCGAGGGAGCCCCCTCTGATACATCCGCCTCAGAGTCCGAGGCGGCCTTCTGTGACACCTTGGCGGATTTGCGCGCCTCGAACGTGAGACGGGGTTGCGTTTTGTCCGTTTTACCCATGGCGTCCAATGGTATGACTTGTCACAAGGGAGATCGAGGAGTCCGGCACAGAGAAGGTCCCCAGCAGGAGCCGGGCAGAAATCCGCAGGCTTCCACACGGCCGAGGAGCAGAGGCCCACACCAAGACCAACGGGTGGGGGGGGGAGGGTGGAACACAGCAGGCACACAATCGCCAGCCGGCCCACGGCCACCTGGACCACTGTCCAAGTGCAGCCAGACCTGGGGGGCCACAGCCGGCAGGGTTCCCACCAGCTCCGCTGCGCAGATTCGAAGGCCTCAGCACCAGTCGCCCCCCCACCGATCAATAGCACTGTGACTTAGGGAGCCCGGGTGGTCCAGCACCATCATACCACCATCGGCCCTGCCGCCGTGCTCCTATCATTCCTCATCCCCTCAGCCAATGTGTCAGCCTGCGTGGCGCAGTGCATTCAGCGCCAGATGCACGCCCGCGGCAGCCAATTCTGGTGTGTTTTCCCCGGAGCAGGCAACAGGGAGGTAATCAGCGCCGTTTAAGGCAGTGCACGCGGCCTCAGCAGGTCTCTCGATGGGTAAGTTACAGCTATTCCAGCCAGTTCCCCTCAGTGGTAATGCGGGAGGGCCCAACCGCTCCCCCGCCGACAGTAACAGCAGGAGCGTCCCCCGCGGGTCCCCCCAACGCAGGGCCGGGGTCCAGCAGCTCTCCCACTCACAGCGCACAGGAAGCAGATCCTCACTTAAGGCTAGGGCCACCAGCACAACCCCAGCACCTTACAGCAGCCCATAGAGCGCGACCCGCTTGCAGGCCCGCACCCGCCTCCGCAGCCACCGGCCTGCAGTAGGCCACGCCCCACTCACCACCTCCGGCGCCGGGGAGACCGGGGCTTGCCGTTATCGCCGCCTCCGCTGGTGCACTCAATCACGGCCTCCCAGGGTCCGCTGCAGCAACGATATGTGGCACAGCCACCCGCCGGGGGCAGCACCGCTTGTCTCTCGTGTCAGCAAGGGCACAGGTCGCCGATCGGGGCAGCGGGTCTCAAAGCCCCCCGGGCGCCGCCATCTTGAGATTTCACAGCCGCTGCCACCACCGCTGAGATGCCGCCGTTCCCCCTGTCTCGGGCAGCCCCGGGCGCAGCAGCTGAGTCGGGTACACGTCTCTCGTCCGGCACACTCCTCTATGCCTCCGGATAGGTAGTTTGTAGGGCGGATTTTGGACGGATTGTGGCGCAGCCGGGCAGAGCCTCACTAGAGTGCGGCCATCTTGCCGTGCGCCCTCTAGCGCCCCCCCAAGTTACTTACCTTTGGTAACGATATATCTGTAAGAAACATAGGTTAGTTATAGATTCCTTACCTTAGAATTACCCCCAGGCGTCAGACTGGATCCGGAAAGTTTTTCGTCAGCAGTACCCCTGCGCGTCGGAAGGTGGCGCCGGTCATCTCCGCGTTCGTCGTCGTGGTCGGCGGGATGACGTTGCGGTAGCTACATAGACGTCGCCCTCGCGCGCTGACGTCAGTTCTGTATACGACTTTCCACGCCAGAAGCGCAGAGCCATGCAAGACACTGACCACTGGTGCACAAAACTAGGGCCCTGAAAGGAATCTATAACTAACCTATGTTTCTTACAGATATATCGTTACCGAAGGTAAGTAACTTGTTCATCTGAAAGAAACAGTTCGTTATAGATTCCTTACCTTAGAATAGATACCCCAGCAATACCAATCCCAGAGGTGGGTCTGCGAACCAAGTTCACACCAGAAAGTCCTGGAGCACAGAACGGCCAAAGAAGCCGTCTCTCCGGACTTGGCTGTCCAGGCAGTAGTGTTTGGTGAATGTGTGCAGCGATGCCCACGTAGCTACCCGACAGATGTCATTAAGGGGGACTCCCCGTCCCAAAGCAGTGGTGGCTACCGTCGCCCTGGTGGAATGGGCGCGCAGTCCCACTGGATGCTCCTTCTTTGCCAAAGAATAGCAAGCTTTGATGCACAGAACAAACCACCTGGAGATGGTCCGTTTGTGCACGGCCCGACCTTTCTTAGCGCCCACGTAACCAACAAAGAGCTGGCCGTCCACCCGGAATTGCTTTGTGCCATCCAGGTAGAAGGAAAGCTCACGTTTTGGATCCAGACGGTGGAGCCTTTCTTCCTCTTTTGAAGGATGCGGAGGCGAAAAGAAGGTGGGCAAAGTGATGCTTTGGTGGAAAGAAATACCCACCTTGGGAAGAAAGGAGGGTCTAGTTCTAAGGACGACCTTGTCCGGACGGACAGCCAGAAAGGAAGGCTTGGAAGAAAGAGCTTGTAGCTCACTCACCCTGCGTGCAGAGGTGATGGCCACCAGAAAGGCAGTTTTCAAAGTAAGAAGCCTGAGAAGACAGTTATGTAGCGGCTCAAAGGGAGCGCACATAAGATAGGTAAGCACCAAGTTCAAGTCCCACTGGGGCATTACGAAGGGAACAGGAGGAAAAAGATGAGTAATGCCCTTAAGGAATCTATTTACAACAGGGGACTTGAAAAGAGAAGGCTGATCAGGAAGCCAAAGGAAGGCTAAAATGGCCGAGAGGTAGCCTTTTAGAGTGCCCAGAGCAGAACCCTGCAGGGCCAAAGAAAGGAGGAACAAGAGAACCTCAGAAGGAGGGGCGGAAAGGGGATCCACAGCCTTTGCTGTGCACCATGCCACAAATTTGTTCCATCTACAGGCGTATACCGTCTTAGTAGAGGGATGCCTGGCTGCCAAGATAACATCACAGACAGAACACCCAGCACCTGCTCCCACGAAGAAACTGGACCAAAATCACCGACAACCAACTCACCTCCTCACTCTGCAACTCCACCCCAACCATCGCGGAAGACGACGACACCAACACCGCAGCCCGGACTCTGCACAAATGGATCTCCGAAAGCGCCAACACCATAGCCCCCTTCAAGAAGAACAACACACGCCAAGAAAGCCAGATGGTTTACCACCGAACTTCGAGAGTCCAGACGCACATGCCGCCGCCTCGAAAAGGCCTGGAGGAACTCCAAATCCACAGAAGCCCACAACAACTTCAGAGCCGCCCACAACAACTTCAGAGCTGCCACCAACGCCCACCACCAACTCATCAGAAATACGAGAAATCGGATCAGACTCCCTCCTTTCCTCTCGGACGTTACACAAACCACCTGCGGGGTCACCCAAGGATCCTCCTTCAGCCCCACGTTGTTCAACGTCTACATGGCTCCGCTCGCCCCCATCGTCAGAACCCACGGACTCAACATTGTTTCATACGCAGACGACACTCAACTCATCCTCTCCCTATCCAACGAACCCAACGCAGCCAAACACAACTTTCAAGAAGGCATGGAAGCAGTCGCCAAATGGATGAAAAGCAGCTGCCTACAACTCAACACTGACAAATCAGAAGTACTCATCATGGGCCCACACCCCGACGCCTGGAACGACACCTGGTGGCCCCCCGCTCTCGGAAGCCCGCCCACGTACCACGCACGCAACCTCGGAATCATCCTAGACTCCGAACTCAAAATGGACCGCAAGATCAACTCCGTCGCATCCTCCTGCTTACACACCCTCCGCCTCCTACGCAAGACCTTCAAATGGATCCACCCCCCCCCCCCGAGCACAGAAAGACCGTCACTCACGCCCTCATCACCAGCAGACTTGACTAAGGCAACGCACTCTACTCCGGAATAAACAAAAACCTCACCCGCAAGCTACAAAACATCCAGAACTCCGCCGCAAGACTGGTCCTCAACTTGCCAAGACACTGCCACATCTCCCAGCACCTGCGCACACTCCACTGGCTCCCCATCGAGGCTAGAATCACCTTCAAGATTCTCACCCACGCACACAAAGCCCTCCACAACACCGGACCAGCATACCTGAACAGCCGACTCGAATTCCAGGCACCCCAAAGGACCCTACGATCAGCCCAGCTCTCTTACGCCGTGGTCCCCCGCGCCAGGAAGTCTAGATCGGGAGGCCGCTCCTTCTCCTTCCTCGCGGCCAGAGCCTGGAACGCCCTACCACTCCACCTCAGACAGATGACATCACTCCCCATCTTCACGAGAAACCTCAAAACATGGCTCTTCGACAGACCTCCTCCTTGATGGACTGGAACCTGCACCTCTCCCCCCCCCCCCCCTTCCCCCCTCCCCAGCGCCTTGAGACCCTAACGGGTGAGTAGTCGCGCTCAACAAAACCATGATTGATTGATTGAGACTTCGGGAGGCAGGTCAAATGACATCAACTGCCGCCGCTCAATCTCCACGCAAAGAGGTGGAGGCTGGACAGGTTCGGGTGGAGGGCCGTCCCCTGCTGCTGCGACAGAAGATCCTCCTGAAGAGGCAGTCGGATCGTAGGATCGATGGCCATGTGTAGCAGCTCGGGATACCAGCCTCTTGGTGCCCAATCCAAAGCCACAAAAATGACTTGGGCCTGGTGGCGCTTGATCTTCTTCAGGCGTATAGAAGACCGCAACTCCACTCGGGACGAAAAGCGTCACCTAGCGAGTGCCGCCTTTGAAATTCCAACGCGCAGAACTGCTGACATTGCGCGTTCTCTTCGGTGGCGAATAGATCTAACCAAGGCTCTCCCCACTCCTGAAAGAGACCTTGCACCACCTCAGAGTGAAGTCGCCATTCGTGATCCATCATGCACCAGAGGCTGAGTTCATCCGCCCTGGCGTTCAGGGAACCTGCCAGGTGTTGAACCACCAGGGATATGCCCTGATGTTCCAGCCATGTCCAGAGGCGGAGGGCCTCCTGACATAGGGTCCACGACCCCACCCGCCTTGTTTGTTGCAGTACCACATGGCGGTGGTGTTGTCCGTGAACACCTGCACCACTCTTCCCTGGACAGAGGGAAGGAATGCTTTGAGTGCAAGACGAATCGCCCGAAGCTCCAGAAGGTTGATGTGGAGCCCGGACTCTGCCGGAGACCAGAGGCCTCTGATCTTCGCCTCCCCCATGTGGCCGCCCCATCCCAGAAGTGATGCATCGGTCACCACTGTAACGCTGGTTGAGGAAGGGAGAGGGATCTGCCGTCGACCCAATCCTGGTTCGTAAGCCACCACTGCAATTGGTGTGCAGTGCCCTCCGAGATCTGGACGCAATCAGACAGATTCCCCTGATGTTGTCCCCACTGGAACTTCAGGTCCCACTGCAGAACCCACATATGCCATCTGGCATGGTCCACCAGCAGGATGCAGGAGGCCATCAGACCCAGCAGCCTGAGGGTCAACCTGACCGAAACCCGGGATAGAGGCTAAAAGATCAGAATCATAGCCCGAATATCCCGGATTCGCTGTTCGGGGGGAGAAGTCCGAAACTGCGTCGTGTCCAGAACCGCTCCGATGAAGAGGAGCTTCTGAGAGGGTGTCAGGTGTGACTTCGGCACGTTGATGGAGCCCCCCAGCGAATACAGGACATCGGCCATAGTCTGGAATTGGGAGACGACAGCCTGGGGCGAGCCCGCCTTCAACAGCCAGTCGTCGAGATAGGGGAAGACTGGAACCCCTGATCTGCGTAGATGAGCTGTGACCACCGCCATCACTTTCGTGAACACCCGAGGGGCGCTGGTAAGGCCAAAGGGGAGCACGGTAAACTGAAAGTGCTCGTGGCCTACCGTGAACCGCAGATAACGCCGGTGGGCCGGCAGGACGGGGATGTGAAAGTAAGCGTCCTGCAAGTCCAACGCTACCATCCAGTCTCCAGAGTCGAGGGCAGACAAGACCTGAGCGAGCGTCAACATTTTGAACTTCTCCTTCCGGAGGAAGTGGTTGACGTTCCTGAGATCCAGGATAGGACGCAGGCCTTTGTCCTTCTTGGGCACCAGAAAGTAGTGGGAATAGCAACCAAGACCTACTACTGGGACAGGAACGCGCTCAATGGCTACCTTGGCCAAGAGTGCCGAAACTTCCTGTTGGAGAAGGGCCAGATGATCCTCCGACATGCCATGGTACTGAGGTGGCATGGAGGGAGGGGTAGTCTCGAAGGGCAGGGAGTAGCCCCTTCGGACTATCTGCAAAACCCACCTGTCCGACGTGATGGTGCGCCAGTGGGGGAGGTGATGGCGAATCCTGCCGCCCACTGGCGTTTGGTGCCCCTGAAAGGTCGGACTAGGAGGGTTTGGAGGCTGCTGCAGAGGGGATTGTGGTGGACTGGCCCGCCCGCTGGCCCCCAGAACCACGGCGCTGGTTCCCACGTCCCCAGTCGCGCAGAGGCTGAACAGCTTGCGCCGGCCTGTGGCTCTGGGCGGGACGTGGCGGGGCACCCCTTCCGTAGCCACGAAAGGGGCGAAAGGCAGACTGCGCAGGGCGGGTGGTGGAGAGGCACAAGGACCTGGCTGTAGCCCGAGAGTCCTTAAAGCGCTCCAGGGCGTTGTCTGCCTTGTCGCCGAAAAGGCGACGGCCATCAAAGGGCATGTCCATAAGAGTGGATTGAACATCCCCGGAAAAACCAGTCGACCTCAACCAGGCGTAGCGTCGAAGGGCTACTGACGTGAAAATCGTCCTGCCTAGTGAGCCGGCGGTATCCAGCCCACAGCGGATGGTAAACTTTGTTGCGTCTCTCCCCTCGGCAACTGCACGGGAGAGCACGGCCTGGGCCTCCTCCGGGCACTGGGGCAGCACCTGCGCTACCGTATCCCACACAGAGTGGGTGTAAAGGGCCAACAGACATGCAGTGTTTACCGACCGCAGACCCAAGCTGGAGGAAGAAAACATTTTCTTCCCAAGGTGGTACAGATTTTTGGATTCCCTATCCGGTGGTGCGTTAGGGAATGCGCCTTTGGAGGTGGAGGCTTGGACCACCAAGCTCTCAGGGGTGTGGTGTTGGGAGAGGAAAGTGGGGTCGCCCGGGGCCGGGCGGTGGCGTCGGGCAATCCTCCTGTCCACAGGAGCCCCTGTGTTGGGCCTGGACCAGGTGCCCAAAAGGATGTCCGTGAGGGCTTCATTAAACGGCAGCAGGGGCTCCGAAGAGCTCGCTGCCAGTTGAAGCACCTCTGTCAGGAGGTTAGTCCTGACTGCCACCGTAGGTAGCTTGAGGTGGAGAGCCTCGGCCGCCCTACGCAACACCACTGCGTATGACGCTCTCTCCTCCATAGCCACGGTAGGAGGAGACAACATGCCAAGGTCTCGGGAGGTTTCCAGACCACTGGCTTCCCCCTGTTCCTCTCTCCAGTCCGATTCATAACCTAACTGGTCGGTTAAAGGGTCCCCAGACCCCTCGCAGTCCTCCTCACCCTCCTCTGGCTGCCAATATGGTCTCAAAGAGCCAGGGTAGAACAGGGGCACAAAAGTACCCATCGGCGCCGGATCCGGTGTTGGTCGGTGCCGGTCCGGCTCCGTGTCTACCTCGAGGTGGAGGCCGGGGTCGACGTCAGCTGGGGACACAGCCGACGCCAGCTGCGGACGTGGTGCCGGTGGATTCGGCGCTGGGGGAGGCGTAACAAGGTCGACCGGCACCGATCCGGATCCAGGCCTGGATCCAAGGGGACCCTGCGGCGCCGAGGCCGAAGCCGCCGGCGTCAAAGGCCCAGGGCCCCGAGCCGAGTCTGCGGGGCCCGAAGGCACGCCGGTGGAGTCGGGCTGCCCAAAGATGGCGTGCATCACTCCGTAAAACTGACGAAGCTGGGCAGGGGTCGCTCCCAGTCCCGGGAAGGGGGGGGAAACCCGGAGCCGACCCTTCGGGCTCCGCACGCGGAGCCGCGGGAGGGGCACCACCCGCATCCCTCGTCGCGTCGGCCGACAGACGGGGAGAAGTCGAAGAACGACTATGCTTCTTCTACCTCTTCTTGTGCTTCGACTTACCTGACCCAGAGTGCGAAGACTTGGATGAAGAATGGTGGTGGCTCCGCGACCGGTCCCTCGCCCCTCCTACGTGACCGGGACCTCGAGCGACGCGGAGCCAACTGCCGGGCCACGAGTAGCTTTCGGGACCGCTCCTGCAAAGACTTCGGGGCCATGGTCCGGCAGTCGGAGCACGACTTGGGGTTGTGGTCGCGCTCCAGGCAGTAGAGGCACACGCAGTGCGGATCCGTCACCGACATCAGTCGGTTACAGGAACCGCTAGCCTTGAAGCCGGGCATCCCTCGTGCACCAGGAGTCAATGGACTAAAAAAAAAAACGAAGTCGACAAAAGTCGAGAAAAAGTCAGTCAAAAAGTGACTGGAGGTACCGCTCTCTCCGGATCTGCGCTTGCTGGAGCAGAAAAAGGAAGAACAGAACTGACGTCAGCGCGCGAGGGCGGCGTCTATGTAGCTACTGCGGCGTCATCCCGGCGACCACGACGCCGAACGCGGAGTCGAACGACGCCACCTTCCGACACGCAGGGGTACTGCTGACGAAAAACTTTCCGGATCCAGTCTGATGCCTGGGGGAAATTCTAAGGTAAGGAATCTATAACTAACTGTTTCTTTCAGATTCATATTATAAAAACGAGTTCATAAAAAGACAATAAAAGACCAATAAAAATACAGTTACATATAACAACAATGAAAACGTGAGACAGTTAATCGAGTCTCGATTCTCTCGATGCCTAGACAGCCCGTAGAAAAGTTAAGACAGTAAAAATGACCTGGACCGTGGGAAGCATCTGTAAATATAAGGCAGGTCTTACTCGTTTAAAATGCAACTGTTTGAGCAAAGGGATTAAAAAACACTTCCTCAGCCAGCTATAATAAGAACAAAATATTGTAAAGTGAAGAGAATCCTGCGGAGACACATTGTCGCAGCCACAGGGTTCCCTTCCCTCCGGCCGAGCCCAGCCTCACGCAGAAGCCAAAAAATGATGCAATTGATTAAACCTGAACCTGCACAATAAAAACCTATCATGCTGTGAGCGAACCTGGCCCAGGTAAGGCTCCAACCCCTGTACAGTCTTAAGAAGCATATGACGCCCGACTACTGGCTTCTGAAGTTCTAGACTTTCTCTCTCCAGTCGGGAGCGATCCAGAAACAGTCTTTTAACATTCCCCAACTCAGAAGAGGAGAGATTAGTTGGGTTCAAAAAGATGTAGGGCCTGCCTTAAGGGAACAAAAATGACTTAAAAGACTAACCATGAAGTACTCATTGCCAGATACAGGGACAAACAGTCCTCAAGAATCATCCAGCTAAGCTTCAACTCCTCCCTACTCCAAACCTTTATCCAGCACAGGAGCGGACTTAAAGCGATTAGGTCCGTGACGTAATCATGCCCCAGTTCCGCGTGCACAAAAAACGCTGGAGTAGGCTGGGGGACCTGGACCAACTTACGCAGAAAGTTGTTTTCCATAATCTGGAGCCGGTCCCCGGACCTCTACCATATCGCAACTGTGCAATACACTTAGATTCGTAAATTTTTAAAAGGTCTATCGGTACCCTGGAACCAAGCCTCTGTGCAAAACTAAAGACAGCCCCCATAGTTTTTAAAGATTCTGATCTTTTAGCATCTACCAGAGGTCTCCAGCAGTTTTTGGCATCAAATAGAACACCCAAACAGGGGAAGGTGTTGACTTTGGACAGGGTAAAATTTGATACCTTGAACGTCTTGCTGCTAGTGGATTTGGGGCCCGATATCATTACGTAAGATTATGAGAAATTGATCGAGAGGTCCAAAAGTTCAATAAAAGACGCATACTTTGCTAGAAATAGTTCCAGACCCTGTGCGGTCCGGGCCATCAGGACCGCATCGTCCGGATATAGCAGGACGGGAATAAATCTGTTCTTAATCTTGAGGCAGTCGGCTGACACCCGAAAGAAGTGAAGATTCTAGCCCATTCACATACAAGGGTGCCAATATGCATCCCTGACGGACCCCACAGCATGTTGCAAATGGTCGTGTGCATGCTCCCTTGGGAGAGAAGCGCACCTATGCGGAGGTTGTTGAGTGCAGGTCAGCTAGTAATGCTACAATGCTAGAATCAACCCCCAGCTTAATAAGCAGAGACCACAATTTACCTTGAATCACCTTGTCAAAAGCGGACGTCAAGTCCATAAACACAAGATGTAACGATTCTGCCCGAGCCACCGTGTATTTGTTGATGATTAGATGTAGGTTGAGGCATTGGTCAGCAGTGGACCTTCCCACCCTAAATCCGTATTGGACATCACTTAAGATGTTATTATCTGCTGCCTATTCAGACAACCTATTTAAAACCGCCCTCCCTAGAACCTTGACTGAGGCATCCGAAAGTTAAATATGCCGATAGCCTTGCAGGTTCTCTCCGTCCCCTTTCTAGAATATGGGGACAATCACAGCGGTGGACCAGGAGGGCGGCAACCCCTCCTGTATGGCTGCATTTAAAATCTGTGTTAGTAGCGGAGCCCAAACCTCAATGTTAGCTTTAAACAAATTCGGAGTGTTGTCTGGGCCCGGGGCCTTATTACTGGACAAAGCGAGAATTCCCTGTTGGATTTAGTCTAAAGTGAAAACCAATCGGTCACTGGTTGTAAACAGTGCCCCAGGAGTTTGTTCACCCGCCCCTCCCTCATGGTTATAGATGCTTTCAAAATGAGCCACCCAATGTTGCTCGGGGATATGGTGACATAAAAACACACCGGGATCCTCTGAAAAACTGGGCCTATTTACAACACTCCAGAAAAGGCCACTGTCCCCTGTGTCGCACGCTTGACATAACTCTTCCCAAGCTGCCTCCTGTAATTTGTATCTACACTCCTTTGGGCCTCATTATAGGTGCGCCTACAGTTTCTGATCAATTGCCCGTCCCTCAGGGACTGCTTTAGTGCTGCCTTTAGGTTACGGAGAGATCGTGAACATTCCTTGTCAAACCATTTTGTGGTTTGTGACTCCCCTATGCACGAGACTGACAGTCAAGAGTTTACTATCCCCTGATGTTATTCCATCATATGCCTCCATTACCTCCTTCCCCCCAGCATCACTATTCAAACATGTGCTAAAATCTTGGAGACAGGCAGAGAAAAGAGACTTTTGTAGACACAGCGGGTCCACCTGTGCCCACTTGAGCCTTCTTCCTTTATTCATAGTGGACAAGCTCGTAAGAGCCGCCCTTGGCTGTGACTTTAGGCTCATGGCAATGTCCAAGGTTAGGAATAATGGATTGTGGTTGTTAAATGGGCTAAAAAAAAGTCAAAATGACAAATAAGGAGGTATAGTGGTGCAGAAACCATGATAAAAATCAATAATCGTACCTTTGCTCCTCCCTTTATAAGTTGGGCAAATAACAGGGTTTATTGAGTTCACCAATTTCTCCATAGCAAGGGTCAGATTATAAGTATCTAAAAGGTCATTTAGCTCCCGCCCCTCCTGTGAGTGAACAAAATGTAGTCCTTATTTAGCCAGCAACTGCCAATAGTGGCACCACCCTCTGAGAAAGCGTTACACAGGTGACCGTGTAAGTCGTCAACATAAAAGATTAGCGGTGGATCGTCACCCTTTCCTAAAATGAAGCAAAAAAAACTATCCAAATTGGGAATTCCAGGGGGCTCGGAACATCCACCCTTATTATTATAAAATGTATTAAAACCATTGGAGAGTGTCCAGGCAATGTAAGTCGTACACACTGGAGTGTGTGAGCTTGCCACTTAGGACTGAGGTAAGCCCACTCAGCTCGACTTTAACAAACATGATTAAGCCCCCCCTTAGCCCTGCCGTCCGTAGAAGGAATTGATGGTACAAAGTAGGTGGTGAAACCCTCTAAACAAAAACTGTTTTCAGTTGCCCACGTTTCTTAGAGACAAATTATATTAAAAGGTTGGACATATGAGACCCACCTAGGGTCGCTGAACTTGGAAGCAAGCCCTGCAACATGCCAAGACAGCACCTTAAGACCCATGAGTTGATAGAAGGGAGCTATATGGGGGGCATCCGAAATTATTCGAGGCTGAGAGGGATCATTTGAGCCCCAAGACTGTTAGACTGAGGAGATTCAATCCAGTCAGTCACAAGTCTCCAAGCCACTCAGTGGGAGAAATCTATTGGTGGTTGGTAATGGGGGGTGGGGGGGTTAGACTTGGGTAAGAGAAGATTTTTAGATGGGCAGGGCCTCCTACCTAACGGGTGAGAATAAGAAATAGTGAAAAGACTGCCCGGTCTATAGAAGAAGAAAAAACAATGGGGAGGCAACTACCCCTGATGGGCCTCTTGTCCAACGGGGGGGGGTGATGGTAAGTAATTCACCTGCTGACCAAGGACTGTTAGAATTAACCACCACACAGTCACCTTGCCTATCCAACCTACTCTTCACACCATAATTATGGCATCCGCGAGGCCCCTCTTAGGAATGAGATGTGAGCTGATCCAATGCGTCACCTTATTTTTCAGTTCTTGATACGAGTCCCCATTAGCACTAGAACAGGGGGGGGACATTCCCTAAAGCCCTGACATACGGTTTTGCTGCTGGGGAAAGATTTAGCACTTGTTCCGGGCTTGTGGGAGGCATAAAGCGCGGGCCCATCCCTGATTTGTCCCAAGGTCGGGAGAGGGAGTCAGTGTTATAGAAACTATGTTACTTCCACAGGCGCATGCCGTAATCCAAGTTGAGGAGACCCTGGCACTACAACCCCATCTTTGGTGGCAACTGCAACAGCCCTCCCAAGAGTAGATTCCCCTGCCCCTGTGAGACTTCTTTAGACCCCCCCACCCCAGACAAACACAGCAATCCCTTTATTCATCAGAGAAAATAGATCAGAGACCCTTGTCTTCAATATGAGAAAGTCTCAGCAAAATTGGGTCCAACTTATTATTCAATAGTGTCTCAAGGTCCCTGATTGAGGCATTCCTATAGGAACAGTCTATATCCTCTCTGAGGGAAGTGGAGGCAGAAGGAGCCGCCGGCGGGAATTCTACAGAGGGCTGGATAGATACACGGGCCTTCCTTTTGCGTTTCTGCCTTGGGCTAGCAGCTGATGTGGGCGAGGATAAGGGATTGTCTGCTCCCAAGGCAGCCCTCGCAGGGACTTCCACACACTCCCCTCCAGGATCCGTATTCTGGGGAGGCTCTATTAAACTACTGCAAGTTGATGGGCCAGGAGGCAGGCCCTGCGAGATGTCCAACGAGAGCCTCTTCTCAACAAGTTCTATTTCTTTAGTCACAACCCCAACCGCCTGATGCAGAAAACCTTCTATGGACGACACACAGTGAGTGGTGATCGAGGTTTTGATTAGGGTGGGGGCTTTCTTTGTGCCCATGATTGCCACACGTTTCGACACCATTTAAGACCACTTCACCCTTAATCTGTTGAGTGACAGTAAAAGTAAGCAGTTTAGGTATGGCAGGAAGGCACTTCTCACAGGGTGTACGGGATGTACAAGAGAACAGTCACGGGCATTAGAGTGAGCCTCAGGGCTTTAAGTGGGATGAAAAAACTGGGGGGGGTCTCTCAAAGGGGCGTGGCTAATGTAATTAAGGGTGTGGCTTAAAAACACCCAAGTTAAAAATCTGTGCTTAGCATAGTGTGCCGCTCGACTTGTATTTTGCTGTTTGTCATCGCATCCAGATATATGATACAACAAGTAACATCATACCTACAACAAGTCAGCACTATTGGCTTTGTCAATGATTGTTAGTTGCATAAGATAAATAAGCAGCAACTATGGCTTGTTGTATATAATGTAGAAAAAGCTTCCACTTACAGCCCTGGTGACACCACGACAATGTTGCTGCTCCTGAGTTTCAAAAAGAGAAGGAAAATCCAGAGAGAAAATGACTCCCTTTAAAGGTTGTCCCTTCCCCTAAAACGCTCACCTGGCATGATGTCAGGCCGTAACTTCTCCACTAGTGAGAAGTGAGCAGTGTGAGCACGCGCACATCGATGTGCGTGCTGTCACTGCAGTCAGAAAAAAAAACGGACGGCCTGTGCCAGGGCACAAAACAGAGCCCGATAGAGACCAGTTTCGAGGCCCCCTTTAAAAAACTGCTGGTGCTCAGCACTGGTGAGACCCGGCCCACTTAAAGCCCTGGTGAGCCTCCCATAAAAACAAAGAATAGAAATACCTTGATAATAGCTTCCTTCACCTCCCTCTTAGTAAAGTATCTCCGTGCAACAAGGGCAGTGACCTCTAAGCAGTTCCCGTGAAGATGGGCTAAACGGAGTTGGCCCGCCCAGCCTCTTCCTGCCACTGACGGGCACAGACGGGCCCGCTCTAGGCCCGGTCTTCGCCCGGGCTTATCCCGTGCGCGTCACACGCTGCGGAAGCCCACAGCAGCCTATATGCGCCTCCTGGCGCGGGAGAAGTGATGTCGGCGGCTGTTGCCACAAGCGGTACTGGGGCTTTGAGTCCTGCCCCCCGGTCCTAAACAACGGGCGTCCCTAGGAGCAGATAATGGTCTAATTGGGTTCTTTGATCTGGCTGGGTCGCTAGTTATAATAGTCATATTTTGGATGACCAGTAAGGCAGGCTGGGACCAAAACTGGAGCCCTATACTTTTTCTCTTTACTTGGTATTATTGCTAGAATTGTAGCTGGTGCTTTTAGCAGTTTTAGACCTTTTGACCAGACGCAATCAAGTACAGGTACATATTTAATGGTCTGGCATGGCTGTTCTTTAAGGTCATAAAGGAAACGTTCTATGGAAGCCATTCGTGAATTGAATTTTTGGTGGCCCTCTTCATGACAGCATGAAAGCGGGCTATGATGTCTGGGGGCAAATCGGCTGGATGGGTGGGGTTTCACCCTCCTTGTGCATGATGTCGTTTTCCCATTCCTTATTATCCTAGTCACCTCCCTGCTGAAGTTCACCTTCTTCCTCTTCTATATCTGGATACACAGAATCAGATGAGTCTTCCTACTCCATGCCATTAGGCGTTGGCGGGACCAGTGCCTGATGGATGTCTCTGGAAGATGTATCGCTTGGAGGTGAAGGAGGCGGAGGAGGCATAGGTGGTAGCGGTGGAGGGGTTTTACGTAGACTTTGAATATAAATGAAACCATGGTGTCTAGGTCAAACTATATCAGTTTGGTTCCTGGATGCGAATGGCTGGAGTTGCAGATGACAATCTGATCTCAAGACCAATATATTTTTGCAACCCAGATGTTGAGGACAGGTCCTAAGTAGTATAGGATTTCACTGGCTAAATGGTATACAATTCATTTGCAGGCAAGTTTGCAGCAGGTCATCTACAGGTCCTGTAATAACCCAATGAAAGTAGGTGATAATTAATCAAACAACCAAGTATGGAAGGATAAATATTTGGTCTCTTGAGTAAACTGCCATCACAGATATTCACTTACACCACCAATTTCAAGTCTGGTAGCATGAATTGCTTAGTTCAACTGCTGACCTTGAAGCCTAGAAACTTGGTTAATTTTACAGCAATATTAGTGACACATGATACAATGGGCAGATTTGTAACCCTAACGGGCACTTGGGAGGGCAGGTTATTCAACATTACTTCTCTTTACGTACCGCCTCGATTACACTCCTCAGCCTTGGCTGATTTGGGATCACATTTGCTTCAACTTCCTGAGAGAGAATCGCTGATCGGGGGGGGACTGTAATGCGGCCCTGATGGTGAATTAAATAGGAGACCGCCGAAGCAGGGAGAGGTGGCTGGGAAGACATTAGGAGAGTTTTTAAAGGCATTGGGGCTTGTCGACATCTGGAGAGCGTATAACCCTTCATCCCTTCAATACACCTTCCACTCGGGAGTTCACGGGAGTCTGTCTAGAATGGACTATATATTTGGCAGAGCCGAACAGCTCGCTATGTTCAGAGATGTGGAACATCTACCTAGAGGCATCTCTGACCACTCACCGGTCACGGTCACGTATGGAGGTGACCCCTGAGCAAAGAGGCATGAGATGACACTTAACCCCTGGTATTTGCGGATACCGGCTATACGGGAAAGGCTCATGGAGGAGACTGAACACTACTTTAATGAGAATGGAGGTTACATGGACTCAGCCTCCACGTTATGGCAGGCGTATAAGGCAGTGATTAGAGGGCAGGGAGTGGCAGAGATTGCGGGACATAAGAAAGAAAAGCGAAAACAGCTCCTAGACATAGAGGAAGAGATCTCTCACTTGGAACGCGAGTTGGAGAACCGGCCAACCCCCGACACCAAACATAAATTGCTCCGAAAGCAAAAAGATTATAGAGATATTGCCGAAGAGGCAGCTAGGGCCCACTACCGGGCAACGCAATGTCAGGTTTATGAAATTGGGGATAAAGCGAGCAAATTATTGGCGTGGTTAGATAAACGGGAGCAGGCTTCCAGGTGGGTATTCGAAATCGTGACGAAGGGGAGGGGGATTAACTTAAAGATAGGAATAGTATAGCGGAGGCCTTTCCTGTACATTTGAAATCGATATACGAGTCAGCTGGTACGTCCAATCACGAAGAAGCACGGGAGTTGCTGGCCACCCTTAAACTTCCGGTTCTGGATGACTCGGAGGTAGAAGAATTAGAGTTAGATCTTACTAATGAAGAGGTGGTTAAGGCAATTGGAGCATTACAATCTGGGAAAGCAATGGGTCCGAGTGGTCTCCCCATCGAGTTATTTAAAACAAATGCATCCACAATTGCCCCCTATTTAATAGACATGTACGAAGAAAGTGTGGCTAAGGGGATCCTCCCTGATACACAAAGATTGGCCAATGTGGTGTTGATTCATAAGCAAGGAAAACCTCCGGAGCATTGTGAGTCTTACCGGCCGATCTCGTTGTTAAACCCAGAGGTTAAGATATTGGCAAAACTCTTGGCCACACGGCTGTCGCCTTTGCTCCATAAATTGATTCACCCGGATCAGTCCGGTTTCATGCCTAGCAGGAATACAGCATTAAATCTACGGCGTCTCAATGGAGTGTTGAGCAGGGCGGGGACTATAAGAGAGGAGGCAGTCATGTCTCTGGATGCCAAAATGGCGTTTGACATGATTGAGTGGCACTACTTGTTTGCGACGCTTGAACGTTACGGCTTTTGACCGAAGTTCCTGGCATGGGTGCGACTCCTTTATTCCGAGCCTCTAGCTAGAGTAACAGTAAATAGGGCCAGATCGGCAACTTTCACCTTACAGAAGGGTACGAGACAGGGCTGCCCGCTTTCCCCTTTGATCTTTGCTTTGGTCCTGGAACCTTTGGCGATTTGGATTAGAGGTGACCCCCTGATAAGGGGACTAAATTGGACGCCGGATTGAGAGGACAGAATCTCCCTTTACGCGGACGATATTTTACTCTATTTGGCCAAACCCCGTAACTCTATTAATAGAATTTTACATATCTTTGCCCTTTTTCAAAAATATTCTGGGTACTCCATTAATTGGGACAAATCACTCATAAATATATTAGCTGGGAGGGGTTTTGTTCCGTCCACGACTTGCGAAGCCAGAGTGGTCACCAGCGGCTTCCGCTACCTAGGGATTTATGCCACTCCGGATCCAGTAGCCTTGTACGACCATAACTTGGCCCCCCCGCTTCGTCGCTTACAAGATGACGTAAAGCATTGGAAGACCTTGCCACTTACGTTATTGGGGAGAGCGGCGTTATATAAAATGATGGCCCTGCCCCGATTCGTTTATGCCCTACAGAATACGCTGTATCCTGTCCCGAACAAGTACTCTCAGACCGTGGAATCAGAAGTCCGGACCCTGCTCTGGAATAATGGCTCCCCTCGCATTTCATTGCCAAAACTAATATGAAAAGCTGGTCATGATGGGAGTATTGCCCTCCCTGCGATTAAAAGTTACTACTGGGCCTCTCAGTTGGTGGTCCCGAATCACTGGGTGCACTGGCCGATAACTGATCCTGCCTATAGGATGGACAGATATAATATGACACCAGGGACATATCAGAGGGCATTGTACCGGGGGAAGGCACATAGTCCACTGTATACTTCAACAGCGACTACGGTCATGCTCTGGCAGGCGGCCACGTCCGCATTGGGATGGAAAAACAAGATTACACAAGCCACCCCCCTTTTGGAGACGGACCAGTTGGGGCCCTTGGCAAATTGTGCTGGATTTGACAAATGGGATATGATTGGACTCTCGAGGGTCGGAGATGTTTGGGCGGGTGGTAAAGTAGTTCCCTTTGGAGACCTTCAGCCTGACTATGAGTTGAGGGTGGGGGAGACCTTTCGATACCTGCAGGTCAGGAACGCGTTGCACAGGGTTATTCCCAGGGGTACAGATCTGCCGGCCGCCTCGCCCTTAGAAGATAGACTCCTTGATGATTACCTCAAAGACAAAGCAATTTCCTTGACCTATAGGAAGATAATAAATAATACACCGGATGCGCTAGAGAAAATCAGGGTCAAATGGGCGGAGGATGTGGGCGATTTAGATGATGATGACTGGCAGGAGGCACTGGCGTCCCCCCAAGAGTTGGCAATTCGGTCCAGGTTCAAATTAATTCAGCTTAAGCTCCTACATAGAGTATACTACACCAGTGTGATGTTGGTTAAAATGGGTATTTTGAGCTCCCCATTATGCCACAGAGGCTGTGGTCAAGAGGGGACGTATCTACACCAGTGGTGGGACTGCCCGATAGTGCAGGTGTACTGGAGAAACGTGACAGCAAAAATGTGGGAAGTGTGCAGGAAATCTTTGGAAGTCACGCCCCGTCTATGTCTTCTTAATATATGGGAGGCAACTGATTTGACAGCATAAGAAAGAACCTGGGTCACCTTGGGCAATGTGGTGGCAAAACGTAACATTGCAAGAACCTGGAAGGGAGCCACAGTGCCCAAACTCCGGGACTGGGAGGCCGATATGGACTGGTGCATGCAGATGGAAAGGGTAATATATGAGGGGAGAGGGTGCCCACAGAAATGGACCACGATTTGAGGGAATTGGAATAAATACAGAGGGATGTTATGTGCACCACTGGACCCACCCTCCCCCCTGTAGGTGTGAAGGCTACCTTGCCATAATGTGGTTGCAAATTGAGTTGTTAAGCTGTACTGTATGGTTATGTTGGTCTGCAAAACAAAAAGATTGGACATGCTACATGCACTGTATTATTTTCTTATCAACTATGGCTAATTTGTTTTCTTCAATAAAAAAAGATCAATTTTTTTTTTTACAGCAATATCAAACCATGCATGCTGTAAATTGATGTCCCTGCTTTAATTAGAAAAACTATAAAGCGGCACAAACACAGTTAATTTCGTATTTGATCAATTTGTTAGCTGTCTTGAAAACTAGAACTGAATTATATGTACTATGAAGATCAAAGAACTTTCTTTCCTAAGAAGTGGCTAGAGTTGTTCCCTGTGCGTCTCTGTTTCGGAGCCCTCTTATCTGCTTCTTTTTGGACTATTACTTTAGTAGCATTTTTTTCCTCTGCGTGGAGTGTTGGAAGGAATACTCAAATGTTACCTTTTAACTATTAAGTAAATGTTTAAAGTTGATTTGTCCACTCTGTAATATTTTACCATGCTTGGTGATGGTTCGGTACGCCCTAACTTGGTCAGTGAACAATGTTGCTCTCTAAATGCTGTGGAAAAGTTTTACCAAGAACAGCCGAGGGCTGCTGACCTCTACTTCCAATTCCATGCTTGTTTTCATGATAAAACTAAGGGTTTGAGTGATGTAGGGAAGTCAGTTTTGTTGTGTTTCATACAATTAGGTTTAAACTCGCAATTTTTCAGTTGTCCGTTTGTATTAAGAATAGCGAACGATAGCCACAAAGCTTGCTTTAAAAGCACTCCTTGGCAGCAGTCAAACATTCTGTCGTTATGAATCTGGGAGGATCTGGAGGGTTGGGTGTACGCATGGAGCAAGCACTAAACATTAACCTTATGTGATCCTGGTGTGTTGGTTTGTTGTGATTTGTTTTTCTTACTTTTCTTTCTTTTTTATTAAATTTATATTGTATTATTGCCTATAACAAGTGGACATATAGGTCCAGACGGGTTGCAATGGACGGTTCGATTTCCATTTTCGGTTGAGACTTGGGGCATGTTAGAAACCAGTGGTATTTACGGCTGTCATTGCTGGACACAATGTCCATCCTGTAATCGTTTCTAATTTGAATGTGAATCTAAACAATCACCTATTACAGATGCTGTGCTTAAACTGTTATGCACTACTATTAAGCCTGTGTACAGATGTCAGGAATACGACCTCAGCGCAAATTTCTCTAATGTAACGTCAATTATTCTCTATTATTGTTTAAAAAATGCAAATAAAGCAATGTAAACAAAAAAAAAATATCTGGGAGGATCTTTTGCTGGCAAAAAAAAACTTCTAATGCATTATCTCAACCTGAAAGATACAATATCAATAAAGGCTTCCATGGTGGGCTTTATGATGCTCAATACCGAGAGAACCAGAGGTCTTGCTGGAGGCATTGGCTACAGGGTTTAACAAGCATTGGCATAGCCAATAGGTCTCGCCTTTGGGACCTTATAAGTGTTTAGCTATGCAACAGTTAATGTTGTTGCACCAAGGATATTGTGCTTTATAACTAAATACTTATAAGGTCACAAAAGCGAGACCTATTGGCTATGCCAATGCTTCAAGGGTAGAGAGAGGGGTAGAGAGAGGTAGAGAGAGAGAGGTAGAGGTAGGTACAGAGAGAGGTAGAGAGCTAGAGAAAGAGAGAATTAAGGGGAGAGAGAGAAAGAAGGGTAGAGAGAAAGGGGGAAGAGAGGAGAGACAATGAAGGAGCAAGTGAATTTCAGAGGGGGGAGAGAGAGAGAAAGAGAGCGAGAGAATTAAGGGGAGAGAAAGAGAGAGAAAGAAGGGGAGAGAGAGAAAGGGGGAAGAGGGAGAGAGAATGAAGTAGCAAGTGAATAGTGAGAAGAGGGAGAGAGAGAAAGGGAGAGAAAGAGAGAGGGGGAGAGAGAGAGGGAAGAAGTGATGTGAAACACCAATAATTTTTTTGGGGGGGGGAGGAAGACGGGTGTACTTAAAAACACACACTAAAAGGTCACGGGGCCTTTGCAAGCTACGAAATGTATCTTTTAACATTTTTCTCAGCACCCTAATGAGATTAAATCAAACGTTATGTTTCGGTATTAAAGTAAAATGTGGACATGTTAATTTGTGATATGGGGTGCTGTAATCGAGGAAAGACTAAATGGACTAAAGCATGCAGCATGCAGCACTGTACTGAGACCGCTCCAGAGGCTTCTTGTCTGCTGTGTAGATTTAACCAACATGCAGGCGAAAGAGGAGGAGAGTGAATGAGCAAATACAAGATATAGAAAAGAATGGAAGAAGGAATAGCAGATGGAGCTTATGGGGAGAGTGACAGAGAGAAGAGAGAGGTAGAGGAGCGTAAATAAAGGAGAGATAGAGAGAAGTGTAGAGAGTTGAGAGAAGGGTAGAGAGTTGAGAGAAAGAAGGTGAGGAGGAGAGCGAATGAAGGGGAGAGAGGAGAGAGAGAGAGAAAGAAGGGGAGAGAGAGCAAATGAAGTGGAGAGAGAGAGAGAAAGGGGGAAGAGAGAGAGGAGCGACAATGAAGGAGCAAGTGAATTTGAGAGGGGGGAGAGAGAGAGAATTAAGGGGAGAGAGAGAGAGAGAGAGAGAGAGAGAGAGAGAGAGAAAAAAGGGGAAGTGAGGAGAGACAATGAAGGAGCAAGTGAATTTGAGAGGGGGGAGAGAAAGAGCGAGACAAACAGAGGGGGGAGAGAGACCGGGAAGAACTGACGTGAAACACGAATGTTTTTTTTTAGGTGGAAGACTGAAGCATGTAAGCAGGCAAAGATACGATTACATTACTTCCCTTAAAAAAATGTAAGTGCTGTAAAGGAAATTTTGTATAAATAAAATACGACTACAGCTAAACAGGAACACTGCCTCTAGGTAAATGTAAGCATAAAACGTAAGTAGACAAGAATACGATTACATTTGTTTATTAATAATAATAATAATAATAATAATAATAATGTGAGTGGTGTAAAAGTACAGTTAAACAAATAAACGAGAGTACACGTAAACGCCAACACTGCCTTTAGCTGGCTAAAATAAAGGCCCTTTTATAACACTGTGGTAAAGGTCTAAGCATACAAGGATACGATTACATTAGTTTAATAATAATAATGTGTGCGGTGTAAAGTAAAGTTTGTAAAAAAAGAAAAGAGTTCACGTAAACGCCAACAGTGCCTTTAGCTGGATAAAAGTGGAGAGGTGTGGTGCAGTGGAGAGGTGTGGTGCAGCGGCCAGGGCAGCTGACTTCGGAGCACAGGGGTCACGGTTCGATCCCTGGCTCCGGCGGCAGCTCAGCTCAGCACCCTGTGACTCTGGGCAATAGCTCACTTAATTTCCACAACGGCCCCCAGCGCCTTGAGACCCGTAAGGGTGAGTAGTTCGCGCTTTACAAATACGGATTTTTAGATTTAGATAAAATGAAGGCCCTTTTATAACACTATCGTAAAGGTCTGGCAGTACAAAGGACAGGTTTATATGGGACAGAAGTGTTAGAGGAATCGTAAATAAAAGTTTCCGCTAAGGGCAAACGGGAATAAAGGAGGAGGGGTATGTGTGGCTTGTGCCACAGTGGCGCCGCTGGTCTGTTTCCTGCTGACAAGCATGCAGCACTGTACTGAGACCGCTCCAGAGGCTCCTTGTCTGCTGTGTAGATTTTCCCAATATGTAGGCAAAAGAGGAGGAGAGTGAATGAGCAAATACAAGATAGAGAAAAGAATGGAAGAAGGAATGGCAGATGGAGTTGATGCGGGAGAGTGACAGAGAGAGAGAGAGAGGTAGAGGAGCGTAAATAAAGGAGAAATAGAGAGAGAAGTGTAGAGAGGCAAAAGAAGGGTAGAGAGTTGAGAGAAAGAAGGGGAGAGAGGATAGAGAAAGAAGGGGAGAGAGAGGATAGAGAAAGAAGGGGAGAGAGAGGATAGAGAATGAAGGGGAGAGAGAGCGAATGAAAGCGAGAGAGACAGAAAGAAGGGGAGAGAGAGCGAATGAAAGCGAGAGAGAGCGAATGAAAGCGAGAGAGAGCGAATGAAAGCGAGAGAGAGCGAATGAAAGCGAGAGAGAGCGAATGAAAGCGAGAGAGAGCGAATGAAAGCGAGAGAGAGCGAATGAAAGCGAGAGAGAGCGAATGAAAGCGAGAGAGAGCGAATGAAAGCGAGAGAGAGCGAATGAAAGCGAGAGAGACAGAAAGAAGGGGAGAGAGCGCGAATGAAGGGGAGAGAGAGCGAATGAAAGCGAGAGAGAGCGAATGAAAGCGAGAGAGAGCGAATGAAAGCGAGAGAGAGCGAATGAAAGCGAGAGAGAGCGAATGAAAGCGAGAGAGACAGAAAGAAGGGGAGAGAGCGAATGAAAGCGAGAGAGACAGAAAGAAGGGGAGAGAGCGAAAGAAGGGGAGAGAGCGAAAGAAGGGGAGAGAGAGAGAGAGGGAGGGAGAGAGAGAGAGAGAGAGAGAGAGGGAGAGAGAGAGAGAGAGAATATTAAGGGGAGAGAAAGACACAGCCGCGCGGCCGTGAAAGTAATGGTGCGGGTTTTGTAAGTGCAAACAGTGCCTTTTGCTGGCGACCAGCTTGCGTTCATGCGAGCGTCCAGATGGCGAGGGAAGCCATTCGGCGCCTGATCGCGCGTGAACGCAGGCTAGTCCGCAGCAAAAGCCACTGTTTGCACTTCCAAAACCCGCTTACTAAAAGTCTCGCCAGAGTAGGACATGCGCGCTGGCTCAGGCGAGGCCTAAAAATGACACATTTTTATCTGCAAAACTGTGGTGCTGGTGCACAAGTTACTAACTTGTGTAACGATATATCTGTAAGAGACAGTAGTTAGTGACAGATTCCTTACCTTAGAATATCCCCAGGCGTCAGGCTGGATCCGGAAAGTTTTTGCGTAGCAGTACCCCTAGCGCGTCGGTAGGCGGCGTCGCGCGCGGCTCCGCGTCCGTCGTCGGCGTCGTGATCGCCGGGATGACGTCGCGGGCAGTACGTTAGACGCCGCCCCTGCGCGCTGACGTCAGTTCTGCACACGACTTTCCGCGCCAGGAACGCAGAGCCATGCAAGAAGCTGACACAGGTGTCTGAAAAATACTAGGGCCCTGAAAGGGATGTCCTTAACCCTAGAAATCAGTTCGCAGAACGGGAGGATGGGTGGGGCGGTAAGGAATCTGTCACTAACTATTGTCTCTTACAGATATATCGTTACACAAGTTAGTAACTTGTGCATCTGAAAGAGACACGTTAGTGACAGATTCCTTACCTTAGAATAGATACCCCAGCAATACCAACCCCGGTGGTGGGTCTGCGAACAAAGATCAGACAAGGAAGTCCTGGAGGACAGAACGGCCAAAGAAGCCGTCCCTCCGGACCGGACTGTCAAGGCAGTAATGCTTTGTAAACGTGTGCAGCGAGGCCCACGTAGCTGCCTGACAAATAACCGGCAGCGGAACACCGCGGCCCAAGGCCGTGGTAGCAGCCGTTGCCCTGGTGGAATAGGGCACGCAGCCCATCAGGAGGCTCCTTCTTAGCCAAAGAATAGCAGGTCTTGATGCACAAGGTAACCCAGCGGGAGATGGTTCTTTGTGCACCGCCCGACCTTTTTGGCGCCCACGTAGCCAACAAAGAGTTGGTCATCCACCCGGAAGTGTTTTGTGCGGTCGATATAGAAGGAGAGCGCACGTTTTGGGTCCAGACGGTGGAGCCTCTCTTCCTCTCTGGAAGGATGCGGAGGCGGAAAGAAGGTGGGCAAAGTGATGGTCTGCCCAATGTGGAAAGCAGTAACCACCTTTGGCAAGAAGGACGGACGCGTCCGAAGAACAACCTTGTCTGGATGAACAGACAGAAAGGGAGGTTTGCAAGATAGAGCCTGGAGCTCACTCACCCGCCGAGCGGAGGTGATGGCCACCAGAAAGGCTGTCTTCAGAGTCAGAAGACGAAGAGGACAGTTATGTAGAGGCTCAAAGGGAGCGCACATTAAAAAGGTAAGAACCAAGTTCAAGTCCCACTGAGGCATCACAAACGGAACAGGAGGGAAGAGGTGTGTAATGCCTTTTAAGAACCTGTTAACAACAGGGGACTTGAAAAGGGAGGGCTGATCAGGGAGCGTGAGGAAGGCCGAGATAGCACAAAGATAACCCTTGATGGTACCCAGGGCAGAACCCTGTTGGGCCAGAGAGAGAAGGAACAGAAGGACCTCAGAAAGAGGGGCAGAAAGGGGATTCACAGCCTTTGCTGTGCACCATGCCACAAATTTGTTCCACCTGCAGGCGTATACCACCTTAGTGGAGGGACGCCTGGCTGCCAGAATCACATCACAAACTTCGGGAGGCAAGTCGAAAGGAATCAACTGCCGCCGCTCAATCTCCACGCAAGCAGGTGTAGACTGGACAGGTTCGGGTGGAGGACCGTCCCTTGCTGCTGCGACAGAAGATCCTCCCGAAGAGGCAGACGGATCGGGGGATCTACGCTCATATTGAGTAGCTCGGGATACCAAACTCTTCGAGCCCAGTCCGGAGCCACAAGAATGACTTGGGCCCGGTCGTGCCGAATCTTCTTCAACACTCTGGGTAGAAGTGGTATAGGCGGGAAAGGCGTACAATAGACCGCAACTCCACTCGTGACGAAAAGCGTCGCCGAGCGAGTGCCGCCTGGAAATTCCAACGCGCAGAACTGATGACATTGCGCGTTCTCTTCGGTGGCGAACAGATCTAACCAAGGCTCTCCCCACTGTAGAAAGAGTCCTTGCGCCACTTCCGAGTGAAGACGCCATTCGTGATCCATCATGCACCTGCGGCTGAGTTCGTCCGCCCTGGCGTTCAGGGAACCTGCCAGGTGTTGAACCATCAGGAACATGTCCTGATGTTCCAGCCATGTCCAGAGCGCAGAGCCTCCTGACAAAGGGTCCACGACCCCACCCCGCCTTGTTTGTTGCAGTACCACATGGCGGTGGTGTTGTCTGTGAACACCTGCACTACCTTCCCTTTGACAGAGGGAAGGAATGCCTTGAGTGCAAGTCGGATCGCCCGGAGCTCCAGAAGGTTGATATGGAGCCGGAACTCCGCCGGAGACCAGAGGCCTCTGATCTCCGCCTCTCCCATGTGACCGCCCCATCCCAGAAGGGACGCGTCCGTCACAACTGTGTGCTCTGGCTGGGGAAGGGAGAGGGATCTGCCCATGACCCATTGCCGGTTCGAGAGCCACCACTGCAACTGTCTTGCAGTCCCCTCCGAGATCTGGACGTGATCGGACAGGTTGCCCTGGTGCTGCGCCCACTGGAACTTCAGGTCCCACTGCAGAGCCCGCATATGCCATCTGGCATGATTGACCAGCAGGATGCAGGAGGCCATGAGGCCCAGCAGCCTCAGGGTCATCCGTACCGAAACCCAGGATAAAGGCTGAAAGATCGGAATCATAGCCTGAATATCCCGGACTCGCCGTTCGGGAGGATAGGCCCGAAACTGCGTCGTGTCCAGAACTGCTCCGATGAAAAGCAGCTGTGGAGAAGGAATCAGATGCGACTTCGGCACATTGATGGAGAACCCCAGCGAGTGCAGGAGTTCGGCCGTAGTCTGGAGGTGGGAGACGACTGCCTGGGACAGAGCCCGCCTTCAGCAGCCAGTCGTCGAGGCAGGGGAAGACTGAAACCCCTGCCCGGCGCAGATGAGCTGCGACCACCGCCAACACTTTCGTGAACACCCGAGGGGGCACTGGTAAGGCCAAAGGTGAGCACGGTGAACTGAAAATGCTCGGGGCCTACCGTGAACCGAAGGTAACGCCGGTGGGCCGGCAGGACGGGGATGTGGAAATATGCGTCCTGCAAGTCCAACGCTACCAACCAGTCTCCAGGGTCGAGGGCAGTCAAGACCTGAGCTAGGGTGAGCATCTTGAACTTCTCCTTCCGGAGGAAGCGATTGGCGTTCCGGAGGTCCAAGATAGGACGCATGTCCTCCTTGTCCTTTTTGGGCACCAGAAAGTAGTGGGAGTCGCAACCACGCCCTACTTCTGGGGTCGGAACACGCTCGATGGCCCTCTTGGTCAAGAGGGCCGTGACTTCCTTCTGCAGAAGCACCAAGTGATCCCCTGACATGCGGTGGAATTGAGGTGGCATGGCTGGGGGGTGGTCTCGAAGGGGAGGGAGTAGCCCCTTCGGACAATGTCCAAGACCCACCTGTCCGAGGTGATGGTACAGCCAGTGGGGAAGGTGATGGCGGACCCTGCCCCCTACTGGCGTGCTGTGCACCTGAAAGGAGGGACTAGGAGGGTTTGGAGGCCGCGGACGGGTTGGAGGTGGTGGCCTGACCCGCACGCTGGTTGCCCGATCCGCCATGGCGGAATCCACGTCCTCGGCCACGCGAAGACGCCTGCTGCGCGGGCCGGTGGCTGGGCTGCTGACGTGAAGGGGCGCCCCTACCGTGGCCACGATAGGGGCGAAAAGCAGAAGTCAGCGGAGGGCGTGTAGCAGAAAGGCCCAGGGACTTTGCAGTAGCCCGTGAGTCCTTAAAGCGCTCCAACGCATGGTCTGCTTTGGACCCAAAAAGACCGACTCCATCAAAGGGCATGTCCATGAGAGTATTCTGGACATCCCCTGAAAAACCAGTGGTTCTCAGCCAGGCGTGGCGTCTGAGCGCCACCGTCGTTGCAATAGACCTGCCCAGCGAGTCGGCGGTGTCAAGGCCACAACGTATTGTGTATTTAGCCGCATCCCTTCCTTCCGCAATGGCGCGGGGAAAGCAGTGTCTGGACCTCCTCAGGACACTGGGGCAAAACATCCGCCACCGAATCCCACAGGGAGTGGGTATATCGGCCCAAAAGACAAGCGGTGTTAACGGACCGCAAACCAGCACTGGAGGAAGAAAAACCCTTCTTCCCAAATTGATCCAGGCGTTTGGATTCCCTATCCGGAGGAGCGGTAGGGAAGGCGGTTTGGGAAGCGGAGGCTTGGACACCAAGCTCTCAGGAGTGGGGTGAACAGAGAGAAACAGGGGGTCGCCCGGAGCTGGGCGATGGCGTCGTGACACGTTCCTATCCACAGGAGCCCCCGTGTTGGGCTTGGACCAGGCGCCCAAAAGAACGTCAGTGAGGGCGTCGTTAAACGGACAGCACAGTCTCCGCAGAGGAGGCCGCCGGCTGAAGCACCTCTGTCAAGATGTTATGCTTGGCCGTCAAAGTAGGGAGTTGGAGATGTAAGGCCCCAGCTGCCCTACGCAACACCGTAGCAAAATTGGCTCCCTCCTCCGCCAGCCACAGGAGGAGACAGCATGCCAGTGTCAGGGGAAGTATCCAGACCACTGGCCTCCCCTAGACCCTCTGTCCAGTCCTCATCGTACTGACACTGTCGTGCCAGAGGTCATCAGACCCTCCCAGTCCTCCTGGTCCTCCTCTGGTTCAAAATAAGGAGGAGGAGGGACATTTGGGACCCAAGGTCCCATCGGCGCCGGAACCGGCGTCGAGCGACGTCGTTCCGGGTCCATGTCCGGAGCCGGAAGGAACTGGGGGACGACGCCGCCCCGGAGCCCAGGGCCGCGTCGAGAACGGCACCGGGAGACATCGGCGCCGGCGGAGGTGTCGTTAGGTCGACCGGCGTCGATGGGGGTTGTGGAGCCGGGATCGAGGCCGGGGCCGAAGCCGGAGCCGGGATCGAGGCTGGAGGCACGGGCGACGCCGGGGCCGGAGCCGTCGGCGGCGCCGGAGCAACCCCATCCGGGCCCGCGGGGCCCGAAGGCGCACCGGAGGGGCCTGGAGGCCCGAAGAGGCGGGCCATGGCCGACAGGAATTCCTGCACTTTGGCCGGATCCGCCCTCGAACCCGGGAAGGGCGGGTATGGCGGGGGCGACTCCACAGGCATGTCCGGGGCCGCGGGGGCGGTGCCGGGAGGGGCCTCAGCCGAGTCGCGAGACCGGCGAGGCGAAGTCCTAGAGCGATGATGCTTTTTGGACTTCTTGTGTTTCGAATTATCGGACGAAGAAGACTTCGACGCCGACGACCGGTGTGGACTCCGCGATCGACCCCTGGACCTCTCACGCGACCGGGGCTTCAGCGAAGCCGAATGCCGGGCCTCGAGGAGCTTTCGAGACAGCTCTCGCAAAGCTTTCGGGTTGAGGGCCTGGCAGTCGGTACAAGACTCCGTGGCAGAAGAGACACTCCCAATGCGGGTCGGTGACGGACATCATCAGAGCACAGGCGCCGCAACGTTTGAAACCGGGCATCCCTACGACACCTTGAGAGAGAAAAACAGTGAAAAAATTCACCAAAAAGTATGGTCAAAAAAATGACCAGGGCACTGCTCTTCCCGGATCTGCGCTTGCTGGCGCGGAAAAAGAAGAACTGACGTCAGCGCGCAGGGGCGGCGTCTAAGTACTGCCCGCGACGTCATCCCGGCGATCACGACGCCGACGACGGACGCGGAGCCGCGCGAAGCCGCCTACCGACACGCAAGGGTACTGCTACGCAAAAATCTTTCCGGATCCAGCCTGACGCCTGGGGATATTCTAAGGTAAGGAATCTGTCACTAACGTGTCTCTTTCAGATATTTAGTCTCCAGACAGCAGTGAAGGAGACTTTATATCAAGCGGAGACATCTGGTAGGGACAAAATTCAGTTACTGTTATTAACAAGCTCCTTAATGAGAGTCTGTCTCTTGTTCAGGTGTATCATTTCTTCGATAACTGAATATCGAACAAAGTGTGCACTACAGAGAAAAGTAGTGTGTGGGTAATGTAGCTCCATCACATCTGATGTGGGTATCAACACAGGAAGTGGATATGAGAAAAGCAGAATAAATACTAATGTCTGACGTGGTGGAATCAGCACTACAATATACGCTTCCCAAGATGAAATAAAAGTGTCTTTCTCTAGAGTAGGAAAAATATGTGCAAGTCATTTTCCCTTGGAGGCTATACCATGCTACAGAGATGACAGCAGCATCCTTTTTAGGTCTCGGCTAGGAAGCGCATGCGCTGTTTCGAAGAGACGTGCTGTGTTCAATCTGTGAGCTTCAGACCGCCCATAGGCTTACCATTTGTTCACTCCATTGTCGCCCTCATATCCTTTGTCCCCATTTGTCCATTGCATGCATGCGTCATGCCTCTACTTGTTTTTAGCCAGACCCTCCAGCTTTTCCCAATTTAGCAAATCACGATTTGACTGCAAAATTAGCCAAGGTGCGCTATGGCCGCAATTTAATGCACTGGTACCAAAAAAAAAATGTGTTTGTTACTTCCCGGTGGTGTGACTGCAGATTAGCCATGGAGTCCTTCCCCCAACCGGTTTTGGTTGTTTGCCCCTGCTGCTAATTGCTCGAGCAGTTGGGGGTCTGACCTGAACAGCAGGGAGACATCAGCCGTGGCTCGCATGACTGCAGGGGGGGGGGTGACTCTTTGTGGCTTTCACTGATTCACTGCATGGTAGGATGTACAAAAAAAAAAAGATAAATTTTTCTACACCGCTCATCCCGAATCAATGTATTTCAAGGCGTTCTTATATATGCTAATGAGGTAATTGAGAGCACCTGGCAATATGTATGCTCTGGATGTGCGGTGTACAAAAACAAGCATTGGAAAAGCCAATAGGTCTTGCCTATGCAAGAGCTTTTGGCTTTGCCAACGTGTTTTAGCCATGTTGTACACCAGCGTGGCTGCTGTTCAGCATGGCTAAAAGTTAGTGGAGTAGAGGAGAGTCGGTGGAATGGCGAAGATGGGAGTAAAGTGATGTGTGTTGTAGTGGCAGTGTTGAGTCGCGGAGAGTGGCATAACCTGGAGTGGCATGGCATTGAGTGACGCAGAGTCGAGTGGCACAGAGTCAAGTGTAATGGCACAGAGTCAAGTAGTATAGGGTGCAGTGGTACAGAGTAGATTAGAGTGCCGTACAGTTGATTGGAGTAAATTGTAGGGACATAGAGTTGAGTGTTACAAAGTAAAGTGCATTGGCGTAAAATGCAGTGTTGCAGAGAGGCGTAGAGTGGTGTTGTGCAGAGTATATTGGTGTGGCCTGAACTGGAGTGGTGAAGAGTAGAGTAGCGAAGAGTGCACTAGCATAGCGTAGAGTGGTAAAGGGTAGAGAAGAGAGGCATAGCGAGAAGTGGCAAAGAGTGAAGCAGATTGGAGTGGAACAGAGTAGAGTGGTGTCAAGAGGAGTGGTGCAGAGTAGAGTGCAGTGGTGTGGAGGAGTGTAGAGCGGGGTATGCATGATACGGTAGCACAGTACCATTACAGACAACACATTTTCAATTGAAATGACCATTACATTTGCACAGACATACAGTTTTACTTATAAAACTATACAGTGCACAAACGAAAATGTGTGGAAATTGCATCACTTAGTGTAATGATTTGTTCTGATCATATTAAATTTTTTGTTTCCACCACACTTCAGAAATAACAAAACATTTGCATAATTTCTGTTCCTAATTCTGAAATACTTACAAAGTTCATTTAAATATTGTGTGCTAGAGAAAAACATCTTTCCTTCCCCCAGTATCCAACAAGATTGTCACATAAATCCTCTCACTTTGAAGTCAGAGTAAGAAAAGTAGACCAGTGCCCTCAGAAGACAGCGCTTGACATTTGACCTCGGTCTTTGAATGCAGAGCAAATGTGAGAAGAAAAGAACAAGATTTAAAGGCCTGTTTACAGAAAGAGAGCTTGTGGAAGAACATAGTAAACAGGCTCTAGGTAACGGGAGGGACGATCTGAACCTGGAGAGCCTAAAGCAAATAAAGTCAGCAAGTAGAAGGCCACAAAATGTGAGTTACAAACCACAAAGCCAATGGTAATCAACAGGTGGAATTTATTCCTAGGTCAACTTTCTGAAAGTCCCCAATATGTCTTTAGGCTGTGACCTAATAATCTTTTTTAGTACAGCGCACATCCACAGCTCACGTATTTATAGGAACTTTCAGATGCGCTAATGAGGTCATTAACACATGAGAGCGCATAGCAATACGTTATCTACGATCTGTGCGGTACAAAAATCATCCTGTGATTTGTTTGGTTTAGCCTTCTTCCCATTTCAAAATATTAGACGGAATTGCAAATTAGCCTATTTTAATGAGACTATCCTGCCAGGCAGGGGAAGTCTTCCAATTATCTATGAATCCCTGAGTGCATTCAAAATAGAACATAGCAGTTTTGGCCACGATTCTGAGCTAACTTTCCCAACTAAAGGAGCACTGCATCTCACAACTTCACTTGGACACTTCAACAGGATGCCACTGCTATGCAAATATTATGAGAAGGTGCCCCCAAACAAACCCATACTTGCCTGGTATCCCTTCGCTGTGGGAGATGCATTTCATTCTAAAAAAGACATAAGTGTGAACTTTGCTTTATTGCCTGTTAAGGCACCATGCTAAATTCTAAACTCAAACATCCGGCAATTCACAGAAACATTTGTGCCCCTAAGTCTGGCTAACACGTGCAAATGGCTTGGCAAACGTGCATGATGTTCTCAAACCGTGAACTTCCACTCACATCATTTTACTCATGTGCCATAAGCTCACTACATTGTAATACAGCGCACATCCAGAGCTCACGTATTTCTAGGCGCTCTCATATGTGCTAATGAGGACATTAATACAAATGAGAACGTCTAGCAATGTGTTACCTCAGGATGTGCGCTGTACCAAAAGGATTCTTTTTTATAAAGAGCACATTTCAAAGCTCTCATTTGGTAATGAACAAAAAGGAGGCTCAGTGAAAAAGTATTTCCCCAAGATCACATAATTTGGTCAAGCAGGAACCTGGGATTGAGCCCCGGTTATTTAGATTCTCGCTGCACAATTCAGCGACTAAATGGGTATCTCTTTCTGATATCCAAGGTAAATGTTTTGTGCTTAAGTCTGGGAGGATACAATTAGAGAGTGGGTGACAGGCAGAATACTGTTATGAATAGAAGAGCATACACCACGGCCTTTTCCTGCAGATTCGCTTTTTACTGAGACATGACAAATGTCAATAAAATAAGGTGCTGTGAAAAAAACTCAGAGTGCCACAAAATGTCCATTTTTGTACTTAAAAACTTCCTAATCCATGCCGCAATATCCTGGGGTGGGGTCTGTTTAGCCCTCCCCAGAGCATGGACCAAGTACTTGTGTCCATCCACTGCTCCCATTTTAGGAGCTACTTTTTTTAATTTTTTTATTTGAGCACTACACACGAGTGCTCAAGTTTTTACAAGCACTTTTTTTTGGCATTCAAGCACTCCACATGAATGCTTGTTTTCAGGTAGTCTCCCATATTCCCGTCTATGTTCCTTATTTTCCCTTCCAGCACTGCTGTGTGCTTCTTTGAAACCCGCACCTATCGTGCTTCCTTGCCTCCTCCCTCTTCGTATTCCTCCTCCTTTTTCCCCCCTCGGGTTTTTGCCTTCTCACCCCCCACCGCATTCTTCCTTTTTCTTCCCACCGTTTTCTTATGCACATTGGTAAAGTGCGAAGTAGGTATCAGAGCACTTTACATGAACACCAGTTGTATTACACAAGGTCATATTTATTTTGTAGATTAATTTTCGTGGTTCAGTAAGTCGTGGTTGAATACATAGTGGTTAGGATTTTTTCGTTGTTTAGCCTTCATGGTTTAGGCACTCGTTATTAAAGTGGTAGTTGTTTAATCATACATTCCACAGGGAGATGAAGTGCTTTTTTCTGTTAGGTGAGATTGCCAACTTAGGTGTAATTTCGGTCTCAGCATCTTCTAAAGAATGTTATTAGTCTGGCTGAGTTTATCATTGATATTGGTGTCTGCCATGCTCGGGGGTGTTACAGGGAAGGGCGTTGCTTGTTCATTACACATGTTCAATTTTTTTGATGTCCGCCTGTGCTCCTCTCTACGGTGCTGCATGTTAGCATGCCACCTGTTCAAAATCAGAGAAACCCATCTACCTTAGGTAACCTGCCTCAACCCCAGCGCATGCTTACCTACTTTCATTCCAGGAATATAGTCTTTTATTTCTGTTTGACAGAGTTAAACGGTTACAGTTTGCAGCTTTTAATTGCACTTCCCCGGTGTTGCTGGCAGGCCAGCCGTGCTCCACACCAGCATCTGGGCAGTATTTTCACAATCAGAGGGCCTTTACTTTTGCCCTCGGAACACAGACAGCTGCTGCTGCAGATGGATATGTTTGGCCCAGAGGATTCATGTGCTGGGAGAGCATGTGGTGCAATTGCCAGACCTGCGACTTGGGAACCAGGTTCGATTCTCAGCGTTGGCTCAACATCCTATGATTCTGGGCAAATCACTAAATCTCCAAGTGCCCTTAAAAAAAAAAAAAAAAAGGAGCACATGCTCAACCCCTTCGCTGCTAGGCCTCCCCCCCCCCCCCCTGTGCTAAGCTTTTTTTGGGCTATTTGGGGTAGTTCGCGCTTAGGCCCCTGTAACTTTTTGACCACATAAGGTATCCACGCCAAATTTGCTTCCTTCTCTTCCAACATCACAGGGATTCTAAAGGTACCCAGGGTTTGTGGATTCCCTGGGAGGGACCCAAAAATTAGCCAAAATACAGCTAAATTTGGGGTTTTTTGGGAAAAAAGGGCTACAGATGAAAGCATCTGGTTTTTTCCCTGCAAATGGTATCAACAAAGGGGTTGTGGTGCTGAAATCACCATCTTCCCAGCTTTCAGGGACAAGCAGACTTTTGTCAGAAAACCAAAAAGTTTTACACAGTTTTGGCATTTTTCTGGGACATAGCGTAATTTTGCTATTTTTTGTGCTTTTAACCTCCTTCCAGTTAATGGTAAAAATGGGTATGAAAGCAATGATGGATCCTGGAAAGCTATAAATTTCTGAAAAGCAGACATTTTGAATTCAGCAAGGGGTCATTTGTGTAGATTCTTCAAGGTTTTCGTATATAAACAGTTGAAAATAGAAAAAATTGAAAATGAGTTAAAAAAAAAACAGCCATTTGTGCCAACGTTTTCACCTGTAACTTCTACTAAGTATGACAGATGTTTGAAAGCAATATACCGTTACATCCGCTGGACCCTTCTGGTTGTGGGGATATAAAACAAGTTACTTACCTGTACACTGTGGTTCTCCAGTATTGATATCTTTCATAGATTCACATGCTTGTAGCTTCCCAGTCGTCATGGTGGGAGTCTCGCGGTAGTTAGAAAAGAAGTACCATAGAAGTACATAGAAACCATCCAAAAGGAGAGACAAACGTTGTCAGTCGTCAGCCTCCCTATGTAGGTCCAAACTTCGGACAATCACAGACCAGCCCTAGACCTCAGCTCCCCAGTCAGAGCCACCAGACCTCAGATTTTGCACACAAGTGTGCTAAGGTAAGAAGTAACATGAGATCAGAAGTGGCAAGCCTAGACGGGGAGGAGGGAGGTCTGCATGTGAATCTATGAAAGATATCAATACTGGAGAACCACAGTGTACAGGTAAGTAACTTGTTTTTTCTCTAGTATTGAATCTTTCATAGATTCACATGCTTGTATCAGAGTAGATAGCAGTGTAGTTCCATTAGCTTGCGGCTAGACTAAGACCTTCCTATGCCATAAAAGAGACATTGACACAATACATATGAATCATAAAACCGATTAAACCGTAAAATATTCAATAAACAGTGAAAACCAGATACACAAAACAATAGAATTAAAAGATGTGAAAGACTGTACCTTAAGCAAACAGATGTCTCAGGACCGCCTGACCCACAGCAGCGTCCTCTTTCCATGCAGAGTCTAAGCAGTAATGCTTAGTAAATGAATGCACGTTGGACCATGTTGCCGTTCTACATATGTCTGGAAGCGAAACACCGGCAAACAATGCTGTAGAGGCTGCCATCTTCCTTGTGGAGTGCGCAGACACTTTCGCAGATAAAGGCTTACCCGCCTTGGAGTGGCAGAAAACCATCGCAGAGGAAATCCAACGTGCGATACTGTTTCTTGAAAGGGCTTGACCCTTTCTTGGTGATTGTTAGAAATGGGATTTTTTGGTACGCTAGGGCGTGGGCCAAAGCCAGGCAAAAACCACCACTCTAGTCAGGATAAGGGAGTTACACGTCTAAAATAACCCCTGCTCACCCCCTTGGTAGCTTGGCACGAGCAGCCAGGCTTATCTTAGATGCAAAAACAACAATTGATGGACAGAATGCAGAACAATGTCATACATTCACCCCAGTACAGAGATCTGGGCCTAAATCCATCGTTTTTTTGCTCACCATGCCATTTCAGTTTGAACCCAGCCATATGCAAATCAGTCTTGACCCTGTGCCTCATGGTAACAGTCCAGCCCAAACTGCCAAGCCAGGTCCTCCCTGGACTGGTAACAAGCATCCTAGGACCGGTTTCGGGGTTTCACCCCTCTTCAGCCAGGATAGCTTGATTCCAGTGGCATGGAGAGCACGGGACCCACGTCTGGGCGTACCCGTCCCACTCGGGGTGACAAATGCAAAAACAACAATTGAAGGACAGAATGCAGAACAATGTCATACATTCACCCCAGTACAGAGATCTGGGCCTAAATCCATCGTTTTTTTGCTCACCATGCCATTCCAGTTTGAACCCAGCCACATGCAAATCAGTCTTGACCCTGTGCCTCATGGGAACAGTCCAGTCGGAACTGCCAAGCCAGGTCCTCCCTGGACTGGTAACAAGCATCCTAGGACCGGTTTCGGGGTTTCACCCCTCTTCAGCCAGGATAGCTTGATTCCAGTGGCATGGAGAGCACGGGACCCACGTCTGGGCATACCCGTCCCAATCGGGGTGACAAATGCAAAAACAACAATTGATGGACAGAATGCAGAACACTTTGCCACTGGATTCAAGATAGCCTGGCTGATGAGGGTTTTAAACCCGAAACCGGTCCCAGGATGCTTGTTTCCGGTCCAGGGAAGACATGGCTTGGCAGTTCGGGCTGGACTGTTCCCATGAGGCACAGGGTCAGACTGATTTGCATATGGCCATGTCTGAACTGGGGTGGTGGAGTGAGCTAAAGAATGATGATGGATTAAACCCACATCAGTTGACTGGGGGTGAGTGTTTGATTGGCTCAAACGTTCCGTCCATCATCCCCTTTGGTATCGCTTTAGGCTTATCTTAGAGGCAGTGTGTAAAGCATTTGCACATAACCCACAGTAATACAGTGTACGCACTACAAAAGGACACCACACCAGTTTAGAAAAAGATCCAATATTTTTATATAATTAAAACAAGACCAAAAACGATAAGAATCCACAAGACTATACTTAAAAGTTCACAGTTCCAAAAATACGCTGATTAAAAAGAGTTCCTTGTGTGGATAGCTCCGTCCGGGCTACCACGGCGTCGTAAACAACAAATCCAACAGTTCTGGCTGGTCGCGGGCCCGCTACGGTGTCGGGAAGACTCGCAAACAGTACCTGTGAGAGATGCAGGGCGTTGAGGCCCTTGAAGTCACTCGCGTTGCAGGTCGAGCTCCTCTCTGATGGAATCAGGCACGCTGGCGCCGGCAGACATCTGGTGCTGCGGTGCGAAGCGCAGCGTGCGGTGCCCCCAGGTCGCGGTGCGAGCAGCGGCTCGGTGACGGCGTCAGATGGCGTCGGTGAGACCAGGGTCGCGGTGCGAGATGAAGGCGGTGCTCGCCACGGTGCTAGCAGGTCACGGTGCAAGCAGCGTCGTCGTCATTGCTGAAGCGCTGTCGTTGGCTGACGAACTGGAGTCGATGGCGCCGGTAGGCCAAGGTTGCGGTGCAGGATGAGGGTGGTGCGTAGTGTGACTTACGAGCGGTGCCCTCGAACCACGGTGCAAGCAGCGGCGTCGATTTCGGCGGGAAGTGGCGGCGTCAGGAAGGCGAAGGCGTCCTCGTGAAGCAAGGCGGTGCGGAGTGCGGTGCCCACAGGTCGCTGTGCGAGCAGCGGCTCGGTGGCGGCATCAACAGGCGCCGGTGAGACCAGGGTCACGGTGCGGCGTTGCGGCGGTGCTCTCTGTGGTGCCAAAGCTTCGGCGTGAAGCAAGGCGGTGCGGAGTGCGGTGCCCACAGGTCAAGGTGTCGTCGGTGAGACCAAGGTTGCGGTGCGGCGGTGCCCTCTGCGGTGCCTTCAGGACACGGAGTCGGCAGCGGCGTCGTAGACGTCGTTGAGTTGGCGTTCTTCTTGCTGCAGCACAAAACACACAGTCCCCAGTGCTGCGGGTCGAAGAACTTGAAGTCTTTGCTGTTCCTGAGACTTCGTGAACAGGGGGCAAGCTCTACCTCAAGCGTTTGGAGAGACTCACAAATTAGGTTGCAGAAAGTCCAGTCCAGGCCTTTCACTGCCCAAGACAGAAGCAGCCACTGCAGGTCAGCCCAGCAAAGCACCCAGCAAAGCAGTCGTTCCTTTTCCCAGCTTCTCCGGCTCTTCTTCTTGGCAGTCTTCTTGTTCCAGATGAGTTCTAAAGATCAGGGGTCTGGGACCCAGCATTTATGTCCAAAAATCCTTTGATCTCTTAGGCAGAGAGGGCCTGTGCCCGGTCAGGACCAGTTCTGCCTTCTCTGGTGTGAATTCCTGGCAGGAGGTGGAGACGGCATTTGTCAGAGGCAGAGCAGGCCCTTTGAGGTGCAAGGAAATCTCCTCCCCTTTCCCCCATCGTAACCCAGGTCTCTTCAGCCCTTTCCTGACCTACCTAGCCTATCTGGCGCCCCTCCTGCTCCCCCAGCCTTCTGTCATCCAAAACCCAGACAGGCAATCCACATTCCAGCAGAGGCACACGGGATGACTGAGCAAGAAAATACCTACTTTCTAAAAGTGGCATTTTCAAACACAGAATGTAAAAATCACCTTCACTAAAAGATGCATCTTTAGATTCTGAGTTCAGGCATACTAAATTCTATTTTCTTACCGAATTCCCTGGGCCAGTTATGTTTATAAGATGTTATAAACAAACCTCCCATTCTATCCTATGGGGAACTGGTAGCCTTGCAATAGTGAAAAACGAAATTGGCTGTAATTCACTATCAGGACATGCCACACACACCAGGGCATGTCCCACCTTTCACATACACTGCACCCTGCCCACAGGGGTACCTTGGGCCTACCTTAGGGGTGACTAACATGTAGAAAAGGGAAGGTTTAGGGACTGGCAAGTGTGTGCACTTGCCAAGTCGACATAGCAGCCCCAGGCTGCACACAGGCTCTGCAATGGCAGGCCAGAGTTCCACTTTACGGGCTGTTTGCGTGGGTGGCACAATCCAGTGCTGCAGCCCACCAACAGCATTTGATTTATAGGCCCTGGCACTCGCAGTGCACTTTACTAGGGACTGACACATAAATCAAATAGGCCAATCATGGAAACACCAATCCATAACACAATTTACACGGAGAGCATATGCACTTTAGCACTGATTAGCAGTGGTAAAGTGCCCAGAGTCCTAAAACCAACACACACAGGGTCAAAAACAGGAGGCCAAAAGCAAAACGTCTGGGGGTAAACCCGCTGAAAAAGCCAAGTCTAACAGTGATGTAAAGGATACAAATAACTGATCTGCTTTTCTGAAAGTCCTTGTCCTGTGCATGTAGAACTTAATGCATCTCTTCACATCTAAAGAGTGCAATGCTCTTTCCGCATTGGTTGAAGGATTTGTAAAGTACGTAGAAAGCACAACTGGTTCGTTCAAGTGAAATGAAGTTGGAACTTTAGGAATGAATTGAGGATTAGTCCTCAAGAAAAGTTTATCCTGTCTGATTTGAAGGAAAGGCTCAGCAATCGTGAACGCTTGAATCTCATTGATTCTTCCAGCCGACGTGAGGGCTACGAGAAGAGCCGTTTTCCAAGAAACATATTTCAAATCAGCCTTATGCATGGCTCGAACGGCGATTTCATCAACTGAGCTAAAACTGTATTCAATTCCCACGGGACTGCAGGGCGCTTTAAGGGTGGAAAAACCCTGAAGAGTCCTCTCATGAACTCCTGAACGATTCTTGTTGACCACAAAGAGAGATCCCCTGGTTTCCTGCGAAACCTGGAAATTGCTGCCAGGTGTACCTTGATTGATGAGTGAGCTAATTTTGAATTAGCTAAATGAAGTAAATAAGGCAGGATCTGTTCAGAGTTGATAGGAAAGGATGTAATTCCTTACTCTCGCACCAATGACAGAATCTCTTCCATTTTGCAACATAAGACCTATTAGTGGATGGAGCTCTGGCCCGCTGGAGAATGGACCTGCAATCCGGAGAGATGTTTAAATTTGCGAATTCATAGTCGTGAGGTTCCAAGCTGACAGAGACCTTATCTGCGGATGAACAATTTGACCGTTGTCCATCGAGAGTAGGTTCGGCAACGGAGGAAAGAGAATGTGAGGAGATATCGAACACAGGAGAAGCTCCGTGTACCAAAACTGCCTAGGCCATGCCGGAGCTACGAGAATGATATGGCATGGCTCTCTCCTCATCTTGTTCAACACTCTTGGGATGAAGGGAAACGGCGGGAACGCACAGGCGAACGTTCCCGTCCATTGCATCTGTAGAGCATTCCCCCAAGAATTCCTTTGAGGAAACCTGCTGGCAAACTTTTCGCACTTCCTGTTGTCTTCTGTCGCAAACAGATCCAGTTTTGGAGTGCCCCACAATTCGAAGACCCGCTTCAGCTGGACCTCGTTCAATTCCCATTTGTGACATTGTGAATTGGTTCTGCTTAGAGAATCTGCCCAATTGTTGTCCACGCCCGGAACATGCTCTATCTGCAATGTTATGTGGTGATGAATGAGCCACTTCCAAATTTCCTGGGCCTGTTCTGATAGTGTGAGAGACCTGGTGCCCCCTTGTTTGGCAAGGTAAAACATTGTTGTGGTATTGTCTGTTCTTACTAGAACGGAGGATCCCTCGATCCTGGGAAGAAAGGCCTGCAGCCCCAGAAACACTGCCTTTAGTTCTAAAAGGTTGATGTGTGAACGCGTTTCTTGATGGGACCATTTCCCGTGTATTTGCAGCTCCTGAAGATGCGCCCCCCAACCGTCCATTGAGGCGTCCGTCGTCATAATGTAATGAGGCTGAGCTGATTGGAACGAGAGGCCTGGAGAGATATTGATTACCTTTTCCCACCATGACAGAGACTTCCATAGCCTGGGAGAGAGAGATGATGTCCTCGAATGAGCCGTGTATCTGCACCCACTGCATGTCCAACTGCTCCTGAAGAGGCCTCATGTGCAGCCGACAATTTGGAATCAACAGGATGCATGATGACAGCATCCCCAGTAAGGACTTGTATACTCTCACAGAAGTGTACTCTTTTGCGCGTAGAAGGGATGCTAAGCGCATTATCTTGGCCTTCCGTTCTGAAGTGGGATACGCCTTCATTGATCTTGTGTCTGCAGCGCTCCTAGAAAAACACGCTTCCGGCTTGGAACCAAATGTGACTTCTCCACATTGATTTGCAACCCCAGAGACTTGAAGAGCTTCTGACAGGCCTGCGTAGATTTTCTGGCAGAGTGAAATGGAGCCCCTTTCACTAGCCAATCGTCCAGGTAGGGGTAAATCTGGTGTCCCTGCCTTCTCAAAAAGGCCGCTACCGGAGCCATACATTTCATGAAGACTCTGGGAGCTGAGCAAAGGCCGAATGGCAAAACTTTGAATCTCAGGAATTGGCGATGTCTTGCATGAATGGGGATATGAAAGTAAGCGTCCAGGAGATCGAGGGATGCTAGATAATCTCCCCCATTTATTAATAAAAGAATCTCTTGAAGGGACAGCATTCTGAACGTCTGCTTTTTGATATATTTGCTCAACTGCCTTAGGTCCATTACTTGCCTCCATTTCCCGCATTTTTTCTTTATTAAAAAGAACTTGGAATAAAAGCCTTTCCCTCGCTGTTCGAAAGGCACTTTTTCTATCGCCCCTTTCCTTAGTAGAGTTGAAATCTCTTGCCTTAACAAGGACAAGTGATGATGATGTGTTTTTCTTGGCGGCGGAGTTCGAGGGGGTTTGTGGACAAACTAAGGTGTGGCCGTGTTGGATGATGTCCAGCACCCATTTGTCCCTTGTGATGGATTGCCATTGGTTCAGAAATGGAGGGAGGTGATGAGACCGAAGATGCTGAGAGCGAAATGAGGTGACCGGAGGAGGAGAAACGTCACCGACGTCTTGAGGAATCTTGTAGTTTTCCTCGTCCTGCAGGCTTACATCTAGCTGATTGCTGATTGTATGAAATGTTGGAGGTACGAAACTGCTGCTGTTGTTGTTGTCCTCCATATTGTGATCTGTATCCTTGCTGACCATATGGCTGATATCTGTAAGACTGGTAAGATGGTCTTTGTTGGAATTGGCCTCTACCTCTACCTCCTCGAAACGACTGGAATCGCCTTTGTTGCAGCGTGCCCAATGAACGTGCAGTCTCAGTATCTTTTTTTAATGCCTTGTAGTTCTTCGTCTACGTGCTTTCCGAAAAGATTTTCCCCATCAAAGGGCATGTCCAGCACCTTAGATTGGATCTCAGGGCGGAAAGACGTCGCCCTCAACCAGCCCTGCCTGCGAAGGACTGCGGCACCTGCCATTTGCCTGAACGCAATGGATGACAAATCCATTGCGAGGTCTATCACCTCCGAAGACGCTCTAGCACCCTCCTGCAGGAGGTCCTTTGCTTCTTTCTTTTTATCCTCGGGGAGGAATTCAAGAAGAGGAGCCAGATCTGACCATAACTGGCGGTCATACCTTCCTAAAAATGCTAAGGCATTAGAGGCCTTGATAGCAGTAGCCGCCTTAGTCGCAAAACGTTTGCCTATACTGTCCAGGCGTTTGCCTTCCCTGTCTGGAGGCACTGCACAAGGAGACTGGGGATTCCTAGAACACCTCTGGGCAGCCTGCATAATAACGGAATCCGGACGAGGATGTCCAATTAAACATGCTGGTGCCGAGTCAGGTGCCTTGTATTTCTTCTCCATTCTTGGTAACACAGCCGGGACAGAGGCTGGATTCTTCATTATCTTTAAACCCTCACTCCAAATAAAATCAACAATCGGGATGGATCGAACCGATCTCTTGGATGCATCCTTAAAATCGTAAAGGAAACATTCGGTTTGCACCACAGGTATTGGCAAGTCAAATCTTTTGGCGGCTCTCTCAAGCACTTCATGGAAGCCCCCGATGTCTCCTGGGGGAGAAGTCGCCGGAGAAGGCGACGGAGAAGATGGAGCCACATAATCATCCCATTCTTGGCCAATAAGGTCCGTATCCTGCGTGAGCTCGCCTTCCTCAGGTTGATCGTCTGCTTCACTTTCGATGTAATCATCTTGGATCGTAATCATCTTGGATCGTAATACATCGAGGAGCCTTTTCTCGACCTGCGCAACAGGAGGCGGAGTAACCGCAGGAGGCGGAGCCACCTGGATACTTTGACTACCCGGCGTCAAAGGGACTGGAGCGTGAGAGTCCGGAAATCTTTCATAATAATCATTTACCATATGTCTCAGGTCCGTGACTAGAGAGATTGGGACCAGCATGGAATCCCTCCGAACCTCCTGACGCTCTTCATAAGCTTCATAAGGGTAATGCTCTTGAAAAGTCGTAACGTTGAGCCTGAGAGCGCCCTGAAAATGAACAGACCCCTTTAATATATTCACATTGTGCTTGCGCTTCCTCATCAGTGTCCTGGCATTTGACTGAGCAGTGAGGGACTATAGGCCGGACCAAAAAGACTCATCATCTGACTCCTCCGTATCCAGTGTCACGATTCACTCCCTGTGCTCTCGTTCCCACCACCAGGGGACCGAATTGTGGGGCTTTCCAGTATTCTAATATGCTTCCAGACACTCCCCTGTATGCATATCCTGACTTCCAGGCATTTGGACATCATTTAGGAATTGACATCCTTTCCCAATCCATGCCGGGTTTTGTGGAAGCCAGTCTGCTCATGCTGGAAACTCCATTACCTATAATCCCCTGCTCACTGCTTTGTCTCCACCCCTGCAGGCCAAGGATGGGTGGAGGAATTCAGTTCACCTGTGGCTGGCTGCTGCTAGCCTGCTCACATCTGATGCATGTGATTACTGTGAGCTCTTTTAAGCCCCAGCTCCCTTCAGCCCAGTGTTGGTCATTGTAGCTGTATACCGGTGAGGCCGATCCTTGTTTCCAGTGTTTCCTGAGCTTTTGATAACCTTGTTTCCTGAGCTTTTGATATTCCTTGATTCCGGAGCTATATTTAATCCTTGTTCTTTGATTCCGGAGCTGGAGCTATTCCTTGTGCCTGAATTAGCACTGCCTGCAGTGCTACCTTGTTTCCTGAGCTATAGTTATTCTTTGTTCCTGGGCTTCAGCTATTTCTTCTTCCTGATTTGCACTGCTTGCAGTGCTCTCCACTCCTTGTTTCCTGAGCTGTAGCTAATTCCTGTTTCCTTGAACCAGTACTGCCTGCAGTGCTACCTTGACTCCTGAGCCTTAGCATTCCTTGTTCCTGAACTGCAGCAGTTTCCCTTGTTCCTGAACTAGCACTGCCTGCAGTGCTACCTTGACGCCTTAGCATTCCTTGTTCCTGACCTGCAGCAGTTTCCCTTGTTCCTGAACTAGCACTGCCTGCAGTGCTACCTTGACTCCTGAGCCTTAGCATTCCTTGTTCCTGAACTGCAGCAGTTTCCCTTGTTCCTGAACTAGCACTGACTGCAGTGCTACCTTGACTTCTGAGCCATAGCATTCCTTGTTCCTGACCTGCAGCAGTTTCCCTTCTCCTGAACTAGCACTACCTGCAGTGCTACTTTGACTCCTGAGCTTTTGCTCAGTTCTTGTTCCTGCCCCAGCACTGCCTTCTATGCTACTTTGTTTTCTTGATTCCTGAACCTGCACTATTCTAGTATACCCTTGTAGCCTCCCCTTCTGTATATCCTTTTCCAGTCCCTGCCTTTCTTCCCATTTCCTTGGTTCCAGTTCTAGTTTGCGGTCTTTCTATTTCTACTGTCTTACTTCCGTTACCTTGTATGTTTGTTACCTGCTTTCTGCCAAGTGTGCCCTGTGATTTCCTTCCTTTCCTGTTAAGCACTCCTTCTTGCTAGCTCCTTGTCTATTGTGCTTGTGTTTAGTTCTACCCCTTTGCTGTTACTGCCTTGCGTGTTCCTGTTTGACCGCCAGGATCCGTGGGCACAGCTGACTACCTAGGTGGTGTTTCTTGTTCACTGTGAGTATTGTCTTTGAGCTACAGTTATAACATCACCATAGGTATAAGCGCCACAGACCCTGCCTTTGCATACATATCCTATATGTGGGTATTTTCAGTCAGTATCTGTAACAGCAATTGTGGGTGATTAACTTACTGAGCTTCAGTCTTACCGTGTGGAGCTCCAGAGTGCTTTACCTCACATTCCCTTTATTGTTAATGTTTTATTATATATATATGTCTTGCACTTCCGTCCTGGGTGTAGTTAGTCTGAATGCTAAATTGCCTTGTGAGTGCCCTTCCTTTCTGAGTCTTCGCCATCTTGTACAGGCTTCCCCTTTGGATCCCTTTTTCTCCTTTGACTTCCTGTGTGATCCTGGGCAGCGCTGTACTCCTCTCTCTGTGTACGTTTTCTACCCTGTTCCCAGTCCTTGCCCAAGTCCCTGACTGTGTTCCCGACATAGTCCCAGACAGTCCCTGACATCCAGAAGGTGAGAAGGAAGTAATGGTGAAACCTTAGGTAAAGGTGAAAATCCTGGTGACTTTGGCACCAAATGCAAACTTTTAGTGTCTTTTTTATGATCCGTCGACGACGGAAGACTCCGTATAGTGATCGTCGTCGATACTGGTCGAGGGGGTGATTTGAAGACTACCGTCGACGGAGCGCCCGTCGACGGGGCCGTCGACGACGATGTTCCCGTCGACGAAGTTGTAGACGCGATCGTCGACGTAGAGACCGTCTTCGACTTCGCCGCCGAAGCAGTCGTCGCCATCGACGAAGAAATCGTCGTCACTGTTCTCGTCGATGATGCCGTTACCACGTCCGTCGACGAAGCCGTCGTCACCACAGAAGTCGGGGATTTAGATGAAGATCTCGATGACGGGTCCGTCAACGGTGCCTTTTTCGTCGACGAAGCCTGTTTGAGAGGAGTGACAGGCAGAGAGGCAGCAGATAAGATTAAAGAAACAGGCCTGAAAAAGTTAACGGCTGTTTTTTCAGCAGAGGTGGATTTCTCTGCCTTTAATTTCTTCACATCAGCCTTTAATGAGGTAGGACCCTCATTTTTACGCTTCCTCTCAGCCGAGGATGGCCCAGGGCTCTCTTCAATATCAGATCCAGATTCTGATTTTGATTTCTTTTTCTGGAGCCATAACAATAACCTGGTCTCTCTATCCTTTAAAGTCTTTGAAGAAAAAGTTCTACAGTACTTACAGTCTTTGGCCTTATGCTTAGGATAAAGGCAATCTTTATGTGGATCTTCTGAAAAAAGCCTTGCCTTTCCACAGAATGTACAGGGCCTGAACAGCCTCTTCTTAGAACCTTAGACATCTTGAGAAAAAGAAGGTTGAAAAACAGTACCTTAAGGTGAATTCAAACAAGGTCAAAAGTTCACCACTGGAAAACTGAGCAGAGCTCAGGGAGACTCCCTTACACACGAAGTGCGGTTAGAAATCTGAGGTCTGGTGGCTCTGACTGGGGAGCTGAGGTCTAGGGCTGGTCTGTGATTGGCCGAAGTTTGGACCTACATAAGGAGGCCGACGACTGACATAGTTTGACTCTCCTTCTGGATGGTTTCTATGTACTTCTATGGTGCTTCTTTTCTAACTACCGCGAGACTCCCACCAGGACGACGGGGAAGATACAAGCATGTGAATCTATGAAAGATTCAATACTGGAGAAATAGGATTTGTAGGTTCACGAAGAACCCAAGGAACCCAGAGCCAATAACTGAGCAGCGTCTTGCAATGGTTTTTTATTGTGTACCGGGTATATAGCAATTCATTTGGAAAGATATAAACAGGGAAAATCGGTATGAAAGTCGCCTATGTATTTCTGAAATGGGAACAAAATATAGAGTTTAGAAACAGTACCTATTTGCACATCTCCGAAATTGTGGGTACCCATACCAGCATGTGAATTATAGGTCATTTTTCAAAGTGACTTCTTTTTTACACATCGTCTTACATTTGGAAGGCAGAAATGCATTGAAAGTCAATAGGAAATAACAGTTGCTCTACAATTTTGTGTTCCCCTAAGTCTCCCAATAAAAATGATACCTCACTTGTGTGGGTAGGCCTAGTGCCCGCGACAGGAAACAGCCCAAAACGCAACGTGGACACACCACATTTCCACAGTGAAAACGGACCCTTTTTTTGCAAAGTGACTAGCTGTAGATTTTCAACCCTAGCTTTGCCGGCACCTAGGGAAACCTAGCAAACCTTTACATTTTTGAAAACTAGACACCCAGGGGAATCCAGGATGGGGTGACTGGTCTGGCTCTCACCAGGTTCTGTTACCCAGAATCCCTGCAAACCTCAAAATTTGTCAAACAAACCACATTTTCCTCACATTTTTTGGTGGAAAGTTCTGGAATCTGCGTGGATCCACAACATTCCACCCACCCCGCATTCCACAAAGTCTTTCGAGAAAAATGGTGCCTCACTTGTGTGGGTAGACCTAGTGCCCGCGACAGGAAACGGCCCAAAACGCAATGTGGACACACCACATTTTCACAGTGAAAACAGACCCTTTTTTTTGCAAAGTGCCTAACTGTAGATTTTGAACCCTAGCTCTGCCGGCACCTAGGGAAACCTAGCAAACCTATACATTTTTGAAAACTAGAATGGTTCCGTCATGAGCACAGGTGCTCATGATGGAATGGTTCCGTCATGAGCACCCAAAGGGTTAACTAAGGTTGTAGTGTGAGGTCAACGGATAGGGCTGCAAAGTATTTTATGATCTGAAGTACGGACAGCTCTTTGTTAGAGGTTGGCATATGGATATGGACTCAAATATTATAAATGCTTTAGCTTCATCCAACAGAGTGTCAGTTTCTTCGTGATTGGTGCTCAAATAATGCCACTTTACCACATTAGCTCGGCAAACGCTCTCCTCCTTTCTGCACGATTTAGCGTCGGGCATTTTACACACGCCTCCTCGATGTTTCTTTTCATTAACGGAGATTCCCACGCTGTCTTCTGGACAGATACATTTAGTCAGTAGGGGCACACTGCGGTTGCATGCCTTTCTTCCCATCTGCTAGTACTGCCAATGCTGTCAAGAGTAAGGCGTTATATGTATTATTTTAAGTTGCTTCCTTGCCTGAAGCTCAATTCTGAGGTGCTGATTTTTGGGGGAAAAAGCTCCCCATGGGATGCATCCTGGTGCCCCTCAGACCTACTCCTACCCATAGTGACCAAGCTAGGAACCTAGGCATCATTCTTAACAACAAGCTAAACAAGACTCAGGTCAAGTTGGTCTCCTCTCCCTTCTTCATCCTTCATATCCTTCGTAAGATATTCAAATGGCTACCCGAAAGCCCAAGACACATCATCACCCAGGCCCTCATCTCCAGTCAACTTGACTACGGCAACACACTCTACGCAAGGATTGCAACTCACCTCCTCAGACGACTACAGACCATACAAAATGCCACAACTAAACTCGTCCTGGATCTCCCTAGACGAACCTACATCACCCCCTACTTCAGGGAACTCCACTGGTCCTTGTACAGAAAGGATGCCAGTTCAAGATTCTGACCCATGCATACAAGACCCTACAGAACTGAGGGCCAGCCTACTTGAACCACCACCTGAACTAACATCAGCCCATCAGACACCTCCACTCTGCATACCCATCTCTAGCCCTCGCATCAGACATAGAAGATGCAGAGGTCGCTCCTTCTCCTACCTAACAGCTAGGACGAGCAACCCTTTCATCTACGAACCTCCCGATCTCTTTCAGAGTTTTGAAATTCCCTGAAGACCTGGCTATTCGGCTAATCAACTGGCCCTGCCAGCGACTGTACACAACACATAGTAGGTATCGGAGCGCTTTACATGAAGGATAAGTTACATACCTGTAATCCTAGTTCTCTTCCAGGGGTATCCTCATCAAAGTCATAAGCACTGAATATTCCCGCCCATGTGCGGGGACCCGGGAAACAATAAAAAAATATATATACATACATATATCATTTTTTCCATACCAATGCAGCCCACATATAGTAGGCTAAACAATGTAATAAATCACTGTTTTTATAAACACATAATGAATCTATAGACCACAGGAGGGCAAGTGACACGAACTCTTTTTGAGTAAGACTCATGAAAAAAACTGCAAAACAGCAGACACGGTTAGCCTACAGGCTGCATTGTAAACCAATAACATAGAAAATGAAAGCAATTGTACAAAAAACTGGCACCGTGCCTTTAAGGCAGCCATGACCCCCTCGCTTCCCATCATGCCTCAGGGGTGACAGTTAGGTCAGTTGTTCTTTGCGGAGAGCCGAAGGTCAGGGCACAAAGATGTATCTTAACAACACAACAGTCTCATATACCTGGGGAGGTGGGTGGGTTGCTTATGACTTTGATGAGGATACCCCTGGAAGAGAACTAGGATTACAGGTAAGTAACTTATCCTTCTCTTCCAGGGGATCCTCATCAATAGTCATAAGCACTGAATAGAATAGCAAGCCCATCCTCCACCTGCAGGCAAATGAGAAAGAATGACCCAAATCCACAAGCAGACTCAATCATTTGTGGAACAGATTCCTCAAGGAGGCCTGACCTACTTGGGTATCTGCCCTGTTATCAGAATCAAGACAATAATGTCTTGTAAATGTATGTATAGATCTCCAAGTGGCTGCTTTACAGATCTCGGAAATCGGTACATTGTTAAGGAATGCAGCAGTTGCTGCTTTTCCCCTAGTGGAATGTGCTTTTGGTCTAGACCACAGAGGCTTCTGCGCTATCTGATAAGCCAGATTGATGCATGAAACTATCCATCTGGAGATGGAACGTTTAGAAGCCGGAAAACCTGTCCTGATCGAACCGTAATTGTTGAACAGCTGATCAGTTTTCCTAATAGATAGAGACCTGTTAAAGTAAAATTTCAGAACCCTCTTCAGGTCTAATGAGTGAAGAGCCTCTCAGCTGGGGTAGAGGGATTTGGAAAGAAAGTTGGAAGCGAAATGGACTGATTCACATGAAAATCCGACACCACCTTCGGGAGAAAAGCGGGGTGGGTTCTCATAACAACCCTATTAAGATGAAAAACAGTGTAAGTCTCTTTTGAGCAGAGGGCTTGAATTTCGCTCACCCTGCGAGCTGAAGTAATCGCCACAAGGAAGGCCACCTTCCATGTCAGGTGCTGTAGTGTCGCCTTGTGGATCAGTTCAAAGGGGGGACCCATCAATTTAGAAAGAACCAGGTTCAGTTCCCAGGGTGGTGAAGGAGGACGGACAGGAGGATAGACCTTCTTCAGACCCTGTAAGAAATCCTTTACGACCTGCAGTTGGAAAAAGGAAAGCTGAGAAGGGGGTCGCCTATACGCCGTAATGGCAGCTAGGTGTACCTTAATAGAAGAGAAATTCAGGCCTGCCCTAGCTAGATGAAGCAGGTAGGGCAAAATTACTTCTTCCTGTCCGTTGGTAGGACTACAATTATTCTGTATACACCAAATATAAAAGCGTTTCCATTTACAGGCATAGGAGTGTCTTGTGGAAGGTCTCCTAGCCTCTTTCAGGATGGTCATGCAGTCCTGAGGAAGTCCTAAATGACCATACTGGAGGACCTCAGGAGCCATGCTGCCAAGCTCAGATGGAAGGTTGGGGTGATAGATGCTCCCGTTCATCTTGGACAGCAGGTCCGGTCTGCACGGCAGCCTCCTGTGTGGACATTCTGACAGGTGAAGAAGGTCCGGATACCACCACTGCCTCGGCCAGTCCGGAGCAATTAGGATCATTCTCGCCTTTGAGTGGGAGAGTTTGGTCACGACCTTCGGAATGAGTAGAAGGGGAGGAAAGGCATACACAAATGCCCCTGACCAACTGATCAAAAGGGCATTCCCTTTCGACCCTGGTCGGCAAAGTCTCAGCATTTCTTGTTTGCGTCGTCTGTGAAAAGGTCGATGGTTGGACGACCCCATTCTTGGAAGATGCTTTCGATTACCTTGTCGTTTAGAACCCAGTCTTGCTGGTCTTCGAAGTGCCGACAGAGCATCTGCTTGTGAATTCTGCTCTCCTGGCAGATGGATTGCCGTTATGGAGAGATTCCTCACCAGGAGCCAGTGCCAGATAGCTTGAGCTTCCAGCGACAGGGACCTCGATCGAGTTCCTCCCTGCTTGTTCAGATAGTACATGGAAGTCATGTTGTCCGTCTGAACCAGGATGGAGTTGGTCTGGATTGAAGGCAGGAAGGCTTTGAGAGCAAGATGTACCGCTCTCAGCTCTAACATGTTGATGTGGTACAACTGTTCTTTTGCTGACCAACGACCCAGAGTCTGAAGAGACCCCATGTGGGCTCCCCAACCTTGGAGGGAGGCGTCCTTGATCAATGACAGAGGGAGGAGTTTGATGGAATGGAATCCCTACCAGCAGATTCTCCTTCCGCAACCACCATGGGATCGATGCCCTGGCTGCCTCTGACAGCTGTATTCTGTCATCCCACCGAGCAGAGCGTTGATCCCACTTGTCCTCTAGGTCTTGCTGCAGAGGACGCATTCGGAGCCTGGCATTCAGGACCAGACAAATACATTGTGAGTTTTAACACCACATGATCAAAATGCAGCATATTTACTATTCTCTAACAACAAAAAATTAAATATAACCCTCTACCTTTCGAAAAAGTAAACTAAGTTACTACCACTTAAAAAGGTCAAGTGAAACTGAAAATTCCATTCGAACAGGATGTCGGAAAAAATAAGTCTTTAGCAAGTCAAGGCTGAGTTCACGGAATACTTGTTCTAAGCAAGAAAATACACTGGAGCTTATGCAATGCTTTAAGAAGTAAGTTTTTTTCTTCTTGTACACTTGCTTTCATGGGTCAAACGTCAGTTTTTTGTTTTATATTCTTCTGACTTTGGGCATCTTTTCCACTGCTGAATGTACGGTCAACAAAAATCAATGCTACGCTTTAAACTGTGATTTGTATATATGGCACACAAAAAAATCGTGTTAAAATAAATCAATCACCATGAAAATCAACTTTAAACCATACATTGATGCTAGAATGAAAAAATAGGTTGAAAATAGGAAGCCCAATAAACAGTACTGCCATTATTTGGTCTACTCGGCCATCATGAATTTCAGAAATGAATCCTTGATAAAAAAAATGCAGTTTTCAGACCATGCAGCTTCGGTGCACAGTTAAAAAAGCCTAAACTCCTCCCCTTCTGCTGCCCTCGCCTGGACAGAGTCATACAAGACAGACAAAATGAAGGACTTAACCAGCACAGCAGACGCCATGGAACTGAAAGGGAAAGTTAAAGGGCAGAGGTGTCGCCATGCAGAAGAAAACCTGACAAACTGGCTTCCTGTGAGATAGGCAGCGAAAGATAAAAGAGGAACTTAAAGCTTTTTTAGGTCTCGCTGAGCCAGCGCATGCGCTGCTCTGCGAGACATTTAGTTAGTGGCTTTTCAAAGTGCTACCACAATCTTTTCCTGGCCTCAAGCTTGCGTTCACGAGCGCGTGCACGCGCGCAGCCGCCATGTGGCTTTCATGGCTCATTAAGCCTTGCTCTCCCAAGCGCCTCGCTCTGCCCCTCCCCCACCACAGAGCGCTGCCATCACTTTGTTTAGCCATGCAACAGTTGATGTTGTTGCACCAAGGATATTGTGCTGGATAACTAAACACTTATAAGGTCCCAAAGGCGAGACCTATTGGCTATGTCAATGCTTGTTTCTGCTTTCGTTTCGGCCGCAATGTGCTTATTCGCCTGTTGCCTGATGGGTACTCCATTGCGAACATGGCTGTTTTTGCATTAAAAAAATAAAAACTTTAGACATGGTCAGCGCACTCGAAAAGGGGCATATTACGGCTAAAAAGCAACATATATACATGAGCTCTTGGTTTAGAAGGCGCACGCCAGCCTCGGCATTTCAGACCACTAAATTGACAACACAAGCAATACGACATGATGTGCCGAATACTGCCATATTGAAAACATAACTTTTTCCAGAAGTCAAGGATGTAACGACCAATACCATTTTCAAGTAAAGGTAAAAACCAATGAACGCCATTCAAAGTTTTTACTACCAAGGCTTCTTAAGTGCCCCTATATTTTTACCAACATACCTCACTCGTGGATATAAAGCTAGCTGGAAATGAGATAAGCATCAACTGCAGAGGTAGAGAAGAAAGGATGTAGAATGAAAGAGTACCAAGAATCCATATTAAAAGAACGGTAACATTAGGGGGAAAGAGGATACGCTCTCTAAAGCTGTGTGAAGAGGTCCTATAGCTACCTAACAATGAGAGCTGGGAAGTTGGAACATGCAGAAAAAACATTATGTAATTTAGTAGGACATGTCTTTGGTCATAAGCTGTATAGGTAGTGTAGCTAAGGCTCAAAACCTGAGATCAAACTCACCATTACCTCCCCAAGGAGTACTAACAAATATAGTTCCTTGAGCCTGAAAACTAAACCCACTCACGGGATGCATTCTGCATGAGAACAGGACGCTGTACTGGCAGAAGATACATGATGCCCTAGCAAATGTGTTGGGTACCCGCCCTTGGACAGACCTCAAGGTACAATTATTGGGAATAATGGAAGGGCCAGGCAGCCTAACACCAGCAAAATGAGTCTTGCAAATCTTGGCTTTCTGGTGGCAAAAAGAAACTTTGCTTGTGGCTGGCGAAGAGACATGCACCTCTCCCTCCAGTTTACATGACAGGTTGCAAGGAACGGACTACTGCGTTGAAGCATAAAAAATGATTTGAAAACGGAAGGGATGCACTCAAATACCAAAAGATATGGAGTCTGTGTGAAGAGGAATTTTCTGTCCGCTTTTAGAATTGTACTACTTAAGCTAAGGATTGCTTCATAGCGGCCCAGCTACAATGACTGACCCGCTGGATAGCAGACCATGACATGGCAGATACAGGTGCTGTCACTGCACCCCCTCCTCACCCCCCATGACCACGGGACAATTCCTTGCCCTCCGTGTCCCTGGGGTACGCCCTCCCAAGCACCACGCGTTTGGTACATGTAGCGCACCAGTGTCTTCGAAGAAATTACTGGCTCACCTGGAGGGCCTCCCCTTATGCTCCCTCCATCCCACCGCTAGACCTCCCTAGGGAAGGGGAGAGAAATTGGGGCTCTCACCGAGAGGGACCTCCGGGCCTGGGACAGAGCCGGCTTGTCGACGCTTGGGCATCTATTTGCCAAGGGACAAATCTTCTTTTTCAAGGAGCTGGTGGAACAATATGGACCCCACAAGGTTCAGTTCTGGATATATGGCGTACTTGATACTCCCCCGAGGTAGAAGTGGCAGGTAAAAACTCAACCATCCAACATGGGCGTCTACAAATGCCAGAAGAAATATAAAACTGTGGCTCACTTCACCGACTTAGCTACCGTCCTGGCGAAACGCACTGTGACAATGCAGTGGAAAAGAGCGACCGCCCCAGCCCAGTAGTGGGACCTGGAGAGCCGTGGAGGAGACAGCGCTGCATAGAGAAGTATATTGCTACATGCACTCCTATGTATTGGGACCACGTGATGACCTTTGACCACCGTTGTTTTAATTGGCTTTGTGTTGTTGCAGGGATTCTGCCCCAAAACAGAACTATATGCAAGATTATAGGACCTTGGTGTATAGGGACTGAGTCATCCTACCACCTCAGTACCCATGAGCCCAGGACCGACTAGCTATAGTCTTACTTGCTCTCCTATTCACTCACAGAGAAACAAATGAATAGACACCCCAGAACAAGACACACCATTTCACTTGCACTCTTGTACTTGTCCACAATAAGATCTGACAGACACGAAGCAGTTTAAAAAATGTATTTTAACTAACGTGCCCTAACATGCAGTATACGTGCCACAACAAGTAGGAAAATGCATAGTAGAAATACAGTCAGCATAACAGCTAGTCCATAAATCATGAAGGGAGATGTCATCACGAAAAGACCATAGAGCCTGACCTCCCTCCCCTTGCTAAGAAGCAGTATTATTATATATTAGAAGATCTCTGGGCTTTGTCAGCAGACCCCATACCTTAGCCTATAGATGGTAGATCTACATCATAAGTGCTGTCTCGCTCTTCTCCCTGGAAAGGTCCCTCTCCAAGTGTGTGCTACCTATTCGTGTATTCCAATAAAACAAAAGTACGTTCTCCAAACAACAGCTGCATCAGTATGTTCTGTCTAAGGGCTAAGGCCTGGCCAGAACAAAATAACAAGGGGCATTGTTGTTCGACCTTGCTCACAATGTTCAGTCAAAATCCCAGGAACCTGCAGAGAGTGAACACAGCGATGAGTTCTCATGTGAAAACAGCCATAGAAATTATTGCAAAAATAAAGTTGTGTATTAACGTGCGGAAAGCAGCGGGCAAGCTGCAGCGTGTTCATGCTAACTTAGATTAGACGACAATGACCCCATGAGCTATGCAACAGTGTTTTAATTCACTATCTTGAACGTAAAACATCATTTTTGTGCACTTGCATTTTTGACTTGTGATTTCATGTCTCCTTGTAGCTTCAGAGTGGGAGTGTTTCACAGAGTAGGACAGCCTTAGCCTTGCCAGGAACAGAACATGTGCGTTTGAAAGCATGAGAGAGAGAAATGTATGGAATGTACTTCTCTGTCTCTGAGTATAGTGCTATAGGAAGTGGTGCGCAAATGTGCATTAGGTTGTTGATTGTAAAATGGAGTTTTACCTATGGGCTTTAACGTGCCCTAAACTCCATCTTGAATTCTGAAGATAGATATCGCTCCAAAGTTGCCCACAGGCGAGGGAGCACTCGGGCTGCAGCAATCCCCAGCAGACACCACACACAGCAGGAGCAGCCTGACGCATTTCGGATCAAATCGTTAATCATAGTTCCACCAAGTGCACAGCGTTTTAGACCACACCTTGGGAACCCTGAGGACACGGCACCCATTAGGGTAGGACTGCTTATTTAAGTAGCCTATCAGAAGGCAGTGAATTATTTGAATAAAAGGTGTGGTCTAAAACGCTGTGCACTTGGTGGAACTATGCCTAAGGATTTGATCCGAAACACATCAGGCTGCTCCTGCTGTGTGTGTGTGGTCTGCTGCAGCCAGAGTGCTCCCTCGCCTGTGGGGAACCTTGGAGCGCGTCACTATATATATATATATCTATATATATCTATATCTATATATATCTATATCTATATATCTATATATATCTATATATATATATCTATATATATATATATCTATATATATCTATATCTATCTATCTATATATATCTATATATATATATCTATATATATCTATATCTATCTATATATATATATATATCTATATATATCTATCTATCTATCTATCTATATCTATATCTATATCTATATATATCTATATATATCTATATATATATATATATATATATATATATATATATATATATATATATATATATATCTCTATCTCATTTACGTTCAAGATTGTTTTGCTCTTTGAGGGCGTTTTCTGTACTTATGGAGATGTTTTCTACTTACGCAAGCTTCACTAAGATAAGGGGCTGTAACATGTGTGGGTGCGCAAGGAGAATATGTGAGGACTCCTTTGCCTTGGAATGTTTGCAGGAGCCCGGCCAGCACCAGTAAGTGTCCTTGCTGGGGAGGCGCTAGAGGGCGCCAAGCAAGATGGCCGCACCTCCGTGAGGCTCTTGCGGCTCGGGCCTTTATCCACATGAGATCCTGCTCATCTCCCGAACAATCTACGAACCAATAGCGAATTCTGAAAGGTTATATAATAAGGAGCCTGCTACACTGCTCAAAACAACGCTTTTTGGCCCAGGAGCGGGGAAACCTGGGCGTGTCTTCTGCCCGACGGAGAGCACAAAATGGGGGCCTGACACTCTCGGAGGTCGAAGCGGGAGCTGCCGGGCCCCGGTTGCTGGGGGACGCCGCAACCGCGCCCTGGGGGACCGCTGGTCTCCCGTTGCTAATCGACTGCCATCGCGGCCCCTGCTGAACCTGCCCTGTCGCCGGCTGCGGAGGCCGCCGCTGCCACAGGTGGAGACTGGGTCTACGACCTCCGACGTGGATCGGCGGCCCGCCGTGGCCGACTGTGGCGGTGGAGAACGCGAGGGCGACGGGCAGCGCCTGCGGCAGCTGGGTGCGGAGGTGAGAGGGAGATCGCAAGGGAGCTGCTGCCCTCTGCTTGCCACCGTGAGACCGCTGAGAGCTCTGTGCGGACCCCCTCGCCTGGTGGGACTGCTCCGGACCTGCGGAGGCAGTGGGACGTGGCCATTCCCAGAGCCGCTCTCTGCAGGTCGGACACACCGCCGGGAGACCCGAGTGGACATCCTTCGCGGCGCCCTGACAGCGGCCTGTGAGGTAAGGGGGGGCCGCGCTCACGCTTTGCTCGCCCCGACTGCTGCCGCTGGGGTGCGGCTGCTCCCTGCGACCTCCCCCGCTGGCTGCTGCCGGAGGGAGGGCCGCCTTGCTGGGAACGTGGGAGAGGTGCTGCACCCCCGGACTGGGAACCACGGTGGGGCCTCCCTATTCCACAGCCTCGAACGCACGCTCAGGGGACCCCGTGCTAGAGCTTGGCCCCACCGCGCATGCTGGGACCGGACGGGAGAGGGGCGGTCTATACCCCGGAGGCCCGCCGATCCCCCTGGAATCTCACAGTCGCCATACCGCTTCTTGACGGCGTGGGGACGGGACGTCTCAGCACCCAGTACCCGCTGCGCTGAGAGACCCATAGCGCTGAAATCTGGTTGAGGAGACGGCGTGAGGAACGCTGAGTGAATTTTGCGGACCCTGGACCCCTATTGCTGGCACTGACGATAGTGTGGAGAGCACTGGGCGCGGCTGCCCTGCCTATGCGCCCGACACCCCTTGACGCTGCTGCCTAGGAAGAGGGGCCATCGAGGCAGTGGTGCACTCTCCGGGAGGAGACACCGGCCCTGAAGCTAGCTACTGAACTCCCCGGACACCGCATATTACCGCAAGGGGATCTTTTCTCCAGCATCACTGATCCCCTGTCGCCACCGGTTCCCCACGCATCCAGACGGCGTCTCACGTTGCGGACCACAGGTGGGACCCCAGAAAAGCACATTAGCCATTACCCCCCTGATCGCGACTCTTCATAGCCTCTTCTTCTGCAACCATGGGGAAGCCAGACGGATGGCAGCCAAAACTGAACTTTGATACCCGCAAATCATCTCGCTCCCAGTCGGAACCTGACGAAGAACAACAGGACGCGTCGACCCCTTCGACCGCAGATCTCAAGGAGCTACTGCTGGTGATGCAATCGAGCTTAACCTCCATTGAATCCAAAATGGATTCCATGAATACCAGGCTGGAGGGACTCACGCACAGGGTGGAGAAACACGATGACCGGCTAGTGGAGGCGGAGCGACGGATTTCGGACTTAGAGGACACAACCAGCGCCACCACAAGTCGCACCCTTGAGATGGACCGAATCCTAAAAGTAATAGCCGCCAAAAACGAGGATTTGGAATCTCGCTTGAGGAGAAACAACCTCAGAATCCTTGGGATATCGGAATCGACAGCCACCGGAAAGATGGAGGAATATGTGGAGAGACTCCTCATTGCACTCTTTGGCAGGGATGCCTTCTCACAGGTTCTAGTTGTTGAACGAGCGCACCGCTCATTGGCGAATGGTCCGGCCCCTGGCACTCCTCTCCGGCCCATAATCGCCAAACTACTTAACTATCGCGACAGAGATGCCGCCCTTCGCCTCTCTAGGGAACAAGGACAACTAACATATGAAGGGATGGCGATTTCGATATATCCTGACTTCACCATGGCCGTCCAAGACCAACGACGCAAATTCCTGCAGGTGAAGAAAAAACTTCAACAACTTAACATGCCCTATGCCATGTTATTCCCTGCCCGCCTCAAGGTAACGCATCAGGGCAAACATTTATTCACGAACCCGCAACACGCCCAGGACTTCCTCAAAACTCTGCCCAGGATGCCTGCGGGCCAATCGTCCCCTGCGCTTTGCCCTGCAGCTAGTGGAAACACATCGGACGTCGAGTAGGACGCCCGTAGAACGATCCCCACCCGTCTTATGCAAGACATTCCGATCCTGCACGCGGGCGCACTCCCCGCCCCCCCCCATCCCCCCCCCGGTTGTGAGATGGACGTTGAACTGGCCCACTACACTCCACTTATACCCTGCGGAGCACCAGACCACACTGCTACCGGCGCATGCCCCTCGCGGAGAAACCTGGGGAAACGCCACGGACCATGTGCGCTACGGAGAGACCAGCACGACTCCGGGGCTGGTGCCGCAACTGCCGTCTACAGGACACTCCCGTTAACTTTCGAATGTGCTTGCCGGCAGAGGGGAGCCAATGCTCGACCCATAAAGTTCTTCTTTAACATGCATATCCTGATACTGAACTCTTTGACGGATGCATCGCATTGGGAATGCAGCGCCTTTGTTGGATGCTTTCACGTAAACACAGAACTACCTTTCAACTAGCGCCGAGATGAAACTGCACAATACTGCCCGAGCACCCTCGCTCTGACGAGGAGAACTTGACCGCCCTCTAGAGACCAACCGACAGGTGAACCCTAAGTACTTCATATCGTAAATGGGTAAAATGTTGAGCCCTCCGCCCCCTGTTGGGGAGATGGCTATGGTTTTCTTTTGGGAGGAGGGGGGGGATGGACCACGGTGAGTTTGGGTCGCTGTTGTGGGTGTGGGGAGGTTATGGGGTAAGATTTTATGCAGAATTTCACTGTTCCACCTCGCACAGATCTGCTCACGCTGTAAATTCAAACTACAACCTAGACATATTTCATCCACGTGGTATATACAAAACAAATGGAGTCACGACTCATATCCTCTCAATATAACTTTTTAACCTGGAATATCAGAGGGCTGGGGGATCCCCGCAAACGCAGACAAATCCTCTCTTATTTAGAACGTCACAACATTCACTGTGCCATGCTTCAAGAAACACACCTCGCCCCCATCCCATCCCCTACATTTGCAGCTCGGTGGGCAACCACTAAATGCTTTTCGTCCTACTCGTCCTATGCACGAGGTACCCTCATACTGATGAAACGCTCGCTTCCCTACACCCCCATTGGCTCATATGGGGATCCGCAGGGCTATTATAGCATCCTCTGGGGTAGACTCTCCGCACAATCCATTACACTTGTCTCCTGCTATGGACCTAACACTGACGACCCGGAATTCTTCCGCATACTCTGGGGCAAGATAATGGATATAGGCTCTACACACCTGATATGGGGAGGGGACTTTAACGTGACCATAAACCCAGCTTTAGACAGGTCACATCCACAAACTCACCACTACTCCAATGCGCAGGCGACCCTCCAAAGCATTGTAGAGGAACATAGCCTCACGGACGCCTGGAGGACCCTTCATCCACAAACCCGAGAAGGGACTTGTTATTCCACTGCTCACTCCTCCTGGTCCCGCATAGATAGCTGGCTTATAGATAAAGGATTAACAACTTGGTTGACACATGCATCTCACCTCCCCCGTACGTACTCGGACCATTCACCCGTTCTTCTGTCTCTTACGCCACCTTATGAAGACCCACCCTACATCTCCTGGCGACTCAACCCACAATCATTATTAGATCCGGTATTTAAAGCTGAACTTGAGCAAGAAATCACAGATTTTTTCCCTCGGAATGACAGCTCGGTTCCGCAATATTCTACAGTATGGGAGGCCTTTAAGGTCACCATACGAGGCATCTGCATAGCTAAAAGTGGTGGAGTCTTAAAGGACATTCGAAATACGCTGCAGAAATTAGAACAAAGCATTAAACAGGCGACGCAAGTGGACTCATATAGGCCCCTGTCCCTTATCAACGTGGACGCCAAGATCTTAGCTAATCGCATCAGCCCCCTCATGCCTGTTCTGGTCCTCCCCGATTAATCGGGTTTCGTGCCAACTAGAGGCACTTCCCACAATCTGCGTACCCTCTTTGCGATTCTCCACGACATAGAACCTGACACTATCGCCGCCGCCATTTTTTTTTAGACGCCACCAAGGCGTTTGATTCCCTGGAATGGGACTTCTTAACCTTTGTATTGCAACGCATGGAATTCCCTCTCCCATTCCTGGCCTGGATAAACCTGCTCTACACCGGCCTGCGAGCCAGGGTAATGATCAATGGCAAACGCTCGGCCTCTTTTAATATAGCCAGGGGAACCAGGCAGGGATGCCCTTTGTCCCCTCTTCTATTCGCCCTGGCTATTGAACCCTTGGCCGCCAAGATATGCCAACACTTCCGCGAACATGCTCTCATCTACCCAGAAAGGCAAATTTTAATCTCATTATATGCAGATGACATTACCCTCTATCTGCGGAAGCCTCTTTGGCGGACAAAATCACACGGTGGACTGCACTGCCACTGTCCATGGCGGGCAGAGCCGCCCTTATATAAATGGTCATATTGGCCAAACTACTATATTTGTTCGTAAATATTCCATATGCCCCTGGCCGCCACTTCTTTTCGACCATCAAAAGCCAACTCATTCGGCTTGTATGGGGAGGAAAGCAAGCTAGATTACGCTGGGACATCCTTATACGTCCCTTCAGTGAGGGCGGACTGGAGATACCAGACCTGGAGTTGTACTTTAGCTGCGCCCAAGCCCACTTCACCTCCTATTGGATACATCCCCCCCCCCCTATATGCCACACCTGGCAATTAAAGATGGATACATGCACCCTATTCCCAGCACTGCGTATCTGAGCACCCCTGCAGTCGCGCGGAGCCACGCTTCCACCACCGTCCAATGCACCACCAGCGCATGGCGTGATCTAGCGAATCTCACACGCACCCCCCTGTTATATTCCCCCCTCCTGCCCCTCGCTGGCAGGCAAGATATCCCGGTAACACAAGAGGGTGGATGCCGCAGACTACTGCGCAAATTGTCAATCCACACCTGGGGACAGCTATATGATAAGAGTAAATTTCACACGAGCGACGAATTCTTTGGCCCTACAACCCCTTCTCCCCTAGAGCGATTCTACTATATTAGATTACGACAGGATGTGAAAGCCCTCACTCCTTGGTTTCCCCAGGAACCCCCTATCATGTCCCCCCTGCACGCCCTCCTGCAACAAACTGCCCCTTCCCATGTTCTCACTATTATATTGTACAGTACAGAAAGATAGAGAATATGACCCCCCCGTTGGCTAAGACCAGATGGGAAATGGAACTAGGCCACCCCCTGACTGATGATCAATGGTCCTTCTGTTGTAGACAAACGGGGGAAATCTCTGCCAACAGCAAATTCCGACTCCTCCATTACAAATTTGTCCATCGTCTCTATTACACACCGGCACGCCTACACCGCTTGCGACTCCAAGACAATGACATGTGTGATCGATGTGGCAGTGAAGGAGCCGATTTCCAACACATAGCTTGGGACTGCCCACCAGTCCGTCGCTTCTGGACGAAGGTATTGGCAGCATTGGGCCTAATGACAGGCATACACATTCCGGCAGATCCTTTGACTGCACTCCTGGGTTACACTGCACCCCTAGCTGCCCAAATCCGTAAATACACATCCCTTGCACTCCTCCTCGCTAAGAGAAAGATCGCTTGTAGATGGGGTAGAGGGAGAGCACCGAAATTTAAAGACTGGCTTCAAGACCTTATATATTGTCAAGAACAACTACACACGTACGCGGAACTTCTGCCCCCCCGGCAGACATACTTATTAGAACACGCAGATGGCACAATTTCACCGGCACCCACCTCCCCCCCCCCCAATACCCCACAGACATGAGGTGCAATGATGAGAAATGATTCCCCACCCAAAGTGACACACACTCTGCATAGCGAATGCTGGGTTATCTGGACACGTTACTCCATCGCTCCATACATAGACTACGCCATACCACACAAGATATATATATATATATATATATATATATATATATATATATAGAGCACATGACGCAAGAGTGGCAAAGTTGTTATTGGTGAGATGTTGCGCTACATCACATGCCTACAGTGAAATCCCTGATCCTTCAATGCTCCTATGTCACCTGACGCGGCCAGCCCGATGTGGTTGTAGGCGACATGCTGTGTTATCCCTCTCCAGTCTGTAGTAAATCTTCGTGCATCGCCTTGCTGTGCCGGCCCTTTCAGGGATGTGGGCATTCTGCTGTGGATGACATCTCATTGTTCTAATAAAGGTTTTCAAAACTTTAAAAAAAAAAAAAAGTGTCCTTGCTGTAGAGGATGTCTTCTCTTGCATTGAGAATATTATAAAACTGGGGCTTCTTGACTCGGAAGCTGGATTTCTCCTGAAAGGTTGACGCATCTGCTCGGTGCTGTATTTCCCGGCTTGATTGAGTCTTTTGACCCCAGGACTTTGATTTGGAATCCCCCAGTCTTGTGTAGGCCAAGATGAAGATATTGCAGCTGGTGAGGTATTTTCTCTGATCACCGGTATTGAGATATATGTATAGATCTAGAGTTATTTCTACATGTGTTTTTGTCTGTGTGCTGAGTGACCAGCCTGTGAAGTATTTTTATTATTGCCATTATCTGATGTATTCTGTGTATATATTTTATATGCTTCCATTCGGTGTATACAAGCTCTTTATATTGGAGCAGTGCTTAGTTTGTGCCGGTGCTTTCGGGTGCTTAGCACTGGCACTTATTTACCAGGGCCGGGTCTAAACTGCCACTGCCAACTCACATCAACATCAGGACTGCACTCACTGCATGTCATATCATACATGTCAAAGTAAATATACTTGGCTCACTCACTGCGGTGTTATTCGAACTCTGCTACAGTCTCCCGAGTCTCCTGGTGAATAAGAGTGTTGCTGTGCTGAGAGAGCAGATAATAAATCCATATCCATGCAAATTTGCCTTCAGTTCCGTGTTGCCGGTGGGCGGGCCACTGATTGGGCTGTATTTGGTTCTGTGGGGGTAGGGGCTGCGGCCGCCTGCGTAACCTTTTTTAAAAATGAAATTTCACGTCCGGGACACACGCACCACATGCGTCACCGCCAGTAAAGCACGACGTTGAGGCGGGCACTATCATTTGAAGCAGCAGCAGGCCCCTTCATAAAGGCAGTGCCACCAGTAAACCAGTAAGTATCAAACCAATGCTGCTTTTTCTTGAGCGTGGTGACGGTCACCGTGGGGCAGTAAAACAGACTTGGTATGAACAGAGTCTGAGGCCCGAGCACTCATGCCACCTGTGCTGGGCGGGGCACCGTGTGCAGAAGCACTAATCAGGTCAGGAGGCTAGAAGGGCAGCAAGCTCTTGGCCTTTAACCCCTTTCTGTCTAATAAGGTTTGATTTACTTTTACTTGACTCAAATGAAATGAAATGCTGTTTTTCTGTGCATTTCATCTCTTTCGGAATCTGGATATTTCTATCCTACGTCATCAAGCCTCGTGGCTCAGGTTGTTTGTGCATGCAGTGGTGATTCTTGTTGTGGGGTACGGACCAGTTGGGCCACTGCATCTGTTTGCTGCATGGCCTCTTTACTTAGTTTGCGGGTGATGTTGGGCTGAATCCTGCATTAGTTTAACTTTAACTTGATGTCCATCGCCATTCTAACATCGCTAGCCTTGCTTGTGCACATTCAGTTTCAGTGATGTTTTCCCGCTGCTGGGGCTCTTTCCACGCTTGTCTGTGTTTGTTGAATGTCCCGAGGCCCCGGAGCCCCCGCTCTGTGCAGAGTTAGCAGAGTGTGGTCACCTTCATATACTTTAAATCTGCGGTGCTGTGGATCTGTTATATGGGGTTATGTAGCCCTTAGATACATTGTCGACATTGCTAAGTTAGCATGAGTTTTGCTAGCCCTATGCTGCTGCTTTTGCGCACGCCTCTGCTAAGAGTTTGTTTTCGCGACACTTTGCCTCTGCCCTGTACATGATAAGATTGTTTTTCACGTTCTCAGCTTTCCCTTTAATTCTGTCTGAACATAATGTGCAAGATCGATCAACAATGTCTCTTGTTATTCTGTTCTGGTCAGTCCCTATTACCTAGCTAAAACATGTTACCAACAGCTGCAGTATGGAAGAATCGAGCTTTGATATATCGTTGTTGCATGTTTTTGAAACACACTCGAAGAAAGCCGGTTCATGAAGCTGAGCTCTGCTGTTCCTATGATGTAAGCCTTTGCGTTTAAGCTTTGAGGTAGGGGTCTGCTAATAATGCCTAGAGATCTTCTGTTATATAAAATAACTTCTTACTACCAAGGGGAGGGTGATTAGGCCCAGTTATTTTGCCTTTTTCACAGTCTTTATAAAATGACGACTCCTTTTGTATTCTATGGTATTGTAACAATGCTAATGATTCTTGCCTTATGCATTTTGCTGCTAGTTGTGGTTCGCATACTGTTTTACGAATCACTATAGTCAAAATAAACATTTTGAACTTATTTAGTGACGGATTATTTTTATTGTGGACAAGTACGCGAGAGCGAAAGATTGTCTTGCTCCCGCGACTCTGAGGTGAGTCGGGAGTGCTCGTGTTCTGGGTTGTCTAAACATTCGTAGCTTCTTGATATTTGTAGGAGACCGAATGAGACACTATTGCTAGTCGGTTGGGATTTTGGGTACTAAGGTGATAGGAGGTACACCCCTATTTACTGAGGTCCTGTTTTCTTGTGCATAGTTCTGTGTATGAGCAGAATCCCCGCAACATGGCGCCCAACGTTTGGTCTGGTTCTTATCTGCGAGACGCTTGAGTAGTGCTCGTGCTGGTCCACAATACCCTCACTTCTGTTTCCGGAGACAGCTGCGACGGAGTAACCTCCTATATTGACATTTTTATAGGTTTATTCAAGCTTGAAGTTTTAAAAAGGTATTTTTTTTCTTATAACCCGAGATTGCGCTGCCACTCTTTAAGTTGTTCTACTGTCTTCCCTGTAATGGCTGTTGATATTCCGGCTCATAGCAGAGCCGCGCTGAGGGCGCGCTTGACTCATTATGCAGTCCCTGATGCTGGGGCCGCGCTTATTTTCGTGGTGGAAGCCGATCCGGCTCACCCGTTTGAAGTTTTTTACTCTTGGGTCACCTTTCCGGCGGTGGATGGGACTGATGATATGTTTCACACATATACTACCACTGCTGTTCATCAGCTGTATCAGCCTTATAGAGCTCTTGAGCTTCCGCTTGGCAACACCGTATTTGGTTTAATGGCGCCCTTCCTCACCCATTAACGGCTGTCCGTTTAGGCCCTTTATCTATAGATGGGGCCACATGGCCCGTTTTGACTGGATTTACCCCACACCCACGTGCTTTTACAACTGCAACTTTGGCAGAGCTCCGCGTCTTACATACATCGTTAGTGCGCGTATATAGAGCGGTAATACAGTACGTAACCGGCACCGTCCAGGTGGGACCACCTGGCGCTGCTGTACAACCTGCGGGTCCTGGTGGCGTGACCATCAGTCCCCTTATGGTTAATGCGGTCATGGGCAAGCGCCCACAGAATAAGGATGAATTTCCTTATTGGCTTGCTGAGAAATTTGGACAGATAGAAGCTGTCTTTCCTAATACCACTCCTGTGGAGAAACACAGGATCTTAACTATTGGTTTACCAAAAGACTTAATTCCCGAATTGGCTGATTGTAACACCTGGGGCAGGGTGTTTGCAGCAGTATATTCTATGTGTTTCGGCACCCCCTCCATGACCGTGCTCCCCTCTGAGATTAAACGCGTTCAAGATGAACACGGAGCAGAAGCGGCTGTTGAGCTGGGGATGAGACTGGTGGGAGTGTTCGACGTGGCTGCTGATATGATCCTTGCGAATGTCAAGGGCGATGCCGTTGGCTTTCAAGTAGCAAACCGCTTAGAAGCGGTCGTGGAGGCTGACAGACCACGAGAGTTACCAAAGATTATTGCGAAGGCTTATAAAACCATAGGCCGCAATAGTCTGGAAAATAAACCTACGACACAAACGCAGTCTCAAAATCAACAGAAAGCCCAGCCTGACAAGGATGGGCGCCCTTTCTTTCCTAAAAAGAATTGGCAAAGAAATAAGAAACAGGGCTCCCAATAGCAGAAGCAGGGTTCGCGTGCCAGTTCACCGACCCCTGATGCTTCTGAACGTACTTATGATTTGCACGATCGCGCTAAAATTAAGTCTCCTGATAGATTTCAGGTTCCTGATCAGCGTTCTCCTCGTTCTTTACAGGAAACATCAGGCTCACAAGCCGGTGGAGGTGATCGCCAGGATCGGGGTAGAAGTCAACCTGCGACACAACTTTGTGAACAGCCTCGACAGTTTGAAGTCAAGGACAAGCAGGGTGATTTCACTCGTACCCGACCTCCTTTTCAAAAGAAAATGGTTGCTGCTTTAACGGCCAGATATGCCACAGACGGTGAGGATGCGACTCCTGGATTGGACATGGGCAGTGATTCTGCTCGACAGCGCGGCGGAAGTTACCATAGTCAGGGAGGCTCTGCGTCCCAGTCTGGATGTGACAGCAACCAACACATTTGTACTATTGAGACTGCAGATACCAGGGTTGCCACCCCCCGGATAGACTATACGAAGTCCTTTTCCAAATTGAAGGGGATAGATTCTCCCAGAAAACAACCTTAATGGGACGCAGTATAACGACTACATATGACATTTTATTGGCGGAGAAGGATTGGCCTCCACCCTTTTAGAGGGGAAGATGTGATACTTCCGAGTTTTTCGCTTTGTGTCCCCGAGGAACAAGCGCAGGCTTTCGCAGAGGAATGGGCCTTGGCCCCAGCGGTGTATCGCAATCAGGTGGGCTGGGACGTTGATTCGCCAGCTCATGAAATACCATTGCGCTCTATGCCACAACCTCAACCTCAATATCCCATCAAACGAGAAGTGAAGGCTTTAGTTTGTGACATTCTAAGACAATTGGAGTATCAGGGGGTCATTGAGTCATGTGTATCACCTATGAATAATCCTCTCTTAACTGTCCCTAAACCTGATGGGTCTTTTCGGATTGTATTGGATTATAGAAATTTGAACAGCCATTGCCGCACCTTTGCGGTGCAAAACACACACAGTTCAGCGCTGGTGAATAATAATGTTGGTAAAAAGTACAAAACGACACTTGACATTTCAAATGGTTTCTACAGTCACAATCTCGACCATGCGAGTGGTGACCTGACAGCATTTAGTGCCGTCGGAAATCAGAAAAAATTTACTCGATTGCCTATGGGGTATAAGAATAGCCCCTGGGCATTTGCGGCGCGCATCGTGTCTTTGTTGCATGACATTGACCCTGAGGCCTTGTCGTACGTTGATGACATATTTGACTGACGACGACCTCGCCCCGCATCTTGACCGAGTCGACCACATAATCTTATCTTTTGCCGATTTTGGTTATAAAGTCAATTTTGCAAAGTCACACATTGCCCATCTGGCATAGCTCTTTTTGGGCTATGAGCTCAATAACGAGGGAAAGGGTCTAGCACCTCACTTCCTAGAGAAATGTGCACATTTGCAACCACCTTCTTCTTTGAAAAAGTTACAATCCCTGCTGAGTTTTTTGAATTTCGGGAGGACTTACATTCCTGATTATGCCCAGCGTATCAAACCGCTTTTTGCGTTGATACAACCCAAGTTTTCATCTGCCTGCTGGCTTCCGGAACATTCTTCCATTCTGCGGACAATGCAGGCGGATTTGCTTGCGACTAACTTCTTAATGACTCGTGATAACACCACCAACCTGGTCATACGTATCGTTTCAGGGGCAGTGGGTTTCACGTACTTAACATTCAATGAAGGTGACAATTCCCATTGCATACAAATCACACTTGTACACTGCGGCTGAAATGTGTTTTTCCTCTGTTGAAAAAATCTTGACGGCAGTGCAGATGGCGATTCTAAAGGAACGCTCACTGGCGCAGGGCAAACGCATTCTTATGGTCACCCCCTTCCCTGCTTTGGAAGCGGCGACTAAAGCAAGTGTACCTAACGCCAAGGCATTACACCCACGTTGGATTCAGTGGGCTACTTCTTTGACATCTTCGGATGTAACATTTGTCTTTGATCCATCACTTCAGACTCAGGAGTATTTGCAGTATGAATTTGTTCATCCTCCTCCTTTGTCGCTTATTCCTTTGAGTGAATACAAATGCATCATTTATACCGATGGCTCGGCGCAACCGACCACGGGTTCCAAACATGCTTATTCAGCGGCTTGCGCTTTTGTGGCTGGCTCCATTAAAAATGGAGAGTTTAAGTCTTCCATTGTGCACACTCGGGCACTAGGTGACTGTACGGCGCAATTGGCGGAGCTGCGTGCTCTTGTACTTGCTCTCAAGTTTGCTGATCCTCTTGTGAATACTCTTATTGTTTGCGATTCTTACTAATGTGTCCAGTCGTTCAATGGCAACTTATTCTTTTGGTCTCACGATTACCACGTTTATAAAGGCAGCGCAATTAAGCATAAAACGCTTTGGGTTTGAGTGGCAGATCTTAAGCAACATCTTCCTCTCACACGTTATTCACACTCTTGGCCACCAGCGTATCGGAACACACGCTCTTGGTAATTCTTTGGCTGATGAAGCAGCCAAGTCTGCAGTAGCCACGTGTTCCGTAGCAGCAGTTACAAGATCTAAGACTAAGGTTGATAATGAGATTTTGGCAGCAGTCGCTGCAACTAGGGAGGGAGGTAATTATCCTGCGGGTTTCCCTTCTAAATACTCTTATCATGTAACTCCCGAACAGGTTCCTTATGCTCCCATTCCTTCGGTTGGGGATCGGCTGATTCCAAACTCCAACGGCAGACGAGCTTTGATCCAGGACGCACACGAAGGCATTGCTTCGGCACATGCTGGTGTGTCGGCAACAGTCTCTATTCTTCAGCAACGTTACTGGTGGCGTGGTTTATATAAACAGTCTTGTAACTGTTCTCTGCTGTGATGTTTGTCAACAAATCAAGCCTTCTACAGTCCCACGTCCGCCACAAACACAGCTATGTATTTCTAATAGACCTTTTGGCTGTGTATATCTTGATCACTGCGGTCCTCTTTCTTCTGATACTGCATACAAGTATATCTTGGTTGTGGTTGATTCGTGCACTCGATTCCTGTGGGTCTGGCCACAACGTAGTGCTGACGCTCGAAATGTCATCAGGGATTTGCGTCTCTTTATCGGGATGTTTGCCTGTGGTACCTTCCATTCTGACCAAGGTCCAGCGTTTGCCTCTAAGGCTTACAAGGATGCGATGAAGTCATTGGGGGTACAGGTGCAGTTTTCGTCTCCATACAGGCCTGAGGGCAATTCAGTTGTGGAGCGAATGAACCGTGTCTTAAAGCAATCCTTGACAGCTAGAGTCTTAGGGACTGGCTGTCCCCCTTGTATGGGGTCCAACGTGCACTAAATAATCTCCCTAGAAGATCTCTGGGTGGGCGGACCCCTTACGAAATGCTCTTTGGCTTTCACATGTTTGTTCCTGACCTTGATGGTCTGGACATTGTGGCGGCTGCCTCTCAGTTTGACGTAGATAATCATTCTGCTAGGTTACAGGATCTACAAGAGACACGTGATACCCTGGCAACTGAGCATTTACCATCTTCGCCTGCTGATGCACTACTGAATCCTGTTACCGGTTGGCTTCCTAAAATCGGGGATCTGGTGAGAGAGAAGATTGAGAACAAAAAAGAATTTGGCCCCTCTTACCGGGCTCCAGTTTCAGTACTTGGACTGAAGGGTACTCGTACAGTTCCACCGTTGCCAGGTCGCAAAGAAAACAGGTACATCTCAGTGGACAATGTCAAGTTACACCGTGCGGCCGATTCTAAATAGTGTGACACCTGCAGTTTCGTGCAACGCAATATCCTTCGCACCTTTAACTTTGTCGTCACCTGCTGCCACAAGAAGGTCTGCTCATATGATTGACACTGTAATTGATCTTCAACCTTTGCGACAATCATCTTCTGCAATGGATATTGTGTGCCCTATTCCAGCTATTGACTCCATGAGTGAGATGCCATCTAGCCCACGAGTACGAATGGACGATTCGACACTTTCACCTCTGCTTGCAACCCAAGAAAATGCCTGCGTTGGGGAACTGGCAAACCGTTCTTCTGACTCGTCCTCCACATCATCCAGTTTGTCTGATGCACCTAAGTCTAAGTTGCGTATGTTGTACTCCTGGTTCAAAAAGACATACTTCATTCCCCCATGGACCTACATTTGGTTGGTGCTTATCTTGATATTCCCTCTTCATGTCAATTGGTTTTGTGACAGTATTCTTTTTACTTATAAATGGCCATTATCTCCCTGAACGCTCTGCAGTAAAAATGGTCAATGGAACTTTGGCTCCTCATGAAACGTGACCAGTCTTTTGTAAATATTTCAGCTTTCCAAGTTCCTGATGGCATAGTTTGGGACAAAGTAGCTTACGAAATCCATGGCCCGACTGAGGTCCTTAGAGTTCCGTACGTATTTCGCGTCTCATTAGGAGATGTGGTGACACGGGACATACATTCGGATGATTGGGATGTGCAGGCAGTTCATGCATTGTTTTCAGATTTAAGATATTAAGCTGCCTTTGATGCTGAAGATTTGTATTTAAATTCTGCCAATTATGGTGATCTCTTTTGTTATCAACATTATGGTCATCATTTTTTAGACAAAACGAACACGATGAGACCTGTTTTTAATTTTACCCAATGAGAACATTGTCCAACTCCCTTAGAGGGGAGTTCTAAAACTCTTAGGAATAAGTTCACCAATTTTTCGGATTATGATTTGACGAATCCTGAATCCTATTTTTTTTCGGCTTCAAAAATCCCCTACATCCAAGTACCTGTTATCCCACACTAAATTTATTTACGCCAACTTGTTTAGAACACAGTTGGCCACACACGGTTATGACCATTGGAAACAGGCTATAGACTTAAGGTCAATCTGGGGCACGAAGCCATGGCAGGTACAAGGCCCCGAGGCATTACATCGTGCCTGCCTGATCCAAACTCAATTGTTATTTTTAAATGATACCATTTACCAAACATCCTGTTATGGCCTTGCAACTGTCAAAAATTTGAATACCCCTTCCATTCCTTCCTTAGCTGAATATGATCATTGGCGGTTACATAATAATTACACCATTGAGGCTTTGCAGGCTCTCCTTCAAAATGCCTCCTTTAATGTTTCTGCGGTTGACTCATCAGGATGGTTGGTGTGGCAAACTAATGCAAATGCATGCCAGTTGCGTTTCTATAATATTACACCCGGTATTATTCAGACTAAGCCTGACCCTCGTTATCCACCTAATCATTCTGTGACTACATACTCGGTAGGTAAATTGTGCTAGTAGTGGTTACAACACTCTACCCTGACATCTGTGAAACAGCACCTTTCCCTCCTATCGAATGATATAAATTTGGCTGATTTTCTCCTGGGCCCACGTAATCCAAGGGCCAAGCGATTTGTTTATGCCGCTTATAATGAAATTTGGAAACTTTCACAGATGGAAGCAGCCTTCTGTCTGCGTCAAATTGATCAGGCACATTTAGAAAAAGTTCTTGCTGTAGTGGACAATAGCATTAACACACTTTCTTCACGCATTTACACCTTAACAATATTGTTTCTTCTGTAATAGATATTGTGCAAAGTGATGTTTCTGTGTTATATCATGGTCAGAATCAGTTAAGGTCGGTCATGCAATTTGCTTGGACGTTGCAGACTCTGAAAATGGGTAAAGTGCCTTGGGATTATTTGAATGCCACTACTTTATTTTTGCCTTTTAACCTGACTGATAAACAGAGGTTTATGTCCATGAAAGATGCTGTATACACACTATTACATATTGAACAATTGGAACCTTTACCCTTTTCCGTAGCTGAAACGGACTCTGCTGTGTGGTTAATTCATGGAGTTATCGCTTTGCCCTTTTCACTTTTTCAATTTAAATCATGCATGCAACACTTTCCTGTTGGCCACTTTGAACCGCTTGGTAGTGCTTTTCTGCATGAATTATGGGCCCTGCCCTTTGCTTATCGCTGTCTGAGGGAGGATAAAGAGGTTTTCCTTACAGGGGAGGAGTGTGATTCGACAGTGGGTCACTCTCTTGTGTGCAAACACGTTAAATTGCACGGCGAGTGCAACGTATCAGAGCCGAATCTAGCTTGCTTTTTGAGACATTGCTAAGTTAGCATGAGTTTTGCTTGCCCTATGCTGCTGCTTTTGCGCACGCCTCTGCCAAGAGTTTGTTTTCGCGACACTTTGCCTCCGCCCTGTACATAACAGATTGTTTTTCACGTTCTCAGCTTTCCCTTCAATTCTGTCTGAACATAATGTACAAGGTCGATCAACAATGTGTCTTGTTATTCTGTTCTGGTCAGTCCCCATTACCTAGACAAAACATGTTACCAACAGCTGCAGTATGGAAGAATCGAGCTTTGATATAGCGTTGTTGCATGTTTTTGAAACACACTCGAAGAAAGCCGTTCCATGGAGCGGAGCTCTGCTGTTCCTATGATGTAAACCTTTGCGTTTAAGCTTTGAGGTAGGGGGCTGCTAATAATGCCTAGAGATCTTCTGTTATATAAAATACCTTCTTACTACCAAGGGGAGGGTGATTAGGCCCAGTTATTTTGCCTTTTTCACAGTCTTTATAAAATGACGACTCCTTTTGTATTCTATGGTATTGTAACAATGCTAATGATTCTTGCCTTATGCATTTTGCTGCTAGTTGTGGTTCGCATACTGTTTTACGAATCACTATAGTCAAAATAAACATTTTGAACTTATTTAGTGACTGATTATTTTTATTGTGGACAAGTATGTGAGAGCGAAAGATTGTCTTGTTCCCGCGACTCTGAGGTGAGTCGGGAGTGCTCGTGTTCTGGGTTGTCTAAACATTCGTAGCTTCTTGATATTTGTAGGAGACCGAATGAGACACTATTGCTTGTCGGTTGGGATTTTGGGTACTAAGGTGATAGGAGGTACACCCCTATTTACGGAGGTCCTGTTTTCTTGTGCATAGTTCTGTGTATGAGCAGAATCCCCGCAACAGATCCTGGAGGCGAGCAAGAGTTGTTGATGTGCACTTTGTGTAGCAAGGGATGAATGAAGTCAGTAACTGACTTCCAAGTTCCAACCCCAGTGAGTTAATGCCCCATAAGCATAACAAGTGACTTGAGAGAAAAATGCATCTATTACACATATTGTTCATATACAGTGCCCCCCTCAGACAATCAATACCTAATTTATAAAAGTATATTAGATAATATGGATTTCATTTTTATCTCTGTATGCCTTACATTTGTCACACGCTAGTGGCCCTCGTGGGATAGAATGAAAGGGGTGGGATTGTGTGTGTATATATATATATATATATATATATATATATATATATATATATATACACATATACATACATACATACATACATACATACATACATGGCTCGACAAATCTAAAAAATCTTACTTGACCTGCAGGTCGAGTGAGTAGAATTTTCTACTCGACCTAACATCAATGCACTCGACCCACAAACTGGTTGCATACGAATTAACCAGAGATGGGTCCACCTTGCTCACCCACACATCCCCCTCCCTCTCTTCCTCTGCAGGTTACACGAGCGGCCATCAGCACCTTGATCAGCTGTTGTACAATTCAGTAAAAGAACGCCATTTACCGTGATTTACAGAGAAGTTAATTGTGGTACTCACAAGGGACTGAGGAACTGGGAAGTACTTCATGGTGTAGAGGACTGCCGGAAATGTGCCAGCTGCGGCACCCGTTCTAGAATGCCAACCCATGACACAGGTTCATGATGGTAAGAGTTACTCAGCCTACTAAAGAGGCCAAGGCAGACGTGCGGAGTCAAGCTTGGTGCTCCAACTATTCAGGCTCTACAGCCTGTGTGACGCACGTGTTAGTTGGGCCTATCAGTAAGAAATGCAACACACACACTGTTGAGTCAATAAATGGATTGATGCGTATTTCTTTTTCCTGGGCAGCTGCGTTTCTTTACTGGCAGCAGGAAATTCAAGTTGCTTGACATTTTTGGTACCAAATAATTAATAGCAAGATGGGCGGAGCCATCTGCGAGGAGAGAGAGATGGACATAAGGTGCATGCTTCACTGGTGTCTGTAGAGCTGCACTGGCGCTCAGAATGGCGCACGTAAATGCTTCACTCTCTCAGCCTCACATGCATAACAAATGAGCAGTAGCTGCGCCGAGGAGAAAATTATAAAGTGCCGGTACTCAGTACCCATTGTGAGTACCCGTTAAAGCACTGCCAGTAGAATGTATATAAGGTTAGTGCACAGAGCTGACTTGGTAAGCAGTAGTTTATCAATAAGGTTGCTTCGCTAGTGAAACAGAGATCTATAAATAGAATGTAGGTTACGGATACAAAACAAATAAAGCTCAGGGGATTAATGCACTAGCTGCGTAGACATGTTTATGATGCGCAGGTCGCGGTTAACATCTCAGTGAGAGTAAAAAACTGTTCCATTTCAAAGATGTTTGTGTGGGAGAATGACGCATAGTACACTCAAGGCAAGAGGTGGGAAGATTCCGCCATGTAATGCTAGAGGGGCGGATGCGAAATGACACTGAAACAAAGAGCTTTTCAAGCTTTGCTTCCTACAACCAAAAAACATTGGAAGGTCATTTAAAAAGAAGACGTGCATGACATTATTCAGCGTGTTTTCGAACATAGAGGCTCCGAGAAAATCCACTGTAAATGCAATGCAAGTCGCGCCTGGTGTAGGTGCAGTAGACCCCACCTTCCCGCCCTACCCCACAGTGCTTACCTGCACCGCCCACGACTGCCCACCCCAGCACTACAATCAGAGCAAGAGCCCCTGAACCCACGGCTGGGGGAACTGTCCCCATCCAAGCGCACCTACCGTCTAGGGCCCCTCCGCTGAGAGATTGAGCTGTCCTTGACAGGCGGTGGCTTACATCAGAGCCCGGGCAGAGCTCCACTCACAGGGCCTCCCTGGATGGCTCAACACCCGGGGTGCAGGAGGAGAACTTCGCCACTGCTCGGGCACCAGTGATGTTCCTAGCTTACTGCCAGTGGAGTGGCCACTTACGAAGTGGGCAAAACTGGAATATGGCACTCCTACTGTGCTCAGCCAGTTCATTGCCCTCCACAGATCTTTTCCTGTGGTTGAAAACGCCCGTGCAGGGGCTTGAAAAGGCAGCTTACACAATTCTCTGGCAGTATATCCTGCCGCGGCTAACTGTAATCAGCCAATGAGAAGCGTGTAAACATGCCTAGCATACACTTATCCGGAGAGCACAAATTATCTTCTATCATCTGATTGGCTGATTGCAACTAGGCCTCAGCAGGCCGAGCCCGCGTTGCAATCAGCCAATCAACACCTGTGCTTTTCCCGCATTTTCACGTAATCATTTCAGCATGCTGCCCCCTAGAGCCTTCTCCTGGCACTGCAGTAGCTGCATGGAAACTCAGGTTGGGGCAGCAGCAGATCTCACTCGCCAGGCCGGTCAAGTAGGCCTGAAGACTGGCTCGCCCTTGAAGAAATTGACTCGCATTTGCGAGGGGGAGAGTACATTTTTTTCGAGCCCTGTGTGTGTATATATATATATATATATATATATATATATATATATATATATATATATATACACACACATATATACACACACATATATATACATATATATTCACACACACATACAGAATAGATAATCTCAAGGTGATTTTATGTTAAGTAGTTGATGTATCATGAATTTAACTGCAAGATGCAGTGTCACTTTGTATTAAACGTGTTTATGTCTGCAGCAGCCTTCCAAACGTATGGTGCTGCAGGAGGTCTGGTTAAAATCTGACTACTAAGAGATAAGATTTTACATTGCACATATTTTTTACATATATATATATATATAGAGAGATATAATGTAAACTATGCATATTACATTTAGTCACATTATCTGGTTCCTCAGTCTACAACCCCACTTTGGAGGGGTCTGCTCTCTCCCCAGTTGACTGTTATTGGGAGGACCCACCACAGCTGACAGCAATTGTCACCTCAAAAGTTAGACGTCAGACACACTTGGACTACAAGACAGTAGCATGCACACAGAAACTAACAACACTTACAGAGTTTGTTTGAAAGTCACACAAAATACACCCTGAATAAACAGCGCATGAGAAAATACCCACAACCATTTAACAAAAACAAACTATATACATACTAAGCACAGGAACACAACAACATGCAAGTAAGTGGAAGGTTACAAATCTTGGGTCGTGCCTGCCATTGGGAAAGCACCAACCTTCAGACAACAGTCTCATTGTTATGGGCAAGCAACAAAAAAACTGGCATGCACATTCTAACAAAACCCTAAGGCGTTGGTGATGAATGCTCTATCCAAAACCAATGTTGTGTAATATGATATAAAACCCTAAAACTGATTTCTGCATTAGGGTATCATTCACAATCATTAAATCAGTCAAGGTGTCTAACGTGAGCCTGCAAAACGTGATGTTTATTATTTGTTCTCTTAATAGCTTGTATCTGGAGAACAGAAAAAAGTTGGCAGTGTATCATAGAATATACCACCATTGTGTCACAACTCTTGTCTTTTTTTGTCAGTCTAATATGATGAATTGAAAACAATCTAAGATGTACAGGATTATTCTAGCTGGTTGGATGCTTGGATAGTTCCACTCAAACTAATCACAGGTCACCTAAAACTGCAGGAAAGAACACTTGTTTAAATAAACTTTTTGTGCACTAAAGCACCCTGATCAAAGATTTCAGGTCAATGGTATGCTATGCCGTAAGAATGTAAAATAGGATCCTCTTTTATATTTCAGGAAAATATGTTTCATGCAGTGCTTAATTTGAAAAAAATGTAAGTGCCAATGCCCATCTCAGGAGGCCACTGCAGCCTGCACCACCCATTGCCCCCGTCAGCTCTGCCAATGATAGTACCAACACAAATACTTACCATCCTACTCCTACCAGCGTGACAATTCAGATTATTGCTGGTGATCCAAAGCAATAAGGATGGCGTGGGCGACAGGTATTAATTTTTAATGTATATGGACATATTAAACACCGTCGCTGTGCTCATCTCAAAATTAGACAGACAGCTCTGCCATGTGGTGGACTGTCATTACTGTGTGTTGAGAATTAAGTGCCATTGCTGAGCATCGGAAACCACTGCCTCAAATTTAGCACTGGTTTCATGTAGTTTGTAGAAAGCATCACCTGATTACAGTCATGCATGATGCAGTTAAGTTTAGAGTATAAAAGAACAAGCCTTTCCAATGCAATAGGTCTCACATTTGCGAGAGTTTTAGCTATTGGCATTGTAAGTGAAAATACCTTTTATTTATGTGTTTTGAAAACCTGCAAGCGGGGCGTAAAAACACACTTTGCACTTATGAACGTTGCTTATGAGAAGCAAGGCCGGTAGTAACTTCCCCTCTTTTACTGCCAGCCTTGCTTCTCGTAAGCAAGGAATTTAAGTAAGCCAATTGTAATGGACTTAAAGGCAGAGGTATCTGAGTCAACCTTAGAACCTAATGATGACTTCAAAATTCCACTGAACACAATGCAACAAATTATGAAATTATTCCTACATTTTTTTCTTGAAATTTTGAGTCCGCAGCTTATAAATGCAACAACCACAAAAAAAATTACATTAATAATGACAGTACAGAAGTTTTACTGGAGCTAGTGTAAAACCCTCTTCTGGCTCAAGATTAGTTAGCGGAACCAGAAAACGACTGATGTCCACCAAATGCCAGTGCTGGGGCTATCTATTTTTTAATTGAAGCACCATTTTACTAGGACTTTATCACAAGTTTTATGAGTAGAAAATTATGCTAGAGTGACCCCTAATTAGAAAACCATTGTCTTCACATTAGTTTGGTGTGTCATTTGGTCAACCAGTGTTGTCAAGTTATATTCCATGGTTTTTTTGCTTGCTTTTGCCCAGCTGTTTTGACCTGTCACACCATGAAATTCCACCCGAGTTTCTTCAACTCTTCCTCAGTCCTTGAGTATAGCCAGATACAGTTCCTGAACAAGGCCTTTCGCAGTATACAACTTTTGCAGAGCAGCATTTCTTCGCGATCCTAGAATAATCTACCATTCTCCATGAAACAGAGATTTACCTGGATATAACTCAGGAGAACAACCTTCCCTGCAGTTGGAGGACTAAGAATCCATTTTTTGTTGAGCAGTGTTAAAGAAATACTCTTCTCCTGTTGCAGGTAGAGCAAAGCATAGTCCACGAGAAACATCAAAGTTACAAAAACAAAACCCTCTTTCTACTTTGACATTTTCATGATAACTAATCTTCCGACTCTGAGGCTGGGCGTATTCTGGGTGTGACTGCTAAATCACTCCCCCGTGGGTTTGAGTTGTTGCATTCAGAGTTTCTTGTAGACCCCCAAAATATTGATCAGGTGACTTCTGTCAAACATGTGGATTTGCTTTGACAAATTCATTCAACTGAGGTCTTTACATAAATGTCAAAACTAGCGTTCAGCCCACTTGCATCCCTTCTAGTTTCTAGATCACAAAAGTTGGGAATGTGAAAAATTAATTCTCTTCAAAATTAACAGATGGGTGCTGGATGACAGTTCCTGGGTTAGGGGATTGTCTCTCAGCTCCCCAAACACTACAGTATTAATAGTCAATCTGGCAATGGCAAAGCATGCAGACAGTTATTTAGAGAGCACGTCAACTGTTGCATGTACCCTGCCTCACGGCCCTATTTATCCCATTTACTCGGACATCTAAATCAGATAACTTATTCAAGGGCAGTCTTTTTTTTCTTGGTATCTTTTTTCCATCTATTCGCACTGCAAGTGCAATGCCCTTCCGTTCACCCTCATGCAGTTTCCTCTATCTTAGCTCACGAAAGTCTACAACCAACTCACTATGAATGCATTTACGTGGTCTGCCAACTTGCATTTGCCATACCTTTTAATTTTCGTTACTGGCATTTAGTCATGGTTTGCAGAACTTTACAATCTGGTTGGAATTGCATGTTTTGTAGCACCCTGTGTGCTTTTGCAGTATATGTCTATATAGTCATGACAGCATAAGGCCTCAGAAAAGCCTTGACTATCTGTCGAAAGCTGAACGTTAAAAAAACACATTAGGTGTCTAAGGACGAGATGGGTGAATAATTTAAGTGCACACTGGTTAATTTGTGCAGGTGGTTGAGGGTGCTAAGCACCTTCACACATTTTTTGGGGCCAGGACTTATTTTTTCTCATCAGCTTTTGACCAAGAGCAAGACAGAGCAAGGCAGAAAAAGAGAAAGAAAGAGGAAAAGGGAGATAGGAAAACAGTGACCAAGGGAGAAACCTGGGGAGAAAAATAACTTGTAAATGTGGGAGAAAGAGACAAGAAGTGTAGGGCGGTGGAAAAAAGTGGCATGAGGTGGAATGAAGACCAACACCCTTGATATTCAGCAACACCAGCATTCAACAGCACCAGCAGTGTTCTAAAAAAATCTTTTGGACCCTCCAGTTATTCTGCCATGTGTGCCACGCGCACCCGGTCAGCTGCGCGTGAATGCTCACCATATAAAGACTCAGAGTGCACAGTGGGTCGAGAGGCACTGAGAACATTAAGGCCCATACGAATAAAATCCTATTTCATTAATTTGCCGAAAAGCGATGTAGACATTTGGTAGATCAAAAGCGCCTAAAGTCAAAGTATCCTAAAATCATGCAAACTGACGTAGCAGCAATGGAGTCCGTTCATGAACTTTTCATGCCTTGTTACATCCAATCATGTGAACTGCATGTACATATTCATGTAAATCGTAATTCGGACAATAAAACCTTGTTAGACATGATGATGTCTGAAAACCTATTTGCTCTGCAGCCGCATTACACTTCGCTCTCTGAAACTGGGCAAACCGGCTCAGAGACAGTCTGTATTTGTGTACGGTGATATTTTGTTCCTGGCTACTAAGTACTTGTGTGACGCAGCTATTTATTTAAATGTTCTCAATTAACTTGGATGAGCTCCACGCAAAAACATGCCATCCAGAGAACAGCTCCTGGCAGGGAGGGTGAAAGGAGCCCGTGACACACCGACTGCAACACGGAGCCGAACCCCAAAGGTTCATCATTTCTGCAAGCACTACGTGGTGGTAGAGCAGAATTATCCTCGTGCCATTTTTAAAAATCGAGCGCGGCGCTGCTTCAAGGACACCGCGCTCAGTTTGTTTTCTTTTTTTTAACTTTAACACTGAGCGCGGTGTCCTTGAAGCGGGCGCTGCGCTCAGTTTTAAAGTAAAAAAATACAAACAGAGCGCGGTGTCCCTGAAGTGGACGCCGCGCTCAACATACATGTAAAATATAAATAAATAAAGTGACCGCGGTGTCCCTAACGGGCGCCGCGCTCATTAAAGTAATTTAAAAAAAATACAATTTAGAGCGCATAGCGCTGCAGCCGCCATTGTCCCCATCAGTGTCCATTTTCTAAATAGTGCGTGCTTACCGACTAATGAAGGAGACTGTAATGCCGCAAGTAAACGATCCAGTCCAGATGGGCGGTCCCAAAAGGAGACAGGGCGGTAACAAGGCGGGACTAAGAAGCCTCATTATCAATCGGAAGCCAGCATTTACCATGGACGATGAAGCCAGCCAATGAAAAAGATGGGCGGGGCTTCCACTCCACTTCTAAAACATACCCTACTACAATATGCCTCGCAGAGCGAGCAGCGCATGCGCGCTGCAACGCTAGGCGAGACCTAAAAATGGGTCTTTGTGCCTCAGGGGCAGTAATCATCATGTATGTTATAGCTGCGCATTCGAAGCTCACGTAAACAGTTAAGCAGCTATTAGCACTTGCCCCTTCTTTGCTTGTGACCTTCAGTACTGAAGCTTGCATAGGAGATCAGTGAGCACTGCTGTGATTGTAGAGAAAAAGGTGAGGGCACACACTAGCATTCACACTGTAGCAAGTGTGGAACATCTTTGATGTGGCAAATTTTGGGCCACACTCAACTCACTCAACATGAGAGGATAACAAATAAGCATGACTATCTAATCCAGGAAGCATTTGGGCCATGCCCTCCTATGAAGCCCATGTAAGGACGCAGAAGAGCAATAGAAGGGCAACTGAAAACAAGCCCTTGTCTCTCTCTCCCTCTCTCTTGCTCTCTTTCTTTGAAAACACACATTGTCAGCAGTGCCTCAGGTTTATATGATACATGTCAATTCAACAAAGACAAATTTATGGTTAGATGTCCCTGCTTGCAATGCAAGTCATGGGGTTGCATTCCACAGCATAGATAAGAAGATTTGTGGCAACTCTAACAGCTCTCATTAGAAAGTGTCCACAAGCACATTTAAGTACTACAGTGTCAGCCACATGCATCACTGGACAAGTTATTGCCCAATTTAAGCAACTACTTAGGCTGGCAGGAATGCAGAGCACCAGTGCAGCAAGCAGTTATTTCTTTAACAGCAACTGACTGCTGCTAACTTGCTTCCCTCTTGTCAGAGGAATATAAGGAATCTATTAAAATCGGATAATATTTTGACATGGAAATGATGGAGTGCCAGCATTACTATTGTGAAAAAAGCCTATTTTTAGCCAACCCACACACTCACAAAGATGGTGTCTTGATTTTGTTGCTGTGAAAGGGAACTGGTGGACCCATGTGTGGGGATGGAGTAGATGTCTGGGCGCTGTCTCATCTTCAACAGCATGGGACATTTACACTGTCAGAGATTGAACTATGGAGTTCCATTTAAATCACTTCTTCCATTTTTACTCAATCAACACTCTTATACAACCTACATCCACCACGATCATGTAGATAGATGGTATTAGAGAGAATTCAGGGAACAAGTGCTGAGCCACTATTAGCACTATCTAGCAAAAGGCGGGAGACACTGCACTCTCTTGTCAGCAAAGTACAGCGTTTTGCTATTGTACTCCATACGTGTGTTGGCATATTCTACATGTTAATGTCTAATTTGTTCTCTCTGCCTTTAGCATAGAGTGTGTCTGTGTGTGTATTTGGAACAGTGAGGGTGGAGGACGGGTAATGCTCAGTATGGAATGGTTTAGGTTTTTGTGTTTTTGTATGTGAAGGGCACATATTTTGATTCTATGCAAGTCTCAGTTGCTCTGGTTCATTTTCATTTCTGTCCTCGGTCTTTGCCACCGAGTTTGTGCAACACCTTTGTATTGTTATGCTTTTGCACTCTGCGTGAGTCCTGTACTATCCACAAATGTAATATATCTGTGTATGTTCATGCATATGTACAGTTGTCCTTGTGTGTGTGTGTCTTTGTTTGCGTGTCTCTGCTTTATTGAGCCAACTCAACAAACATAACAGACCAAGATGTTTTATATAAAGTACTTGTTAAATAAATTGTATCTGGTGGTCCTTACATTGTGATCCTTGCATTGTGGACATGCCTTTTGGCCATAGATGGGTTGTTCTTGTTCTTAGGTGTGATGTTTGGATTTTTCAAAATCCTCTGACTTCAATGATATGTAAAAGTTGTATCTTTGAACTCATTACACAATTACACTCCCTCTTAAAAATGGCATAACCCAGTATTGTCCTTTCCCCAAATTGGCACAGAGCACTGGAATATTTCACTTGTCCCTATTCAATGCATTAGTCATTTTACCTATTTTACCCAAAATTGAGCTTTAAATGCACTTTTGATTAACTCTTTTTCAAAATTTTTACAGGGCAAGGGAACCTCCTATCAAAACCTTACTTGGAGGAAGGCTCCCTTGCTGAAATTCAGATCGGGCATTACACCCGACTTTCAGCAGTACCAGTGGAGGAAGTGGGTGGAGCCAGTGGGTGGAGCCAGTGGGTGGAGCCAGGGGAACGCAGGTGTGGCCTCCAAAAACATTTGAGCACCTGGACTTCATATTTTACAAATTAAGCACTTTATTGGAGTCTTTCATTTAACAGTGCTTATTTCTTGTATTTGATTACTTGCATTTGACAGTGCTTGTCTCTTGCATTGGATGTCCATTATTTCGCTCTCTTGCATTTGATTTATGAGTAATCCCTTATTATAATCTGCTTATGTTTTGCTCCATTATTAGCTTGTACTCTATTTCCTTGTATTTCACTTGTGAATGTTTCATTATCTGACTTGTGTTTATTATCTGCATGTGTTTTACCATAATTATCTGCCTGTGTTTTATCCCATGCATTATTTGATTATTTTGTGAGTGTTTCATTGATTGCTTGCACATATATACAAGTATATTTACATTTGCATGTTGTTTTCATTTGACTTCTGGGCAAGCCTTGCTGTTAAAGTGTTGCACTAATAAAGCCCAAGCTTTATTCTGAAAACTGCCTCTTGATGTGCCTCACTTGGTGAGGGTAGAGACCCTTTCAAGGTGTTTTCTTGCCTTCCATATGCCTCAGCTAGGGACTGCTGAATTTCTTTAATTTTGGAGTGCAAAGCAAGGTAATAAGAGGCCAGGAGCCTACATTACTGCCCTATTGCCCCACTTTGGAAACAGTTTGTCGCATTTTCTGGACACTGATCGCAAGACCCCCCTCGATTCCCTCCCTCTGGTGCACCTACCCTCGAGGACCCTTGTGACAAATGGAACATCTGGCAGATCGAAGAACGATAAAATATATGGTACTCAATCCATTAACTGTTGCGATATGCTCTCCTTGTTTTGATAGCATTCATTATAAATAATGCAACATTGTAGTACACATAGGGGCCACCTAGCGACACCAAAAAGTTCAGTGTGGCTTTATGGGATCGGATATTCTGGACAACAAACATAGGTTTCAAATAACAGAGCCTCAGATTATGGTACAGTTTACAGAACAATAGAAAGTGCAGGGTGCTTTGTTTGCTATGCCCATCACAGGGACACAGAATTGCATCAGAGGGACAGGACCTCATATGAGGAAAAGCAACTAGGTGGTGCACAATACCACATCTCAGCCTTGACAGTACAAAACGGCGTTGCATAATGTTTACATATGTCAGGTAACGGTTATACCCCTCTTCCTTATCCAAGGACTTTTAGAATATTACTAGGGATTTTTTCCCCTTATCCAACTCGCGTTTGTCCAGCTATTCTTGGTAAGTGATGTAAACTGGGTAATATCAGACCAGACAGCCAGATTGAATAATTTACCAAGAAGAGAGTTGAAGTATAATTGCCAAGGTATATTTAAGGCTTTATCCAAGGTTAAACAGTCAAGGATTATTTTAATAGTAAAGCTGGTTTCTTCCTTGGCCCAAAGTGATGCCCATAATAACAAGGGTCTCACCAGAAGGATATCTAAAAAATTGCAAATCAACCTCATTGTGAACTATGGTGTTTGCTGCACACAGTGGCAAACATAAAAGCCATTTTAGAAATGTATTTTCTTCAATTTGCAGGGCATGGCCATTGGCGTAGCCCCACAGTACAGCCCCATAAGTTGCCTTTGTCACGCCCTCAGCTTTGTATATAGCTACCATTTCCTTAGTGGGTCGGCTACCCAGTTTTGAGGCAAACTTAAAAATCCCCTGGGAGACCTTGCCCATTTTGGCTCTGGTATTTAATACGTGCTGTGTCCATGAGCCGTTGCCTGCAAACAGTATCCCCAAATAGCAGAAAGAGTTCACGGAGACAATTGGGGTACTATCAATAAAAAAGGTTCTGCAGGGTTTCCGTGTTTGGCCGCAGACCATGGTGAATGTTTTGGTTTTGTTAATAACCATTTTCTTGGAAGCCATATATTCACCAAATGCATTAATCAGTCTCTGCAGACCCACCGGTGTTTTAGCTAGGAGTGCAGCATTCTCTGCATAAAGCAGCACTGGTATTGGATATCCTGCAGCCTTAGGGGCGTCGGTCTGCAGGGACTTAAGATGGCTATACACCCCATTAATAAAAAGTTAAAAAAGTAATGGTGCAAATACACACCCCTGACGAATACCATGCCCTACTTTAAATTTTGGCGTGCATTCTCCTTGAGGCCCGAAACGTACTGGACTAGATAGCTTCTCATAGAGGCATGAGAGGAACCCCACAATTGATCTGGGTGCGCCTAGGGAGATCAGCAATACCCATAATAGGTTATGGTCGACTAAATCAAAAGCGCTGCTCAGATCTGCAAAACAGATATAAAGTACCCATCTTGGCCCTGGTATATTTTCCGATTAGGAGCTCAAGGTTAATGCATTGTTCAACAGTACCAATCTGCTTCCTAAAACCATACTGAACCGGGGACAGGATCGATTGTTCATGTGCCCATTCCTCCAACCTTACCAACAGTACTCTATTCAGGACCTTCATTGAGGAGTCTAGAAGTGAAATCGGGCGATAGTTTTTGGGATCTGCTTTATCCCCCTTCTTGTAAATAGGTATGATGATCGATGTCTCCCAGGAGGATGGAATGCTATCCGTCGATGCTGCATTAAAGACCCTGGTCAAAATAGGCCACCAAAGGTCAGGAGCAGATTTAAATACATCAACTGGCACCCTGTCTGGACCAGGAGCCCGTCCCCCTGCACTAGTTTTAATGGCCAGCTTTACTTCAAGGGTAATTTCTAAGTTGCTGATCCCCATTCCCCTCCCAAACTCCATGTAGAACTTACTACATCCTCTGTGTTCTCTTTAAAGATATCATAAAAATGTGCCACCCAACTATCACAGGAGACAAAGTAGCTGAACTCAGGAGTGTCATCGTTTTTTAAGAATGGTGCGTTCACGGTGTTCCAGAATAACTTAGTGTTTTTATTCTCTGCCGCAAGGGTAAGATTATCCCATGCTTCATTCTGGAGTGTTTTTATCCTTTTATCCCTGGCCTGTTTGTATTGGATGCGCAGGGTCTGAATAGTCAAATGATCCCGCGGTGAGCTACTCAAGGCACGTATCAGCAACCGAAGTGCTTTAGTGCAGGCGGTGTCAAACCATCCTCTTTTGTTATTCCCTGCTCTGGTGGGATGGCGTGTAAGTAGTAGTTTATGGAGCTAATGATTGGTCTAAAAATTTGAACTATTAAATTGGGTACAATATCCTCCTTAAGATAGTAATCAATTTCCATGATGTTTTTCTCTACTATTATTTGCAGCATAATGGTGGGGTTGACGCCTTCCCATTTGATTCTTACACCATTTGGCCTACTTAGTGATGTTATTTACTACAGGGAATGTATGGTGCCTCTTACCCCAAAAATAAAATGGCAATGAAATCAGATTGTGGTTGCTTAGGGCTGCCGTTACTATGGTGGGTGTGCCACACAAAACATTTGCTGATGTCGATATCAGCAAGTGGTCAATGAGAGATCGAATTCCTACCGGTAAATGTTAGGACTAGCTCACCATTGGTATCACAGTCACACCTCAAGAGCTCAAGATCGTATTTGTCAATAATAGAGTTCAAAGCTTCACATCACTAGTTATGGCAGAAATGGTCATTTCCCATCCCATCCTGGTTAGTATAGCCACATGTTCGTGTATCACCTAAAGCACAGGCTTGTATGTCAAAATCTCCTGCCCATATTAAAATATAGTTTATATGTATAACACTTAGGAAGGATTCCAAATAATGATCTAATGCCGTTGCCACCCTACTGCTTGCTATATCAAAAACATAATTATAATAGTTTATCATAACCAAGTCTTTCGCCCCATTTTTCTTCAGCCACAATAGTTGAAAATGTGGGTCTGGGTTCAGGATCTTCTTGACATTAACAGAGATTTTATTAGAAATGAGGGTCAAAAGCCCCCCTTTTGTCCGCCCTGCATGTGATGCTATTGCTTCTAGGTAGTATGAAGAGTACCCATCGACATATGTAGGATTCAAACACCATGTTTTTTGCAAACAGAATATGTCATATTTAGATATAAAATTATGCCAGTCAGGGTTCCCTATTTTATTCATGAGCCCGTTCACATTCCATGTAGCAAAACTATATTTTCAACCCACCAATCTGTTAATTGGATTCATGGCTGTAGTTGCAGTTGCTGCTATACTGGGGGTGAAACTATCAGCAGGATTAATTTTTTCAGGCTTAGTCAGCTCCCTTCCATGCTTAATGGCCATATCATGGCCGCAATTGTTAGCATGGAGGGACAAATTACACTCCTGTACCTTAAAAACCTCCTCACTACGATACATTACTGTGTCATCTACCCCATATTCATCGCAACTGAGTCAATCATTGTCTTCCATGGTACTTAAAGGTTGAAATCTATTTGACAAAGGTAGAACTTGGAAACAGGGATAAGTCGACCTTGGTGCCTGTACACTTTGAAGTTAAGCACGGGGTGGTTAGGATTCATTAGATGACGATAGAAAAACCCAAGTGGTAAAACGGCCATGCTACGACCAGCCAGAGGCAATAATGCTGCCTTCGCATAGATATCACCGGCTATGCTGGTATTTTGAAAATTAACGATAATGCAATCCCCCTCAAAGCTTTTTGTTTGTGGGCCGATGCACCTTACCCTTCGTGTGAATAGAATCTGTTCAGCGTTAGTTGGTGAAAACAGGCATTTAGTACTAAGTCAGTGAACCACTTTGTTCTTTAGGCCTTCTGCTTCTTCTCTGGTACCATTTTTTAATGGGGGAACATTTACCAAAACTGCCACATATGGGCAGCATGCTGGGGGAAGGTTGATGGTTACTTGCTCTTTGGAGTCATTATGGGGTTAATTACAGTTATTGGGTGTATAATTTACAATTCGGGCTACATGACTGGTTTTCTATAGATGTCAGAGTAGGAATTGTATTAATGGGCCTAGGTTGGCCATAGGGTACAGCCGGGACTGACTAGGGGCTGAACTCGTGCCAGGTTGGTCACCAGCCCCCGCCGTTGTATGGGTATTGGTTATTTTAAGGTCGTACCTCCTTGTCCCCCGGAGACTGTATACGCGGAATACAGGGCAAGTTATTACAGCAGGTGATAACAGTTTTCAATCCTCCCTCTAGTTTATCCATTTTCTTTTTAAGTGGTGCTAGTAACTCATTTACAGTAGCTGTTAATTTATCCCAGAACGGTTTCCAGGTGGGATTATCCATGTCATTAAAGTAATCAGTCAAACCATCATAAAACACTATACTTTAAATGAGCATTTTTTTTTTAAACATAAGAGGAAAAAAAAGGCCTTAGGGTCATGACCACAATGAAAAAACTAACAAGCATTACAATACATTTAAAAATGTCAGCCAGCAGATTTATTGGCTGCTAGGCATGAATCAATTTTTTCCAGTTCCTTTGCTGCTATTTTCCAGAATTTTATAGCGCTACAAGACAGGGAAATCAAAAACCCTCCAAGACACCTAATGACTGCGGCTCTACATGTTCTTATCTGTTCATTCTTTAAAATCTCCCAAAGAATGGATTTACGGGTTTTCAGTAAAAAAAGGGCAAGTACATAGTAGGTGTAGTAGTGACTCCTCCCCTTGACCACAAAGGCGACATTCCCTAGATGGCCATATATGTTTCCATGTTGGGGTCAAATCCTTTGAGGGGAATGATCCCATTCGTAGCAACATCAGGTAGTGCTTTTTATGGTGGGAGAAATGTTCGATCAGATACTGTTGCGGCTTCAGCCTCTGATAGGCCTGTATCACCGCCCAAGCATGATGTTTTTTTGCAAAGATCATTTTATCAGCTATTAAAGAGATTCGCTTGATTGCAGTATTCACCACGCTTTTGAATCCAACATACGTTACTGGTGTTAACCAGGCCTCCTCTAGCTGTAATGCCGACAAAGATTCCTTCAGGATTATCGTGATTGAATTAGCTAGTCTTCCTTGATTTTCAATCTCGACCCAACAACGGTGGGCTAGAGTGTTATCTTCTGCCTCCCTCATCCTCCAATAATACTTTACCAAGGCACCTTGTCTGGCCATAATCTGATTTTTTTAGTCCAAATTCTAAACGAATTTGTTCCTGTGAAGTATGTAGCGGTATTAATAACAGTCTTTTGAAAAATATAGATTGTGCTGTATTTAATATTATTGCATCTTTAGTATTCAAAAGTTCTGAGCCATACGAGATGGAAGGTAAAAATTTTGCGGCAATCACTTTTAGCAGATGACCCGTAGAACAACCTATGAGTTTTTTCCTCAGGATTTTGAAGGCAAATAACAGTTGTTTAGCTTTTGTGCGTCCTTGTTCCACGTGTTGCTTAAAATTGAGTTTGCAGTCTAACTGGAAGCCTAGATATTTATAGGAAGCAACCCGGGCCAACAATTGGTCGCCCAATTTCCAGGAAAAGGTGTGCCTTTTTGATAATTTATTATGTTTTGAAAAACATTACTTTTGTCTTTTGGTGCTTGATCGTGAGTTGGTTCAGAGTAGTATAGGCTCCTATTCCCGTGATCAATTTCTGCAGGCCCACCGGAGTTTGTGCTAGCAACACAATGTCATCTGCATATTGGAGGCACGGTGTCGATATTTTACCCAATCTTGGGGGGGGGGGGTCAGTTGGAATTGACTGGAGGCACTTATCGAGATCAGAGGTGTAAATGTTAAACAGACAAGGCGCTAAAACGCATCCTTGTTTTAGCCCGTTTAATGTTGGGATCTTACCGGTTACGCTGGAGCCATCTCCTTTCTTGATTTGGACCCACGTGTGAGAATACAAATAAATAATAGCATCCAGAAGTCTGGGCGGGACCCCCCCAGGCTTGCATTTTTGCCCATAGAGTGGCTCTTGGAACCTTATCGAAAGCCGCTTTGAGGTCTACGAAGCAGGCGTACAGAGGCCTTGATTTTGCAAAAGCTTGGTTGGCTAGAATGGTAACCGCAGAGATGTTCGTAAGGGTACCCATCCCAGCCCGGAAACCAGTTTGCGTATGTGGTATTAGGTTTATTCGACTGACCCAAGCCTCTAACTCTACCAGGAGGTTAGATGCATAGATTTTCGCCTCCACATCTATCAACGCGATCAACCTGTAGTTGGAGGGATCCGAGCGAGAACCCGACTTATAGATTGGATTAAGAATGCTTCCTCTCCAGGATTCAGGGATCAGCGTAAAAAAGAGGTGTCAAAACTTGAGACCAAAATGGGGGGGGGGGGTCATGCCGAAACAGAGCATTTGGTAATCCGTTCGGACCTGGGGCTCCCTCCAATTTTAAATTTTTTATAATTTTTAGGACTTGAATGTCTGACAACGGCACAAATTCTTCGAGGGATTCATTATTCGTAATTTTGATGACTTTACCTCGACCTCCAGCCTCCTTCCCTGTTAATAATCCGCTATTTGGGGCCAATAGGGGTGGAGTTTCGTTAAATAAAAGTTCGATATGAGCTCTCCATGTGGCCTCCAATATATCCGAATTATGTCGGTTCCGGCCACTAGTTAGTTGGTTGATTTGTTCCCAGAAGAGCTTGGAGTCCCCTAATTTACAAGCGTAAAGAAGTTTCGCCCAAATATGTTCTTGGTACTCTTTTTTAGTAAATTTTATATCCTTTTTCAACTTTTTTTCTTGTGTTTGAAATTAAGAGCAGAAGTTCCTGGTGGCCTTCTGGTCCCTGTGATCGTAGTTGTCTGAGGTACTTATTTAGTTGTTGTTTTTGTTTCCTCAGGCTATTGGTGAACCAGACTGCCCCTTTTGGGCTTCCTGCTTTGTGGGCGTGGACATGCTTAGAAAATTTCTTATTAATTTCATAAATAAAAGACTCCCAAGCTTTTATGGTCAGAGTTTCAGAGTTGGATCTTTCCAAAAGACTGGTGTATGTACTTGTGATGTCCTTGATGTTATCCTTGTTCCAGCGAAGGCTTTTTAGGTTATAACATTGTGTTAATGATGATAGTGCCTTCGCTTTCTCTGAAGTTGCAAAGGATTTTAATAGGGTAAAGGATTGCGGTTGATGATCACTTTCCGCCGTCTTTTATTTGGAAGTTCGTGATATACGGGAGGAGGTCGTTATCCGTAAAAGTGTAATCAATGGTAGATCGTGTTTTTTGAGTAACCCTGGTGTATGCTGTGGGCTGATCGGTCGGGCCTTGACCATTGAGTGCACACATTGAAAAATCTTTCAAGCGGGCTGCACATTTCTTGCCAGATGTGGCCTGTCGATTAAGGGCAGAGGTGGCCTCTGTTTTGCCCTTACTCCTGGCATATTGTAGATTCATATTGAAGTCGCCCGACAGGATAATTTTTGCATCTGGATAGGCGAGTTTTAATGTTGATAATGAGGTAATTAATTGTTCAGTTCTTAACCTCTTTTGTTTGGATGTGGGGTGAATATAGATGTTAAGTATAAGCAGGGTATAAGACACCGAAACGTTTATTTTGACGCACAACAGCCAAGAACAATCTAAATCTACGATAGAAGTGTGCCATGGGATTTCAGTTGAAATAAAGATAGAAAGGCCCCCTTTTGCTCTTCCATACTTTTTGGCTCTCTTAGCCGGGTTCAAGAATTCTTTGAAACCAGTTATTGAGGATGGAGATATCTGCCAGGTTTCTTGAAAAAGAAGAATGTTATATTGTGTGATAAAGTCCATGAAATCGGGGTCTTCTAATTTTGAGTGCAGGCCATGCACATTCCAGGAACAGATGTTACAACCTTGATGTACGTGTGGGGCTATTGGTAAGGTTGTTCATGCCCTTCCCAAGGATGTGCCTTCAGAATGATCAAAAGTGATGGTAATTTTCCTGACCGGGTACTCTTTATCCCTTATTTGGCTATGATGATCCGGGCCTTTTGCCCCTTTTAAAAGACTCGCAATTAATCAGTCAGATCCAAAATATCGGGTACGGGAAGGGCTCATTTGCAGGTATAATGTTCTTTGACTTGCTTTTACATTTTGCTGCAGGGAGAGTGGTTGGCGTTTATTGACGGCAAAGGCTCCGCCCCCCCACCCCGATTGGACTGTGGCTGAATAGCAGGCGAAACCCCACGGCCCTCTACAGGTTTATCACTCTAACACTCCTTGTCTTTTGGTGACCCCACAGCTTGGTCCACTATAGGTACCATCACTTTGCCTCCCCGCATCGATCCAGGTGCACACAGCGATAAGCGCCGTTCGGCCTAGTCTATTTCCTTAGTTAGAGCACCCACCGATCGTGCCAAAAAGGAGTCTATGGTAGTCCGCTTGGTATCAACCCTTGGCTCGGCAGAAGCCTTAGTACCACCAGCCTTGCGTTTAACTATTTTCACCCCAGAGCCACCAGCACCTGGGACTAGGTCAGCAGCAATGTCACTTACTTAAATGTAGTGTAGCTACTCCACGATCAGCGACACTCAGCTCCTCAGTCAAATTTAAAACCAAGAGGGTAGGCCCAGCCCGGCCCCTTCCTGCCGCTGACGGGCGCAGATGGGCCCGGGCACGTCCCGTACTGCGGGAGCCCTGCTCCGGTTTTTAGAGTGCCTCCGGGTGCGAGAATGGCCGCGTTGCAGGGTGGGACTTGTGGTCTGCCCCCCCTGTGATGGCTGACATTCAAATCCCACCTCAGTACCACAAACGACACCCGGGACATTTTGTTTGGGGTCAAGGGCAACAAGTTTTCATGTGTATTTTGCCCTTGGGGCAAGTAGGCCCAACCCCCTACAGCACATACCCTTTGGCTGCCAGTTTACAGTACCACAGGCTACATTAAGCTCTCGATTTTGTAAAGGAATGTGAAATGTTGGTCTGTGTGGTCGGTAGAATAATTAAAACAGCCTATTTGTAGAGAACCAAAGTCTTATTATGAACTGATCACAAACTGTTGGTACCAATTATCAGTGGTTCTAATGTTCATTCCACGATGGCGACGGCCAGGTTAATCTGATTAAGTGTAAAACTTCTGGAATATCACTTTGATGTGGAGTATATTCCTGGTGGCAGGAACAAAAAAGTGGATTGCTCATCTGATCTTCCATGGTCAGGTGATGATCTGGAGGAGGAGCTGAATGATAACAGGATGAAGATTGTTTGGTGGAGAGTGATATGTTGGGTGAAACCAATTGTATCAGTAAAGAAGAACAGAGAAGAAAGGATAATATTTTGAAGACAGTTGTAGAGCACATGGCGAAAGGGTGGCCTAAAGAAAAATAATTTATCAGTTACTTTACAGCCATATAGTAAGTTGCAATCAAGAGTTTTCCCTTGAGGCTGGTTTATTGCTCTGAAAAGATAAACTGATTCAATCATGCAACATCAGATGCAAACTTTTGCAGTTCAGTGATGAAAAGGTTGACGAAAACCTATTGGTAGCCGGGTATGAACAGGGATGTGGAGTATTTTATTGGAAAATGTTCTGTTTGTTTACAATTTTTTTTATTAATTTGAATTTTATATAGCGCTAGCTAGGGCAGGAGGCATCAGAGCACTTTACATGTTAGGTGTATATGTTTACTTGAATTACATGAGGGGATTCGTAAGGGTCGAGAAAGTCACAGAAAGTGTAGAAACCATACATCATTTAAGTATTAGCAAACAAGTCAATAGAAGTATATACAGTACAGCATTCAGGTAATGGTGATGCGACAGACTGAAAGGGTCTGACGACAGTCTCGACTGATCTAGCTGAGGAGGGTTAGGTCTTTGAGAACCGTAGATAAGTTAGTGTATGTATTGATTTGCTGAGCAGTAGAGATTTGAGGTCCCGTTTGGAGCAGGAGGGGTTGGAGCAGAGATTTTTGGGGAGCGAATTTCAGATCCTAGGAGCATTTCCCGAGAAAGAGTGCACCTGGGAAGATTTCTTCTTCAGATTAGGTGGAATGAGAAGGAGAGAGATGGAGCTACGAAGAACCTGGCTTTTCTAATGACAAAAATCTTAAATGTGCAACATCGCCTATGGTAGGACTTGGTAGTCCAGAGAAAGTTTGGAGTAGAGCAAATCTGGATTTTATAGGTACTTTTTAAATGCTTCCCCATGGTCAACGTTTTTCTATAGTGTCGATTGATCATTTGTCCAGGTGGTTGGAGGTCAAATTTGTGAGTGATGACTAAGACTGCTATTGCTTTTGAGATGGATGTTTTTGAGAGAGGGCTTTCTATCTGAAGTGGTATCGGATAATGTGGTGCAATTTGTTTCGGAGGAGATGGTGATGTTTTTGAGCGATGCTGTTGTCAAGCACAAAAGATGTCGTCTTGATCGCCCAAAGCAATGGGCAGGTGGAGAGAGCTAATAGATTGGAGAGTGAATGTTTGAGAGGTATAATTATTGAAGGGGTGTATGTGATTCATGCTGTCCGTGTCATGTTATGGTCTTATCGTAACACTCCTCTTGGTTTAAAAGGGGTATCACCATTTCAAGATTTGAAGGGGGAGATTCTCTCATGATTATCTTAAACCTGCATGACTAAGTAACTTGTCTACAGTCAAGTCAAATTTTGATATCCAGCAACACATTGGTGAAATGCATGCAAACATTGAGCAGAGTCACGTCAAAAGTAAAGTCAGGTATGATGTTTGCAAGGGGACAAAGTTATTTTCCTTTGAAAGAGGAGCTGGGGTACGCATCAGGTTACAAATTGCCAGGGTTTATGAAAGGCAGTGTTTAATTTGGCACACAGTGTCAAGTTGTTGAAGTGAGTCCAGGTGGGAGTGCAGGAAGGCTGAGAATGGATAGTGGTGGAAGGCTGAGAATGGATAGTGGTGGAACGCTGCTCGCGTGGTGAAGGTTTCTCATGCCCCTAAGAGAGTGGATTTGCTACGAGTGGAGGAAGTGATTATTCCACTCGTGGGAAGCGTGAACCTAGAATTCCGATGAAGTTTAAGGATTTTGTAATGTGTTGATATTGTAACCTTGCTTATTTAGGTTTCAGCATGAGTGCCTTTAATCTCAACAGTTATTTTTATTTGTTTTTTTAGTATGTTCATATATTGTATGTCAACTTTATTTTTTTTAACATTCTCACTGCTATGACTTCATTGTTAGCGATATTTTTTTTGTGTCGTCATCAAGGGGGGGGGGGGGGGGAGGTATGTTGTATTGGTGTCCTCGTGCTCGTGTCCATGTTCCTAAGCCAGTGTTGGAATGTGATATCTGGCTGGAAATTCCACAATGAGTGAGGAGCAAGGGACGCAAGGAAGAGGACGCTGCTGTTGGTTGCCTATTTAATTGGAGACTTGCATTAAATAGTCCTGTCTACTTTTCCCTCTTAGTGTCATTCATTATAACAGTAACATAATGATACATTAGTAAAACTGTGTATGAAAACCCCAAACTACATACTAGCAAAACACACTATTAATATAACTAAATATTTTTTAGAAAAACACAAATAACACTATAACTAACCTCTACACTTCCCCAATCGCTTCCACCTAACCTCAAATGTCTTAAAAAAACCTTTAAAGAGGACTTACCTGTTCTGACAAATAGCAGCACCTTACCGCGACCTGGATCCCAGAAAATAGACTTAAAATGACAGATTACAAAATAGATGGTAGCAGAAAAAACAAAAATGGCCACTAGATGCAAAAAATATATATCTCCCCATAGAAATGAATGGGTGAAAAAAAAAGTACCTTTTATTACAAACTGTCAAAAAAACTAACGTAATAACATGTCAAAAAAATTGTAAAAATATTTTACAAAATTATAAAATAAACAATTTTATACTGAAAAAACATTTTAAAATGTTGAAAATATGTATATGAAACAATTTAAGAAATGTAAAGAAAAAGTTAAACAATGGAATAAAGTAAAAACTGTACTACAATATAATTTATCATGTATACTTTATGTAATAACTTATTAAAAATGTTTCATTTATCCATCTTTAAATGTTTAGTTTTAAGTTGGAATATATAGGTTTAAAAATATAAAAACATATTAAATACATTTTGAAAACAGTTAGAATATGTTACATGTCTTTATTCTCTAAAAATATGTAATTAATAATATTACTTACTACAAACATAACTTATTTTTTTATTATATTTCTAACCACCAGCAATACTAATTAAATAAACTATTTCTACTACATACAACTACAATTTAAACAAAGGATTCCACACTAAACTTTTAAAGTCAAATATTCACACTCCAACGTAAAACATTTTTAAGATCATGTTGGGCACGAAACGGATAGCATTTACTATTCCCACTCCAATCTATACCAATTTGAGGCAGATGTTGGACATTTACTATTTACACTACAATCTAAAACACTTCATGCAAAGTGCTAGAAAATAATATTTTTATACATTATCATTACTCCATACTCACAAAATTTCTGGTGTATAAACTAAAATGTACATAAAAATGACACTAACCAAAACTACAAACCTATATGTTCATATTTAAACATTAACATAGAATATTTTGTATCACTATTCAGAATATCTTTTTGAATATTTACTACCATTCCTAAACTTTGAAACTACAATGAAAATCATAATCCAAAATTAAATAAAATATACATAACCAATTTTTACATTATGTGTATTTTTACAATGAAAACTAAAAATATTTTAAATGATACAATTCTTAGATTTTATGAATTTTGTGAAATAAAAATGTATTACAAAATGAACGTAATTAACTTTAATTTTTTTATTTTAAAAAGTGAAATATTTACTATAAAATATTTGTTAAATTATAATATAGATGTTTTATAAAAAAATGATCAATGTATCAAAATAAATGTAAACATTTTACAATATTTTGAATATCATTAAATATACATTAAAATATCCATTTTAAAAATCTCCTCACCCATATCTTAAAAACCCAATATCCCACTGCTAAAAGAAATTATAAATCTATTTTTATACATTAATACACTAAAAATATAAAATTCTACAATTGCAAAAAAATTCTTACTAAAAACACAAAAAAATAAACAAATCAAAAAGTACAATAAATTACATACAAAAAAAAACACAACCGATATTACTTACGATATTTTTTACAGCGATATTAAAAACACTTAAAAGTATATTTTTACCTTTGATATGCCTGTTGACGATATTTTTGACATTCCGATATTCTTGACACTATATTTTTGTATCACAATATTTATTATATATTTTGTCCAAACACCCCTTTAACTACACCCAGTAGATGCCATAGGTCGAAGTTCAGAATCCGACAAACGTTGGTACATGGAAGGAAGAGGAGATGCAAATACTCCATCAAGCTTTACAATACTATAAAAGTTGAACTGCATTTAAAAGGCAATGTAGGCATATTATACAGCACCACCCTTTAGAACAGAAATGTAAAATGCATAAAAACCACTTAGGCGTACAGTACATGCTTTCCATTGCTCACAACAGGCTTTATAGGTCTGAGGGAACAGTTATTTTTGTAATGAAGTGGACGCCGCCTTGTCATGTCGAGAGCCCTTAATTTTTTGATGCACATGGTTGTTAGTGAATGGAGAGAGGATGTGGCATTACGACCAGCGCTGCAGACTTTGAAAGTGGGGAAGCAGGTTCGAGTGTGTGCGTCATCTCAAACCATCTTGCGATTCTGGGCAAATCCCTTAATCTCACTGTTCCTAAATAATAATGTCTTCTTGTGCAATGTAACTGCTGCAGACACATCTCTTAAATGCAGGTTGTAGTACCTGGCACAACCCATCAGTTTTAGCCTGATGTCCTTGGGACTTGTGAGACCTTCATTATAATGGAACAACATTCAACGTGTAAAGCAGAACACCTACAGGAATGGGAAAATAGCACATGAGCAAGCAAAATAGGTCAGTGAATTCATGAAACGTCTGCACCCATAGCTGGAAGTACCTGGCTCGCCCAAGCAGTAGCATGGTGATCAAACATTCCCAATGTCTACTTTAAAATTATCTCAAGTTGCATTTTGGTAGAAACAGGTCTCTAAAAGGTACACGGACCATAAGTGAAAGGCAATTAAAGGGCATATATTACAAGTTGTAAGGTAGCTCTGTGAATGTACGATGAGCACTCGCCTGCTACAGAACTTTGGAGAATTTACTCTGTAATGGAAAAATACCTCCTCCTCTTGTGATGCACCACAGCCATCACTGGCATATTGGGAGTGAGAACCTGGTACAGGCTCAAACCCTTTCTTACCTCATAGTGACCAAGAGGGATCTCATTTCAACCAAACAACTCTAAATAATGTACTTCAGTTGTGATGATGTTTATTCACCAAAACACCGATTCAGATGATTACAATCTACCTCCTCGATCACTGTGGCAGAACAGACCTCGAAACCAGCCTCTTCCTTTGCCTGGAAATAGCCCTCATATGCTCTGGTATGCAGACGCTGTTACGGCAGTACTGAGGCAAATTACTCCTTCTCAGACTGCGCGCAGCTCTTAATACACAACCCTTCCTAAAATTACAATACACGATTTTGTAACAAATTAGCCCCAAACTGCTTCTGGCTAATGATGTGCACTGCTTGGCTTTACATTTGCATGACAATGAAGAGTGCAGGCTTTATCTGAAGGCAGTTCGAATCCCGAGCACACACTTATTACAATCATACACAAAATTTTCTGATCAACATATGTGAAATTCTTTTTCTTTTGTTCATTTTCTTTCTTTGGAGCCCAGCCAACACGTGTTTCGTCGTATAGGGTATTGGGGGAGATTCATAGATGACTGCATTATGATATGGTCAGGATCAATTGAGACGTTAGATTCCTTTTGTGAATACTTGAACACCAATGATATGGAGATTAAATTCAAATACCAATATAGCAGCACAGATATAGTGTTCTTGGATGTTTAGTTTTTCATTGAGAACAATCAGATACAAAGTAGGCTGCATCGGAAACCTACCGCATACAATGCCCTCTTGCATGCTAGTAGCGCACACCCCAGACAACAGATTCAAGCTATTCCCTATGGAGAACTAGTCAGGGCACGGAGGAACTGCAGCACTGACAAAGACTTCTTAATATGTATGGAGAACATGAAGACATGATTTAGGGCGAGAGGTTTTGATACACACACTATCAATACAGTGGAACGGAAGATCAACAAAATCGAGAGACCAGACACGCTAAGCAACAAGTGTACCAGAAATAAAGACACAGAGAGAGTGAGGCTAATTGCAGACTACAATGACTTATCCAAGATACTGAGGAAGAGTGTGTGTAAACATTGGCACATTCTGAGATCTGACAAGGCTTTGGACGGTTTCACGACAGATAAACCCAGCATCACATATAGACGAGGCAAGACACTGAGGTTACAACTAAGCCCAAGCTATCCAAAATCCAGACCGACTAATACTTGGTTGACTCAATTTACAAAGGGGTTCCATAAGTGTTGGCAATTGTAGAGCATGTAGAGATGGGCTGCAGACAAAAATAAAAGTGTTTCAGGGTACAGGTGGCAGGTCATACGATAGACATAGTATTAATTGTAATACAAAATATGTAGTCTACATTTTGGAATGCATGTGTAACCGAATTTATGTGGACAGCACCATAAGGACACTCAAGGAGCGGATAAATGAACATATTAGGGCAGTGAAACACCAGGATTCCAGATATCCAATGGCAACACATGTAATGGAGTGCAAGGCACAGGGCCCACACAAAAGGTTCACATTTTTCGGCATGGATCATGTAGAATCAGACCCCAGAGGGGGGAAATAGAGAACTGACTCTAAGACGCAAGGAAGCAACTTGGATAATGAGTCTCAGAGCAGTTGAAGAGGGTCTAAATACGGACCATGAAATGCAATATTTTCTTGGAGAATAAAAGAAATATAGACCAATGGGAATCTGTTCTGGTCCTGAAGTGAAGATAACATAAAAAAGGGGAATGTTTAATTTATCAGCCATATCAATATGAACCAAATCAATTTTGTTGCAAATAACGAAACGCTGGGGCTACATATTACTATGTGTTGTAAATGCAATGATTATGGATAGTTTGGAAGTGGGACGTAATGCAATTTAAGGGGCACGATATTATGACGAGGGTGGAATTCGGTGATTGTTATTTATAATGATGATGACATTACTGTTACATCTGTTCTATATCATATTTTAACTGCTACGGTATATGAATTACAACACACCGTGGCTACATGTATTTCTCTATATAGCTATGTGGGTATACACTGAACAACACATATAATACATATTACACATAAGACATGGAGAGATTTTGGTAAGGGTCAACATAGATGTAGGTATGCATTAGGTTGTGTGCTCTTCAAATAGATTGCGGTTCCCACATACATAAGAACACACCCAAGATGGCGCCCACACCAGGTCGAGTGGACGTACGTTAAAACGTACCAATTACCATTTATTATGGGGCTGCAGGCTCACTTCCGGCATAACGACGAGTTCTCGGCATGAAATACAAACGCGGGGGGGACGCGTACCGAGCGTCCATGCGACAGGTGCGAACATTTCGTAAATGCGGATAATGGATTTAAGTGCTAATAGTAATAAAAGTTCTGACGTCTTGGCGTGTCTAACTTCTAGATTTTGGGAGCATCCAATACATTTCATATGGAATCAATTATATTGGAAGTAGAATTGGCGGACAATTGATTGAGGGAGGATATTGAAACTTACGAATCTGGAATATAGAGAATACTACATGAATGAGAATTACACGCAGCATTGCCGAGACGGAAGTATAACCGACGTTAAGGTAGGAGATCTGCACTAGTGACTTTTAAAAGGTAGATTTGAATGGATTGGAAGCGTTATACTGATTTGGTACCATTGATAACCGTTTACGTGTAAAACTTGCCTTCGATGAGAAGACAGGTATGCGTTTTGTTAGATTTTGGGGCTATAATTGGAGGGTACACCTTTGGATCACAGGACAATTTTGGGAGCATGGCATGAAGACCCACTAGGAGGTGTATTTTAATTCGCAACGGATACTACCAGTAAATAAGATAATAAAATTGCACCACGTCCCACTTCACTATGTTTGATTTTTATAACTCCCAAGTGAATTGATAAACATGTATAGATGTTCATACTGTATGTTGACACATACCACATAATTGGAACGGTGGTATATCATAGTAATAAGGTGTTGATAATCTCACACCGCGTCATATTTTTACACTTGGGATGACTTATGGCTTCCACTATGATCATATATTGCTTGACAGTTGGTGTGTCTTTTACACACCACACCACAACCCAAAACAAATCTTACTGTTGTTTTAGCCCTGAAGAAGTCGTGGGGAACACCCTATACAACGAAACACGTGTTGGCTAGGCTCCAAAGAAAGAAAATAAAGAACAAAAGAAAAAGAATTTCACATATGTTGATCAGAAAATGTTGTGTATGATTGTAATAAGCGTGTGCTGGGGATTCTAACTGTTTACATGTAAAGATATCATTTTGGGCTCAATTAAGGAGGCTGGGTGATTCCGCCTTCCTTTGGAGCACTACTGCATAGATATTGGTCAGTCGCGTGAATAGAGAGCGACAACTGAGAAACCCAGGAAATCATCACCAGTGTGTACATACACTATTTAATTGAAGGCGCTTCCTGCTAGGAACCATCAGTAATCAGTACTAGGTGCCACAGGCATGGCTTTATGTTCCAGTTGTGAATGGTGGGGTTTGCGGTCTTTGTTGTCAGTGGACAGTACAAGTTTATATTGTGTTTGGATAAAGTAGAAAGGTCCATTTAAGAGTGCTTCAAAATGCGCTATACCTTGAGCATTTAAAAATCATTACACAGCCATCTCTTATGGCTGGTGTTGGGCAGAGGGGGGTTCATAACATGCTGTTTGTGCAGTGTGTCGGTGTATGCTCTACTTGCGGTGTTTGTTGACAGCTCTTTCTGACCCCTACAGACTTATCACAGCCCCTCAGTAAAATAGTCCAGGAGAGGCTGCAGCATGGGTAGCTAGGTCACAGAGCACAATGGAGAGTGACAAGGAATACTAAGTGGGGGGCAGTGTGGGTGTTTGTTTGGCTGCCCAGCTAATATTGGATGACTAGAACCTGGTAACTGAGGCCTCAACCAACTTCATTAGGGTAGCTAGCCTCCGACTATTCGAGGGGTTATGAAAGTGCTAGGAGCTCTGCAGTTACACAGCCCAGGTGCCATGCTCGGTGTGACCCACAGATGGAATGAAGATGGGCTGTAGCGAATCTTTAGCCCTCCATCTAAATGACTCCCAGTTCGCTTCTATATTTTTCGAACTGCTGGCCTCGCCAAGCCTATTCTATATGAATGAAGTGTGCTGTACGTGTGCATGTGGCAATGACTTTCACTGCTGCTACCTGTGCTTCACATGTCATTCTGAGACAAACTTGCACATTTATTGCTGACTAGATCTCTGCAAGTCAGTGAAGTCTATGCCGCAACCATTACTATACTTGTTCTGTGCATGAGAAAACCTTGTACTGCTGCTGCGATGTACATTTTCCTTCTTTGTGACAAGAGTGTGCATATGTTGCCTTATGTACACCTTAATATAAGCAAGTTACACCTGCCCAGGAATGTAAAATGGGCAACTTTATGCCGACAAACAACTGTTTGAGTTATCCATGTGAAAGTACTGCAGCCATGCTAGGAGGTTCTGAAACTGTCCAACAAACACGAGATGCAGCTGCCTCATTACAGGTAGAGAAACTCTGATAACAAGCATTGGAAATGCAATAGGTTTTACATTTGTTGGAGCTATTGGCATTATAAATGCCAATGTTTTTTACCTATGTAATAGATATGCCCTCCCCACCTTAATAAAATAAATAACTGCTGTTTTTATTTATTTTTATTTTTTTATGTATTACACCTGCAATGCTGCTGTAGCGCTGGAAGTGAAAATGGCAGTTCCCACTCCACGTTAAAACAAGCAGCGATGTGAGGGTGCAGTACCACAGGCTGTCACTAGTTGTCCCTTGGGACCTCTTTTAGTTACATATGGTGCTGCACCCTGCAACAAGGCTAGGTAAAGGATATGGCGGAGAGGTGAGAGCTGCCGACTGGTGAGCTGGGGATCTGTGTTAGAGTCTGCTGTCAGGCTCAACATCCTGTTATAATGGGACGATTGCTTCATTTTCCCTAGCCCATGGCTAGGTGCGCTATATAAACAAGCATTGGCATAGCCAATAGGTCTCGCCTTTGGGAGCTTAGAAGTGTTTAGCCAGAGATATTGGCAATGTTTTTAAGGTATTTTGTAGAGCAATGTAGCTGTGTTTAGTACTGAAAAGTTTGTGTGCAAGTTGTGCTTAGTGTAGTGACGTAAGGGCACTGGCATGGTGTGGAATGTAGTGGCGAGTTGTGATATTACAATGCTGAGTACCTCACATATTTCTTTATTTAATGATATACCTTTAGAAATGAAATCTACTGAGAAAATAAAAATTGTGATTTGTCAGGCTGGACACGAGATAGCAAGGAATAAACATTAAAAGGCAGTAGGGCACCCTATAAGGTACTGTACATCTCAGGGTCCCATCTTTCCCCCCAAATGTTGTATTATTATTTGAGCATTTGTGTTGCGCACTGCAAATATTTCTGTTATCCGTAGTGATTTTGTAGCATGGTAACTCATATGAATGTGTTCGCTCTGCAAGCAGGCTATAACATTATATAACAAAAAACTGAAATTCATAAATTACGTTTTTTTAATTAAATCTCATAACTAATTTGGAAAGAACATTAATACTCCAGAACACATTACATGATTCCATTCAATGCATTTTTATTGAAGAGCTGAGTTATTCTTATTGTGCTACGATTATTTAAGCTCCTTAACAGATATGTTTCAATAACTTTGAGATGTTTTCCTTTAGAATATTTTGCAGTGGCCATAGTCATGACTTAAAATGTCCCACAGGGCCACGCATAAGCCTGCTCCCTAGCCAGATCGTGAAGACCTAAGAACCCAGAGAAGGCACTAGTCCACAGGAATGGTATTCACCAAAAGCAGATGCCCCACACAAAATGGAATCTATTCACAACAGGAAACAGACCAGGGGAGAAAGCCTGCAGTCTTTCCTCCTCGTTGTTCACCCCGTGGCCCAGGCACAGATTTGTTTAATGTAATGTCACATCACGTGGGCCTATCCTAGTTTAACACGGACTGAAGTATGTGGCACTGCCGGAAGTGGGAATCCGAGAACCCATGCATTTCCTTGCAGCGCTGCTGAAAGCCCTTTACAAAGCCTGACTGATCACCAATTTGATGCTTATTGCTATATTTGGGTGTTACACTGGTACTAATGAGGTGAATCCAAAGATCAGACAGTGTTAGCATGTTTACAAAACGGCAAAATAATGAAGTAATACCGTCACAAAATGTGCGGCATTGTGCCTCGTAATTTGCCTTTTCTTGCCACATAATTTACTCAACCCTGCTGCATATTTTGCCCTCCCCTGCCACATAATTCCTTGGCCCCGATTATTACACAGGTAATGCTCCGGAAGTAAATGCCTAGTGTGCCATGGTATACACACCGGTAATGCTCCGGAAGTGGAAGCGTAGTGTGCCATGGTAAACACACCGGTAATGCTCCGGAAGTGAGGCATTTTTAGTAATCGGTAGTGGAAGCGTAGTGTGCCATGGTATACACACCGGTAATGCTCCAGAAGTGGAAGCGTAGTGTGCCATGGTAAACACACTGGTAATGCTCCGGAATAGGAAGCATAGTGTGCCATGGTATACACACCAGTAGTACTCCGGAATTAAAAGTCTAGTGTACCATGGTATACACTGGTAATGGTCCGGAATTGGAAGCATAGTGTCCACGGTACACACACCGGTAATGCTCCGCAAGTGGAAGCGTAGTATGCCATGGTATACACACGGGTAATGCTCTGGAACTGGAAGCGTAGTGTGCCATGGTAAACACACCGGTAATGCTCTGGAAGTGGAGCATTTCCAGTAATCGGAAGTGGAAGCATAGTGTGCTATGGTGTGCACACCAGTAATGCTTCAGAAGCATAGTGTGCCATGGTAAACACAACGGTAATGCTCAAGAAATGGAAATGTAGTGTGCCATGGTAAACACACTGGTAATGTTCCGGAAGTGGAAGCGTAATGGCCATGGTATACACACCGGTAATGCTCCGGAAGTGGAAGCCTAGTGTGCCATGGTATACACACGAGTAATGCTGCGGAAGTGGAAGCATCGTGTCCATGGTATACACATGGGTAATGCTCCGGCAGTAAAAGCCTAGTGTGCCATGGTAAACGCACCTGTAATGCTCCAGAAGTGGAAGCATAGTGTGCCATGGTATACACACCGGTAATGCTCCGGAAGTGGAAGCGTAGTGTGCCATGGTATACACACCGGTAATGCTCCAGGAGTGGAAGCATAGTGTGCCATGGTATACACAAGGGTAATGCTCCGGAAGTAAATGCCTAGTGTACCATGGTATACACCGGTAATGCTCCAGAATTGGAAGCATAGTGTCCATGGTATACACACCGGTAATGCTCCGGAAATGGAAGCGTAGTGTGCCATGGTATACACACACCGGTAATGCTCCGGAAGTGGAAGCATAATGTGCCATGGTATACACACTGGTAATGCTCCGGAAGTAAATGCCTAGTGTGCCATGGTATACACACCAGTAATGCTCCGGAAGTGGAAGCGTAGTGTCCATGGTATACACACCGGTAATGCTGTGGAAGTGTAGTGTGCCATGGTATACACACCGGTAGTACTTCGGAATTAAAAGTCTAGTGTACCATGGTATACACTGGTAATGCTCCGGAATTGGAAGCATAGTGTCCATGGTATACACACCAGTAATGCTTCGGAAGTGGAAAGTGCGCCATGGTATACACACCGGTAATGCTCCGGAAGTGGAAAGTGTGCCATGGTATACACACCGGTAATGCTCCGGAAGTGGAAGCGTCGTGTCCATGGTATACACATGGGTAATGCTCCGGCAGTAAAAGCCTAGTGTGCCATGGTATACGCACCGGTAATGCTCCGGAAGCGTAGTGTGCCATGGTATACACACCGGTAATGCTCCGGAATTGGAAGCATAGTGTCCATGGTATACACACCAGTAATGCTCCGGAAGTGCGGCGGTCTACTAAGCTGACATGACTATGCCTGCCTTGCAGGCGTGCGCTGCCTTTTTAGACGACGACTTAATTAAATAACGTGCTTGCAATTAAATAAACCAATGGGAGATAGCGTGACAAATTAAAAAGTGCGAGAAACAAATAAAGGAGTGAACATGAAAAAGAACCACAGACAAGTGTGGAAGACAAGCACGCGCGGCCGCGAAGTGAAAGCGACCGCGCTATGTTTAATTTGTAACATGATCCACGACAAGGGAGGAATACAGCTGGCAGCCTGCGCGCCACTGCTCGCTCCCGACAGCTGGAGGCCGTGGGAGTGAACATTTAGAGAAAAGGTGGGACATGCACCCGCCTTTGGCAAATTGCGTGCTTTCATTTTTGAAAGCCAGACGCAAAGGCCAATAGAATGTGTGGAAGTTGAAAAACCACACGGAAAAGTTTCGGGGAAGCCTGGAGTGATTCCAAGAGGCCTCCCAATAGAGCAGCGCTTGCGCTGCGCTAGGCTCGACCTAATAAAATAGTTTGTAAAGTAAAAATAAAAAATAAAATAAATGAGCAAATAGCAGTGGCCTAGGAGGGGTGGTGGGAGCCTTTGAGCAGTGTTGTGGAAGGGGTGAGGGGGAGACACGGGAATTAAATCGAAGGCAAGCAAATGATGCAACCGAAATTTCATTGCACAAGTAAACGGAACAGTTAACGAGCAAAGAGGCAGGCCAACTACAAAAAGTAGTTCTCTCCAAGTATAAATAACCTGAACAGTAAGAACACATGTAAGAGGGGCAGTCCACATGGGAGGATACAAAATTACAAAGAGGGACTACTAAGAGTATTCACCAAAGAAAAGCCAGCATTTCTAAAGTACAGCAACAAGAACCAATGATAGAGATGGGCATTTTTTCAAGCCCATATCCTAGATATAGCATGTTTCGAAGAGACAACGCAAGCGCTGCCTAGGCGAGACCTAAAAATTGATACTGTACCAGAGCACCTTAGCATCTCTGCTAAGTGATTTTTCTTCCTTGTGAAGAGTTCAACAACTCTGTCGAGAAATGGGAGTTATGGCCATCCAAAAATATTAGGCAGAACATCAAACGTTAGTATTTTGGCAGCAAAACAGCAATAAGTTGTCCCAAGTGCGGAGAATACCCTTCTGTGCTGCATGGCTTAGTCTGCATAAGTCTGTGCAAAAGACAGTAATAAATAAACCGGGTCTGCACTCTACCTCTAGGCAATATTCCTGCACATAGGAAAATCTGTCATAGGCAAACTGGCTGTTGAGTGAGTGCAGTGCACAATGTCAAGTAGCCAGTACAACTGTTGCATGTAAGGCTGTATCACCACGCACTGCATAGTTGTGTTTGCAACTGAAATACAGGGCACAGTATGATGCACTGGTTGGAGTACAGGTTCTTTCTGTGCTGACCTATCTAAGTGATTTAAGGAGTGGGTGGTGCAAGCAGATATCTTGGCAGGACAAGTAGATTTCTGCACCATTTTCAACCTCGTGCAGTAGATTTAAAAAATATATTTATTTCACAACCCTACACCTTATCCCAATGTTAAACTCAGCTATAATTAACTAAAACCGCCATTATCGTAATACTTTATAGTACCTTCCCAGATTTGACTTCTATTGTGTACTTTTTTTTTTTAATCTCATCACTAGTCTTTTATGACTTTGTTGTTTACAAAAATTGTAAAGCACTGAGTCAGGAGTCTTATTTGGTAAACAAAAAACTAATTATAAGTAGCCTAGACGATATGTGCTTGCGCTTCACTATATCCTAAATAGGCATTCAGGCTCCATGCACATACCCAAAGCAAATAATGATGGAGCCATCTTCCAAATACAAAGACACGGTTTTAGGTTCTTTTTTTAAAGGCCAGAGCCAGCAATAATCTTTCCCATTTGATTTATTTCTTGCTTTTATATTGCGCACTATGACGGCTTAGGTGTTAAGGCGCATTACAATAAAATATTTCAAGAACTACAAAGAATACATTAAGATGAGAAAAGCGGGCAAATACTTAAGCATTACATTTGAAAAAAAAGCTGTCACTATAGCATTTTACTCTTTCGGCATTTTGTACATGTAAGACAAAACTAGAAATTGCCTGAAAAGATAGGTCTTGGAATATTTCCTGATGGTTACGGAGTGGACTAATCTTTCGTAGGTCGGGTGGAAGTTCAGAAAAGGGGAGAATTCATGCTATAACTCCCGCCACAGAAATGGATTGCTTACATGCTGAACGTTTAGGTCTAGATTTTTTATTTTATCTCGACCTCGGACCTATTCCCTGCCTGTGGCTTTCTTTCTAATGTTCCAAGCTGTACCACTAAAAATCTGTAAAGACTGATGGCAAGGTCATGAAGATCACCCATTCCTCTATGTAAAGTCAGTATAAACTTTACAGAATGAGGCTGCCCGCGGCCCCCACAGGGGGCCACCCTAAAAGGGCGGCCCTTTAGTGCCATTTGGGCACTAACCCACCCCCCTCTAGTGATTGGGGCTCCTGCTGGGAGTCCGCTTGCCATGGCGCGCCAAGGGCGTCACATCCGGTGCGCCGGGGTGGGTGAGGGTATATTTACCTCCCCCGACCCTCCTGGCGTCCTCTTTGCCACCAGCCACACCGTCTCCCACCCCACCTCTTACCCGACGGGCTGGCTGGTGGACAGGGGAATTAGAATGTTTTAATGTTTTCTTTTGTGTTGCAGGCGGAGTTACAGGGCGATCTGGAAGCAGACGGGTACAGTAAGGGTACCTCTGCGGCAGACGGGTACAGTAAGGGTACCTCTGCACGGCACAATAGGGGTGCCAGAGCCAACCACCAGGAGCCTCAAGGCAGGTTCCTGGAAAACCGCGACAGCGCCCCGTTAGTCCTTTGGGCGGTTGGGGGCCTGACCAACCGGGGGTTTGCCCTGCTACGCTCCGCCCTGAAAAGGGCGTGAGTAATATTGGACCAATGTGTCACGTGATCCGGGGGAGGATCACCAAAAGGTGTAGCGCTGACTGGGTAATCCACAGTGCTGGCTCATCAGGCGGGCGGGGCAGCATAGGTTGGTACTGCTGCCTGCCCTTGGATCGCCCGCAAGATAACCCACCATATTGCATACTTTTGTATGGAATAAACCTGCAGCAATATTTTCCCATAACAAAAGTTGTCTTGTGTATTTATTTATGCATGCATGCTCTGATTGTGGGTGGGGGAAGTTGCCAATAATGGCACTATGATTGAAATATGTTGCTAGTAAGGCAGCCGTGTCCTTTTTAAGAAAGGACAACAACTTAAGGCTACAGATGTAATGGTTGTCTGTGAGAGTTAGCCAATTTACCAGCACCTCTGAGACAGTCAGAAGTACAAAGCTCAATATCTTCAATCAATAGAGCGCTTGTCACCCGTGACGTTATCCAGGCGCTTGATTGAGAAATGTTTGCTGCGGTGTTCTGTTATTATTGCAGGCTTCCTACTTGTTCTGAATCAGACTAGCATCGTCTCAGTCTGGTTGGTAATTGCAGTCAGTCATCTAACTTTAACGGCTGCAGTCCCTATTTCACACTGTCTGTACTACTTTATGGGGCTCCACATAGTGGTGTTGGCTTGGAGAGGAACTCACTTAAGCTATCTGATAAACGTTCGCAATAATCAAATATTAATTATAGGAAATGTCAATATTACAACTGAGGCGATCAACCACGATTTATTACTTGATCGCTTATCAGCAAAGGGTTAAGAAAAAAACTACCCATATCAAAGTGATTACACTTGATTGGCTGCAGGTTTCTGCCACCTCATCAGTAGTAGAGCTATCACAACCTGGATGAGCCACTTCTGAGTGCCTTCTTCCGACAACATTGAATGAAAGAAAAACAAGCATTTGCAATGCAACAGGTCCCGCATTTTTTAGAGTTAGAGCTATTGGCGTTGTAAATGACAATGTTTTACCTATGTGTTTTGGTTTGTAGTGGATGTATGAACAGAGACTCTCTGGAGGACTAAGAATGAGGAATTACCACTGGGAGCAGGGAAGCAGCTGCAGCACTGTCTGGAGGACGAAGAACGAGGAATTACCACTGGGACAAGAGAAGCAGCTACTAGGCCACTCTGCTTTCAGAAAAGCCCTGTCACACAAGCAGATTTTTTTTTATTTCCTACTCCGTGTGGAGTCTGCCATCTTGGATCAGTAAATAATTTTTTTTAACCAGTATAGTTGCACATGCATCATTTTATGTAGTACCCTGGTTCAGTTATTGGCCATAAAGGGTTTAGTCTTGGGTATATATATTGCATCATTCTATAGGCGCATACATGCACTGTGACGTGCACATGCATCATCATGCCATTTTCTTTTTTGCCAAAGCTGTGCATCATAAACTAAAACGTATTCCTTCCAAAACAAAGTTCCTGCTAATAAGTTCTAATTTGCAGGTGCAATTGTGGATTGATCTTGTACTCTTCTGAGTTGTAAACTGATCGATGATAATCTACAAGGTCAAAATTTCGTCATGGCCAAAAGTTCAAGTTCCCAACCCAGGCTCTTAAAGGAATAAGGCAGCTAAACCTAGACCTAAAGTCCATTTTTCAAGTACTTATCCCTTCTAGGCTGGACTATGGAAACTCTCCTCACTAGCCTTCCAAAAGCTCCCCCTTTACTCTTAGAGCAGTGCTGCATGTGGCCACTCGCTTTGTTTCTGGATGTGAAATTAGTGACTATGTATCCTCCCCTGCCCATGTAACCCTACAATGGCTCTCCATTGAAGCCAGAGCTCAACTTAAGACCGCCTCCATCACCCACAAAGCCCTACACACTTCTATTCCCAGCTACTTATAAGAAAGTGAATATCTTCAATGAAGGCTGTGCAATCCAGAATTCCTTCTCCTTGAGGCACCTACATAAAAAAAAAAATGTTGCATTAAGCAACATCTCTCAGGCCTCGCCATCAGAATATGGAATTTTCCTCACGCTCCAAAGATACTGTGTTTGAGATCATTTACTACTATTCCTTTAACTCGTCTTCAGACTAACCTGGAAAGCATCTTCTCCTTCTTACATCCCACCCCCCCAAAGTGCTTTTGTGTGTTACACACCAAGTCCCTCACCCACCCCTTCGGATGACTTTTATGAATACCAAAAGTCTAGTCTCCCCTCATGTATTGTTTCCACTGTAATCCTTTTTAGGTTTCGCCTGCACATCGCTTGCGCTGTGCTTGAGAGATCTATTGTATTCAATATAAATCTTAAAAGGGGCTCACATCCCACCCCCTTGCTTTTGATTGGTTTCTGATTTTGCCACTTACCTTTCCTCTCTTTCTATTGGCTCCAGAATACTGTTTCATGTACTTCCTCCTGTGCTTCTCTTATCAGTTTCCTGTGGCCCAAGTACTGTTTTAATCCATCTTGCTGGAACTTCTTTCGAGCGTGTAAGCACTCCTGCTGTCACTACAAGAGCTACATCCTTGCTTTAAAGTTACCTCAGTGCCATGGGCTCAGTGCGCTGTTCTTATCTTTGTGAAGATCCTCCGATATACCTTTTATTCCTTTTCCCCTCTCCAGTCGAAGCACCAATACCTAGTGCCCCCGGCGCACAAGCAGGCATCCATTTCCTCATCTTCCTGTGTTCTCCTGCTGGTAAGCAGCAGGCATGCAGGGTCCCGTGCAGTGTGTTTATTTGTGGCACAGGTCACAGGTAAATATTTAATTTAAAATCTATAGCTTCATGCTTCTCCGGGAGTAAGAACACAATGGATTTTGTTTGTACGCAGTTTTGCTTGCACAATTTTAAACTTGTCTGTTCACATTTGTTTTTTCAATGTAGCTCAGATTGTGGCTTTGCTTGTTGGAGGCTCTATTGTACCTATAGATAAATGCATAGTGCTTTCACTGTTAAAAAGTGCAAGCTGATACTACTGCCTGGGTATTATTGCTTTCTACGTCATTCATCATTGCTCGCCTGTCCCCCACTCCTCCTGCCCAGCTGCTTAACAGGTATTCCTACTCATTTCCCTCATCCTGCTTGGGCATATATCACTGTCAACATGAAAGTGTTGTTTTTAGGTAGAATAAACACTGCCCCCGCACTCTGTATTACGGTCTTATTTTTATTTATTTTTTGGGAAATTGCTGGGCTGCTTTTATACGCTTATGTTTGGTTTGTTAATGGCAAGCGCAGTCGACATTGACATGCATACACTCCATTCATTGAGCCCCCTTCCACAGAAGCAATCAGAAAGCAAGGTGGTAAGTGCGATGTTATAATACAGTGGGGTCATATAAAATGGTATTCTGTTGCTTCCTTAAAAGTGCAAACTTTGCTCCTTGAAACAAACTACTCTTGGATGACACGGTGTGCATCACAGCCCTTCTCATGCTTTTAGTAAGCTGTTACTGCACATATTTTGAACTGGACAAATTTACAATGGATTCTGAGTAGTAATCTTTCTATAAGTACACCATATATAATATCTGTTGGTTTACGATTGTTTTTTTTTTTTTTAAAGAGATGTTAACCTCTATATAAAGTGTTGAATTTATTTCTGATAAAAGAATCCATTTATAACAATGATGGCTTTCGAGGTATTGGAGGGTGAGAGAGAGCCACCCTTCAACGCACATCTGAGTGGAGCTTGGAGAGCCATGCTGCATGCGCACTGATTGTACAACTCACATGTCGTGGTGGGAACACTGTACAGCTTGGTGGTCACCCTGTTGCTTTATAGTATATGTATCCAGTGCCCTGGTGTTATCCCGGGTTGCCAACGTGTAGGGGAGGATTTGGTTTTGCATTTATTTTTCTCTGGCCTCCATGTGCGCTAGTTTTACCTCCTACTACACCTCAGTTGCTTCTGTTGTGGTTTTACCCTCATATCTTATCTGAACAGTTATTCACTAGGGTTGCACTTGTATTTTTCTTGTGCCACCTGTACCCTAGTTTTAACCTCCTAATCCATCTATGTTGCATCTGTCCTGGTTTTGCCGTAAAATGTGTTTTTCCTGTTCAGCCTCTGCCCTAGCATTACTCCCAGATTGTATCTGTGTAGTCTTTGCCATGGATTTGCTATGACCTTATTTTAATACAGCAAACACCCTCAGTTTACCCTTCCAGTACATCTCTGTTGGTTGTTTTCAGGCGTTATCCACATATTTTGTCTCTGCATCCTGTGTTCTGGTTTTAGTATCATCTTGTATCTGTGCAGCCTATGCCATACTTCTACCCTCTTGATGAATCTCTGCACTTGCCTTGATGTGTTTGCCCTTATATTTTTCCTGTGTCCTGGTTTTACTGTCCTCTTGTTTTGTACAGTCCATTTCTTGGTTTCACTATCACTTTGTCTCTGTGCAGTCAGTACCCTAGTTGTACTCCCTTATTGCATCTGGTATGGTTTTACCATTTATTTAGCCTGTACAGTCTGTGCATTGGTTTTCACTATCATCCTGTTTTTGTACAGCCTGTGTCCTGATGTTACTCTGTATTGCATCTGCTCTGGTCCTGGTATGGTGTTACCCTCATATTCCACCTGTGCAGTCTGTGCACTGGTTTTCACTATCTTCTTGTCTCTGTACAGCCAGTGTTGTGATTTTATCCTGGTTATGCATCTGCAATGTTCTTGGCGTGGTTTTACCCTCATGAATGTCTGTGTAGCCTGTGTGTCCTGATTTTTTTGATAGACAACTTTATTGGTTTTAAAACAAGATAAAGACCAGCAATACAGTACAGCTCAAAGATGATCAACTCCCACATTTGATTAGGAGGTACACCAAGGTACATCATGACCCCGAGAGGTCTCAAATAGTACATACAGTCAGTAAGACAAAACGTTATCATGGTATCTGACCCAGCCATTTGCCCCAGACCTTATGGTATTCTTCGGACAACCCTGTGCTTCATATAGGACCTTTTCTTGTGTGGCACACCAATCAACCCCCCTGCGCCACTTCTTGACGCTAGGCGGGTTAGGACATTTCCAATTAGCGGCTATGTCTCGCTTAGCTATGATCATTGCCGTATTAAAAAACAACTTTTCATTCCTGGACCCATCCAACCCGTTAGTGATCCCCAGGAGCGCATGGAGTGGGTCATGTGGGACCTCCCAACCCAAGACCTCGGTAAGTTCTTGCTCTATACACCCCCAGAACTGCGCCAGGACAGGGCAAGTCCAGACCATGTGGAAGAAATCAGCCTAGTCCTGGCCACAGCGTGTACATGCAGCATTTGGGTAAAGGCCGGTCCTGCAGAGGTGAGCTGGGGTTAGATAGGCTGCGTGCAAATAGTACAGTTGGATCAGACGGAGTCTGGCTGATGCAGTAACCGTCTTGGGTGCCATCAGTGTGTCCCTCCAATCCTCTTCCTCCAGGGGGCCCACCCAGCCCTCCCACTGGTCTCTGAGCGGCCCCAGCGTGGTCGGGGTATTGTTGTTGGTTAATGAACGAACAATACGGGAGATGCCCCCCTTCCCCAGGTTCCCCATCAGGGTTTGTGCCTCCGGTGGGCTGTATTCCGGCAGCGAAGTGCCATCCGGTATGTGTGTATGAAGGGCATGGCGTAGCTCCAGGTACCTATAAAATTGGGATGGGTGCAAGGAGTGCCTGGATTGCAGTTCTTGGAAGGAGCGCATGTGATCGCTGGTCCATACATCCTCGAGCTGGGAGATCCCAATAAGATCCCAGGACCGAAAACCCTTTAGGGTGCTGACCTCTTGTAGCCACGTGCCATGCCAGAGCGGAGTGTGTTGGGTCATTGGATTAGTCCACTGGGTGTGGCGCAGGGATGCCCGCCAGGCCAGGAGGACGGATTGTGTCACCCCAGGTAGTGTTCTAGGTATGGTCCCCCCGTACATCATCGCTTGAATTCGGGAGAGGCCCAGTTCGATAGGCCAGGTCCGACCACCCCCCATTAAACCAGTCGTGCAAAGTGAGCAGGCGAGTCGCCAAGTAGTATAGGCATAAGGTGGTCATTCCAATACCCCCGTCATAGAGCGGAATCCGGCAGGGGGCCAACGCTATACGGGGTCGACCGCCCCAGAGAAATTTAGTGGCTAGGCTATCGAGATCTCTGAACCAGGCCCGTGGGAAGTAGAAGGGAGTGTTCTGGATGATGTAGAGGAATCTGGGGAGGATCATCATTTTGAAGAGGGCTACCCTGCCCAGGGGATTTAGCGGCAGCTTCTGCCATCTCCAGAGGTCTTCTCTAGCTCGTTTCACCAGCGGGGTTATGTTGAGGGACCAGGCGAGATCAGGGAGTAACGCAATACAGATCCCCAAATATTTAAAAGATTGCCGCCTAATGGGTATTGTGGCTTGCCAGTCGAAGCAGTCCCTGGTTAAGTGCAGGGGGAACAGGACCGACTTGCTGGGGTTAAGTCGCAGACCGGAGGCTTGTCCGAAGGAGTGCAGCGCCAGGAGACAGTGGGGGCCGGATTGAGCCGGCTCTGCAAGGTACAGCAAGACGTCGTCTGCGTATAAGGCAATTTTGTCTTCTTCCGAGTTGGGCCATTTCAAACCCTGGATGCGGTCATCCGACCGAATGAGACTCGCTAGAGGTTCCATTGCTAAGGCGAAAAGGAGGGATGATAGGGGGCATCCCTGCCTCGTTCCTCTTCGAATGGGAAACTCCTCCGACAACACCCCATTGATGAGCACTCGTGCGCGAGGCCGAGAGTAGAGGACCCTCACCAGTTTGCAAAACGGTGGACCGAACCCCATTTCAGCCAGCACGTCATCTAAGTACCGCCAATCCACGGAGTCAAAGGCCTTCTCGAAGTCAATGAGAAGAAGTGCCAGATAAGGAGTGAGTAAGTGGCGGTTTGCTAGGGCCAGGTGGAGACGACGGAGGCAGTGTCTGGTCCCCCGCAGAGGCATAAACCCGCACTGGTCGGAGTGGACCAGTTTGGTGAGATAGGGTTTCAGTCGCTGGGCGAGGACCGCAGCTAATATTTTAACCTCCGTAGTTATAAGGGATATTGGGCGGTAATTAGCACCTTTGGACGACGGCGGTTGCGTCTTGGGGAGAACCACAATGGTGGCTACGTCTGTCTCAGGGGGAAAGGAGACCCTCTCGACGGTTTCAGCGAAGAGATCGGAGAGGTGCGGGATGAGGGTCTCCCGGTACGCGGCGTAGTACTCCTGCGGAAGACCATCTGGACCCGGGGTCTTGCCTGGTGAGGTGTGCGCTATGCCGTCATTGATCTCCTCACGGGTCATGGGGAGATCTCAGCTGCGCTGAGGCGAGGAAAGTGGAGCTGACCCGGGCTGAACAGATCCGAAAGGGAGATGTCTGGGCACTGCCTGGAGTATAGCGCACGGTAGTAGGAAGCAAAGACCTGGGCCATTGCGAGGGGAAAACGATGTACCACACTGCCGGGATCGACGACCTCTGGGATTATACGATTGGCCTTAGGGTACGTGGCTAGTCTGTGGAGGATCTTCCCGTTCTGATCACCCCAGCCATAGACCCTTGCTACAGAGGATCGCCATAGGAAATTGGCGGCGTCCAAGGAGAGTTGCCTAATTTCACCCCTCAGGCGTACGAGTTGCCGTTCTTGAGAGTCGTTTCGGTTCTCGGGAGGGCATTGTTCGAGAAGCAACGCCTGGGCCTCTCGCAGGGTGATCTGGTGTGACTGAGCTTGCCGCTTGAGGTTAAGTTGACCTTTGGCGAAGCCACGGATGGTGGCTTTGCTCGCTTCCCAGAGAGTGCCCGGAGAGGGGACAGAGCCGGTGTTGGTGAGGAAATATTGCTGGAGCTCGACCCTGATCGCCTTTTTAAAATCCTTGTTCTGGAAGAACCACGCATTCAACCGCCATGTCGGGCGTGCCGAGTTAGGGGGATCCCCGATGTTCAGAAGTACAGGTGAGTGGTACGAGATGCCCCTGGGGAGGAGACAGACGTCTCTAATCGCTTGGCAGTCAGCAGGGGAGACCAATATAATGTCTATCCGGGCATGGGTGCGATGTGCAGCTGATGTGTGAGAGAATTGTCTACTCTGGGGGTGCCAGACTCTCCAAGCATCGCACAAGCCCAATGAGTCTGCCCAGTTAGCCAGGCGTTTGGTTCTGGCAGCGGACGGTGTGCTTGTAGTGTCGAGGCTGGGATTGAGAACTGCATTAAAGTCGCCCCCCACTATTGTTGTACCTAGGGGCAGGGATGTAATGAGGACGGTGGTATGGTTGAGAGTCGCTGTGAGCATCGATGGGGGTGAGTATATGGAGATGAGGTTAAGAGGTTTGCCTGCTAACGTACCGGTCAGAGCTATAAGGCCCCCTTGGGGATCGTGAGTGGCCTGCGTGAGCACAAAGGGGAGGCTACGCCGTATGATGATTGCCCCCCGAGAGCCTCGGACAAACCCGGAATGCCAGACTGTCGTACCCGTACCTCGCTAGAAAGGGGCAGTGGTTGCCCTAGAGATGAGTTTCCTGGAGGAGGAGAATGTCCGCCGCCTGGCGTTGAGCAAAGCGGAGGACAGCCATCCGTTTGACCCTGTGGAGGAGTCCATTAACGTTCCAGGATAGTATGAGGAGGGAGGGTCCGTTATCGCTCGCACACGTCATGGCGAGCGCGGGTGGAACCGGGGGGCCACAAGACCCAGGTTGGCTGCAGGTGCAACAAAGGTCTGGTGCAAGTGTAGATCAGTAAATGCGACTGTAGAACGTATGCGGTGTGTGGGACTGTCAGTGTGCAGTAAGTAGGTCCCTACCAAACCACCCCCCCCCCCCAACCCTATACTTCAGGATCAGAAGCATCTGTCGTCCCAATTATACAAGTAGGTAACCAAACTAAAACGTTCGGGTTGGGTTGTGTGGAGGACCCCGCCCTTACATACGGATGTATTTTATCTCGCCGCGTGTCTTGATTTTACCCTCGTATTGCATCCGCACTGGTTTTGGTGTGGTTTTATCCTCATGTTTGTCTGTGCAACCTGCGTAGCCTGATTTTACTCTGTATTGCATCTGCACTGGCCCTGGGTTGTCTTTACCCTCTTGTTTGTCTGTGCCACTAGTATGAGGTGCCGCACCCTGCACCTTCCTCTTTGAATTTTGACGTAAATCAGTCAGGTATTCTGCTAGAGCATGTGTGGCTTTTCAGTGTAGTGTGTTCCCTTGTGTGATGTGACATGTCTAGGTCTCAATCCATTAATATTTATTGTTTGGTGATCTAAAACATTTAACATGACTAGTACTATGCAAATGATCGGATGAAGAAAAAAATGGTATGGAAAAAAATATCAAATTACTATTAAATTCCTTCACTAGTAGGTGTATAATGTGATCGGTAAAATTTACACATGCTAAAAATCAAGTACAGTGCAAACGTGGACAGGTTATTATCAATTTGTTTCCATGTTCTGTCAGCGGTGACAGATGCAAGGTTCATTTCCTAACCCTGAACATATCTTTTAAAACTGGGCTAAATGTGTCTGTTTATTTGAACGTGAGAATGCTATAAATGTTAGCCAAAGTGTTTTATAACAGGAGAGGCTACAGACACAAAGTTTACATAAATAGCAATTTTATTGATAAAGTGCAAGAGCAAAAAGTCCCTTTTCCTCATGCTTCTGTTCTACTTGTGGCATACATTTTCTAAGTCTTATGTTTGAGTGTTCTCTCCATTTAAACATTGAATCAGTGCATGACAACAAGTAAGGGTTCCCAGATAGGGTGAATTGGAGGAAACAATTGTACATTATTTTAATTAGATTTGCACCATGCATTAAGGCACTTTCACTCTGCATTCAGACACTTATCAACCTTCATTAATGCACCTCTCACCCTGCACAGAGAGCACTCACACCATTCTTCCTGCACTCATACACTGCTCTCACACCTCTTACTAATCCCATGGGCGAAACCTAGTGCATTCGCCAATGCTTGTTTACTAGGTAACTCGCATGTTGCTAAGCCAGACATACCAACTGTTCATATTTACTAAGGACTATAAAGCGTTCGCCTTTAATGATCTCTGTTGTCCTTGCACCAAGCTGGCGATTTATACACCCGATTCGCCGTTTGCTACCGCCTCTCTCATATCTGCGGATTCGTGACTTTCCCCCCTCGGGCACAAGAGTGCACTCACCCGTCTACTGCTCTCCGGCTCTCGGTGGTATCTTGCTGAAGGGGGCGAAGGGTACCTTCGGGAGCGCGGGGAGGGAGACCTGCGAGATGAGCCGTAATGCCTGGGGGTGTAAGGCTTCAGAGAGCCCGGTGAGGGAGACCTGCGGGAAGCACCATACTGCCCAGGCGGAGAGTAACCCGGAGGTGGGGACAAGTTGCGATACGGGGGAGACAGGAGTCTATGAGAAGGAGAGAGGGGCCTGCGGGATCCAGGGGGAGAGAGGGGCCTGCGGGATCCAGGGGGAGAGAGGGGCCTGCGGGATCCTGGGGAGAAAGGTCGCCGGGGAGGAGACGAAGGTCTGCGGCCCCCAGGTGAAAGGGGTCTGCGTGGAGGGGACAGGGGTCGATAGTCTCCATGAGGGCTCGAGGGTCGGAAACCACCAGGAGGGGAGCCAGGCCAGGGTATCCTCGCAGGAGACGGAGGTACATAGGCACCGGGAGGAGACTGGGACCTGAAAGTACCCGAGGGGCTGACGGGGCGATAGCCACGGGGCGGGGAGGACACTCGGTAACCCCCAGGCGGAGTTAACGGTCTGCGGTCCGCAGGCGGAGGAGAGATGGGGGTGGGCAACAGAGAGCGACGCGGAGGGGACTGACCTCGGCAGCCCTGGGGCGGCGACAGGGGTCTGCGGTCCACTAGGGGCGGGGAGACGGGGGTAGGCAACAGAGAGCGGCGTGGAGGAGACAGGGCCCGGCGAGCAGGTGGGTGTGTGGGCAGGTACTGAGGATGGGACGGAACTGGCAGCAGGGGCGGGCGTCGGGCTGGCCCCTCTGCGGTCTTCCCGGGCCACTGTGGGGTGGGCAGGAGTCCTGGCTTCTTCAGCAAGACGGGCTCCCGGGCCTCCGACATTGCGACGGAGGCTCTAACAGAGCAGCTCCTGCCTCAGGTGCGCTCCACGGCCGTTACGTTCTACGTGCGCGAGCGCCTGTGGTTGACAGGACGCTCGAACCCAGCCTCCAAGCACGCGCTCTCTGCGCATGACATACACGCGCAGTGAACACAAGCGCTTCGGATCGGGGACTGTCGTAAACAATTCAAACTGCGCATGTGCGAGGTTGAAGGGAACCGAAATTTTATATGGGCTGTCCTCGGTGCATGCGAAGCAAGGCGTACTTTTGAAGTCATGCATCGACGTTTTTCTCCTGACCTTATGGTGGCCGAGGCTTTAGATGAGGCCCGCTTATATCGCCCTACGGCCTACTGATTACATGACCTGGTTGCCATAAACTAGGAGCTCGACCCTAGCAACGGGGCTGCGATTCGTGGTTGTCTCAGGTCTATCCAATAGGAGTGAGCTTCGTGAGACTGACGTGTGCGGAGATGGATTCAGGAGTCAGTCATTTTATTTATTTATTTTTATTTATTTAATGCATTTTTATAAAGCGCGGACTTTACCCGAAGGTGTCAGAGCGCTGTACAATAGAACCAGTTACGTTAAATGAGAGAAATGTTACAAAATAAAACGTTACACAAATAAACAGGAGACTAGAAAAGGTAGTGTAAAACCATAGAATGCAAGAACACAATTTATTTATTTATGCGGTTTTATATAGCGCGGACTTTACCCGAAGGTGTCAGAGCACTTCACAATAGGAACAGTAACATTATATGAGGAGAAGGTGAGCATAATACAAAAGCAAGCAATACATTACATGAGGAAAAAGTGGCAATTGTGCAAATAACAAAAACAAGCAAGATACAAAAAGAGGTATACGTTACAAGAGGAAAAAGTGACAGCAGGCCTGCCAAGTGTCACGCATCATGCGTGACGCTAACGCAGTGCGGTGTTCCCGCCTCACCGCACTGAAATGCATTGTCACGCATTTTTGCCACTGACCACACTCTCTGCTGACAGCGCTGAAACTGGCTGCCCGCTGTGCTAGCGCGCGCCGGCGCTCAGACACACCTGTGTGCGCCCGGGCCGCAGGCAGCAGACTTCTCTTGCGGCAAGCAGCAGCACAGTTAGTAAGCAGTTAAAGATCTGCTTTCAGACTCAGTGCTACAAATGTTACAATCTGCCCTGCAGTCGTTGCGTTACAGGCTGTGGCGCAGTGTGGGGGATGATCCGATCGGATGTGACCTCACGTCCAGTGGAACAAGAAGGAAGTGAGGTGGAAGCGGCGCGGGGCCGAGGACTCGACTGGACTTGTGTCGGTCCGCGCGGCGTCCCTCTCAGCATAGTCTGAGACTGAGTGAGCTGCTGCCTGCGCAGCAGGAAGGCAATAATGTAATAGTACCGGCAATGGACCAGCGGGATGGCACAGCATCGACGACCTCACCACAGTGACTCTCACTCAAGGTCATGGCCGCGTGGCATCATCACGGCATCGGGCGCTGCGGGGAGACTGCACGCAGTGCTGCACAGCAGTGCGCCCGCGACCCCGTGCGGTGCCGCGGCTCATTGAGCCCGCCGCTGCTGCTCGCACCGCTATCTGTTGTGCAGCCATTTGGTGTCTAGTCTGCAGCCTTTCATCAAGTAATGCCGCTCGAGTCCGGACCGGGCCCAGCTGCTGAAGAGAGCTTGGTGCCTGCAGAGCCTCATGAGGCTGGCTCGTAGCGTGGATCGCTCTCTCTGCTTCAGTTTCAGGTATTTTGTTGTAATATAGTTAATTATTTTAGCAAGTCATCATGTCACTGCTGACTGACTCTGAGCCTGCTCCAACTCTGCTGACTGCTCAGGCGGGCTGCGCTTGGGACGGTGCCGCGACGGGCTTAGCTGGAGGGATGAGGAGGAGATCACTGCAATCAGCACTACAGTTTGTTTAATTTGAAAGGACAGGTCACGCAATTGAGAGCTTTGACAGTGCACACATTTCCAGGGCTCATGTGGACCTTTAAAAATTGTTTGTAAGCGCTGACAGTGACTGTGCTTTACTTGACCTGTGCGGTCACTTGTTTGTCTGGTAATGCAGTGGCTGGAGTCTGTGCGGACCGTCATTTATTCTACTAAAAAAATCGAGAAGAGGGTCTGCCACCAAGTCTTTGCTCGACTTGCCTAGACGGTTAATTCCTACCAGGAGGTGCACTTTACCACAGAGTCTGCTGTGGTAGGAATAACATCTCCGTGTTGCAAGAAACACGACTGTCTGTCCTGTTTAGTTTTCATTGATAGGACATTAACTTTGTTACGTTATTCTCTTTTTCTGCGATATGCAGACATATTTTCATTGCATATCACAAGCAAGCAACCCTCGGAAGTATTCTATATTGCTGTGATATGTACACACTTGATTAATTATCTTAAATTAATTGTACATTCCACAGAATTATGTTAAAAATGCTCTTATCTGAAATGTACACAGCATACGTAAAAAGCTGTGCTGCGCTCAGAAATAGGATAAGTATATCAAGGACTAAGTGAGCTGCATCAGTCTTTGTAGTTTACTCCTACTAATGCTGCTTTTAGTGATTCCTGACTCCCAAGTAAATACTGCGTTCCTAAACAGGGCCAAGAGACTCAATTAAAATTGCACATAACGAGACATGCAGTACATACATCACTGCAGCTGTGTTTGTGTGGGAAGGGCTTTGCCTGCACTCGATCCTCCCTTTGCTAGGGTCGTCATATTAGCTTTTCTCCCTAAAAGACCACTGTGTGATGATATACCACTTTCTCTATGCTGCCTCTTGTGGGTCTTGGTATGTTTTAAGGCCTTTACTGTGTAACAGAACTTTTCTGTTAATTCTGATGCCTAACGGAATTAGATGACTCCATGTAAGTAGGAACACAATGCTCTAGTCCTGGGATTTTCTGCTAGTTCAAATGATGCGAGCCAGGACTGCAATCCCCAGAATGTAGTAGATTTGTTGTTGAATGAAAACCTACAACAGGAGCAAGGCGTCCTTGGTAACATGGGGTTATCTAGTCACCGTACTAATGTCTGTCATTGGATCCCCGTTTTCTCATCTCTAACTAGATTATGGGATCTCTTCTCTATATACATGATGGGGTTGTAGGGCATGGATCTGTCAACCTGCAGTCACAGAAGCAGTGCTTATGGATACATAGAGCTGTCAGAAGCGGCTGGAACCCTCCCCCTCATTTCTCCCTTCAGTAATGTGCCGGTCGGCCCGGGTCCAACAGCAACTACTTTACTTTCAGCACTGATCCGCAGCATCACTGTCAACAGAGCCTTTAGCTCTGTGACAGGCTGCCTGCGGCTGGTGTAATCTGGTGCCTGCTGCAGGGCTGGGCACGTAGGCACCTCTTGCCAAATGGGGAGGACTGCTCAGCTCGGGTTAATGGTTTTTATTAGGGTTGAGGCTGCTATACTAGTCTTGAAATAATAACATACAGCCTGGCTGTGACCTATGTGTGCCTCAGCCTCACTCTCCGGTGTAATTTCTAATATTTATATTGCTCGCGAGAAAGTGTCACTCATAATCGTTGAATTGTCACTCATAATTACATTGAAATTATGAAAATGTCACACATGGCAATCTGAAACCTTGGCAGCTATGTGACAGGTGTGCATGATACATAAGATACAAAATACAAATAGAGGTATAATACTGCAATAAGTGGCAGTCACTCAGAACACACTGGGAAGGCACTTCAATAGGCATGGAGTACAGAATTTCCTATAGTGGAAGAACTTCCTTGAGGGAGTAGAGAGGGCGTGAATTAAACAGGAGTTTTAAAATAAATGGTACACAAACAAAAAATCCAACACAGCACGCAAGGGTGAGGAATGTACAGGAAAAAGTACAAATTTACAATGAAGAGCGAACTTCCTAGAGGGGCCTGAGACTGAAAGTATTAGTTCTGAAAGTGTCTTTGGAAGAGAAGAGATTTGAGGTCAGCTTTGAAGATCCGGGTAGAGGAGGTGGCCCGGAGCAATGGAGGAAGCGAGTTCCAGATTCTCACTGCATTACCTGAGAACGATTGAGCCATCGATCTTTCCCTTTTGAAGGAGGGGGGCTCAAGCAGAAACTTTTCCGCATTCCGAGAAGGTCTCGAGCCTCCAGACATTTTCAGTTTATTCGCCAGGTAACGAGGGGAGGAAGTGTGCAAGGCTTTGTGGGTGATGCTGGCCGTTTTGTAAATAGATCTTGCCTCGATGGGAAGCCATCGAAGAGAAGACAGGATAGGAGTGATGTGGTCACTTCGTTTGGACCCTGAAATAAAGCGAGCTGCTGAATGGAGGACGGATTTGAGGGGGGAGAGGTGAAATTTGGGTAGGCCAGTCAGAAGAGAATTGCAGTAGTCCAGTCTAGAGAGAACTAGCGATTGGACCAAGGTTTTTAGGTCTTTCTCCGGGAAGAACCGACGAATCCCCCACAGAAGGCGCAGCTGGTAACGTACGTTCTTGGCAATGGAGTTGATGTGGGAAATTAGGTTGAGTCTTTTGTCAAGTATGACACCTAGGGATTTAGCGCTGTCGACAATGATGGGTTTATTGTTGAGTAAATTCAGCTGATCCATCCAGGATTGAACAGGAGGCGGGGAGAGAGAGGTAGATAGGAGGAGGAATTCAGTTTTGGAGGGATTGAGAATGAGTTGGTGAGCTAACATCCAGTTGTGAATAGAGTAGAGTTGAGTAGTGAGAGATCATGTGAGGAAGACACCTTGAGGTAGATTTCAGTGTCATCCGCATAGAGATGGTAGTGGATCTCAGATTTACTTAGGAGGTTCCCTAATGGTTCCAGATAGATATTAAACAAAGTGGGTGCAAGGATAGAACCTTGAGGGATGCCTTGACCAACCACCAATGGAGACGAAAGACTGTTCACTATCTTGATCATTTGGGATCTGTCCGAGAGGAATGAGGTAAACCATTTAAGCACTGTGCCTTCCACGCCCATTCTCTGTTGAAGAGTGTTAAGCAAGGTGTTGTGATTAACAGTGTCAAAGGCTGCAGAGAGGTCAAGAAGAATCAGAAGGCACGATTCCCCAGAATCGAGTATATGCAGCGCATCATCAATCACTTGCAGCAGGGATGTTTCAGTGCTGCAATTTTGAATGAAGCCAGACTGGAACACGTCAAGGAGATTATTGTCCATAATATGTAGGGAAAGTTGTTTCGCAACACATTTTTCTGTGATTTTCGAAAGAAAAGGGAGGTTGGTGATGGGGCGGAAGTTGTTGAGGTCGTTCGCATCTGCGGAGGATTTTTTTAGAAGAGGGGTAACTTGTCCTGTTTTGAGGGCAGCTGGGAGGGAGCCTTGACTGAGGAAGAGATTGACTAGCCTGGTCCAGTAAGAGAGAGTATAGGTGTAGAAATCGATGACACTAGGGATGGGGTCAGAAGAATGGTTGGAGGGTTTGGTTTCGAGGATGCATTTGAGGAGGTCATCTTCCGAGATGGCGGCAACGTTCTGCCAAGTGACTAAGGATTTTCGCTCCTCAATGGGGGTGGGGTGGGTGACTTGATCCACCAGTGATTTGACCTTTTCATCGAAGAATATAGCGAATTCTGCTGCTTTCTTTGAAGAATCCTCAGGCTTGATGGTTGGGGGAGAGCAATTTGGGTTTTTGATGAGGTAAAAAAAAAATTTGGGTCTGTTTTTGGCTGAGTCGAGGAGGGATCTGAAATGTGATGCTTTTTCATGGAAGATGTGCTTGTGGTATTTGGTTGTTGCCGAACGTAAATGAGAGAGATTGGAGGTGGATGGAGATTGTCTCCAATGTTTCTCCAAGATTCTAAGGTTCTTCCTTTCATCATAGAGAGCTTTATTGAACCAAGGTGCTGAGGGGGTGGGTCTTTTCCTTTTGCTTTGGAGTGGAGCGACATTATCGATTTCGACTGCTAGGACTGAGAGGCAATGGGAGGTGAGATCGTTGACATCCACGTTAGGGTCTAGTCTAGGAAGTGAACGCAAAGCAGAATCACACAGAGTGTCAAGATCAATGTTTTTAGTGTTGCGGAACCAGGTAGAAGCCCTTTTAGGTTGGCCGAGAGTAATAACGTGCGAAAGGTGAAAACGGAAGGGAATGAGGAAGTGGTCTGACCAGCCTACATGGATAGGGGGAGCAATAGTAAGCAGGTCTGCTTTAGAAATAACAAGGTCCAGAATTGAGCCCTTAGAGTGTGTAATTTCCGAGCAGTGTTGGAAAAGATCATTGGCTGAGAGAAAGGTGGCAAGCTTGTTAGCAGCCGAGTCTTCCAAGGAGCCCCAGTGGAGATTGAAGTCACCCAGGAAGATCTGCCTGTCACTTTGAAAATATTGGTCACTGATGAAGTCGGTGAGTTCCTCCAAAAAGGAAGAGCAGTTACCGGGCGGGTGGTAGATGGCATGGAACCTGAAGGGTGAGCCGTGATGTACTTGAAGTTCTAGGGATAGGCATTCGAATGTGCGGAAGAAGATGGTAGGAAAGGCTTTAATTTGAAGGGAGTTTCTGAAGATGATAGCGACACCTCACCCAATTTTGTCTGTTCTGTCATTTCTGAGGATAGAGTAGTCGGTCAGTATCAGAAGATCAAACAAAGTAGGAGAGGAGTCATTAAACCAGGTCTCAGTGAGGAAGAGCATGTCAAGATTATAGTGGGTGATAGTGTCATTATGGTCTTCAGACTGCCAGAACAAGTCGAGCGTGATACTGCAATTGGAAAACAAGGATTGGCAAAGCCAATAGGTCTCGCCTATGAGAGATCTACAGTAGATCATCTACTGGTGTTTTCAGTGTTTTTTCAGCCACGTTGTTCAGCAGCCTAACTGCTATACAGGTGGCCGAAAGTTTAAAAAAGAAGTGCGCTGATGCCAGGGTTGGATTGGGTTAAAAAAAAGATCGGCCCTGGCACGCTAAAAAAAAGTTGCCCACATCATTTGCATATTGCCTTTCCGCAAAACACTGCTACATTTTATTAAAAAAGGAGGGTGGGGGTTAAAAAAATGCACGGATTAGTTTACTCTGGTGAAACACCTGAAAACAAGTGAGGCCACTTTTGCTCAGGCCTCCTGCCCCCGCTCAATATGCATATATTAATGGACTGGCCCAGCGAGAGAAAGGGAGTGACACCTCTGCCGTTGATAAGAGGTAGGTAATGGACGCCCATCTACCTCCAGAAAGGCCACTCAGGCACCCACTGGGCTGCTGGCGGCATTGAACAACGCAGAAACCGCCCAAATCGCCCCCTCAGGCGGCTCAAAAAAGCAGCCCACAGCTGGAATTCGGATCCAGCCCCTTGGGCATTGCCTGAGTGCCCGCGTTACCAATCCCACGCTGGCTGACCCAGTCAACGCTGGCCATGTCATAGAGCTTTTTTGTTTGACTTTTAACCATGCCGCACAGCAGCAACGCAGCTGTACACCATGGCTTATAAAACAGTAAGAGGCCAAATAATGGAGCTATTTGGCTTTGCCAATGTTTTCTTTGCCATGTTGTACAGCTGCATTAGAGCTGTGCAGCATAGCTGAAAGTACAAAAAAAAAAACTATAAAGCGGCCAGTGTTGACCATGTTATAGCACTTTTTTTTTACTTTTAGCCATGCTGCACTGTTGTACAAGATGACTGAAAAAAAAAACATTGACAAAGCCAATAAACCTCACATAGGTGAGACCTATTAGCCTTGCCAATGCTTGTTATGCCATGTAGACATGAGCTTCAGAACTGGATACAAGGTCTTATCCGAGATGTGACCTCACAGATGTAGTGTTGTGTGAGTTTGCAATGACGGAACCTTTCTGGCTCCTGATGGACCCCGTAGAACTGTGACGTAAGCGTTAAAGCGGAGTGAAGTGAATGCAGGTTTAGAATGTTGAGGTTGCAGTTAAATGTAGAAGAATAAAGATGTGTTATACTAAGCTCCGTGTGTGGCTTAGTCATTGGTGAGTACCCAGGCTGGGGAGGCCGCTACAACTGGAGACAGGATAGGGGATAAGTAACCCGAATATCGGCAGTGCTCTCCCAGAGAGCTTGCCGTGGTCCAGCAAACTGCTCGTGCGTGCCACATGTGCCTCAGTGCAGAGTCAGCGTTTGGCGTATATGGAGTCAAAGCACTTACCCAGTCCATGAAAAGCATTTGACGATAACAAATGTTTCGCTGAGAAGTCTACCTATCGTTTGCCGAAAATCTGCTGGGAAGGCCGCAAAGAGAAGTAACGCGCTATTACGCAACTCAAAGCCATAGCCTGGTAAGGAGAGCCAAAAACGGAACGGAGCTGAGGAAGAAAGAGATCGGCAGCGAGACCGCGAGGACAGTCAAGCTGGCCACGTGGAAACGGCCTGATCAGGAGCGAGCCTCAGAGGCAGCGGGGATCCGAAGACAGAAAGCAATGCAACCTGCTGGCGCTGGAAGACGGGTGTATGGAGCCTGAGCCGCCCGATCAAAAAGTAAGGAGCGCGAATCGAGGGAGGCCCTGATGAGGGAGCCATGGGGACTGCCGAGAGGGCACTGGCGGCGGTGCAGTGAGCCCGGCGCGCAGCATGCGAGTAGCCGTGAGGCAGCCAAAGAAGATCTGGCGGGGTAAGCGCGCAGAGAAATCGGGAGTCCCAGCACTATCCGGTCCGGGGAGTGGGGGGAGGAGCAGGAAACCCAGACGAAGCCTAGACAGGGGCAACAGAAGCCGGGGGGGCGAAGAAGACAACAGCGCGCATAGGAGCGGACGACCCAGAGCGGAGCTGGGAGTGGAAGCAAGTAAATCGGCGCGTGAGAGTAGGGCTCTCCCCTCCCTTGGCATCGTGGGGGGAGAGACTGGAGAAAGCCCAGGACTGTGCGAGCTGCGGCACGAGAGTCCCTCGAGGCAGCAGAAAGACAGCGGCAACAACGCATCAGAGGGGCCTGTGATACGGGCCGAGCCCAGAGCGCAACAAGACCTAGAAGTACAGGAGGAGGGCCACTGTGGAAACATAAGAAGCATGCAGCAAGCATACAGGCATGGAGTGACCTGCTCCTAGACCCGCGGAGCCAGGAGGGACAGTGGAAAGAGGTCAAGAGGCTGGAGACTGCTGGGAGGGGGCTTGGAAAAGTACTAAAATAACAGACTAAAAAAGAGAGCGGCAGGCCGAGGGGAAACCCGCGCAGAGCTGCGGATCGGAGCGCGAAGCGCTCCATTCGGCAGCAAGTACATAGGGAGGCCCGGAGCTGGGAGACTAGCAGGCCAACATAAACTGTCCTTCTGGAAGGGGAGCTGAGCTGTGGAAAGACGAGAAGCCCTGAGAGGGTGCCCTTGCCAGCAGGCGACTGCCAACATGGGGAAAGTACCCAAAAGGCGGGAAACAGAGCAGCAAGAGTGGACGGGGGAAGACCCTAGAGACATATACCCGAAGGTAGGGACCCGCACAGACAGGAGAGAGGCCCAGGAAGACCCTTCTCTCTACGACATCCTGCATGCCATAGAAACGTCGAGAACAGCAGTAGAAACCAAAATCGACACACTTGGAGAGGATTTGGGCCTGCTGCGTGCAGACCATAGGAAGTTAGCGGACCGAGTTACAGCAACAGAGGGCGATGTCCGAGATCTGAAACCTCAGGTGAATGCGACTACCCAAAAGCTCACAGATATAGAAAAGAGGGTACACGTGCTAGAACTCAGAGCGGAGGATGCCGAAAACAGAGCATGGCGTAACAATCTGAGAATCGTAGGCCTACCGGAGAAAGTTGAAGGGAATAACATGGTCGCCTACCTGGAGAATTGGATTCGCACCGAGGTAGCGGAGGAAGGCCTGTCTTCGGTCTGAAGTGAGCGCACAGATTCCCTGCCAGAGCACTCCTGCCTGGACGGCTGCCGAGGCCAGTGGTGGCACGGCTACTATTTTATAAGGACAGAGATCATGTGTTGGGGCAGGCTCGGGTTAAAGGACACCTCAAAGTAGACAATAGCACTGTTAGAATCTTCCCGGACTTCTCCCGGGAGGTGCAAAACCAGAGAGCATCCTATGTTGCAGTAAAAAGGAAACTAAGGCAGCTGGGTATACAATATTCCATGGTGTTCCAGGCCAAGCTTAGAATGATATCACCTGACGGGACCAAATTCTTCAACACACCACAGGAAGTGTGGGACTGGATTGAACTGCATGCCCCACAAGAAAGGGGAGACGAGAGACAGGAGAGGCCAGAACGAGGCGCTGCCCGCTTCGGAGGGAAGGGAGGAAAACCCACGAGCCTACCCACAGCAGCAGTAACACAGCGAGACAGAGAAAGAGCTGTAGCGGCAATAGCCTCCCTGAGTGCACAAGGAAAACGGGGTACCTCCTCATTGTCCAGGAAGGACCCAAGATTGTCAGACTCAGACACCAGCTCTAGCACAGTGGTTGAGACCAGCCAGGACCTCCCGGCGGTGACTCCCAGATCGGCGGACGACATTATTTGAACACCATGGGACAGGCAAGTACAAGAGGGAACATAGCACATGGGGGGACCATAGAGGCCTGGACATGAGCTCACAAGAGATGAGGGGGCCTATTAGTATGCAATATTTACCGGTTGGGGGAGAGCCGGGGGGGGCGGAGGCATGGCTCTTCTCCAAGTGAGCGCTAGCCTCATCACTACCCGAACTTTGGACAACTGTTACAATTGCACGTGAGTGCACAGTTTGGATGGGGGAGAGATTCTCGCTTGGCCAGGGGAAGGGGAGTTGGGTGTTCCTGAAGTTATAAGTTGGGGACACTGCTGGCACGATTATAGTTGGTAATGGTCGCATTAATCTGTGGCAATCATCGGAGGCCTGCAGTGCTGGGACAGACGGAGAGAAGAGAGGGATAAGTAGCAATGACGAAAAGGATGACATATAACTTGTTATCCTGGAACGTCCGAGGTATGCACTCCATGCATAAGCGATACAAAATATTTTCACTCTTAAACAGACGTGGGATTCACATCGCAATGCTACAGGAGACTCACATCCTGACTTCTGAGGGTGCTGCACTACACCGGAGATGGAGAGGGCAGGCATACTATACCTCGTTCTTGGCATTTGCGAAGGGAGTACTAATCTGGATACGGGCGGGGGTTCCTTTCCAGCACACAGGACACAAGGTAGACCCGGAGGGCCATTACGTGATAGTAACAGGGAGGCTGGAAGGGCGGGACGTAACACTGATCAACATATATGGACCGAACACTGACCAGAGGGCCTTCCTAGAGAAGATGTCTGGTGTATTGGCGCCCCACATGATTGGCTCGATTATCATGGGGGGTGACTTTAACTGCATAGCGGACCCGGAATTAGACTGATCTCACCCACCACTCCGAGACTCCCCAGTCCACAGAACAGCCAGGGCTTTTAGGGAGTGGCAGGCTCAATGGGGATTAATAGACATGTGGAGGTGTACACACCCATTGGACAAAGAATACTCCCACCTCTCACATGTCCATGAACTACATGTACGACTGGACACCTTTCTATGCTCACCTGAGATGCACGCATTGCTGCAGGGAACGGAGTACCTGACACGCACTGTCTCAGACCACAACCCGATACTGACAAGGTTACAATGGGGGACACAGCAGCAGCCTATCCCTACTTGGCGCCTCAAACCGGAGGCACTGGAGGACCAGGTGTTTTTACAAGAGATCAGGGGACATATCACAGCATACTTCACTGATAATGCCCACTCCACTGATTCCAGGGTAACGGACTGGGAAGCCTTTAAGGCAGTGATCAGGGGAAGGTGCATGGCAACATCTATTGGGGTACGGGGGACATTGCTCACAGATGTGGAAAGGGCAGACCGGGTGCTAAGGGAGATCAAAGTAAGACGACCCGAACACCCCGAGATCCGACAGGAGTTACTAGACGCGAAAGAGGAAGTAGCTGTGCAGGAGGAACGGTTGAGGTGCTTTCATTTTAAAGCATACACGGACAGGGCCCACGCAGAGAGAGATAAGGCGGGCCGGCTGCTGGCGTGGCTTGCAAACCCGACCCACAGAGGGAACATCATTATAGAGATAGCAGATCAGGTAGGGCGCCCCCTGTATAGACAAGATGAAATAAACAACAGATTCCACAGCTATTATAAACAGCTATATAAGAGCTCTGGACCTAGGGGGGAGGGTGAGAAAGAGGAGTACCTGGCGGAGCTCCCCCTCCACACACTATCAGCAGAGGAGGCAGACCAATTAGGAGCGGACATCTTAGAACATGAAATCAGAGTGGCCTTTAAAGAATTTGCGAGGGGGAAGACCTCGGGTACAGACGGACTCCCTAAGGAGTTCTACGCAGCTTATGTGAAGGAGTTGGCCCCTAGGCTAGTGGAGTTGTATGCAGCGGCCGGGGAGAAGGGAATACTACCGAAGAGCACCCGGGAAGCAGTGGTAATCCCGCTGCTCAAACCAGATAAGTCCCCTCTTGAATGTGCGGCATACAGACCCCTGTCGATGCTGAACCTCGACTTTAAAATTCTAAGCAAACTACTGGCAACGAGGTTGCTTCCGCACATGACTACCCTGGTGCACCCGGACCAGGCGGGGTTTATACCGGGCAGGAACACGACTCTGAACATAAGACGCCTCCTCTCTATACTAGAGCTGGGTTTTCGACGAGGAAAAGGATGGAGCGATATTCGCGATAGATATAGAGAAGACGTTCGACAACCTGGAGTGGGGGTTCCTCTATGCCGTCCTAGTAAAAATGGGAATCGGTCAGGGATTTATATGGTGGGTAAGGCTGCTGTACACTGGCCCGGTGGCCAAACGATATCTGTGTCAGGCTTTGGCGGCCGGTAAGCACTGACTGCCAGCGTTTGGGTGGAAGAGGAAGCACCTGACGTCAAGAGACTACATTTCCCAGCAGGCGGAGCGGGAGTTACGTCCCACGTGACCTAGACGCTCACCGGACCCGGATATAGGGGCAGTCAGGAGATGAGAAGCTGCCGATTATCCTGGCGGATATCTCCGAGGTTGCTGTCTCGAGCGACGGAGCATGGAGGCGGTAAGAGTGCCTTTGGCACTTCCCGGAATCGTCTTTCACGCTTACTCTGTCTCCGTAATTCTTGGTCGGGTTATCCGGCAAACGCGCTGCTCCTCTGTTGGTAGAGACCGCGACGTTCCGCGTCTCATGCAGAGGAGCGCTACTGTGCCTTCCAGAGTGGTTTTTCCTGTACACTCTTCTGTTGGATGAGACACGCATTTCTCTGCGGTCTCGTGCAGAGGAGTATTTCATTGCCCGATTCAGAAACCCCCCCCACACTTGCACTCCCTGTTGGCGAGGCTAGCCCGCTGTGGGGTCTCATGCGGGGAGTTTGTGTTCCCTTATAGTAGCTGCTGCTGTAGCTCTAGACTAACCTTTAAAACTTGTCGGTTGGGGTGGATTGCTGAACTGTGTAGTTTCCCCACCTTTAAATTCCACCTCAGTGACCAGAGTAACGATAGGCGGTTACCACAACTGAGGATTTGGATCTTATGCTATACTTGTCTATGGATATGGACAGATAATGAGCAAATGCTTATGGTTTTGTGAGTTCTGAACAAACCCGATTTCAGCTCTGCAACGGCATTATACAAGGAAGTGATTGTACCAGTACCTTCTTTTGTTTCACGTCTAGTTGTTCGCCTTGTTTCTTTTCCTAGGAGAGAGAGAGACACAGAGGGGGAGCAGGAAGACCCTGCTTTGCATTCAAAGCCATACCACATGTACCCTAGGGTAGGTAGGGGGAGAAGGTTTACACTCTGGTGACCAAAGTGCCTAAATGTTATGATGCTGTAGTCTTTACCCTCCATGATTGTATATCTTTTTATTTGTTAGTTCACGCTGGAAGCTTGCAACCGCCCTCTTCTCTCTTCTGGTATCGCTACATCCTTCTTTTGCTTTACAGGTAGAGCGTTACTTACTATACATGTGTTGAGGTAGTGGTATTTCCTTTGCCTGTGTTCTTCTACAGAAAGCAGGATAGTGACGGTGTTCTTTGTTGTGTCATCCACAGATCTCCCTCCATGCTGTTCCTACTCTTTCCTTCCCTCGCTTGAGTGTCTCACTAGTCCGCGTGTAATTTATATTCCGGACTTGGGACGGTCGAGAGGTGGACCCCTTTTGAGCATCAGCACAGTCCCGAGGAGTCTGGAAGGTGGAACCTGACAGAATAATCGGCCCATGAATAGTTATCCTCCTGACTGTGCTGGTGTCAAAGATGGCTACCTTGGATGATGTCATGGCAGCGCTGGCGCAAACCGAGCTCGCTGCCTCACATACTGAGGCAGCTGCTCTGCAAGCCAAGGTTGACCGGATGCAGAGGAACCCTTTTGATATAGGAGGGACACTACACCCGACACCTCCTCAGGTGGTGGTCGAAATGCCTTCGCAAATACTTTTAGCCCCTCCTGAAAGGTTTTATGGGGACATAAATAAAGTACAAGTGTTTATGACTCAAGTCCTGCTTCACTTTACCTGTAAACCTAAAATGTTTTCAACCAATCAGGCACGGGTGGCTTTCCTAATCTCCTATCTAGCAGGTGAGGCAGCGCAGTGGTCCGTCCCCATAGTAAGACGAGATGACCCTTTACTCTATGACTGGCAGACTTCAGGGAGGAATTCGAGAAGACGTTCGACCGTAGGGCGGAGACATTCTCGGCGGACAGGGACTTGTTGGAACTCCGACAGGGCAGCTCGGATTTATTCAGCTATTTAAATAGCTTCCGAAGGCTTGTGGCAGAAACGGACTGGCCTGAATCCAAGCAAGCTGCCATCTTCTATCAGGGACTCAAAGAAGAGCTGAAAGATGTCATCGCTCAAATAGACCCGCAACCACGGACATGTGCGGCACTCATAGAATTGACCCTGCGATTGGACCACAGAATGAGGGAAAGAAAAGGAGAACATAAACATAAAGACAGGTTTACCCCACAGCATGACCGCGCTCGACCTGCGGAAACAGGAGTCGCGAAGCACGAACCAATGGAGATCGGGGCTGTTAGGGCGTCGCTAACGCTCAGCGAAAGGGATCACCGACGCAAACAGGGCCTTTGCCTTTACTGTGGGAAAAAAGGCCATTACTTACGTGATTGTCCCATCAAACCGAAATATGGGCGTTCCCGTCCAGGACAAGTGGCCACAGTAGCCGCAGACAAAGGAGCGGAAAACTTCAGCGCTTGAGGGTACGAGAAGGGGACCCATCAAGCGGATGCATGATCCCTTCGGTGAATCGATATGCCTTCATGGAATCAGCACAGTTCTTTATTCCCTTAGACATTGGAATAAACCACTAACAAAAACGTTTAAGGGCAATGGTGGATTCCGGACCAACAGGGTGTTTCATGGATAGAGAGGAAGCAAAGAGGCTGGGGGTCCAACTCATCCACAAACAAACCCCTGAACTGGTGTATGCGGTGGACGGCAAAGAGCTGGAGTCAGGACCAATCAGCTATGTCACCCCCGAGTATGAACTAACCTATGATGGGCATCATCGTGAATGGCTGTCGTTCCATATCATACAGGCCCCTCAGTATGGAGTGATATTGGGTCTCCCTTGGTTGCAGAAGCACGAACCAACTATAGAATGGTCCAACAAAGTTATGCACATGAGGTCTCCATTTTGCCAGAACCAGTGCAACCAGCCACGCACCCGTCCGTCTCAAGCGTTAGCCTCACGGCATCACATTGCGACGGCGGCAGAAAAGAACATGGTCTTACCCCCATGCTACAGTGAATACACAGAAGTTTTCAGCGACACTAAGGCAGAGGAGCTTCCTCCGCACAGAGACTATGATTGCCGTATTGATTTGGTCCCAGGAGCGGTGGTTCCATGTGGCAGAATATATGCTCTTACCGCACCCGAGAATTTACATCTCCGGAAGTATCTGGACAAATATCTCGCTTTGGGTTTCATCCGCCCTTCCAGGTCTCCTGCAGCATCTCCCCTCTTTTTCATACCAAAGGCGAATGGAGATCTACGGTGTTGTATAGACTTTAGAGCGTTGAACATGATCACGGTTAAGAACCAATATCCTCTACCGTTGATCCCGGTTCTTCTGGAACAAGTAAAGACAGCGGTGATCTACACCAAGCTGGACCTCAGAGGGGCGTACCATTTGGTCCGGATGCGTGAGGGTGATGAATGGAAGACGGCCTTCAAGACGAGGTTTGGGTTATTGGAGTACCTCGTTATGCCGTTTGGGCTGTGTAACGCCCCCGCGGCTTTCCAGTTCTTCCTCAACGATGTCCTTAGAGAATTCCTGGACCACTTCGTTGTGGTATATATAGATGACATCCTGGTCTTCTCCTCCAATGAAGAAGAACATATAGAACATGTAGGTCGCGTGCTGCATGCACTAAGGGAACATCGGTTGTTTTGCAAAATAACAAAGTGCGAGTGTCACGTGACCACCGTGGAGTTCTTGGGGGTCATGCTCACCCCATCAGGTCAAGTAATGGCTGAGAGAAAGGTCAAGGCAATCATAGAATGGCCTCGCCCTCAGAACGTAAAGGACATACAAAGCTTCCTGGGCTTTGCCAATTTTTACAGGAGATTTATTCGGCAGTTCTCTGATATGGTTGCCCCACTGACTAAACTGACGCGGAAACAGACACCTTTTCTTTGGTCAGCAGAAGCCCAGATGGCGTTTGAACACCTCAAGAAAGCCTTCACATCAGCCCCAGTACTCACACATGCCAACCCTGGATTACCGTTCATCGTAGAGGCAGATGCATCTGATGTAGCGGTAGGGGCAGTGTTGTCCCAAAGGCACGAAACTACAGGATATCTCCACCCCATTGCATTCATGTCCAGGAAGCTCAATCCAGCCGAGCAAAACTACACCATCGCTGAGAAGGAGCTGTTGGCCATAAGGGACACCTTCTAGGAGTGGAGACACTGGCTGTTGGGGGCCACACATCAAGTGACGGTTTATTCAGATCACCGTAACCTCCAGTTTATGCGCGCCGCCTGACACCTTACTCCACGCCAACTCTGTTGGATGCTATTTTTCGCTGAGTACCAATTCATTGTCACCTTTCGACCCGGTACAGACAATAAAAAGGCGGATGCTCTTACTAGGCAAGAAAACCCTGCTCACCACCCGGAGGCGATTGAAAGGGCAATCATTGACCCTGACAAAGTATTGTGTACCGTACAAACAGATGATTTCCTTCAGAAAACCAGACAAGGCATACAATCTTTTACATGGAAGAATTGGATGAAATTCCACCCGGAGTGGCGGTTGCACCACGGCGTACCGATGAAGAACCAACAAGTGTTAGTTCCTACCAGGGACTTACGAAGAACCGTGTTCAAATGGTGTCATGATCTTCCCTGGGCAGGACACGCTGGAGGAAAGAAAACCCTGGAGAAGGTGTTACGCCAGTTTTGGTGGCCGACAGTCCGTCCGGATGTCTTCTCATGGGTGAACAGCTGTTCCACGTGCGCCCAAATGAAGTCCGACCACAGCAGAACACAAGACCTTCTGCAGCCTTTGCCCACACCTGAAACACCATGGGAAAGGTTCTCTCTAGATTTCATCATGGGACTACCCAAGGATCAGGGATGTACCGCGATTGTGGTAGTCGTCGACTACCTATCAAAGATGGGCCACTTCATCGCTTGTAAACAGGTACCCTCTGCAGGACTCTTGGCCCGACTATTGCTGACTAACATTGTCAGGCTTCATGGCCTTCCCAAAATTATTGTGTCCGACAGAGGAGCCCAATTCACTGCCCTTTTCTGGAAAACCTGGTGTGCCGAACTACAGATAGCGTCCTCGCTTTCCACCAGCTTCCACCCACAAACCGACGGCCAAACTGAGAGACTAAACCAGACTCTAAAGCAGTTTCTCAGGTGTTACGTCGACAACAACACAGAAGCCTGGGTGGAGTGGTTGTGGTTAGCAGAGATAGCTTACAATAGCGCCAAACATACCTCTACACAACACACTCCTTTCTTTAGCACCTATGGATTTCACCCTCGTTTCACCCCTTTGATCCTACCCAGCCAAACCCCAAACTCCCAGATCTACATAAGAGGCTAACGCATATCCGTACAACCTTGCTTGAGACGCGGAGCAATCTGCTCCGAGCCAAAGCGCTATATAAAGCTCAGGCAAACAAGCATCGTAGGCTGGGCCCCACATATAAAAAGGTGGAACGGGTGTGGCTGTCTACAAAACATACCAAGTTCAAGAAACACAGTGTGTTCAACCCTAAGTACATAGGCCCTTACAAAGTGATCAAACACATTAATCCGGTGGCGGTAAAGCTACAGCTGCCAGCACACTTCCGCATACACCCCGTCTTCCATGTGTCCCTGCTAAAACCTTCTCAATGCCCGGTCAAGAAACGTCCCGTGCCCATATGGGTACAGCAAGATCCCGAATACGAGGTTTAGGGGATATTGGACTCCAAGCTTGTTAGGTGTAAACTGTGGTATCTCATTGCATGGAAGGGGTACGGCCCAGAGGAGAACTCATGGGAACCGGCAGAGGCGGTGCATGCTGCACGTCTGGTGGCCGCGTTCCACAAAAGGTGTCCGGACAGACCTGGTGTCAGTCAGTGTCCCTCGTGAGGGGGGATGTACTGTCATGCTTTGGCGGCCGGTAAGCACTGACTGCCAGCATTTGGGTGGACGAGGAAGCACCCGACGTCAAGAGACTACATTTCCCAGCAGGCGGAGCGGGAGTTACGTCCCACGTGACCTAGACGCTCACCGGCCCTGGATATAGGGGCAGTCAGGAGATGAGAAGCTGCCGATTATCCTGGCGGATATCTCCGAGGTTGCTGTCTCGAGCGACGGAGCGTGGAGGCGGTAAGAGCGCCTTTGGCACTTCCCGGAATCGTCTTTCACGCTTACTCTGTTTCCGTAATTCTTGGTCGGGTTATCCGGCAAACGCGCTGCTCCTCTGTTGGTAGAGACCGCGACGTTCGGCGTCTCATGCAGAGGAGCGCTACTGTGCCTTCCAGAGGGGTTTTTCCTGTACACTCTTCTGTTGGATGAGACACGCATTTCTCTGCGATCTCGTGCAGAGGAGTATTTCATTGCCCGATTCGGAAACCCCCCCCACACTTGCACTCCCTGTTGGCGAGGCTAGTCCGCTGTGGGGTCTCATGCGGGGAGTTTGTGTTCCCTTATAGTAGCTGCTGCTGTAGCTCTAGACTAACCTTTAAAACTTGTCGGTTGGTGGGGATTGCTGAACTGTGTAGTTTCCACACCTTTAAATTCCACCTCAGTGACCAGAGTAACGATAGGAGGTTACCACAACTGAGGATTTGGATCTTATGCTATACTTGTCTATGGATATGGACAGATAATGAGCAAATGCTTATGGTTTTGTGAGTTCTGAATAAACCCGATGTCAGCTCTGCAACGGCATTATACAAGGAAGTGATTGCACCAGTACCTTCTTTTGTTTCACGTCTAGTTGTTCGCCTTGTTTCTTTTCCTAGGAGAGAGAGAGACACAGAGGGGGAGCAGGAAGACCCTGCTTTGCATTCAAAGCCATATCACATGTACCCTAGGGTAGGTAGGGGGAGAAGGTTTACACTCTGGTGACCAAAGTGCCTAAATGTTATGATGCTGTAGTCTTTACCCTCCATGATTGTATATCTTTTTTTTTGTTAGTTCACGCTGGAAGCTTGCAACCGCCCTCTTCTCTCTTCTGGTATCGCTACATCCTTCTTTTGCTTTACAGATAGAGCGTTACTTACTATACATGTGTTGAGGTAGTGGTATTTCCTTTGCCTGTGTTCTTCTACAGAAAGCAGGATAGTGACGGTGTTCTTTGTTGTGTCATCCACAGATCTCCCTCCATGCTGTTCCTACCCTTTCCTTCCCTCGCTTGAGTGTCTCACTAGTCCACGTGTATTTTATATTCCGGACTTGGGACGGTCGAGAGGTGGACCCCTTTTGAGCATCAGCACAGTCCCGAGGAGTCTGGAAGGTGGAACCTGACAATCTGAGCAGTATCAGGTGGAGAGGGGCACGCGCCAGGGGTGTCCTCTCTCACCCTTGTTTTTCGCCTTGGCCATGGAGTCGTTGGCATGTATGCCGCGGACCGGTGGGGGGTACATGGGCCTACAGCTGGGAGGACAAACATATCACATACCGCTGTACGCCGACGATCTCCTGCTGTTCCTGAAAGATGCAGAGGGGGAGTTGAGGGGGGCTAGAAACATGATGGAGGAGTTTGGCGCTCTTTCGGGGCTTCAGGTTAATTGGCAGAAATCCCGATTGTTCCCATTAGTGGCAGGCACGCCAACACCAGAGGGGCTGGGGGATTTGTAGTGGGAACCCCAGTGTTTTTGATATTTGGGAGTAAAGATCTTCCACTCTCCACTAGATGTGCAGGAGGGGAACGTAGGTAGAGCGTTAAGGTCACTGAAGGACAACATGGCTTTTTAGGGGAGGCTCCCTATTTCGGTAGCGGGAAGGATTTCCCTGTTAAAAATGGTGGCTCTCCCCAGATTATTGTATTTTTTTACCTCATTACCTATGTGGATACCCGGGGCATGGTTCCGGGAATTGGACTCCTGCATTTCAGCCTTTATATGGGGGACGGGAAGAAGGAGGGTGGCCCTAACTACGCTAACAAGCATTGGCATAGCCAATAGGTCTCGCCTTTGGGACCTTATAAGTATTTAGCCATATAGCAAATTAGCCTGGGTGCTGCAACACCTACTGTTACTTCACGTGCCACTGATGAACAATCTCACACACTCAAGGATGGGCTTCCTTCTGTGCTATTTAACGAAAAAGTGTATTTATTTAACATAGAATCTTTGACACCAACAGGCACAGCACCCTAGAGCAACCGGAAATTGGATAATTAGGGGCAAGAAAAGAAGTGAGAACCAGCCTGGGTCTCAAATGATCAGGCATTCAAACCTTAACAGTAGCAATTGGCAGGAAAATCCAGTAGCACCTTCAACATCTCTCCAGACGCGCCATACCAGCTTAAAGCTCTTGCCCAAACACCAACAGAATACAGATACCCCCAGTTGCGCAACAATTCGCTTTGAGAGTACCCATGCAACATCAACAACCCCATCCTTGGTGGTGAACCCACCACTGTAAACACACCGCACCAGAACATTAGCTCAAAACTTTCCACAATACCACCTCTCACAAGACACGGCTGAATAAAGGGTGTACAAGTGTAATAGCAGACCTATTTATTCACGCTGATATTGAAATAAACTTGTGAAACAACTTCCAAATACTCTACACAAAAACCAGGGTAGCATTAAGAGTGAATGAAGCAAATGTAAGGCTGGAGACATTGAAGGCAGTGTGAAAAACCAGGCATAGCAGGAGCGGTGGTCGCTATTGGCCGCCAAAAGCCATGTGAGCCTGTGTCTTTGTGAGAGCTTGCAAAGGAATTTATCACACAGGCTCAACTTAACAAAACCAAAGAAAGAGCCGCTTTACAAACAGGTTTGCACGCCTCCACCGAAATGCCAAGAATTCGAGTTACTTTGTACGGACAAAGATGAAAACTATAAAACTGCAGAAATGGGGATAATGTGTGGCCTCGAAAGACGGCATTCGCTTCTATAAGGAAGAAGGGGGTGCCAGAAACTGCCTTTTCTTTTACCAGTGAGTTTACAAAAGTGCACTCATGTTACTTCACCCATGCCTCTAGGAAAACACGACCACACCAAAATCTTTTCTTGGTACTGACATGGTTTGTGTCATGTGTTTTTTTATGTCGCACAAGCTTCCGAGGGCAATCCATAGCACCTGTGTACATTTTAACTATTAATAATAGAACGAACCAGCTTAGTTAATGGCCCGTGGCAAGAACGCCACTCTTTACATTGTCGGTGCTTCCGTCTTCATGAAACGAAATAGATAAGGCGTCTATGAACCTTTCCGCTCCCAGCGTGAGAGGGAGTAAACTAATTATTTACGCGTGGAGGGGGAGCCGGGAAGGAAAACAACAAACCTTAAACATGGAAAAGGTTGATCAAGAACCTATCTCCATTGAACCACTCTTCTTTGTTGTGCAGGAAACGTTTGTGTGTGTGTTGGTTGAGTTTAATTTTTTTGCAAAACTGCTATTTGAAGACAAACATAAAACGGTGGCCCTGTCTGTTCCCTGGTGTAAGCGATACCTGCGATGTCTTTGTCCCGGGAGCAGCTATGCTGCTTTCTGCTACGCCTATTCCTACTGCGGCTAAAACACTTTTCGATCACAGCTCCTGAAGTGTTTGTGACTTTTCTTTGAGCAGCAGAAACGTGAAGGGCTGTTGAACAGCAGCCACCACTCACAGCTGCATAAATGTGGAAGACCAGAATATGAGCAGCTGTTGCTCACAGCATGTTTTTTTTGCAAAAAAATATAGCTCAAAATGCCAGTTTTCCATTTTACTTTTTTCTCGCATAACTTTGCATAATTAAGCAAACGCAAATTACAGAAATTTCGCCCACCCCAAGTTAAAATTATCTACTCAATGTGTGTGCCCATAAAAAAGAAAAGAAAAATAGTTGCAACCAAATTGCAGAGTATCTTAATACAAAAAAACAGGCCTTTTATGCGCGCCGCGTAACAAATCACAAAATAAGCATGCACGATTACCGGAGATTCATTTAGAATTCGTGTCAGCAGATAGACAGGGAGAGCAAACACAAGTACACATGTCAAGCCAAAAGAAGGGCTATTTAAAGCCAACCAGCTCATGAGGCAAAGTGCACATGCAAACATCTTAGCTGTGCTTAAAATAACACAGCTCTGTCAATTAGTCAAAACGCGAAACATCTCTGTGAAAAAAACCTCTCAAGTCAAAGCCTTACAAAAACGGCACAAGAAAGACCCAGGGGAGGGGCTATTCCGTGTCTTGAAGCAGGAAGGCTCTTTAAACAAATGTGTGCTATAATCAACTAACAAAGGGGTGGAAATGCCTCTCGGGCGTAATAAAGTAAAACTCCCATAACCCAGGCAAAGTGTCTCCACCCCCTTTCTAAAAGCCACTAAGACGCAGTGATTGATCTTATCGTATTACACACTCGGACGGGCGAAAACCGCTGACTTCATAAAAGCAGCTGCACCTCCCCCCCATCACGACGAGGCCATGCAATTCACACACTTTGTCTATCACTCTCCTGGTGACTTCTAGTCTGGAAAGGTTTCTCCTGAGAAAGGCTGCGGGTGGGTGAACGTTGATTAAATCCCTCACAACTCACTGCACCACCAGGTTCACTGACACTACTTTACGGAAAGTTGTCCCGCAGGCCATGTTAAGAATGTAAACGTTTGACAGACATGACGGTCTAAATACTGTGCAACATTCTGCAAGTGACCGCATCCTTCAGCAGTTAAGTTTTGGGTAGTGACACAAGATAGACTTGTGTCTGTAAACTACCAGCGTTGTATTCCTTCTAAAAAAAGCCTGCTTTCTCACATCCACAAACGTTAGTAGACCGTCGAATTAACATCCGACAATGGCATACAAGTGTATAAAAGACCCAAGAGGACAGATGAATGCTGATCAGACTATCTTGTCCTGCACAGCACAGGGAGAAACCAGGGAACTCTACATTTCAGGCCATAAAGTGAAAGGGCAAAACAAATAGAAGTTGGCGCAGGGAGGCAGACATATCGAACATTAGGGTGACCACAATTTCAATCCAAAAAATGGGACATGCTGTAGTAGATGCAGACGAGGAACTAGGATTTGGCAGACGTCATTAGGCTGGTATTGTGGCAACAACAAAGAAACATGCCCGGGAGTGGTGCGCGCGCGCTGAAAGGAATTTTAAAAAAAGCCCGCGAGTGGTGCGCGCGCACTGCAAAGAATTTAAGGAATGCAGCAGGCACAGTGCGGGGCTGCTGCTCGCTCCCGAGCTCCCTACGCCAGGGGAGAGAGAAGGCGGGACATGCACATGCACCCGCCTTTGGCCAATTACGTGCTGTCTTTCTTAGAAAGACGCACGCAAAGGCCAATAGCGTGTGAGCAAAAAAAAAACACGCACGAGCGTGTGGTCCGAGTTGGAAGTCCTTACTAGAAGCCTTGCAGAGCAGCGCATGCGCGCTGGCTCAGGCGAGACCTAAAAAGGCCACAGACGGAAGGGGGATTGGCAGTACCTGAGATGGAGGCGTATTACTTAGCAGGGCAACTACAGAGATTCACGCAATGGGTGGCAGGGAGACTGACACCGGACAGGGGGCCGCCTCCTTTCGCCCTGGACAGGAACGACGTGTTCTGTACCCTCCTGGGGACCGCAAAGACACAGCATGTCCACACCAACGAACATAGGGTGATTCGGCGGTGTTGGAGTAGGTGCCTGCAGAAGACTAGGACAAGACGCCCATATTCGCCGGAATTGCCCCTGATAATACTTAGGACACTCCCGCATGGGGGACAGTGGAGGGGGCTAGACGAGTGGGAACAAGCAGGGGCCACGAGAGTGGGAGACTTGTACAGAGACGGGGAATTACTCACCTTCGAAGAGTTCAGCGCAGATTGGAATATCCCACAGGGACAGTTTCTGCTTTATAGGGCAGTCACAGAGGCAATGCAGAGACACTGAGGAACAGGCATGACCGAGCCACCGTGGCATGCCACTTGCGAATACATAGGTCTGGCAGGGGGCACCATAAAGGCAGTCACATGCTTATACAGGGCAATTGGTCGGGACTCTCTACAGCCACTGGAAGCACTGAGGAATAGGTGGATTGAGGATTTAGGCAGGCCACTGGAGGACAAGGACTGGGAGAATATACTACAAAGAACAACTAAAGTTTCCCGAAACGCGCCCTTTGGCCTGATTAGCTTCTATACACTGCATCGGGCGTACATCACCCCGGAACGAATCAATCGATTCTGTAGTAAGCAGGACCACGCTTGTAAGATGTAATCCAAATGAGTTTATTCAGTAAGCCAGTAAGTCTTCATAAACAGGAGATAGGTGGTAAATAACAGCCCCACCAGGAGCAGCCTGCTAGCTGCTCAGCCCCATTCACCAACTGTCACTCCTCATCCAGTCACCCAAGCATTCCACGCATAGTCCACACACCAAACATTCCACTCAGAACACTCACACAGGCTGAGCAGCTAGGACAGATTAACATAGGGAATAAAATAACATGGAAGAATACTACAGATTCTTCCACAGGGACGACGCAGAATGCCCGAGATGTAGGGGAGGGACAAACTTCATCCACATGATGTGGAGCTGCCAGTTCCTCACACATTACTGGCAAGAGGTGACGAGGGAGACGGCCCGAATAACTGATCGAGTAGTACCATGTACGCCGGAGCACGTCCTGCTTAACCTGTTCCCTCACACAGCAAAGACTAAGGTCACTGATAATTTCCAGGACCTGGCCTTCATCCTAGCAAAGCGCGAAATCACTAGTAAATGGAAGGTGCCGAATGGCCCCAGCATACGTAGGTGGAAACTGGAGTTGGAGAAATGGGCGAGCTGGGAGGGCAGAATTTTACTCAGAAATGCGAGGAGGGGCTTGGGTAAAATCGAGAGAGCTCAGGCATGGGAGGTACTAGTGGAGGAGATGAGACGCACTGACCAGGGATCCGGATCAACCACCCCTACAGTGCCTTCACGACAAGGGAGTCCCTTGAGACATGTCCAGGAAGGAGGAATAGGGCGAGAACACGGGGAGGGTGGCCCTTAGGAGCGAGAGAACCTGGGCTGAGGCAGGACCGAGGGGAAACACCCGAAAGACATAGAATTACATAATACAAGACAGAGGATGCGACAAACTAGACATATTATAATACCTTGGGCAACAGCAGTGAGGGGGAGGGTGGGGGGGAGTTGGGAACAGTTGGGGGGAGGGGATGCCTGAATGAATTAATGTATGAACCGGAACCAATGCCAAAGAACCAGAGCTAACAGATGTACAGGAATGTATAACATACTGATAATATGCGGAATAATGACACATGAACTACTGAAATATAGGTTGGTTTGAAGACAATATAGAGATTTGTAAACGGAATAAAATATGTTTAAAAAATAATCAAACACTGTAAGTTTAATGATGAGGAAGCTATACGCCTCAGAGTGATTGATGGATGCTTGTCAGATTCATTCAGATGACGAATGCTGAGAGAAACTCTTAGTCTGGAGCAAGTTCTTATAGCTGCCAGAGTTGAAGAGCATGCTGATCGCCAAGCTGCTCACATGGAGGACAGAGGTGCCCAGAGTGAGCCCGTCATGAGCGTGAAAAGTAAGCCAAAGCACAAGGCTGAGGGGCATAAAGTGATTTCTCCTCAGGAAAATAACTTGTGCTTCAGGTGTGGCTTTTTGTTTCCCACACAAAGATAAATGTCCCGCTATGGGGCAGATCTGCAAAGGCTGTGGAAAAGAGAACCATTTTGTAGCGGTCTGCAAGGGGAAGGAAAAAGCAAGTGCATTACAGAGCAAAGACAAAATGGCTCCCTGAAAGTTCCAGAAATGACGTTCAACACACACCCATAACGCCAAACGACCACATCAGCTGGGCCAAATTGACATCAAACGAAGTCGATTGGCATCTAAATCTTCATCAAACAGTTCTTCAGTATCAATGTCAAGTGTCATTTCAATGTTTACCTCAGAGAAACATGCACAGGTTAGACTGGCCGCATGTGAGGAAAAATACCGGTTCAAGAAAAGTTGACATGGCAAAGCACCAAAGTCATTCAAACATTGTCTGAAAATCACACTAAAAGCCAACAGTTGTTCAATATATTTCATTATCGACAGTGGTGCGTTGATAAGCATTATGCCTGAGGAAAAATATAATGAACTGTCTCTATTTCCCCGATTAACAGCATCAAAAACGTAAGTGTATACGTGGGCTGCATCGATGCCAGTGAAAAGTCAAGGTACATTTGTAGCAACGATGAAACACAAGAAAATAAAAGTACAAGCACCCATTCATGTACTTGAAGATAAGGCATCAAGCACCTGTTTACTCAGTTTTAGCACAGCTGCTGATATGGGACTGATGTCAGTGAAGTAGAACTTGAATGTTCATAACGAAATAGTAAGTCAATTCCCTTTGTTGTTTCATGAGTTGAGAAAACTCAAGACTATGAAAGTCCAATTATACATTAATGAGGACGTCCGTCCTATTGCTCAAAGACACACATATAGGAAGCTGTTGAAAAAGAACTTGAAAATCCTTATTCAAACATGATATTATTGAGTTGTGGGAGGGCTGGGCGGAAATAGAAGCTAAGAGGCTTGATGTATTTATCAATTTTTGCTTATTTATTTACAAATTAGATCTATAAGTTTTCCCCTGCTGTTCTTCAGCGAATGTTTCTTCACTTTTCCTTCTTTTTCCAGGTTCCTTATCTTCTGTGGATTAATTCTTCACTCTTTCTTTTCCTTTTCCAGGGTCCTTGTCTCCAAGTGGATGATCCCCCAGGAAGCTCGAGAGAGAGAGAAGGGAAAGGACGATGAGTACCTTGAGGTAGGTGTTTTAATGACAGAGAATTGGGAAAGAGTCCTTCACCACACCAAGAGTGAAAAAAACTGGTCTCTTACACACTATCTGCGATGGGTGCAAAATCAGAATATTTATAGAGGGTAGGTCTGGGTTCCTTTTCTCTTATACACCTTTGCAATCCTAAGGATTATGGTAGACAGTTCTCTTTATACTTGTAACATTGAGGGATTAAGTTGTCAATACCATAATGGAGAAAAAAAAAGCTTTACAACACTCCCACGCTGGGACTATTTGCCACAACACCTGGGATAAGTAACTCTGAGTCCAAAGTAGTAAAGTAAAAATGTCTCGCCCTCTATCCTGAATAAAGGAGGGCCCTGACTGCCTTATGCAGCGAAAAGGAATTGAAGGAAATACCGGAACGGTACAGATATCAAAAGCACTCGTGCAAATTATGTCAACAGTCAGTGAAGCCCTTTTTCCCATCCTCTCACTACCCGCCCCGCTCCCACGAGACCCAACTTCCCTCTCCCGTCATCAACCAGTTATGAGTCACTCACCGTCCATGCCGCAACTCTCCTGAGTGGCGGCAGCAAATGCACCATTCCTGGGGGGAATCCACCAGTCCTCGCTCCACTCCTCGGCCTCCTCGTCTTCGTCACTACAGCCTTCTTCTGGTCCTCTGCTTCCTTCCTTCGACGTCTTCCGTGGTCCTCCTTCGGTGGCGTCCCCAGCGTCTTCCAGCTACTCCGGCTATCGCCTCTCGATTTCCGACTCCTTCGTTCCTTCTCCTTCCTGTTCCGGTTTTTCTCTTCCTGGGTGGCTCTCGCATTGGTCCCAGTGGTCGCGAGCTCCTTCTCCTTCCTGTATGGGAGAGGTTTGGAGCAGAGTGTTAACTCTTTCATGTCCTGGTTGTTTCGCGGTGTGTGACGGTCTCAGCGGTTTTCCACGAGGGGGCATATCAACCCATGGCACATAGTGGGTGTTGAGTGGCTGGGAACTGGGTTCTCCTTCACATCCCCCTTCCCTAACTTTCTTGCTTGCAAGAAATGGATCGTTGGCATTAGTCTGTTCTTTTCCTTTTCTCTGGAGGGTAGTGAATCTAAAGGGTTGCAACGCTAGGAACCAACATAAAATTCTGTCGGTGTGGCCTTTGTTTCGGAAGAGCCACTCTAGTGGGGCATGATCAGTGTATAGGATGAACTCCCGACCGTCAAGGTAATACCTCAGAGACTCAATGGCCCATTTGATAGCCAGAGCTTCTTTCTCCACTACAGCATAGTTCCTTTCCCTGGGGAATAATTTATGGTTGATGTATATTATGGGGCTTTCCTGTCCTTGGGAATCAGTTTGGGATAGAACGGATCCTTCCGACGTATCAGTTTGTAATATGAATGGTTTGGAGTAGTCTGGGCTAAGGAGAACAGGTTTTGTCGTAATGGCTTGTTTCAAGTGTAGAGAAGCTTGTAAGGATCTGACCGAGGGTTGCTTAAGTTCTTTTTCTGTTTTTACGTCTTTCTTCAAAAGATCAGTTAAAGGGGCGGCTATTTGGGGAAAGGAGGGTATGGGCCTTCTATAATACCCCAGGATACCCAAAAAGTCCCATAGATCTTTTCTTGTATGGGGAAAAGGTAGTTTAGAGATGGCAGCTATTTTTTCATCCTGCGGTTCTATGTATCCTTCCCCCAAAAGATACCCGAGATACTTTACAGAGCGGGCGGCTAGACGGCTTTTGGCGGGATTTATGGTGAAACCCCCTTCTTTTAAAGCCTGGATTACTTGGGATAAGTGAGTCAAGTGTTGTTCCCAGGAATCACTATAGATAACTATGTCATCTATATATGCTTCGGAAAAGGAGTTACACGGTTTAAGAATCCTATTCATCAGTCTTTGGAATGTGGCAGGGGCTCCGTGTAACCCAAAAGGAAGCATAGTAAATTGGTATAATCCCCCTGGTGTGGAAAAATCTGTTTTTCCCTTATCTTCTTTTCGTAGTGGTACCTGCCAATATCCCTTGCATAGATCTAGTGTGCTAATATATTGGGCCTAACCCAATCTCTTAATCATTTCATCTACTCGAGGTAGAGGATAGGCATCGAATTTTGATATTTTATTGACTTCCCTGAAGTCTATACAAAACCTGATCAGATTTGGGTACTATGACGATGGGTGAGCACCATTCACTATTGGAAGTCTCAATTATCCCCATTTTTAGCATTTGCTGTACTTCGTTTTCGATGTCCTCTCGTTGGGACTCAGGTATACAATAGGGTCGGAGTCTAACCTTTTTACCTGGGGTGGTATGTATTGCATGTTGAATCAGGGAAGTCTTCCCTGGGGTCAAAGCAAAGACGTCTTGTAAAGGGAACAACCACCGATCCAGTTCTTGCCGAAGGTGAGGGTATAGGTCAGAATCGATGCTCTGATGATACAAAGGGGTGTGATTCTACCTTCCCTAATAGGGCCGGTCTCGTACCATCCCATTTTTTAAGTAAATTAATATGATAGATCTGAGTATGCTTTTTGTTATGGGGGTCCAACTCCAAGCAATAGGTGACAGGGGTCACCTTGTCAAGGACCTTAAATGGGCCCTGCCACTGACCTGTCAATTTATGATCAGAAGTGGGCATCATTATTAATACTAAGTCGCCTACTTCCAAGGTTCATTCTGTGGTTTATTTGTCACATTGTCTTTTTTTGAGCCTCTTGGGCTTGTTCAAGGTGGGTCTTAACTATACTCCTGATCTGGTGTAGGTGGGATTTTAGGTTCCACACATACTCAGGTAGTGGTTTAGCTCCATTGGGTTCTTCTTCCCATTCCTCCTTTACCATGTCTTGGCAGGGTACGTGGTTGTCTCCCATATAAAAGTTTGAAAGGGGAATTCCCAGTGCTTTTTTGTTGGTTACACTGGATGGCAAAGAGGGCTAAGGCAAGCATGTCTTCCCATTTTCGGGTCTCTAGTTCTAATAACTTTTCTAATGTCGTCTTAAGAGTGGCATTATATCTTTCTACCAATCCATCTGTTTCTGGATGGTAAGCGGCAGTGCATATTTGCTTGATGTTTAACTGTTGGCAGACCTGTTCCATTAAATGGAAGACAGAGTGTTAACTCTTTCCTGTCCTCATTGTTTGCCGGTGCGTGACGGTCTCGGCGGCGTTCCACGAGGGGGCATATCAACCCATGGCACGTAGTGGGTGTTGAGTGGCTCAGAACTGGGTTCTTCCTCACATGAGTTTTCCAATGGTCCAACTCCATGGGTTTCTCCCGTAGTGGTAGTACCCAAAAAGGATTGTGAAGGAGGTGTAGACATTTGCATGGATATACATCAAGCGAACAAAGCAATCGAAAGAGAACAACATCCAGGTTCGCACATTGCCAACATGAGAACACAATTAAATGGTGTGAAGGTATTCTCTTGCCTTGATTTAAATAAAGGACATCATCAGTTGGAAGTCAAGGAGAACTGCAGGTACATTACAACCTTTCCTACACTTGTTGGTCTGTTCCACTACAAAAGACTACGTTTCAGTGTGTCATCAGCTGCCGAGCTGTTTCAAGATGTCATTCGATGCATCATACAGCCTGTCATTCGTGCTTTCAATTATAGTGATGACATTGATTTTCGGAGCTACACAGCAGGAGCACGATAAAGCACGATAAAGTTCTCATTCAAGTGTGCCATTTACTCACTGATGCAGGTTTAACTTTGAATGCTAAGAAATGTGAGCTCCATAAGACAAAGTTAAAATTCTTTGGCCATATCTTTTCTGATGTGGGCATGACACCCGATCCAGCTAAGGTGCAAGCGCCATCAACTGCCAGTCCCCCACAAGATATTTCCATGTTACATTCATACCTTGGCATGGCCAGCTATTGTTCTAGATTCATACGAGACTTTGCCACTGTCAGTGCACCATTAAGAGGTTTGACGAAAAAGAATGTTTTTTTTTATTGGTCACCTGAATGTAAGCAAAGTTTTCAGAAAATCTAACAAGCTATCAAGAACGCTACTAAAATTGCATACTTTGAGCCAAAGCTTCATACCAGGGTTGTCGTTGACGCTTGCCCAGTCATGTTAGGTGCCATACTACCACAGCACAGCGTACACCCTAATGCTTGAAGACATATTGTGGTATATGTATGCAGAAATTTCTCCGAAACTGAACATGCTTATTCACAACCTGAGAAAGAAAGCTTAGCAGGGCTGTGGGTTTGTTAACATTTCCACGTATTCTTGTATGGGAAGCCCTTCACACTTTTGACAGATTATCAAGCATTTTTGACCATCTTTAGCAATACAAAGGCAAAAATGCCTCCTCGCATTGAACATTGGGGTCTGCAAATTGCAAGAATACAACTACACCATCGTGCATCATCAAGGGAAAGATCAAAACCATGCTGACTACTTCTCACGAGTGCCTCTACAGTGTCCTGGCAATCCTTCCAAGATGGCTGAAGCATACATACATTTAATTGTGAAATCAAGCACCCCAGCTGCCATTTCATTGGAACAAATTGTCACTGCAAAGAGTCAAGATAGTGACATGCTCAAACTGAAAGACATCATTACACATCAGTCTTGGTACCAGCACTCTCGACCTCTTACCAGTGACAGTGAATACCAGAAGTTTAAAAATGTCAAAGATGAACTGTCCATTACTCAGGAAGGCATTATAAGAGGTTCGAGAATTGTCATTCCAGAGAGTCTGCTACAAAAGATAATTGAAGTGGCCCATAAAGGGCATTGTGGAATTGTTGCTACCAAACAAGCTCTCCAAGACTGAGTCTGGTTTCCACATCTCAGTGAGAGAGTTGAAAGAGAATTGAAGGCCTGTCATCCATGGAACTGCCTGTCCTCGAAAACCACTCAACACACCTTAAACATGTCAGAATTGCCAACACATGCATGGGAAAGAATTGCTGTTGACGTTTTTGGTCTTCTTGACAACGGACATCACCTGATGGTGATCGTTGACGAATATTCCCTTTTTCCATTGATAGAAGATCTTGCATCTATCACTCAAGAAAGAGTCATTGAGAGATTAGAGGGCATCTTGGCGATATGTGGTGTGCCTGCGATTTTGAAGTCTGACAATGGCCCACCTTTCAACAGTCGAGAATTCAGAGACTTTCTCAGCCTTCTTAATGTGAAGCATCAGAAGAGCACACCTCTTTAGCCACAGGCCAATGGCCTTGTCAAAAGTTTCATGAGCACTCTTAAGAAATCTGTTCAGCATGGTGTACTAGAAAAGCTCGATCTTAAAATTGTCTTTAATTCGACTTCTTTAATTGCCATTTGACCCCTCACTCGACCACAGTGAAAGCCCTGCAACCATGATGTTCAGGAGAGCCATAACCAAGGTACCTCAATGGAGCAACCGAAGATCAAATACTGAGGAAGAAACCCGCATGAGGTACTTGGATCGTAAAGGGAAATTGAAGACTTATGCAGACAAGCATCGACATACAAAGGACATTACGTTCACTAGAGGAGATCGAGGGCATGTTCGTCAGCATAGAAAACGGAAGTCTGATGCTCCTTTCGATGCTGAACCATTTCATGTTGTGACCAGCAAAGGACACATGGTGACTGTCCAATGTCCTGGGAAGTCCATTATGTGAGATTCCTCGAATTTCCTACGTGACTCAATGCTAGTCAGGCACTGATGTCAATGTAGAGACTGGGTCAATAAGGACAAGTGAAGACTCCCTAACTGCCGTTGTTTCTACATCAGCAATGCAGGTCATGGACACTTCAACTGCCTGTCCCCAGTTTCTGAAGGGACAGTCGGGATGTGTGATCAAAGCACCACGTAGACTCTTTGAGGAGCTATTTGTTAATTAATTGTCATTTTTTTATTTAACAGAGGGGGAGATGTTGTGTTGTGCGAGTTTGCAATGTCGGAACCCTTGTGGCTCCTGATTAGGGTGACCAACTGGCATGGGTGCAGATTCAGGACGGTCAGTGTAAAAATTCAGGACAAAGGGGCAAATTTCAGGATACAAATTCAGGACAGAAGGTCAAAATTCAGGACAAAAATTTGGGACAAAACATAAGTTTTACAGACATATCAGAGGAGGTTGCACAATAGTATATAAGTAAGTAAATAGACAACCAAAATAAGTACAAGTCAAAATAAGTTTATATAAGGTTGAGTTAATCATGCACGTCACAGTTTTTCAGTATGCGAGCAGCTTTGCAAAGCGACAAGAGGCCCTTTGTGCAATGAAGATTTGTGCTAATGCTATAGATGCATGTTTTGCACAAATGATTGCTCTGCCTCCGACAGTTATTTTATTTTTATTTTCTCCAGCATGGCGCCAAGACAAAAGCAGAATGCCTTGCCCTAGTCTGATGCAGGAGAAAGCACACCACATGCTGTCACTAAAATAGGGCCCATTGTCATTCTATATGAGATAATCAGCTGCAGTCTCAGAATGACAATGGGCCATTCCACAGTCTGTGCGTGATCCGGGAGGGGCTGCTGCAGGCAGCCTCTAGAGTTCAAAAGATAAGTGCGAGAGGCCCAGAGAGAAAACTTTTAAACTCATGGGGCCTCTCGCAGGGGAACAGCATACCTTCCTGAAATCCCCCAATTTGATTTTAGTATGACGTCTGTAAGGCGTCCGTAATTTGGGGGCCCCAAATTATGGATGCCTTACGGACATCATACTAAAATAACGGACGGTCCGTGAAATTTACGGACGGTTGGTCACCCTACTCCTGATGGACTCCATAGAACTGTGACATAAGCGTTAGAGCGAGTGAAGTGAATGCAGGTTTAGAATGATGAGTTTGCGGTTGCACGCAGAAGAATAAAGAAGTGTTATGCTAAGCTCTGTCTGTAGCATAGTCATTGGTGAGTAACCAGTCTGGGGAGGACGCTACAACAGACACTGTCAATACTGTACCCACTAGCGAAAAACATGTTTCTCTTTGCCTCAACACCCGCGCTTGGTTGGTGGAGGCAGAGTGTGATGTGTAGTAGATGGTGTGGGGGAGCAATGAGGAGAGAGGCAGCAGGGCACTTACTTGAGTCTACACTTCATGCTAGCAGATTCTTGTATAGTGCCACATCTCTGTCAATATCGCATCTCACCCAAACTTTTGTTAAAGGAAGGGTGTCCAACATGTGCCAAGGAGGGCCGAATTCTTGCTACTGTTTCTGGATAATCACTAGCTCCATAAATGCGTTCCATTTAGAGTAACTGTATGTGCACACATTCTGTAGATATCTGAAAATCTGGCATGGACTCAGCTCCCTCTGACAGACCTCTGCTGGACATACCTGATAGAGAGGGTGCAGTAATACCTGTACCTCACTTGACTGTTTAACACTCTGTAACATGGTGCAGTAACAACAATACACGGGTGCAGACATTCTACAAATGGCATCGACCTCTAATCAGCATCCCCCAATGACAAGACAACACACAGATTACGTTACCTTTTCTGGCACTTTATCTTATCTGGCATTTGTCAGAACATCACATGTTAAATATTTGCTCATAGGATGCAATAATAGCAGTATAATGCACAAGCATACATTCTATGTGATCCATGTCCATCCTAGTGCAACCATGTGTAGTAATACGTTTTACACACATTGACTCATATTGAATGTTCTTCAAAAGACTGCGCAAACATCAGCTCAATGTAGGGGACTGCACACATTTCACTGGTTTATTTTGAATCAAAGCGTTGTAATAGCACACTACATGCTATGGGCACATTATGCACATTACTCCATTGTGTAGTTAAACTAGTACAATGCATGGGAGTGACCTTACACGTAGGCTGGGCGGGGCGATACAGCAACAGACTCTAAGGCAACCCTGACCCCACTCCCCACCTTCCCAGGCTACACCTACCAGAACACAAAGAACTGGCTGAGATATCTGGAGTACGTATCCGAGCAGACATCCTGCCTCACTAAGTTAATACAGGCTCCGAGACTCTACGTACCATAACACAAAGAATGAATTGAGGAATTGATGAGTTCTCTCCTCCCATGGTTTGAAACATATTGATATCTGTGACACTAAGTATCCTAGAATACATTCTGTTTCACCCAGTAAAGTCAATCTACATATTACAGCATCCTAGCTCTTGTAGGTTCAACCCTGTAGTGGGCAGCAAGTCGACAAATAGCACGAGTGGAACGGGACAAGCAGCAACAATTTGACTGTCAGTTTATATATATATGATGTGTGTATTTGTATCTGTCTTGTTTCTTTCTGTGTCCACATGTGCCTGTAGGTACTTGAATCTGTGTTTGTGTGTAGGCATCTTTACATGTGCAAGCATTGGTTTACATATGCCTGTGACTGTCTGCATGTCTCGCTGCCAGTAACTGGGTGTGTGTTTGTGTGTCTGTGTCTATATGTGTCCACAAGCATCCATGTGTATTCCCTTGTTCTGGTCTGTTGGCGTATGCATTTATGTGTCTGAGTGTATGGGTCTTTGTATGGATAAGTCTGTGCGTCGGCCTGATTTGTGAGTATGTGTGACTGTCTGTATGTGTATTGGTGTGCTTGAGATCATTGTAGCATTTATATATATGGCTTCCTCTTTGTGAGCCCGACTGTCGCAGTATGTGTGGGTATGTCATATGCTGGTGAGTTTATGCATCTGCATGCCTGTGTCTGACTATAGGTGTGTGTCTCTTAGGTGTTTATCTGTTTGTGTTACGTGCCCGGGAGCCAAGAAACAGCTGACAAATTCTGGAAATAAAGGTTGGTCAGCCTGGCAGACTGTAAAAGAGGGTGCTCTTGAGGTGTGTGTGGGCCTTAACCCAAATGTATATCTCGGAACGGACATTATGATCGGGGCTGCGTCTTATCCTTCGATTCAGTCATGCTCATTGCACTACTAGCATTCTGCAGTGAACAGGCTTTGTACAAAAGGCTGTGATAGCTCTGCATAGATAGGTGCAGAGAAGAAATTAAAAAAGGAATAGTATGAGTGAAAAGGGAAGTGATTAAATAAGGCGCTACTCGGCTCACTCTACCTTATCTTCTGCGCCCTCAACTTTAAGCAGCCGGAACACTGTCAAGTCCCATCTACGATAATACATGTGGTGACTCCGGTTGTATGTGTTGCTCATTGCACATCTGTGACTTAAAAATATTTAATCGAATGACTAACAGGATATTTGGTTCTCAATCATGTGATGCAGACCACAGAAGCAATGTTTTTTTGTTTGCTGTGTTTTACACACTGAATCAAAGGACTGGTATTTTGAGAGGATTAAGTTGCATTCATAAAAGCGGGTGAATGCAACAACCAGCAAACTAGGACGTTGTGTTCTTAGGAAAACAGAGAAGTTCTGTGCCAAGCAGCCCATTCTTGTATTTGTGTGCTAGGAAAAAAAAAACTTTCTTTCCTAGCACCGCAAGACTGTCACATAAATTCTCTCACTTCGAAGTCATAGAAAGAAAAGAAAACGCCAACCCTCCCGTGGAAGACGGAGCCAGACATTTGATCTCTGTCTTTGAATGCACAGTAAATGTGACAAGATAAGAACAAGATTTGAAGGCCTGTTTACAGAAAGGGAGCACTCAGAAGGATACTGTAAATAAGGTTTGGGCAAGGGACAGGGCAAACTCAAGCTGGACAGCCTAAAACAAACACATCCAGCAAATAGAAAGCTAGAAAATGTGAGTTATAAACCACAAAGCTAATGGTAAGCAGCAGGCAGAATGCATTCCAAGGGAAGCTTTCCGAATGTCCACAAGATGTCGTTAGCAAACTAGACAGCTACGCTGTCTGGTAGGCTTCGACCTAAAAATACCCCAGAACCCTTAAATTAGGTGTCAAGTTGTGGCAATGGACAGGGTCTGGAGTCAGGGGGGGGCATGAAAAGCACAGCCTTAGTTAATTTATACATTTATTTAAATAAAGAAAATGCTTCAAAGAAATTGGCAACAAGGACAGGTGTGACAGTAAATCCATTGTGGTTTCATTGGTTACAAAAGCTGCCTTTTCAAATATCTTATGGAGTTAAGGCACCTACTGCAGAGAATGTTGTATGCCTAGCAAATCGCAAGGAATAATAATGATAAGATAACTCTGGTGGTCAGGGGCGCAACTAGACTTGAACTTCGGGGGAGCTAGTAGTTCTAGCCCTGGTGGTGGGGCTACCACTTCACGCAATGCGGGCGGAAGCATCCTCTGAGCCAGTATGAGAACACACATTAGCAAAGCCAACAGGTGTGCCTTTAATGCGCTAGCACTTGCAAACAGCATTTATGCATGCCTGTATTTTCCTTAAAGCCAGCGCTATTGGCTTTGCCAGTGCACCGCGGGAGCTTCAAGAGTGTCCACCAGACCTGCGGGCATCAGATGTCGGCAAGGTGGTACCAAGTGGGTCTTGTGTCTGGTCTTTATGTCTGGCACAAAGAAGAGAACGTTCTGAAGCCCTATTGGAAGGTGTCTTTTCTTCTAAAAGCAACATACGTTGCATGATTAACAAATGCTTCCAAGGAACAAGAAGATGTCTGTGGTAGAATCTCTCAATGAGCACATGGATGTGCTCCCTCAAACAGAAAGAACTAAACTTATATGAATCCCAATAATGATGGGGAGCATGCACTTGGATTAATAACATTATGGGGGCTTATATCTGCCTGTCACAACATGAGGATGGGTCACTAAGAGCTCAAACAGTAGTGGCTTTCACAAAGCAGAATAAGTGGAATACCTGTTCTCTATGTAAAAACAAGTATGTGTTGATATTAACATTGCAAAGATCTAGCTGGTTAGCAACAGAGCACTTTATATTATCGGAAGTGATCCCCCGCGGGGGCTTAAATCATTGACTTACACACATTTACATTAGCATCTCACATATTTAAAGTTTAGGCACAGTGAGATTTAGTGATTTGCCCAGAACTACACAATTTACAGTCAAGCTGGACTCAAACCCAGATTTCAAGGTGCTGCTGTCCAAATGTTTTGTTGGAGATTGGTACCTGCAGCATCCACTGCCAGCACTGGCATCACCCACTGACAAGGTGATATCCACATGTCTAGTGAAGAAGGAAGCAAAATTAATTGATGAAACGTGCTGTATAATTTGCCTTAGTATCATTGTTTTGCTGCTTGTTCACAAATCACTCACTCTGCCATCTCCTATTTTCACACTCCTTTCTTCTTTGCTGCCTCAGTCACATTCTACTCTCATTTCTTTCTCCTCATTTCCCTCCATAGCCTGTCACCCTTTCACTTTCTTCTTTTTCACTAGTCTCCATCTCTTCTCTCTATGTCACTCCACAATGTCTCCCATCAATCCCTTCTCTCTCACTGGCATCCTCCTTTCCACCTTCTCTTTACTTCCTATCAGAGACATGTTGGAGACTAACCTGGGAGAGAGGTCTGTAGTACATCCACTGAATATGAGCTGGTGCCAAGTATCTCAGTCCCTACATAGATCAGCTTTTACTTTGTTGGAATGAGTACTGAAATAGCTCAACCCAGCCTGTGAACCCCCTCTCTATGTATACCGGGTAATCAGCTCTAGTTCAGTGCAAGAAATCCGCTGTTTGTCAATGAGCTCAACAATATATTTGTATGACCTCTGCTCCATCCGTGGTTTGACTCTGCTCTATCTTTACATGGGTTCGGCACTATGTATGCAGGGACTCAGCTGTATCTGTGTTGCAGCTCAGCTCTAAGAAGATGGGGCCTGTTTGTGACAGAGTCCAACTCTTTCCGAATGTGCAGCAATTAAATTTGTCAGTGCAGGAACTTATTTATGTCTACTAGATGTTCATCCCTATCTCGAGACGAGTAATCAACGTTAGTTTTAGGTTCCTCTCCTTAATAAAGCAGGCACTGAAATGTGCTTCCCAATCCCAATCAGTCCTAACCCTTCGATTCGTACTTTGTGCAGTAACACACTAGACATATGATGCTTTGCACTGCAGTTGAACCTCTCATCTACATTTACATCATCTTCTAATCCACTCTCTCTTCCTCTCCTGTCTTTCTCACCAATTGTGCTTTATTGTGAATGCCGTCTTGAGAGTCATTGCTTTTATGTCCATTTGATATTGATTTTGGCCTACATTTGTAGTAAAGAACTTTAGAAAGAGCAGAGAAGTAGAGGCTGAGGGATGGAGACAACGATAAATAAAAAAGAAGACAAAAGTGAAATGTAAGGAGTGGGAAGCGGCAGATAGTGAAAAAATTAAAAGGGAGGATGCCAGGGAGCAGGAGAGGAGGCAGCGGCATAAGGAGAGAGGAGAGTGACTACAGGGATTGGCTAAATCATGGTTTTTTCCCCGTGTTTAGAATTGCATTAGCCATAGGCTGAACACCTTAATAAGAAGGATACAAAATGAACTCGCAAGAGCTGCAAACACAGGAAGATTGCAGGTAATCACTCTAATTGAGTAAAAAGACATGTAGTGAGCAAAACTAATGGAGAGTAGAATGAATAAATATTCTGGATCTTTCTTTCCAGCCCAAATCCAGTCCAAAGGCCCTGAGGAGAACCCAATAACAAAGACGGGGTTTGAAACGCGTCGGCGTCCATTACAGCTAGGATTAACATAATCACTAAAAATTGATTCACTGCAGGGAGCAAGCCAAAATTAATTGCCCTTGTTGTTTAGCAATGTATACCCAGTAGCCAACAACCTTTTGATTTGATACACAAAAGTAGCACAGTATAATTAAATATTAGGTCACTGTTTTCAAAAGTGACTGGATTTAACCTCAATGTATTCACCATTTATGTTTTATGTATATATTGAATGTATTTTCATTTATGTTGGATGCATATAATGTCTGTTTAGTACATGTAAATTACTGTGAAGATGGTGTGTCTTATGGTCAGACATGCTTTACAAATGAAATGAATCATTCAAAAAAGTTAAAAATAAATGCTTAAGAACATTCAAATAAGCGAATGATCCTAGTCTGGTAAATTCATTTCAGCACTAGAAAATTGACGGTTGGGTTCTCTCCTTGTTGTTTAATTGTTCTGGCCCTACCCAACCGCCCTAGGGCCAACCCCCTTGTGTCTTTGACATATGATGAATAGCACTGATACACATTAAAATAATTTAATTTACGGTCCAAATGATGGACGGCAGAGTCTCACAGGAAGAAGTTCAGGAGGCATTACAGGAAACAAGCAGTGGAGCACCGTCAAGTGGCACGTATTCCATCCAATGGCTTGTGGTCTCGTGGACAGCAGCTTCATAATTGTACGAGAACTCGTCTGCTTTTGGACTTGTGTTTGGTTTGGTTGGTGGCTGGAGGTCAGGTCCCAGTCAGTGCAGACTATGGCAGGATGTTTAATTTCAATTTCCTGCCTGCCCAGCCGGCTGGGCCCCCAGGAATTGCTGCTGCCTCCCAGCCCCAGATTGAATGTGTTCGACCTCCTGCCTATACATGCTGCTGTCCAGCCCCTTGTCGTGGCCGTCCCCTGTGGCTGTGTCCGGTCACGGGCCGGCGTGACTCTGAGAGCAGGTACTACTCATTTCCGAATGCGTTTCATGTACAAGTCGTTAGCCGAGTGTGTGCCTTCATTCCAAATTCAGAGGCAGATATTTTTATTATGGTTACTTGTGGTTAAGGCTGACATGTTTTTTTACTGTCTTTTTTTGTGCGCATAATGGCAGATGGGAAATAAAACCTATGTATTTATTTTTAAGAACAGAAATCATGGAAATTAAGTCTTCTTATGAGTGACTCAACAGAGAGCCAGCTGTGCTGATTCACCGCATTGCAAGTTTCAAAATGTTGTCCCATAAGTAGCTGTAGAGGAATAAGTTTGCCATATACAGTCTTTAACATATCCATCGCGCAGTGATGTTCATTTGGACTCGGTTGTAAAGCACCTTTTGCTAGGCCCACAGGCAAAGGTTTGTTGGTTTTCATCTAGTGTCACTGAGTCACTGTTATCTTCTTTTTCCTAATTTAATTTACTTTTGTGTGTGCAGCCTCTCACACTATCTGTGAGTCAGCTGTAGTGACTGAGTAATTATCATAATTTATTAGCAGGCAGCTGATATCATCCGCGTTGGAGCCTCTCACATCCTATTTGGTACAGTCAGTCCCACAGTGCCCTTCAATTTCTGGTGCTTTGCATCAATTTTAAGATTTTCTTTGAGTGTCTGATTGCTCTAATGGGTGACATTTCTGATATTTATATGTTTCCCTTGTCATCATTGCTTGATTTTGCTCGCGAGAAATTGTCACTCATAGTCGTTGAATGTTATGTTATGGTATCTGCGTTTATATAGCGCACAGCTGCCCCAGCAAAGAGGTGTCCCGGCGCTGCCAGCGTCAGAAGGAACAGGGCGAGAAACAGAGCAGGTAGGCGCAAGGAATATGCAGAAGGACAAAAGGAGACTAGGCCGAGGGAAAAAGGAAAGTTTTGATTGCTTTCCTAAAGTCCAGCAAGCGATCCATGCTGCGGATCTGGGGAGGCAAGGAATTCCATAGCTTGGCAGCCAAGCAACGAAAGGATCGTCCCCCGGCCTGAAGGCGCTTCACACGGGGGACTATAACCAAATGCTGCCCCAGGGAGCGCAGCTGGCGAGTAGGGACATACGGGACTAGTAAGTTAACTAGAAGGCTGGGCGAAGCAAGCTTCAAGATCTTAAAAGATAAGCAGAGAGCCTTAAATTGGATCCGCTTGGCCATGGGTAGCCAATGTAACCTCTGGATGGAACCAGTAGAGGGACAATTACGTGGGAGCCCCAACAGGGCTCTGGCGGCAGCGTTTTGGACACGCTGCAGTCGCATTACCTCAGCCTGATTAGCCCCCAAAAGGAGCGAACTAGCATAGTCTAGTCTAGATAGAATGGCTGATTGAACAATCAGCTGGCGCGTAGGTGGGTCAAAGAACCTCAACAGAGGCCTAAGTCCCCGAAGGAGGCCAAAACAAGTACCAGCAACTTTTTGGTATGCTCTTGAAAACTGAGGGTAGAATCCATCCATACCCCCAGGTTCTTGACCACCAACTTCAGGGTGGGGGTACTACCAAGAACGTTAGGCCACCATTGCTCACTCCAGAGGCTCCTGTCCTTCCCCACCAGCAGTACCTCTGTTTTATTAGCGTTCAGCTGGAGACAGTTTATGGTCATCCACTCCGCACCCGCGGCCAAGCCGCTCCTAAACCTAGAAGCATCCTGTGCGGGACCATCGGAGAGGGCCACCACCAGCTGCGTATCGTCCGCATACGAGACCATGGTGAGGCCCATATTCCTGGCCACCATTGCAAGAGGCTGAACATATAGATTAAACAGTACGGGCTCAGTGCAGAGCCCTGAGGCACCCCCTGACCGATGGGATGAGCCTGGGAAAGAAACGGGGGCCGACACTGAATGATCTGTCTGTCAGAAATGATCTGAACCATTCTAGTGCTAGGCCCACAACCCCGGCATCCTCCAAACGCTGTAGCAGAATCTCATGCAAAACCGTGTCAAATGCAGCACTCAGGTCAAGCAAAATCAGTGCCGCCATATGACCGGAATCGAGAATGGTCCGCAGATGTTCTGTCACAGCCAGAAGAGCAGTCTCTGTACTGTGACCGGAGCGGAAACCATTTTGAGAGGGATCCAAGATGTTATTGGTATTCAGGAATCTCATTAAAATGTTGTTAACATGAATGTCACTCATAATTACACTGAAATTATGAAAATTTCATACATAAACAATCTGCAACCCTGGCATCTATGTCTCCTGAGCGCCCGGGCGCCTCTTCTGGGTTTGCCACTCTCCCAAGCGGTTACCGCGAGTGGCTAGCATCAACTTCAAGACGCACTTGGCGCTCCCCTGAGCAGCTATGTGTCTTGTCTACGAGAACTGCTCGGTGTGATGCGCTCATCCCAAAGCGACCGCACCATAGCCAATTTGGCTTGAAATGAAGGAGAATTAAAGGAAAAGACCTTAGCAATGGCCAAACGTGCTAGTGGCACACACTTCAGCCGCTATTTTGGTGGATTGGGATAATAGAATGCCTTACAACACAGGCAGCCATTTTGACTGTTTGCGACAACATAGCACAATGGTTGAAAGGCATCTTGGCAGTTGTAGTCCTATGGGAGGTACTTGGACAGAGATTTTCTTGAGGAGAGGTATTTGGTCACGATATTTTTAGATTTTAACATAGTTAAGCACAGATAGCATATTTTATCTGCCTTATTGTACTAAAATAATTTATATTGTGTGGCAAGGATGTCTGAGGTAACAGAGGAAAGGCTGGAGGAGAAATTGGAAGTCATGGTGAACAGAGCATTGGAAAGTTGATGGGGTCGTTAACTGACACCATTGGCAAGACGTTTGAAGCACTTTCTAAGAAACAGAAGGTTTAAAAAATATCTAGCTCTAAAGAAGGAAGTGTCGAAAAACCAGAATGTTCCGTTGGGTAGGTAAGTGTAGTATGGAGCTCGCAAGAGACCAAGCAATGTGTCCAAGGTAAGCTTTATTATCGACAGGGACTGCGCAGCAGCCAACAATAGCGAGGCACAACACACAACTGTCAACCAATTCAAAACCACAATTCCACGTTCTGTTGTGGAATGCACACACACGAGAGCCCACGCGAGGTGAGCACTCCACAACAGAGTAAGGCAAAAGGAGAGACCACTACAGTAAGGTTCAAAGGAAAAGAAATTCAGGGGACAACCATCATAGTAAAAGTAAGAAAGCAAAGAAAGGAGGGGAACATTTTACACATGATGGTGTTGGAGACATGCTTAGTGCGTCGGAGTCAAACTCTTAAGATTATGACAGATCAATTTCTTGCTACAAAGCCTCGTCATCAATTGTTACTGGAACATTTGGGCCTTTACCTTGCCCATCCACAGTGCCAGACGCACTAAGTGTAGATCTCTTTGCAGACAGACTCAACACACAACTGCCAAAGGTTTTCAGTTGGAGGACAGACCCAGAGGCTTGGGGAATAGATGCTTTTTTGCAGGACTGGAGGGGATTAGCCCCTTATGCTTTCCCTCAGTTTGCAAAGTTGCCAAGAGTTCTGTTGCAGATACGTAGATGCAGGGAAACTGCAGTGGTGGTAACCCCAGTTTGGAGGTTGCAAGATTGGTTCCCAATCATGATGGAAATGACAATAGATTACCCTGTGCTGATTTCCACGTTCAGAAAAGTAATTCTGGGACCAGGAGAAGAGTATCACAGTCTGGTAGAACAAGGACTTCACGACTTGATGGCATGGACGATTTCAGGAGACAGTGGGACATTTCGGGTCTTTCGGCAGGAGCTTCCAGACTAATATCAGAATCCTGGGCATCAAGAACCAGAAAGGCATATAGATTGGCTTGGCAGAAATGGGTTTGTTGGTGTATACAATGGGATTATGATCCCGTTTCAGCAGATATAGTCCACATGGTGTAGCAGGTTGTAGAAAACACGAGACTGAATAGAGTCTTCAGATGCTTTTTATTGCCAAATTAACAATATCAAAAGTAAAGGTTCTTCCTCTTCTCTGGGAATAGCAATATTCTTCCCTGGTATTTTCTCCACCACGGGCGTCCAGGGTATGAAGACCACACCGAACAAAAAAAGAAAAGAAACAAGATATCAGCGCTACGGGCTATAACGCAATCAGTGTAAGGAAGGCAGTGGGAGAAAAATTACACCCTTCATGCAGGCCATCAGGACGGTGTTGTAGAAGAGACCGTCACCCGAGAGGTAAAGGAAACAAACAGGCGGGCCTCAACCAATGCCCAGAAGAGTGTTTCAGTGGTTTCCCCCTGGGAAAGACCGGGTCTTTCCCTCTACCCGCTCCCTAGGAACCGGGCACGCACCTGTGCGAGCCACGCTCCTCCTGGAACGCGGCTGGGCGGCTCGTGGGGTCGTTGGCCTCCAGGCGTTTGTGTCTGTGACTCGCGGCTGGGCTCCGTCTTCCGCGAAATGTGCTCGGTATTCTCCTCCTCTCGGGACTGCTTCACACCGTCTTCTGTCTTCAGGACGTGCTGTCCTTCGCTCCGCTCCAACATGAGGCTACTCCATTCTCTATTGTGGTCTCGCTCTTCCGGCTCTGATATTCCACACTTCCAGGGGGCGGGGCTCAGGTTCTCGTCAGCGTAAGGCAGCCGGGTCTTAAAGGGCCCTTAACAGAAAAACTCAGGTTCCTCCTCTGCTGTATATAGTACATCACAGGCGGGGCCTTGGGGCTGGAAAGAAAGCAGAGGTGCGGGCCAATGAGGCAAAGTCCCTTCTTCTTCCTTCTCGTAAGGGTCAACGGGGCACAGAGCCTGACACATGGTTAATTATTTAACTAAATTATTTTGATCTGGACTATCATACTGAACAGTGAATGTCTATAGGTCGGCTGTAGCGGCTGGTCATTGTTTAGTAAATGGTGTGTCTGTCGGTCAGAATTTACTCACTAAGAAAATTATCCGTATTATGAGAATGTTGAATTCACCTATGGCGAAATAAATACACTTTGTTATGGAAAGTTAGACAGGTCTTACAGGTGTTGGTGAGTTGGGGTGAGAATTCAACCCTGATTCTGAAACAAATCTCTTGGAAACTAACAATTTTGCTTTGTTTGGTGTCTTTTAAAAGGGTTTCAGATGTAAGGGCTCTGGGTGTTACAAGTAGGGCCTATCAACCAGAAGGAGTTTGTTTTTACATTAAGCGGAGTACGGAAACATTATCAAAGACTATATTCTACCCATATTTTGAGTTCAATTAAATACTTTGCGTAGCTAAATGTTTAAAAGTGTATGAAACAAGAACTGAGAGTTTGAGGAATAATGTTGTACAATTGCTAATTTCCCACAAGTGGCCTCATAGAGCGGTTTCTCCACCAACTCTGGCAAGATGGGTGAAAAAGGTGATGAGAGAGGCAGGTGTTGATGTGAGTAGATTTGGAGCACATTCGCTTAGGGGTGCATCAGCATCGAAGGCATTTGTTCTGGGTGGTAGTCTGCAAGATATTTTAATAGCTGCAGATTGGGTGAATGAAAACATGTTCAGAAGTTGCTACTTTCAACCTGTTGTGAATGCAATTGATAATGTTTTAACTGCACTTCACATTTGCATAATGTTAGCCCCTGCATCCTGATATAAAATGTGAATTTTCCACACCATGGTGGGCAGAAAATCTGGATTTTTTTTAAAGACACGAAGGCTAAGATTATCCCACTGCAGTAATATCCCACCCCGACGGAAAAAAATATTTTTGTTCTGGTTTCTTTCAGAATAGGAAGTCACCAGAGAGAAAAGTTGGGGTGACAGATTAAGATCTTTCGCGTTTGGAATGCTGGTTCTCAGTATTGGGATTTATCTTGTTCGCAGCATTTCTAGAAGGAAGATGGCTGCACATTGCTGAACTTTATTGACTATTGGAAAGTTTTAAAGTTCTAAGTTCTCTCTGTTGTTGCCGCTGTGAGCGGCCAATGAAAGGAAAAGAACTAAAGATCCTTCTAGATTCTCATAATTTACTTAATGTAATGGTTGTTGTAGGCCCCAGTGAGCAAGTGATACTTACACACAGAGGCAGAACACACTCTTCTATAATAGATTTTTTTTTATAACATCTAATTTACTCGACTCTGTGTTACGGGGGAGGGTGATAGCTTCTACTTATGGGGACCACAACCCTCTCGAGGTAACATTTGCTCTGTCTTAAAAAGATACCTTAAGCGTGGAGTGTGGGGCGTCCAGCTTACAAATAAATACTGGTTGCTTAAGATTGAAATGGAGAGATATTGACCAAGCCCAACTCTTCCACACTATAGTCAGAGAAAACTGGTTGAAGTATGCTTGAACAGCACTCTAAACATTCTAAATCAAGGTGGTTTGATCATGAATGCTCAATGGCTAATCATAATGTAAGGAAGGTACTAATATCTATCCCTAGAGATCCTATAGAAGTGGCTACATACCATAAGATCTATAAAAACACAACTGCCAGTAGAAAATGGGTAATGCTACACAATCAATGGGATTCATTTGCATTATCAGCGGCAACAAAATATAGTAATTCATTTTGGAGTGAGGTATCTGCACTAAGTAGAGGGACACAATTGGCAATGCCGTCAAGTTGTCATATTGCTAGTGCTACTTGAGAGGCACACTTTTCTAAAATCTATGCTTCTGTTGAAGATCCAAGTACAGAAAAGGTGAAGGTGTCAGGTTCCATCAGAATCGACACTGACAGAGGCCATGCCCATAACAAGAACTACAAATCCCATCCTACCCTGCGGTGGTTACGTTGCTGACGTCATCACGCGGCCGGATGAGCGTTACTTAGACTCATCGGAGGGAGCTGCGGATGCCGGTTAATCTACCCGCTGAGTCGTCGAGTCGTCGAGGTCTGGTAAGGGTGCAGCATTGCACCGCTTCCCTCTTCTTCCTATTACTTAATCGCTCAGCGGTTTGCGGCATACTTCTGTGCTTATCTGGGATTTCCGTTCTCCCGTTGGCTGAACCTCATACCGGGTTCGTGCGGGAAAGCGGAAAGTGCCTAAGTGTCATGAGAGCCAGCTGATGGTTCTGGATTGCCTTTCTTATTTTGTTGAAGGCTTTGTTCTCATTAAGGATTGGTTTCGTATTATGGAGTGCTTGTCCTAGCTGTGATTATCCTCAGTTACGTTCCTATAATAACCTGGTGAATTGCTCAATACCTTATCGTCAAAAGGAGTCTAAAGGCTCGAAACTAGGAGTTATCTCTGGTACTGAAAATTAATGGAATTTGTCTTTTACTCACGAGGTCAATGAGGCAGATGCAAGACAAATTGTTCAATCATTATTTGTTCTGAGAATTATCAGAAATTGGAGTTCGTTATTATCACTTCAACCTATCGTTTACCTTTGGAATTGGAATTGTTCATGTCCTGACTTAATGGATTATCACTGTTTAACAATATATGTGTACCTGTCTATGTCTGGGGCCCTCTTATCTTTCTTCATTACAGGGGAATCAAAAATCACAAAAGTCAGCCCGGCACCCCTGTAAGGCTACACACAACATATCATTGGGTAGGTACTAAGAGAGTCTGAAGAGAGGTGCGGGTGAATTCGCGCTCCCATAGTATTAAAGTGTTGTTTCATTTTCTTAGATATGTGCGACAACATGGTAGACAATATATGCTGACTAGAAAACAAAGGAATTTTCTTTACAGGTATATCTAGGTTTTATGCAATGAATGGGTGGATAGATAGCATAAACCAGGTTGTGTGTAAGTACGGGGTTTAATCTGAATGTATCTATCTTGCAGGTCTCCCTCCCCGCTGTCCCCATCCTTCCCTTCCCCCGCTTGATCACTCCATGGAGTCTGTGTACTAAATCAGACCGTGGTGGTATCGAGAGGTGGACCATAAAGAGCAACATACGACCCTGAGGATTCAAGGCTGCGACAGAAGGGCTATTAAAATGATTTTTCTGTCTTGTCTCTATAGATGAGGAGGAAGAAGCAATTGCTCAAAGTCTGGGTGGGAAGGCTCCGGGACTGGATGGAGTTTCAATAGATCTTTTTAAATATTCCATTGAGTTCTGGGCACCTCTGTTAGTGAATGTTTTTAATGATTTGACTCACTCCCCACCTCTACCGGAATCTTGGCCAATGTCTATCTATTTACAAAAAGAGAGACTGCACCCAACCTAGTTGCTATAGACTGATCTCCCTTATCGACACCACGGCTAAGATTCTACTGATAATAGGAAAATATACAATTGCACATAAGTCACCAGTGTATTTAGCATTTATGGATCTATCCCAAGCTTTTGACTGTGTAAAATCGGCTTTGGACGAACCTTTTGGTGCAGGGACTGGACGAGGCACTATTGCATTTTCTCGCATATTTGCACACAGAAACGAAGGTCAAGGTTAGAATCACAACAGAGGGTAAGGTTTCATCTTCAATAAATGTTTTGTGAGGAGTGTAGCAAGGTTGCGTACTGGCACCACTTTCATTCATATTATATATTAATAACCGTCACCCGTGTTTAATGAACATGACCCCAGACATTCCTCTAATCAATGACTCCCCTTTACCTACACTTTTATATGCAGATGATGCAGTTTTAATGGCGCACACGCCAACGCTTTATGACGCCTGGTACAGGGCTTTGTTGATTTTATGGCCACCTTAGATTTACAAACAAATTTGAACAAATCTCTTATTATGGCCTGTGGTCCAAAGAAACATCACTTATCCTCTATTTCTGCAGGCAACAAAAACAAGCTATTATAAGTTTGTACATTTTCTTATTTGGGAATATCATTTGTAGCCACAGGCTCATGGGGCCCACAGGTTGCGCAAAGCAGGCAAAAACTAACAAAATCAATTTGCGCACTATTTTCCTTACCGCAACCGAAGGGTGGAGGTGTTCGCCCCCCTTTATTGCAGTTATATAAAACACAATGTTTGCCTGCAGCCACGTATGGTGCTGGCGTCTGGGGATTTCAGAATTGCAACCCAGTTCAATTGGAAGAGAACAGGTTTTGCGGAAAGGCCCTTATGGCTCCTATTTCTTCTTCTACTTACATTTGCCATAGAGAAATCGGTATCTCATACATCAAGGATTACATAAAGTCCCGACCGCTGTTATTATGGATTGCCATCTGGAAAAATGAAAAAGCTTATTTAACCAGGAACATCATTAAGGATTGCCTCAGTTGTGAGAAGGGGATTGAAATTGCATGTCTAGCTAGTGTAAGATCCATATTATGCTCCGTCATTCTTGAACGGACTTTTGATGATCCACTTAACAACTTAAATATTAATAAAAAACTCAGATCCTGTGGGGGGCCTTTGGGGCAGTTATCAAGGGCCAGGCACTCTCACTAATGGCGGTACATAAGAAGGAACTGAGGGCACGATTGGAAACTCTGGAACGAGAGATTCGGGGGCTGGAGGACGTGGTGGCGACCACAGATGACAAACAGATCACACACAACCTTAGTGTAAAAAGACAAGACTACCGACAGCTTGCAACGAAGGCAGCTAGATCGAAACAGAGAGCTACTCTACATAAAATATACAAGTTGGGTGACAATACGGGGAAATTGCTCGCATGGTTAGAGAAGCGGGAAACCGCACAGAGATGGGTGCCCCTTATTGAGAGGGATACGGGAGAAATGTTGAGTGACCCACAGCAGACTGCTGAGGCCTTTGCCTCCCACTTTGCCTCCATATAGTCCTCCACTACTCGCACTACCTTAACCGATTCCAGGGACCTTCTGGCCACTATTCCGGTTACTACTCTCACCCCAGACGATTACGAATCCCTGGAGGGGGATCCTACAGAGGAGGAATTAGCGATTGCCATACGAGGGATGAAGTCGGGGAAAGCCATGGGTCCTAACGGGCTCCCAATAGAACTGTTCAAATTGGTGACCTCCAAGATAACACCTGCTCTCCGAGCCATGTATCTAGAGAGCTACCAAACTGGGTCCCTACCTAAAGACCTGATGCTGGCCTCAGTGGTCGTCATCCATAAGCAAGGTAAACCAACGACGAGATGTGACTCCTATCGCCCAATCTCACTGTTAACTGCTGAAGCAAAAATTCTCGCCAAGGTATTGGCCAACCGCTTGATCCCTGTCATCTGTAAACTTGTGCACCCAGATCAATCAGGCTTTATGCCTGGCCGCAACACGCCCTCAATCTTAGAAGATTGCATGGGGTGATGGGGAGAATTCACCCCATTCAAGAGGATGCAGCATTGCTGTCACTAGACGCAAAAATGGCATTCGATTCTATCGAGTGGCCTTACCTATTTGCTCTCCTCGAACGTATGGGATTCGGCCCGAATTTTATAAAATGGGTTAAGCTACTGTATACAGAACCAACGGCCCAAGTTGTTGTCAATCAACACACTTCCCGATTCCGTCTAGAGAGGAGGACTAGACAGGGATGCCCCCTGTCGCCCCTCATGTTTGCCCTGATATTAGAGCCTTTGGCGACCTGGGTTAGGGGTGGCCCCATGATCAGGGGGCTGAAATGGACTGACCAGCACGAGGACAGGATCTCCCTCTATGCTGACGACGTCCTTTTGTATTTTGCAGTTCCATCTGCCTCAATCCATAGGATCCTACACATTTTCGCAATTTTTAGCGCCCACTCAGGATATACTATTAATTGGACAAAATCAGTACTGTATATGCTTCAAGGTCCTTTGCCATGGATGCCCAGGGGCACCAACATTTCAGTCGCTACTGAGGGATTGCGTTACCTTGGTATATATGTAACCCAGCATCCTACCCAATTCTATGAAATCAATCTGAAGGCCCGCTGACTAGGCTCCATAACGATGTGCTCCACTGACGGTCTCTGCCCCTCACTCTTCTGGGCAGAGCAGCGCTGTTTAAAATGTTGGTGTTGCCTCGATTTTTATTCGTGCTGCAAAACACCCCTTACAAAGTCCCAGACACTTACTTCATCAGTGTAGAGAGCGAGGTCAGAACTCTTTTATGGGATGGGAAAAACCCACGCATCGCGACACATAAATTGACCAGGGGATGGTATGACGGAGGAATCTCGTTGCCCGACCTTAAACAATATTACTGGGCCTCCCAGCTCGCAGTGATCAATCAATGGGTCTTCGCCTCATCGTCCGAACCGGCATACCGCACGGACAAATGGATAATGAATCCGGGGGGGTATCAGCGTGCACTTTATTCCAATCCCAAACACCAATGCCTCACTGGTCCTACGGCCCAAACAGTTGCACTCTGGCACCGCGCGACAAAAATACTGGGGTGGCACAAAAAAATAACACTGATTACTCCCTTGCGGGAGTCCGAGCAACTCGGCACATTGAGCAGATGCCCGGGCTTCGATAAATGGGACCTAATTGGTATCTCTCCAGTTGGTGACCTGTGGAAGCGAAATGAGATGGTCCCATTTAGAGACCTACAAGCGGAATACCAACTGGCAGGGTCAGAGACGTTCCGCTACTTACAAATTCGCCATGCAATAACTACCATTGTGGCGAGTGGTGAGGCTCTACCCGAGGCCTCCCACTGGAGGATAGACTTCTAACAGATCCCATGTCACGCAAAGCAATATCACTCACATATCGTAAATTAATAAACAATAGACCGGACCCATTGATACGCCTCCGGCAGTTGTCAGATCTCGGGTACCTAGAGGACAACGACTGGCAGGAAGCCCTCTCCTTCCCCAAAGAAGTCGCTATCCCAATGAGGCTACGGTTAGTCCAGCTCAAAATCCTACACAGAACGTTCCTATCTGCACATACACTGGTAAAAATGGGGCGTAGGCCAGATTCTGGATGCCTCAGGAGGTGCGCAGCAGAGGGTACATTTTACCACACGCTCTGGGACTGCCCAAACATTCAGCCATACTGGGAAAGAATAATCTCCACACTTACGAGGGTAAGCGGGAAAAGCATCGCCCACTCCCTGCGACTTTGTTTATTGAATGTATGGGAGGCCACCAACCTGACCCAAACTGAGCGCACATGGGCATCACTGGGATTCGTCCTTGCTAAGAGGAATATAGCTTAGGTATGGGGGACTGGGGATTTGCCTACATATCAGAAATGGGCTAACGACATGGACAATGCGATGATCGCAGAGAAGGATGTTTTCAAACACAGGGGCTGTCCTAAGAAATGGGATCACAAATGAGCTAAATGGAATGTATCGCGTGGTGAAATATGTGTATCCCCATCAGATGAACTCCGTAGAGCAGAGGTGGACACTGATCTTAATCCAACTTAATGTTGTACAGGAACCGTGTTTAATTTGTAAGAAATGGTCATTCGTCCTTTTACCACTGTATTTCATTGTTATGTGGCCTTACTGCCTTTCACTGTACTATCACAACTGTTTAATAAAAAGAGAATTAAAAACAATATATTAATAAAAAACTGTTACGGCAGACACTATACGACCAGGCAATTTCCAATAGACTGCGTAAGGGAACCTTGAAGGAGAGCATGTCAAATTACATGTTACTCGCCCCCTCAGATAACATGGCAAGAGTGAGAGGGCAGTGGGAACGAAGCCTTCTATTTCAGTATAGGGCTGGTACAGCGAAATATCTGTTATGTTTCCCACTGGGTTTTAACATTAATTTGGATTTTACCCCTTGTCCCTGTGATGGCAACTCTGGATAGTCAATGTCACATTTTATATTTTTGTGGGTTTTATCTTATATAGTCCAAACATTTTCTGGTTCCTTTTTTTAAAGAAACAAGGAGGTAGCAATTTAACCCCTTCGCTGCTAGGCCTTTTCGCCCCCTGTGCTAAGCCTTTTTTTGGCTATTGGGGTAGTTCGCGCTTAGGCCCCTGTAACTTTTTGACCACATAAGGTATCCATGCCAAATTTGCGTCCTTTTCTTCCAACATCATGGGGATTCTAAAGGTACCCAGGGTTTGTGGATTCCCCTGGAGGGGACCCAGAAATTAGCCAAAATATAGCAAAAAAACAATTTTGGGGGGGAAAAATGGGAAAAAAGGGCTACAGATGAAAGCGTCTGGTTTTTTCCCTGCAAATGGTATCAACAAAGGGGTTGCGGGGCTGAAATCACCATTTTCCCAGCTTTCAGGGACAAGCAGACTTTTGTCAGAAAACCAAAATGTTTTACACAGTTTTGGCATTTTTCTGGGACATAGCCTATTTTTGCTATTGTTTGTGCTTTCAACCTCCTTCCAGTTAATGGTAGAAATGGGTATGAAAGCAATAATGGATCCTGGAAAGCTATACATTTTAGAAAAGTAGACAAAATTCTGAATTCAGCAAGGGGTCATTTGTGTAGATCCTTCAAGGTTTCTTTATAGAATGACCTTCTGCTTTGCCTTTTAGACTTCGTCAAATCCTGCCCAGATGCCTCCCGCAAACTGATTGCTATGCTATTGGTTCTTGCGCGGCGCAGGGTTTCCATGTGCTGGGGTCGCCGGCCCGTGCCGAAGGTGGCCCTTTGGCTGGAGGATGCTTCCCGTTGCCAGACCCTCCTGTCCGAATTCTGGGACCTTATGCCTGCCAGAACCCGTCAGTTGGATATTTGGGGACCGCTTATCTCCTACCTCCTGAGTCACACTTCCCAGCACCCGGCGACCTCTGCCGCGCTCCCCGCCGGCATTCCGCCCGTGGCGGCCGCCGGTGAAGGTCAATGAGTCTCCTCCTCTCTGCCCCCTTTCCTCCCCCGACTCTCAGTGTCCCCCCCCCCTCTTCACACATGGTGCCAAGCAAGTTGTTTTCTCTTCATTGGTTTTGGTGTCTCCCCGATTTATTTCATTGATATTGTTTTTTTTATTTGGTGTATATGTATGTGGTAATCTTTACTCTTTTATGTTGTATCGCAGTGCATATCATTTTGTTATGGTGCAACACTGTAATTTTGTCGTGTCTCATCCTCAATAAAGGTTTTTGAAAAATCAAAAAAAAAAAAGGTTTCTTTATAGAAACTAACAGTTGAATATAGGAAAAATTGAAAATTAGTTGAAAAAACAGCCATTTGTGTCAACCTTTTCACCTGTAACTTCTTCTAATTATGACAGCTGTTTGAAAGCAATATACCGTTACATCCGCTGGACCTTTCTGGTTGTGGGGATATATAGGACTTGTAGGTTCACCAAGAACCCGACGAACCCAGAGCCAATAACCGAGCAGTGTCTTGCAATGGTTTTTTATTATGTACCGGGTATATAGCAATTAGTTTGGGAAAATAGATACATGGAAAAATCGGTATGAAAGACACCTATGTATTTCTGAAATTGGAACAAAATATAGAGTTTAGAAACAGTAGATATTTGCACATTTCCGAAATTGTGAGTACCCATACTAGCATGAGAATTATAGGTCATTTTTCAAAATGACTTCTTTTTACACATTGTCTTTCATTTGGAAGGCAGAAATGCATCGAAAGTCAATAGGTAATAACAGTTGCTCTACAATTCTGTGTTACCCTAAGTCTCCCGATAAAAATGGTACCTCACTTGTGTGGGTAGGCCTCGTGCCCGCGACAGGAAACGGCTCAAAACGCAACGTGGACACACTTTATTTTTACAGTGAAAACTGACCCTTTTTTTGCAAAGTGCCTAGCTGTAGATTTTGAACCCTAGCTCTGCCTGCACCTAGGGAAATGTTAGAAATGGGATTTTTGGTAGGCTTGGGCCTGGGCCAAAGCCAGGCAAAAACCACCACTCTAGTCAGGATAAGGGAGTTACACGTCTGAAATAACCCCTGCTCACCCCCTTGGTAGCTTGGCACGAGCAGCCAGGCTTATCTTAGAGGCAGTGTGTAAAGCATTTGCACATAACCGACAGTAATACAGTGTTCGCACCACAAAAGGACACCACACCAGTTTAGAAAAATATCCCAAATTTTTATATAATTAAGACAAAACCCAAAAAAAACGATAAAAATCCACAATACTATACTTAAAAGTTTACAGTTCCAAAAATACGCGAATTAAAAAGAGTTCCTTGTGTGGATAGCTCCGTCCGGGCTACCACGGCATCGTGAACAACAAATCCAATAGTTCTGGCTGGTCGCGGGGCCGCGGGCCAGCTACGGTGTCGGGAAGACCCACAAAACAGTACCTGTGAGAAATGCAGGGCGTTGAGGCCCTTGAAGTCACTCGCGTTGCAGGTCGAGCTCCTCTCTGGTGGAATCAGGAGCGCTGGCGCCGGCAGGCGTCAGGTGCTGCGGTGCGAAGTGCAGCGGTGCGGCGTGCGGTGTCCCCAGGTCGCGGTGCGAGCAGCGGCTCGGTGGCGGCATCAGATGGCGTCGTCGGTGAGACCAGGGTCGCGGTGCGAGATGAAGGCGGTGCTCGCCATGGTGCTAGCAGGCCACAGTGCAAGCAGCGGCATCGTCGTTGCTAAAGCGCTGTCGTCGGCTGACGAACTGGAGTCGATGGCGCCGGCGTCGGTAGGCCAAGGCTGCGGTGCAGGATGAGGGTGGTGCGTCGTGTGACTTACGAGCGGTGCCCTCGAACCACGGTGCACGCAGCGGCATCGATTTCGGCGGGAAGTGGCAGCATCAGGCAGGCCAAGGCGTCCTCGTAAAGCAAGGCGGTTCGGAGTGCGGTGCCCACAGGTCGCGGTGAGAGCAGCGGCTCGGTGGCGGCATCAACAGGCGTCGTCGGTGAGACCAGGGTCGCGGTGCGGCGGTGCCCTCTGCGGTGCCAAAGCTTTGGCGTGAAGCGAGGCGGTGCGGAGTGCGGTGCCCACAGGTCGCGGTGCAAGCAGCGACTCGGTGGCGGCATCAACAGGCGTCGTCGGTGAGACCAGGGTTGCGGTGCGGCATTGCGGCGGTGCCCTCTGCGGTGCCAAAGCTTTGGCGTGAAGCGAGGTGGTGCGGAGTGCGGCGCCCACAGGTCGCGGTGCAAGCAGCGGCTCGGTGGCGGCGTCAACAGACGTCGTCGGTGAGACCAGGGTTGCGGTGCGGCGGTGCCCTCTGCGGTGCCAAAGCGAGGCGTGAAGCGAGGCGGTGCGGAGTGCGGTGCCCACAGGTCGCGGTGCAAGCAGCGGCTCGGTGGCGGCATCAACAGGCGTCGTCAGTGAGACCAGGGTTGCGTTGCGGCGGTGCCCTCTGTGGTGCCAAAGCTTTGGCGTGAAGCGAGGCGGTGCGGAGTGGGGTGCCCACAGGTCGCGGTGCAAGTAGCGGCTCGGTGGCGGCGTCAACAGGCGTCGTCGGTGAGACCAGGGTTGCGGTGCGGCGGTGCCCTCTGCAGTGCCTTCAGGACACGGAGTCGGCAGTGGCGTCGTAGACGTCGTCGAGTTGGTGTTCTTCGGGTGGCAGCACAAAACACACAGTCCCCAGTGCTGCGGGTCGAAGAACTTGAAGTCTTTGCTGTTCCTGAGACTTCGTGAACAGGGGGCAAGCTCTACCTCAAGCCCTTGGAGAGACTCACAAATTAGGTTGCAGAAAGTCCAGTCCAGGTCTTTCACTGCCCAAGACAGAAACAGCCACTGCAGGTCAGCCCAGCAAAGCACCCAGCAAAGCAGTCGTTCCTTTTCGCAGCTTCTCCTTGGCAGTCTTCTTGTTCCAGATGAGTTCTAAAGTTCAGGGGTCTGGGCCCCAGTATTTATATCCAAAAATCCTTTGATCTTTCAGGCAGAGGGTGTCTGTGCCCGGCCAGAACCAGTTCTGCCTTCTCTGGTGTGATTTCCTGGCAGGAGGTGGAGACGGCATTGTCAGAGGGAGACCAGGCCCTTTGAGGTGCAAGGAAATCTCCTCCCCCTTCCCCCATCACAGCCCAGGTCTATTCAGCCCTTTCCTGACCTACCTAGACTATCTGGAACCCCTCCGGCCCCCCAGCCTTCTGTCATCCAAAACCCAGACAGGCAATCCATATTCCAGCAGAGGCACACGGGATGACTGAGCAAGAAAATACCTACTTTCTAAAAGCGGTATTTTCAAACACAGAATGTAAAAATCACCTTCACTAAAAGATGCATCTTTAGATTCTGAGTTCAGGCATACTAAATTCTATTTTCTTACCGAATTCCCTGGGCCAGTTATGTTTATAAGATGTTATAAACAAACCTCCCATTCTATCCTATGGGGAACTGGTAGCCTTGCAATAGTCAAAAACGAAATTGGCTGTAATTCACTATCAGGACATGCCACACACACCAGGGCATGTCCCACCTTTCATATACACTGCACCCTGCCCACAGGGGTACCTTGGGCCTACCTGAGGGGTGTCTGACATGTAAGAAAAGGGAAGGTTAGGGACCGGCCAGTGTCTGCACTGGCCAAGTCGACATGGCAGTTACAAACTGCGCGCAGACTCTGCAATGGCAGGTCTGAGTTACCGTTTTCAGGGCTACTCACGGGGGTGGCACAACCAGTGCTGCAGGCCCCCGGGTAGCATTTGATTCACCGGCCCTGGCACACGCAGTGCACTTTACTAGGGGCTAACAAGTAAATCAAGCATCCAATTACGGAAACACCAATTCATAACACAATTTACACAGAGAGCATATGCACTTTAGCACTGATTAGCAGTGGTAAAGTGCCCAGAGTCCTAGAACCAACACAAACAGGTCAGGGAAAAATAGGAGGAAAAAGCAAAACGTTTGGGGATAACCCTGCAAAAAGGGCCATTTCCAACAGGAAACCTAGCAAACCTATACATTTTTTAAAACTAGACACCCAGGGGAATCCAGGATGGGGTGACTTGACTGGCTCTCACCAGGTTCTATTACCCAGAATCCCTTGCAAACCTAAACATTTGTAAACAAAAACACATTTTCCTCACATTTCTGTGGTGGAAAGTTCTGGAATCTGCATGGATCCACAAAATTCCACCCACCCCGTGTTCCCCAAGGTCTTCAGAGAAAAATGGTACCTCACTTGTGTGGTTAGGCCTAGTGCCCGCGACAGGAAATGGCCCAAAACGCAACGTGGACACACCACATTTTCACAGTGAAAACAGACCCTTTACTTGCAAAGTGCCTAGCTGTAGATTTTGAACCCTAGCTCTGCCGGCACCTAGGGAAACCTAGCAAACCTATACAGTTTTGAAAACTAGACACCCAGGGGAATCCATGATGGGGTGACTTGACTGGCTCTCACCAGGTTCTGTTACCCAGAATCCCTTGCAAACCTAAAAATTTGTCCCAAAAAACACATTTTCCTCACATTTCTGTGGTGGAAAGTTCTGGAATCTGCGTGGATCCACAAACTTCCACCCACCCCGCGTTCCCCAAAGTCTTCCGAAAAAAATGGTACCTCACTTCTGTGGGTAGGCCTAGTGCCAGCGACAGGAAACGGCCCAAAACGCAACGTGGACACACCACATTTTCACAGTGAAAACTGACCCTTTTTTTGCAAAGTGCCTAGCTGTAGATTTTGAACCCTAACTCTGCCAGCACTTAAGGAAACCTAGCAAACCTATACATTTTTTAAAACTAGACACCCAGGGGAATCCAGGATGGGGTGACTTGACTAGCTCTCACCAGGTTCTGTTACCCAGAATCCCTTGCAAACCTAAATATTTGTCAAAAAACCCACATTTTCCTCACATTTCTGTGGTGGAAAGTTATGGAATCTGCGTGGAGCCACAAAATTCCACCCACCCCGCGTTTCCCAAAGTCTTTCAAGAAAAATAGTACCTCACTTGTGTGGGTAGGCCTAGTGCCCGCGACAGGAAAGGGCCCAAAACGCAACATGGACACACCACATTTTCAGAGTGAAAATTGACCCTTTTTTTGCAAAGTGCCTAGCTGTAGATTTTGAACCCTAGCTCTGCCGGCACCTAGGGAAACCTGTACATTTTTGAAAACTAGACACCCAGGGGAATCCAGGATGGGGTGACTTGTCTGGCTCTCACCAGGTTCTGTTACCCAGAATCCCTTGCAAACCTCAAAATTTGTCAACAAAAACACATTTTCCTCACATTTCTGTGGTGTAAACTTCTGGAATCTGCGTGGATCCACAAAATTCCATGCACCCCGCATTCCCCAAAGTCTTCTGAGAAAAATGGTACCTCACTTGTGGGTAGGTCTAGTGCCCGCGACAGGAAACGGCCCAAAACGCAATGTGGACACACCACATTTTCACAGTGAAAACGGACCCTTTTTTTCCAAAGTGCCTAGCTGTAGATTTTGAACCCTACCTCTGCCGGCACCTAGGGAAACCTAGCAAACCTATACATTTTTGAAAACTAGACACCCAGGGGAATCCAGGATAGGGTGACTTCTCTGGCTTTCACCAGGTTCTGTTACTCAGAATCCCTTGCAAACCTCAAACTTTGTCCAAAAAACCAAATTTTCCTCACATTTCTGTGGTGGAAAGTTCTGGAATCTGCATGGATCCACAAAATTCCACCCAACCCGCATTCCCCAAAGTCTTCTGAGAAAAATGGTACCGCACTTGTGTGGGTAGGTCTGAGGCCCGCGACAGGAAATGGCCCAAAACGCAATGTGGACACACCACATTTTCACAGTGAAAAAGGACCCTTTTTTTGCAAAGTGCCTAGCTGTAGATTTTGAACCCTAGCTCTGCCGGCACCTAGGGAAACCTAGCAAACCTATACATTTTTGAAAACTAGACACCAAGGGGAATCCAGGATGGGGTGACTTGTCTGGCTCTCACCAGGTTCTGTTACCCACAATCCCTTGCAAACCTAAAAATTTGTCAAAAAAACACATTTTCCTCACATTTCTGTGGTGGAAAATTCTGGAATCTGTGTGGATCCACAAAATTCCACCCACCCCGCATTCCCCAAAGTCTTCCGAGAAAAATGGTACCTCACTTGTGTGGGTAGGCCTAGTGCCCGCAACAGTAAACGGCCCAAAACGCAACGTGGACACACCACATTTTCACAGTGAAAACGGACCCTTTACTTGCAAAGTGCCTAGCTGTAGATTTTGAACCCTAGCTCTGCCGGCACCTAGGGAAACCTAGCAAACCTATACAGTTTTGAAAACTAGACACCCAGGGGAATCCATGATGGGGTGACTTGACTGGCTCTCACCAGGTTCTGTTACCCAGAATCCCTTGCAAACCTAAAAATGTGTCCCAAAAAACAAATTTTCCTCACATTTCTGTGGTGGAAAGTTCTGGAATCTGCGTGGATCCACAAAATTCCACCCACCCCGCGTTCCCCAAAGTCTTCCGAAAAAAATGGTACCTCACTTCTGTGGGTAGGCCTAGTGCCAGCGACAGGAAACGGCCCAAAACGCAACGTGGACACACCACATTTTCACAGTGAAAACTGACCCTTTTTTTGCAAAGTGCCTAGCTGTAGATTTTGAACCCTAACTCTGCCAGCACCTAAGGAAACCTAGCAAACCTATACATTTTTTAAAACTAGACACCCAGGGAAATCCAGGATGGGGTGACTTGTCTGGCTCTCACCAGGTTCTGTTACCCACAATCCCTTGCAAACCTCAACATTTGTCAAAAAAACACATTTTCCTCACATTTCTGTGGTGGAAAGTTCTGGAATCTGTGTGGATCCACAAAATTCCACCCACCCCGCATTCCCCAAAGTCTTCCGAGAAAAATGGTACCTCACTTGTGTGGGTAGGCCTAGTGCCCGCGACAGTAAACGGCCCAAAACGCAACATGGACACAACACATTTTCACGGTGAAAACGGACCCTTTTTTGCAAAGTGCCTAGCTGTAGATTTTGAACCCTAGCTCTGCCGGCACCTAGGGAAACCTAGCAAACCTATACATTTTTGAAAACTAGACACCCAGGGGAATCCAGGATGGGGTGACTTGTCTGGCTTTCAGCAGGTTCTGTTACCCAGAATCCCTTGCAAACCTCAAAATTTGTAAAAAAAAAAAAAAAAACATTTTCCTCACATTTCTGTGGTGGAAAGTTCTGGAATCTGTGTGGATCCACAAAATTCCACCCACCCCGCATTCCTCAAAGTCTTCCGAGAAAAATGGTACCTCACTGGTGTGGGTGGGTCAAGTACCTGCGACAGGCAAGGGCCCGAAACCTATTGAGGCGACATCAAAATTACCTATCACAAAACAACCTGGTTTTGCAAGGGGGGTCCCAGGAGTTTTTGGCCCCGGGGTCAGCGGCCATCTAGGGAAACCTACCAAACCCACACATTTCTGAAAACTAGACACCCGGGGGAGTCCAGCAAGGTATGGCTTGCGGGGTCCCCCAACATTTCCCTACCCAGAATCCCTTGCAAACCTCAAATTTAGCTGAAAAAAATCACTTTTTTCTCAAATTTCCGTGTGGGAAAGTTCTGGAATCTGCGTGGATCCACAAATTTCCTACCACCCAGCGTTCCCCCAGGTCTTCCGATAAAAATGGTACCTCACTCGTGTTGGTGGGTCAAGTACCCGCGACAGGCAAGGGCCCAAAACCTATTGAGGCGACATCAAAATTACCTATCACAAAACAACCTGGTTTTGCAAGGGGGTCCCATGAGTTTTGGCCCCGGCTCGGCGGCCATCTAGGGAAACCTACCAAACCCACACATTTCTGAAAACTAGACACCCGGGGAGTCCAGCAAGGTATGGCTTGCGTGGGTCCCCCAACATTTCCCTACCCAAAATCCCCTGCAAACCTCAAATTTTGTTGAAAAAAATCAATTTTTTCTCACATTTCTGTGTGAGAAAGTTGTAGGATCACCGGGCTGACACACATTTCCTACTACCCAGCGTTCCCCCAGGTCTCCCGATAAAAATGGTACCTCACATGTGTGGGTAGGCATAGTGGCTGCAACAGGAAATGGCCCAAATCATACTGTGGAGACTTCAAAATTACCTATAACAAAACTACCTGGTTTTGGGGGGGGGCACCTGGTTTTTTGGCCCTGGGCTCACCGCCATCTAGAGAAACCTACCAAACCTACACATTTCTGAAAACTAGACACCCGGGGAGTCCAATGAGGTATGGCTTGCGTGGATCCCCCAACGTTTCCCTACCCAGAATCCCCTGCAAACCTCAAATTTAGCTGAAAAAACAACATTTTCCACATATTTTTGGGTGGAATCACCGTGCCGGCACAAATGTCCTACCCCACAGCATTCTCCTTAGTGTCCCGAGTAAAATGATACCTCACTTGTCTGGGTGGCCAATGCAGAATTGGCTAAAAACCCATTTTTAAATACATTAGCGCTTAGAATTGTCGGTGCTATACCCTAAATCCCTATGTTTTGGGCTCTTCCCAGTCACAGGCCCTTGCCCCACCCACACAAGTGAGGTATCATTTTACTCAGGAGACTGAGAGGAACGCTGTGGGGTAGGACATTTGTGCCGGCACAGTTATTCCACCCAAACATATGTGGAAAATGTGGGGTTTTTCAGCTAAATTTGAGGTTTGCAGGGCATTCTGGGTAGGGAAACATTGGGGGATCCACGCAAGCCATACCTCGCTGGACTCCCCCGGGTGTCTAGTTTTCAGAAATGTGTGGGTTTGGTAGTTTCCCTAGATGGCCGCCGAGCCCGGGGCCAAAAACCCAGGTGACCCCCCCCTTGCAAAACCAGGTTGTTTTGTGATAGGTCATTTTGATGTCTCCTCAATACATTTTGGGCCCTTGCCTGTCGTGGGTACTTGACCCACCCACGCGAGTGAGGTATCACTTTTATCGGGAGACCTGGGGGAACGCTGGGTGGCAGGAAATTTGTGGACCCACGTAGATTCCGGAACTTTCCCAGATGGAAATTTGAGAAAAAAGTGATTTTTTCAGCTAAATTTGAGGTTTACAGGGGATTCTGGGTAGAGAAACGTTGGGGGATCCACGCAAGCCATACCTTCCTGGACTCCCCGGGGTATCTAGTTTTCAGAAATGTGTGTGTTTGGTTTGGGGCAGCCCCCACCCTAATTAAAATTGCCCCCAAAAAAATCCCTGGTTTCTAATAATTTAATTAGGGTGGGAGCTGCCCAAAACGGGCATGCCAATGCCCCCACCCTAATTAAATTGCCCAGTGGGCTTTCTGCCCCCCAGGGGGGGCAGAAAGGCTGTAATTGTGGCGGGGGTGGGGGCATTGGAATGCCCGTTTTGGGCAGCCCCCACCTTAAAACTAAACAAAATTGCCCAAAAACAAATCCCTGGCGTCTAGGGGGCAGAAAGACTGAATTTTGCCAATTTTTGGGGGGGGGAGCAAAGGCCCTTGCCCAAGGGGCCGCTCCCCCCTCCCTGGTGTCTAGTGGGTGGATCCCTGCTTGGGGATCGCCCTCCTGGGGCGATCCCCAAGCAGGGATCCACTGGGGAGGGGTACCATTGGAAAGGGGATATTCTCCCTTTCCAATGATACCTCTCCCGTCTTTCTACGTGCTCAGGGGGCTGAGATAGCCCCCTGAGCACGTAGAAAGTAAAACTGAAATGAGCCTAAAGGCTCATTTCAGTTTCGGTTCTATGAAATGACGTCAGTGCGACGTGCGTGCTGATCGTCATTTCACAGAAACGGGGCGGGGGGGGGCCTCCCGAGCTGGGGAAGCTCTTCCACAGCTACCGAGGCTTTAGGGGAGAAAAAGAAATCCCTCTGGTGCCTGCTCCAGAGGGATTTCCGGTGCCATGTGCCAGGACGGCTGGGAGCCGTCCTGCGCACACTAGCACTGTTGCGCATGACGGCTCCCGGCCGCCGTGCGCACAGAAGGGGTTAATAGAGGCACATGAATTGTTTCTTCACCTGAATGATGAAACTGAGACAATTTGTTTGGGTGCCTTTTTGAAAGCTGCTGTAAGAGCACGTTGCTCCATGAATATTGTACAGCTCTGATGCACGGTTTTGCACTTTATGTACTTTTGAGGGCACTGGATCTCTAAACTGTTTTATTCATTATACGTTATATTTATGTATGTTTATGGTTTTTAATGTAATGAATTGGATGTATTTTTATTGTTGCACTTTTATGGATACAACATGTATTTGAATACAGTTATATTGAATTGAATTGAAAGGAGATTTACATAATCTTAGCCCCATGTCTTTAATGAAATCCAGATTTTCTGCCCACCAAGCTGTGGAAAATCTACATTCTCCCTTGTATTGCGTTATTTAGTGCTTGCTACCGCTTCTCATGGATCATAAGCGCTATCTATAAATGTAATTTCACACAATAAAATTTGTCATTTTCTGCAATACAATTTGTCACCAGTAAGCTCTATCCCTTCCTAAGAAAACATTTCATAGCAGCAGGAGACCCTGAACCTGTCTTTTTATTAAGAATATTAAGTATCTTCTCCGACGCCAGCTTCCCGGGCAGTGCTCTGCACGACTTGGGCTTCCACCTGAAACAAGTAGCCTCGAAGATGCAGTCCGTACTATGACCCACGACGGAAGGTTGAAGCCCTTTTAGCCCAATGGGCTTTGCACCCTGCTGGTGGGTAATACACTTGCTAGGGAGATCTGTATTTTATCTAGTCATAGTTTTGACTCATGAAGTTCCATAGTGGATAAATGTGTCTCCTGCAAAGCACAGAAATTAACATGCAGATTACAGATTTTAATTTTATGTACATAAGTAGTGGGTTAATGTTTTTGGACAGATAACTATTTGTTACTTGCAGTTCATAAACTTCAATCTTTCTAATATAGCACTGTGAGCTACGTACCGGTATCAAGGAGGTGCATGCAAACTGCAAGGCATGGGTTTAGAATCTTATTGATTTTTTCTCAATCTGTTGTTATTATAAAACTGTTAAATGGGTACCTTTGGGTAGTGGTAAAGTCTTATTAGTACAAACAACCTCAAGCTCTGTGTTGTGTTTTAAATCCCAACTTTGTGTTTCTCCCAACCATGCATTCGTAACATATAATGCCTACCAGTAAGGACTGTATATGACTCTTACACCTTGTAAGCCTCGTCTTATGTAATAGGTCATATACATTGATTTACACACTTATATGATTTATTGTCAATGTATAATGCATGCATGTGATGTAAAGTGCTCTGCCATTCTACATTAGCACTATAAAAGAATTTAAAACAAGCACTTGCAGTGCATTAGGTCTCGCATTTATGAGCGTTTGAGCTATTGGCATTGTAAATTACTTTTATTTATGTGTTGTTTTTAAAACAGATAAATAAAAGGCATTGTTATTTACAATGCCAATAGCTTAAACTCTCGCAAATGCGAGACCTATTGCATTGCAAATGTGTGCAATAAAATTTTTAAAAAGCTTTAGGAGAGAGCGTGTGTGTCTTGCACGCAATAGCAGACACGACAAAGCTATTTGAGAAAATAGTGCTCGGAGGCTGTAATTAATGCCTACCGAGCAACAACACACGTAACAGGGGGTGTCGCCATGGGAGGTTACAAAATGAGACATGGCGGTACTAAGGAAGGACTTATGAACAGCCACAGTTTACAGTGGACAATGACACAAGCCAATGAAAAATGTGGGCGGAGCTTCAAGTCTCTACCTAAATACAGCTTGCCTCGCAGAGCAGCGCATGCGCCTCCCAGGCTCGACCTAAAAATGAGTATTCACTATTTAAAGTATTTGTGTAACTACTCATACAGACTGATACATCTAACATTAGTACAGTGCACACAGATTTGTTTATGCAGGAGTTTAACAAAGTCAAAAACCAATTGAAGTTTCTCTTAAGTATTTGGGAATTGATAAGAAGCTGTTTGCCTTTGTTTAGCTCCATTGCATCGGCATCAAGGTGATATGCTGCAGATAGCTCCCAGCCAAGATCATACTCGAACAAAAGGAAGGCTGAGGGCCCTTCACATTCACCCTTTGATTTGGGCCCAGCTGGAACTGAAAATGAGAAAATCCCTTTATCCCCTGCACGTTGCTGCTCACAACGGAAAGCAAGACACATGCATGCATTGCAGAATGTGTCCTGGTGTCAGCAAATTACACTGGGACAAATTCAGCATATTTCAATTAGTCTAGCCCGGATCCAGGATCCAGCTCAATAATAGCTGCCGAATCCGAGATCCAGCTGGCTCTCCCTTATCTCTTGCACTGAGTAGGATAATATTTTGGCAGCCTCTGTGCTCATAGTACAACAGTCCTCAAGTGGAGAAATTATTTACAATTTTATGTCAAGAAATGGAGGCTCAAGGTGATAACCGAGGAACCTGGAGGTATTTTTAATTCAACTGGATCCCGACCATATCCTGCATGTTTTATGTAAGAACTCCCTCCTACAGCCAAGTCTTCGCGGAGGTTGAGGTCGCCCTGGTAGTACCAGCTTACCAGGGTGGGGAGATGATGCCTATGATGACGCATGACACAATATTGTGTGTGAGGCATCTTCTTCCATTGAGGATGGCCTCCTTGTTCTGATTGGCCATGGGTGAACTGCAGTAGGTAGTTTCCAACCTTTTTGGGCATCCGCCCGTAGCGCCGGTTAAGCAACCACCTGTTTTCGTGGTAGGTTTAACCCAGAGATCAAACCAGCGCTAACTTTGATGCGATGCTGGAGGGCAGCAGGTAAGTTTTATTATTTTTGTCTCCATTTTTCCCCCGTCCCCCCACCCGCCTCGTTTGTAAATTTTAATGTTTTATTTTTTTGTCTCTGTTGTCCCCGTTCCCCTCCTCCCTGGACCGCTCTCCCACCCCGCCTCTTTTCCCCAAAGCGAGCCGCTTCTGCAACAGATTTGTGGGTTTTGTACACTGTTCTAGGGTATAAAATAGAATTTTACCAAGAACGAGTACAAGTTTTCTTTCCTCACACAATTAATTTCTGGTATACACATACCATGCCTATTTAACAAGAAGTCTACAAATTACTTCTCAAAGGAGCCATAGAGAAAATAAAATTAGATTCCTCAGGTTTTTAATGCATTCTTTTTCTGGTGAAAAACAAAAACAAAAAATTGAGACCAGTCATAAATTTCCGCTAGTTCTACCATTTTGTAGTATACAGATACTTCAAAATCGAAACAATCCTTCATCTTAGAGATTGTCTCCAACCTGCAGATTGGATGCTACATCTAGATTTGAAGGAGGTTTACCTCTCAGTTCCGATTCATCCCCTTCACTGTAAATTTCTTCAGTTTTAATGGCGGAACAACTTTTATAATTTTACAGCTCTTCATTTTGTCTCTCTTCACACTCATGGTTTTTCACTGAACCATTGAAACCAGTTGTTTCTCATCTACTTATTCAGGGTTTATGTTTACTTATATATTTAGATATCATTCTTATTCTTTCTTAGGACAGAAACATTCTCCTAAACCAGTCACACATTACAATTTCTTTCCTGGAAAGTTTAGGTTTTGTGATAAACCAAGAAAAATCCCTTCTAACACTGGTTCAATCAATAGATTTTCTAGTGAATGCACAATCTTGTATCCTATAACTACCAAATTCAAAATTGGTGATTATCAGGGAGGAACTTTCACAATTAATGCTTGCCTCTCACATATCCCTGCGACACCTTGCAATCATAGTGGGCCTTTAAACTTCATCAATCTAAGCAGTATTTCCTTCACCACTCCATTGCAGAGCTCTCTATAGTCTCAAAATACGTTACTTGAGAAAAGGTCTAAGCTATTCAGAATTAATACCTTTAGATCAGGAAGCAAAAGAAGAAGCAAAATGGTGATTGGAACACCTGCAAGCATTGAACAGAAGATCAAATTTCAGTTTTACTTCAGCTCTAATATTAGAATTGATCCGTTTGTCAGGGTGGGGCGCTCGCTGGGGGCAATTTTCTACAAGCAGCGCATGGTCTCAGTTGGGGTCCACAGTGCACATAAATGAATTAGAGCTGCTTGCAGGCTCCTTTGCATTCCAAAGATTTGTGAAAATTCATGCCTGGTGTTGACTTTTCCTCAGAATTGACAACCTCACAGCAGCGAGATAAATCAATCACCTCTGGGGCACCCAGTTGAAACTATCAGCTGACCTAACAAAACAGTTTTGGGAGTTTTGCCTCCAACTCCATATTTTTGTGACAGCAGATTATCGGCCGGGCCAACTGAATTCAGTGGCAAATTTGCACTGTTGCAATCTCAAAGACTAAAGCAACTGGAAACGTCACATTCCAGTTTTCCATCACATCCAGAACGTTTGGGGTACTTTTTCCATAAACCTGTTTGCATCCAGACTCAGCAACCAACTTTACAGTTGGAGGTCGGATTTTATGGCAATGGCTACCAATGAATTTTTCAAACTTTGGAATCAAGATAAACTTTATGGATTTTCACTCTCCTATCAGATATCAGACAAGATCTACTAGACATACTGCTGGAGTGCATTCACTGTAGATATTAGGAATTTGTATAAGCGTGTGCTCTAATGTCATCATTATAATGTTACAAATTGTAGTTCTCATTCACACTTATACTTGTATACTTCAAGTTATACTGCTTTTACTGAAATTGCATTTTTTATGTACTCATGTACTAATTTATTAATGTTTTTCGTTTATTCTATAATCGTAGGTGCATATGTAATCAATCATGTTTTCAAAGTGTACACTGACTGTCTTACTAAGATAGCTTAAACAAAGGCCTTAAGCATTTTGTCTTTAATGTTCAACCGTCAATGTGAAAGTTAAGCTCGTGCTGCAATGTTCTTTCTTTGTAGGTGCGTTCACATGATCAGTCAGTGAAAGGCATATTGTGTATTACAGATAGTGAGGTACGGGAAGAGAACTTTGGCAAGAATGAGCGGCGTTACCGAACTAAGAGAAGACGCCTTCCTAGTCATGTCGTATCAGGAGCAGGGAGACATCCAAGGACGTCCTGATGTTCAAACCGTAGGATGAGAAAATTGAGTGAAGTTGACAATTTCTACTGTGAGAAGGTGGAAAACTACTGGAGTCGATGATGTGGAATTCTCAAATGTTCTGTGGGTTTAATTGGTGTTCACACTGTTAGCCTTTAGGGCAGATTTTCTTGGACTTTGAGGGGTACAGACCTCTCTGCTTTTATTTTCTTTGTGTTGTTTTATGGTATGCATCGCCTCGATTTGGAGAACTTCTACTGAAGTCTCCACTATGCTGACACCTTCCTGCTATCCATGATTTAACTAGGTTTCCCCAGTTTTCCCAACTTTCGTTTAAGACTCGTTTAGGCGACTATAGATTTATTCATGCATAGACAGAAGGATCAAAACCTGTACACTGATCATCAAATCCTATTTTTTATCTTTTGTATTGCTGCAACTGAATGTCTTGTATGCTTTATGCTATTAAGACTTAATTTCATTTGCCGTTTCGGTTTACCTTTGGTGATTCCGTACCTTTACAATATGTTTTTGAGATTTATATACATCAGTTTAGCCCTTAGTTTGTAATAATACCTACTTAACATTACTTACTGATTCCTAGTCCTAATTGTCTGGCCAAATAGGCTACACTGTAAATTGAATTGTTTGATTGATATTAACTCCCCTTTACCTCTCAGGCAACTAAAAAAGATTAATCACAGGAGAAATGGCAAGACCAGCTCAGTGCTCTCTCAGTACCACCAGCTCATTCTATCTGGCAATCTTCAACTCATGGTTTGGAGGGTGTTAGGTATCCCTTGTCAGTCTCAGGACATTCATCAGAGACTACTGACTTCATCAATGAAGCTTGGGCACCAGGAGTCCCTAAGGTTTATAAATCAGCTTGGGCACAGTGGTCTAGCTGGTGTTTGGAATCAATTTCAGATCTCATCTTGGCAAGGTCTCTGCTGTGGCAAATTAATTAGGCCATCTAGTGAATTGAGGTAAGTTGTAAAGGATGGTCAATATTCATTGATCCACTATTTCGTTACACCAACACTACACTGGTGGCAAACCTGTTGGGGAACCCCATTTGATTTGCAAGTGTCAAGTACCCCACAAGGCTTACCTGTTGCTTGCGAAGTATTCTCACAGAGACGACATGAGCTATCGCCCCCGTACCCACCTTACCCCTGTTACGGAGTGTACACCAACCGGGATGGAGATGGGACCGGGGAAGGAAGCTAAAGATGACGGGGATGGTGTCCAGAAGACCAGAAGAGAACCACCCTCAGTTTGGGGAATGACCAACTCCGGCTGAAAGGAAGACAAGGGAGACCCTGTTATAACTGGCACAGGCAATACCCTCTCTAGGTTCGCCTCTTACGCACATGCGGATCAGACTTTACCTTGTGAAGGGTAGCACCTTGCGTGGAGAAGTCATCTGTAGTAACGGAAAGAAGAAGCAGCACTCCTGCGCTGCGTTCAGGGAAACACAAATAGCTCCACAAAGTTGGTAGCACCGACTCAGCAGTGCTCCAGAGCAATAAGGCAAAGTAGACGGTAAGCGCACCAGCGCGGTGAATAGGGTACACTGGCAAGCGCTAAGGTGCAGTCAGGCAAGCAACAGTCTAGCGCTCCAGCATAGAAACTAAAGGAAACCAGCAAGCGCTCCTGCGCAGTTTGGACAAAGCAAAAAGAAGCGCTCATGTGCGGTGAGGTAAAGCAAAAACAAGCGCTTCTGCGCGGTGAGGTAAAGCAAAAACTAAGACGCTTCAGTGTGGCGTCTATGAGTAACAAATGAAAGCGCTCCAGCGCGGCGTTTCACGGGACACAAACAAGCGCTCCAGCTCGGCGTTTCACGGGACACAAACAAGCGCTCCAGCGCGGCCTCGGAAATACCTGATGCGAGGTCCGGCTCCGAAGCAGGCATAAGCAGCAAGACGTAGGCGTCAATCCGAAGCGCTGGACCGGCGGGACCCGCTGTGGTTTATGCGGTTTTCCCCGGAAGCGCTGAGTGACGCATTGGCGGTTTCCGGTCGCGGAAGCTAGACCGCAACCCGCCTGCCACACGGAAGAGAGAAAACCTGATTCCGCATGCGCGAAAGGCAAACACGCTGCGGACAGTTGGAAGGTAGGGAACCCCCGGGAACCATGACAGTACCCCCTCCCAAGACAGAACCCCCACCCAACCATGCAGTTCAGACAGGGGTGGCAGGGCGAGGGCTAAGTGGGTGACTAACGTGGAAGGCACGAACTAGCTGGGGAGCGTGACGTACGTGGGACAGGGGTTCCCAGGACCGCTCCTCCGGACCGTACCCTTTCCAGTCAACCAAGTAAAAGAGCCTCCCCCGGGTGCGACGGGAACCCAGTATAGCCCGGACCTCGTATTCAAGGTGATCGTCTCTAAGAATCGGGGAAGGAGGAGAAGAGACGGTGCACTCAGGGTGAACAGCACGTAGAAGGGACACATGGAAGACAGGGTGTATCTTCATTTGGGGAGGTAATGAGAGTTTCATGGCTACAGGGTTGATCACTTTCTCAATAACGTAGGGTCCCACAAAGCGAGGCAATAGTTTTTTAGGGCCGTGCACGTTGAGGTTACGGATGGAGAGCCATACCCTGTCCCCTTTCTTGTAATCAGGTTCCCTCCTCCGGTGGTCGTCGGCGTGTTGCTTATAGGTTTCTTTGGCTTTGGCCAGCTCGAACCGGGCTTGTTGCCAGAGGTCGCAAAGCTTGGTATGATAAGCCTGAACCGTGGGCAGGGGACTGTGCTGAGGTTCTTCCCATGCTGTAGTACGAGGATGCTTTCCCTGGAGACAATAGAAAGGAGACATGCCGATGGCGGAATGCTTGTTGTTGTTATATGCATATTCCACCATCCACAGCACTTCGGCCCATTCCCTGTCCACCGCCAGTAGCAAGCAGCGGAGGTACTGCTCCATGGTGTGGTTAGTTCTCTCCGCTTGGCCGTCGGTCTGGGGGTGATATGCGGAAGATAAGCGTACGTCCATGTCCATGGCCTTGCACACTTCGTTCCAGAAACGGGACACGAATTGCGAACCCCGGTCGGTTATCACTGCAGACGGAATGCCATGTAGCCGAACTACGTTTTCCAGGAACATTATTGCCAGTTCAGCTGCCGAAGGCAATCTCTTCAGTGGTACAAAATGAGCCATCTTTGAGAGGTGGTCAACGATGGTAAGAACAGTGGTGTAACCAGATTCTGTGGCCGGTAACTCCACCACAAAAGCCATGGAGATGGTGTGCCACGGATAGGGAGGAACAGGAATGGGATGCAACCGCCCTGTTGAGGGTACTGACATGTTCTTTCCTTGGGCACACACCGCACAACGAGCTATATAGGCCCTGGTGTCTGCTTCCAATGTTGGCCACCAGAAGTGCCGTTGCAATAGTTCCGTGGTCTTGTGGCATCCCGGATGGTTGGACAGGATGTGATCATGGCACATGTACAGTGCTTGTTGTTGGTGAGTCACCAACGGCAGATAGTACATGTCATCTTTGTACAAGAACCCGTTCTGTGCGGTTACACCTTTTTGGTTTTCTTCTAAGGCAGCTGGATCGGTCTGGTCTATGTCCTTCTGTAGCTGGGTAAGGAACTCAGAAGACAGAACCACCCCCTGGAAATGGTGCTCAGGAATGATAGACACCGGCTCAGGGGTTTCCTCCAGACGAGATAGCGCGTCGGCCTTGGCGTTCTCCCTACCAGGTCGGTACGTAATGTTAAAGTCGTATTTGTTGAAAAACAGAGTCCAGCGCAGTTGTCTGGATGTAAGGGCACGGGCTGAGCGAAGGAACTGTAGGTTCCTGTGATCAGTGTAGATAGTCACGGGATGTTTGGCGTCCTTCAGATAATGACACCATTCTTCGAACGCCGTTTTGATGGCCAGGAGCTCTCGGTCTGATACGGTGTAATTGCGTTCGGCTGGTTGTAGTTTCCTGGAATAGAACGCCACAAGATGAAGGAGACCCGTTCCGGCGTCTCTTTGCTACAACACACCCCCTAGAGCGTCTTGCGAGGCATCTGCTTCCACTACGAACGGCAGTACTGAGTCGGGGTGTATCAGAATGGGAGCTGTGGTGAACCTCCTTTTCAGTTCCTGAAAGGCGTGTTCGGCTTCCGAGTCCCAGGAATAGAAGACACCCTTGCGCAGTAGCCGAGTGATGGGGGTAACGATCCTGGAAAAGCCTGTGATGAAGCGGCGGGAGTAATTGGAAAACCCCAAAAACCTCTGGACTCCTTTCACGGTGGTTGGAGATGGCCATCGTAGTATGGCTTCCACCTTTTTGTTATCCATTTGGATCCCGGCAGGAGTGATGATATGTCCCAGGAACTCGACCGCTGTGGTATGGAACACGCTTTTCTCCAGTTTAACGTATAAGCGATGTCGTTCCAGCTGCTGGAGGATGGTACGTACGTGCTGGACATGTTCTGTAGTAGTACGCGAATATATCAGTATATCGTCGATATACACTATACAGAAGACGTCGATATAGTCCCTGAGCACCGCATCGATGAAGTACTGGAACGGTGCGGGGGCGTTGCAGAGTCCAAAAGGCATGACCTGATACTCGAAGAGGCCGAACCTGGTCCGGAATGCAGTCTTCCATTCGTCATCCTTCATGACTCGGACGAGATGATATGCCCCCCGCAGGTCTAACTTAGTGTATATGGAGGCGTTTTTCACCTGGTCCAATAGGTTGGAAATCAAAGGCAGGGGATACCTATTCTTCACGGTGATGGTGTTCATCGCCCTGAAGTCAATGCAGGTCCTCAGATCTCCCTCCTTCTTGGCCACAAAAAAAAGAGGAGAGGATACCGGAGACCTGGAATGGCGTATGAACCCATTATGTAAGTATTCATCCAAGTAGGAGCGTAGATGCTCGTTCTCTTTTTCTGTGAGGGAATATAGCCGACTGCAAGGAAGCGTGGAACCAGGAATGAGGTCTATTCTGCAGTCAAACGAGCGGTGAGGAGGAAGGGTATTGGCACCCTTCTTGTCGAACACAGCCGCCAAGTCAAGGTATACCTCTGGTACGTTGTCCCGGGTTACCGCACCCATTCCTATCAAGGGTAGAGAGTGGGCCTGTATGGTTCGGACACCGAAGGACTCGGCCTGAGTATAACAGAAAACGTTACAATGCTCCGACTCCAGGGTAATGATCCTGGATGCCCAATCGATCCGTGGGTTGTGGTTCACTAGCCATGGAAGACCCAATATCACTCTGAACTGGGGTGCATCGATGACGTCAAAGCCAATGGTTTCCGTGTGGTTGTTTACGAATGACATCATGTCCTCTGGTTGATACCGGATGAGACCGGAGGTAAGGTCCGTGCCATCCACTGCCTTAACTGTTTCTGGTTTTGCCTTGGGTATAATGGCCATACCCAGGTCCTTCGAGTACTGGGTGTCGATAAAATTGCTGGTGGCTCCAGAATCGAGAAGAGCCGTCACCTGCCATATCTGGCCTGACCGTGCTCGCAGCACCACGTCAACACCCAGATGATGGCTGCCACCTAAAAAGGCAGGGGTCGCTGTCTTGCAGGACGACGTACCCAGTAGCCGGACCTCACTGTCTACTGGGTTTCTCCGTTTCCCGGCTTATCTCCCTTGGATACGGGTAACGCGAAGGGTCTCCTCCCCCTTTCTCGTGTGGGCTTTACTGGGCATTCCCTGACGAAGTGTCCGTTCTTACCACAGTACAAACACTGATTCTGTTTCCTTCGTTTCTCTCTTTCCTCGCTGGTGAGAGGTCCCCGTATGCCACCTATTTGCATAGGTTCGGGTACATCACAGGTTGGAGCTGGTTCGTCCTTGGTTCTATCCTTGAAGGACAAGAACCGGTTATCTCCTCCTTTGGTCTTTTCGGTCTTTCGCTCCTGTATTCTAAAGTTCACTTTAACCACCAGATCGATGAACGGCCCTATTTCCTCCGGGGGGTCAGGCATCTGCGAGATCAGGTCTTTTAGCTCGTCCCGTAAACCCCTGTAGAATACGGACACCTTCTTGGATTCGGGCCAACGGGCCTCGATGACGAGTCTGCTGAATGTCGTGATGTAGTGGAGCAGGTCGGTGTTACCTTGTTTTAGATTAAGTAGTTCGTTATCTGCGGCTTGTACAAAGGTGTGTCGGGCGAACATCCGTCGCATTGTCTCTTTGAACACGGTTAGGTTGTACAGCATGGGGTCGTCGTTTTCCACCAAGGATATGGACCACTGGGCGGCATCGCCCCCCATGTAGGAAAGAATGAAGGCGACCTTGGATGCGTCGTCTGGGAAAGCGGTTGCTCTGGCCATGAAGTGTAGTTGGCACTGGTGAAGAAAGACGCTGTACTTGGTACTGTCGCCATAAAAGCGTTCGGGTGGTGCTAGTTGCACTGGGTGGGGTGCTATCACCTGTATGGCATGGTCCTGGTTGGAAGCGGAGGAAGGGCCCCCAAAGGTAAACAAGGGAGGCCGTAGTATCCTTTCCTGCCTAACCCTGGAAGAGGGAGAAGGACCCCAAGGACCTGGTACCCCAGCTGCCACCTGACCTTGTAAGGCCGTCATATCATGGCGTAGGCTGAGGTTTTCTGCCTGCATACTGGTAAGCATGGCCGCTATGTCCTGCAAGGAGATCTCGGGATCGCTAATGTCGTCCGGGTGAGATGAAACACTTGGGCTTCGGATTCTGTCAAGTACCCCACAAGGCTTACCTGTTGCTTGCGAAGTATTCTCACAGAGACGACATGAGCTATCGCCCCCGTACCCACCGTACCCCTGTTACGGAGTGTACACCAACCGGAATGGAGGTGGGACCGGGGAAGGAAGCTAAAGATGACGGGGATGGTGTCCAGAAGACCAGAAGAGAACCACCCTCAGTTTGGGGAATGACCATCAACTCTGGCTGAAAGGAAGACAAGGGAGACCCTGTTATAACTGGCACAGGCAATACCCTCTCTAGGTTCGCCTCTTACGCACATGCGGATCAGACTTTACCTTGTGAAGGGTAGCACCTTGTGTGGAGAAGTCATCTGTAGTAACGGAAAGAAGAAGCAGCACTCCTGCGCTGCGTTCAGGGAAACACAAATAGCTCCACAAAGTTGGTAGCACCGACTCAGCAGTGCTCCAGAGCAATAAGGCAAAGTAGACGGCAAGCGCACCAGCGCGGTGAATAGGGTACACTGGCAAGCGCTAAGGTGCAGTCAGGCAAGCAACAGTCTAGCGCTCCAGCATAGAAACTAAAGGAAACCAGCAAGCGCTCCTGCGCAGTTTGGACAAAGCAAAAAGAAGCGCTCCTGCGCGGTGAGGTAAAGCAAAAACAAGCGCTCCTGCACGGTGAGGTAAAGCAAAAACAAAGACGCTTCAGTGTGGCGTCTATGAGTAACAAATGAAAGCGCTCCAGCGCGGCGTTTCACGGGACACAAAGAAGCGCTCCAGCGCGGCGTTTCACAGGACACAAACAAGCGCTCCAACGCGGCGTTTCACGGGACACAAACAAGCGCTCCAGCGCGGCCTCGGAAATACCTGATGCGAGGTCCGGCTCCGAAGCAGGCATAAGCAGCAAGACGAAGGCGTCAATCCGAAGCGCTGGACCGGCGGGAACCGCTGTGGTTTATGCGGTTTCCCCCGGAAGCGCTGAGTGATGCATTGGCGGTTTCCGGTCGCGGAAGCTAGACCGCAACCCGCCTGCCTCACGGAAGAGAGGAAACCTGATTCCGCATGCGCGAAAGGCAAACACGCTGCGGACAGTTGGAAGGTAGGGAACCCCCGGGAACCATGACAGCAAGTTACTATGTGGCATTAGGATAAATATCCCTCCTACCACTAAATGCAATTGTTTATGGTATGTTAACTTAGTTCTGCATATGTTTAATGCTTAGTATGACAATTTAGGTTTGTCATTGAAAGCTTTAGCAGCAAAATTGACAATGATTTTATGCCTGGTTTCTTTCAAAAGAGTGTCCAAAGTAAGAGCTTTGGATCTGTCAATAAGACAATGTGCTCCTGTTAGGGTTCTTTTTCATATCAAAAGAAGAGCTAAAACTTTGCTTTCCCATGTGGAATATCATGCTTGTAAGAACTATCCAAAACTATGTCTTGTAATATGTTTAAAAGAATATGAGGCTTGCACAACTAATCTCAGAACCTAATCTCAGCCCTAAAATTCAGAGCATGAGCTGAGCCATCAAAATATTTGGCATACAAAATGTCTTGCACACCCCTAAATATAGACTATTTTCTTATTATAGAAGGAGTAACATTATAGTCCATTAAACCATATACAAGAGAGATTTTAGTGCAGCACATGTTCTACTCAATTATTTTGAGATGGTCATCAAGGAAAAGGACACACAGTGAAGTAACTGCCTAGGATAACATTATTTGGGTAAGTGGAGCGGCCAGGATTCAACCCAGGTTTTGTGGTTATATGTTGTGCAATTTAGCAACCGGATTGCTATCTCTTTTCCCATTTTACAACACCAAATGTCAATGTTTTGATCTCTTTGAAGCACTAGATCAGTACACTGAGTTAAACATTTACATATACATCAAATCGAGCTATCACAATAAGTCTTTCTAGGAATTTCTTTTACAAAGTTAAAGAAAGGCAGGACACTCTGTTTTCATGCTGATATTAATCACCTCCTCTAGCTTAACAAAGGAACTGATTTCAGTAACCTCAGTGAAGGCAATTACATGCATTAGCAAAACAATGGGGACCCCGACATTCCCAGAGTAACAGGTCTTCAAATGAAACCTAAGGGAGGTGCAGATCTCAGCTGCACACAGATTTTCACACACGGCTTACTCTGCCACACATGACTATGGGCTTTTTGCATGGTCAGTGGAAGTAGGGCAGCGGTTCTGATTGACTGATCATGAAGACATCATGGAGTGCTATCAAAGTGCTGGGAGAAAGACTTAATGCTAGTGATTTTAAAATTGTCTTATCACACAACAGATCGAAAAGTTACTAACAAAACATCCCTCTCTGACTACTTTCACTGCACCCCGGCCCATCTTCATCAGCCCATCTAAACCTCCGCCTCCTCCAGGGGTAATAAAACATGTAAAGTGACTTTGGTGCATCGCTGGCCAATTCTGGCGTTTATTGTGAAACCTCAAGAACAATTCTCCCATTTTCCTAGACTCACCGCAGCCGCCTAAGTGTAATCAGTTGTCAAGACAGGAAGGTAAAAACATCACTTGCAAATATAGCTACCTTAATTCTTGTGAACTCGAATAGTCCAGGTAACACTTCATTATGTTAGAATGTAATCCCAGTTCTCTTCTCCCTCACTCATATCCTTCACACCCTTTGCTCCCCTGAGACAATACCCTACCCCATTTCCATGCTATTTGCCCAGCCTTCTTCTCCTGTGTTGACTCCCCTCACCTTACATCTTCATACCTGCCTAAAGGTAATTTATGTTGTGTCATTCTCACCCCTCCCTTCAGTTCTTTGACCCAGCTTAACTAACTATCCCCTATATCCAGCTCCCCTCAAACCATAACACCTCTTCCCAATTATCTCATACCTCTCTCCTATGCTTTATCTCCCACTCAAATCCCAAAAATACTTCTTCAATGATTTTCCTCCATCTCCCATCATGCATTCCCTCTGTCACAATATTCATCACAAAGGACTCAGACCTGGTCTAACAGAAAAATCTCCTGTGTCTCGTAATGAATTTTACCCTACTGTCACCGTCACACCTTCCTTTCTCCATCCCTCCTTTTTAAGACTACCCAAGCATCTTCTTACCCACTTTATACTCTCAGCTTCTCTCCTAATCCCCGTTCTACTCACTCCGTTTCACATCACTTCATAACATAGTGCTTTAAACCCAGCTTCACTGATGCAGCAGCGGGTACCATGATACAGATCATGCTCACCACCTCTACTGGCCCACCTGCCCAAGCTCCAAGATAAGCTCTAACAAGTGCTCCAACATGGGCTCCACCGCGACATGAGCCGCCATTATAAATTACAGCACGGGTAACAAAAGCTAAAACATTTGCTTGTCCTTCACCTAATCGTGTACTATCTCCCACATTAGAACTGCACAAGTGTCAATCAGAGAAACCATCAAGGGACATAGTTATAGAAATTCCTACAAAACCCAGCTTTCTGGAAGTCTAACACTCAAGAGGTTTCAACAATCCACTTAGTCGCCCATGCCCAATCTTGAGTTCAGCCTTCTATCATGTAAGCTAATCAATGCAAGCTGTCTTACCAAAAACAGAAATCACGTCTACGAGCAGACCTTAAATTTGACCTCTTTTTCATCAATGGCATGATAAATTGTGTGTCCCAATCTACTCAAAGAAATGCCCAATTGATATCTAACCATCCACAGACATCAACCTCATGTGAACATTGGCAGATGAGCAGCAGTGGTGTACAAAAACCTCTTCCTACATATGACTTCAAGCATTCATTGTTTCAGAATGTGAATCAATGCTAGTTTAATTCTTTCCATCTGCAACTTTCTCAGCCTCTTTCCTCTCCATCTATCACCCACCGTAACACAATTCTGTTTTTGCAAACACCCTTCCGGACTCAATATTTGATACCCCTATGGATCACAAGAACCTGTAAGTCTTAGGGGACTGCAACATGTGGTTCAACAAACCACCACTATACCAGATTTCCTGCCTTCAGACTAACATTGAAGCACTAGGCTTTTACCATTTGGTCCTGAGTTCCATCCAGTCAGCTGACCACTTCCCTGACACTTATTTGCCCCAGTAAGTTTAGTCTCAATTACTGGAAACAGCCCTGTTTCGCGGAGCATCCATCATATCATTCATTTCTCACTGAACATTCCCATGACAACAAAACCTTCTACAAGCCCAAATACAACCATAGCCATCAGAATGTGGAAGAAACTCAATGAAAACTCATTCCAAGAATCCTTTTCCACCTCCTCGTACTCCAGCTTGTAAATGTTTGCAAAACGTTTCCTCCAGTGGTCAACAGGCCTTTGACTTCGTGGTCCCCTGAAAACAATACACTTTCAACCTAACAAAAGGGAAACCAGCTGTTTCAAGTCAGACATAAAACTACAAAAACTGAAAACAGATCCTTTGAAAGGCATTGGAGGATTCAGAAGGAAAACAATCAACCTTGATGATAAAAATGAGGCTCCATAGCTAATACAAACTCTACCCTCCCACTATCATCAGGCCAAGAGTAAAACGCATTTCGGAGCCCATATGCCTAACCAAAGAGCTTTTCAGAATCATTGATTAATTCCATGAGCCCACTAGTACTCTAATAAATATAAAACAGTCTCAGGAACTCTGTGTTGCCTTAGGAAACCAGTTCATCAAGCAAGCTGCTAACCTCAAAGCTTACTGTCATTCAAAACCAAGAAACACCCCCCTCAAAGTCAGTACATCAAAACAGGCTACCCTGAGCCCTCAACCCACGTTGTGCTCACCTCCTGACATAAAAAGAAACTGCTGAACTAATTAAAGCTGCAAACATGGCTGTTTCCCCAGCAGATTCTTGGCCACAAAACATCTATAAGTCAAAACTACTTGAGTTCACTGCTGCTATACCAGTTAAGTAGATCATCAAATCCTCCCTCTGAGCTGGAGAATTCTTAAGAAAACTAAAGCCATCGAATATCAAACCCATTCTAATGAAAGAGATATTCGACAAGGCTGAGCCAACTAACTACAGACCAAAAGTGAACAAACTCTTCTTAGATACACTAATCGAAAAGGCAGCCTTCATCTAGATATCGACTTTCATTTAACGAAAACAATCTACTGTTTGACAGACAGAATGGTTTCAGAGTGGGAAGGATCACAGAATCTACTCCATGTTGGGATGATCTTAAGATCACATCAGCAACAGTGGCATTGCTTCTCTACTACTCTTGGCCTGTCATTGTCATCAGCCTTTCACACAGTTGACCACTAGCTCCTGGCACAATGATTGGGATGTAGGGCACAGGACTCTGATTTATCTTCATACCCCATTCAATTCGTCATCTTACTCCAGTTCCCTCCAGGGCAACTATTGCACCTTTACTCTTCTATGTTTACCTATCCCTTCTTCTTGAAATGGTGAAGTCTTTCCATCTCACTTGCTACAGTTGCATCAGTGACTGCATCAGTGACACTCAGATCATCTTAAAACTCAAACAACCCCCTTCTGTATTCCACAGCTTAGACTGGCCCAGTCACATGAAGTGCGACACAGGTGGAACATGGGTGAATGCGTGTGTGAGTGGCAGCTCTCAAGGATAAGGCGGCTGTCCTGACAATGTGCCCTCTTCGACATAACAAGAAACAGTGGTTTCATCCTACTTTCCAGGCCAGAAGAACATGGAGAGGATGAGCTGTAATAGGGATATGGGCTAGCCTGAGTACTTCCTCTTGATAATACTGTGGCACTAACAGCTGTTCTTACACAGAGATGGTCACTATTCTGCACACTAATCTCTTATCCCATTAAAAATGGGGGCAACTTGGGGATCTTCAGAATCTCTCTCACTTCCAGCCTGTTGGGACGGGAATGTCCCCTTCATGGTAAACAGGCTTGTACTCCTGTCCTGAATACCCGACGGTATGTGAAAATTGTATCCCAACTTTCTGTTTTGGCTCTGGCATTGTGCTACTCTATAATGCAGGCAGAGGCCTAGGCCTGTCCCAGGTCATGTGAGATTCAGAATCTGTTCTGTGACCTTGAACGGTGCACAGAGTGTGCCCTCAAAATGGACATAGGACTACTGACCATGCCTTGGGTAAATATGTAAAGCAGTGGTGGCAGCATACAAAGTTTTGGGGAATCAGTAGTATGACCACACCTTTTTTCTCTGTGTCAGGGAGAGGAGAGTTTATTGACTGCTTTCCTGTAAAGTTCAGCTGTTATGGGATTCCCAGAAACTAGCATTGAAATTCTGTGTGCATGTCAAGCGTGCGTTTATGCAGGGAGTGTGCAGTACATGTATTGTAGTAGGACTCTATGTGGTATGAGTCTCAGTACTGGGACCCGTGAGATCCATTTTGGATGACCCTTCATTAAGCATGGCACACGATGGAAGGCGATATTGCTTCCCTAGACAGTGAAAGTTTATTGACTACATTCTTGTGCCTGGAGGGTTAGGTATTCAGGATCTAAAGTGCCTTTAGAAAATCGATGAAGACCTCGTTAGCAAAAGGCTACTGATTAGTTCTTCCTGAGCACTGCCATTTGGTGGATGGTAGAGGTAAAGGGTGGAACTGCGGTTTCTGGTGTTTAAGGCGATGATGTTTCTTGACAGAATCTGCCCTTTGGTCTTTCCATGATTACTGCTTCTAGAATGTGAACAAACAGCTAGGTGCAGAGATCTCACACTTAACTGTCCTATTGTTTTTGACTCTCCTACCTGAAGTCAGCCCCATTGCTTCCTGCTGTGCAAGCCTTCACCTTGCACAAAGGCTGTTATATGGCCCTTAGGGACATTGTCGACATTGCTAAGTTAGCATGAGCTTTGCTGCCATGATGCTGCTTTTGCGCACGTTACTACATGATTTTATTTTTGCAAGTCTCTGTTTATGCCTTTCACATGAGAACTGTCTGCTTTTCACGTTTTCTGCTGAATTCTTGGAGTTGTGTCTGAACACGATGTGCAAGGTCGATAAACAATGCCCCTTGTTATTCTGTTCTGGTCAGTCCCTAGCACCTAGACACAACATGCTAAACACAGCTGCAAGGCTGGAGACTCGTGCTTTGATAATATGGGGATGCATGTTGTTTTAACACACACTTGAAGAGAGCCTTTCTATGGAGACGAGCTACGCTGTTCCTATGATGTAAACCTTACATCCAGGCTTTAAGGTATGGGGTCTACTGTCAAAGCCCAGAGATCTTCCTTTATATAAAATAAACTTCTTCCAGCCAAGGGGAGGGTGGTTAGGCCTTCTAGTCCTTATTCCACTGTCTTTATATAAAATGACTTCCCCCTTTGTATTCTATGGAATTGTAATAATGCTAACCATTCTTAGTTTATGCATTTTGCTGCTGGTAGTGGCTCGTACACTGTATTGTAGAGCACGATAGTTAAAATAAACATTTTGAACTATTATAGTGACTCTGCCGATTCTTATTGTGGGCAAGTACAAGTGAGTGAGCGAAAGAGTATGTCTTGCTACCGCGATTCCTGAGAGAGTCGGGAGTGTTGTGTTCTGGGTTGTCTAATCATTTGTAGCTCTGTGATATTTGGAGGAGAACGAATGAGACACTATAGCTAGTCGGTTTTGGGATTTTGGGTACTAAGGTGATAGGTAGGTACACCCCTATACACCAAAGTCATGTTTTCCTGCGCATAGTTCTGTCTAGGTGCAGAATCCCCGCAACATGGCGCCACCAACGTTTGGTCTGGTTCTTATCTGCAAGACTCTTGAGTAGTGCTTGTGCTTGTCCACAATCCCCTCACTTCTGTTTCCGGAGACAGCTGTGACGGTGTAACCTCCTATATTGATGTTTTATAGGTTCTTTCAAGCTTGAAGTTTTAAAAGGTTTATTCTCTTTCTTCTTGACCCGTTATTGCGCTGCCAGGGTTTAGGTTATTAATTTCTAACTATTGATAATGGCAGTGGATATCACGCCTCCTGCTCGCGCACCGCTCAGGGCATATTTAACACAATATGGGGTGCCTGATACAGGTGCAGCCCTTATCTTTGTGCTGGAGGCGGATCCAGCTTTCCGCTTCGAGGTGTTTTATTCTTGGGTCACCTTTCCGGCAGTCGATGGGACAGATAATTTGTTTCACGAGTATACTGGCACCGCGACTCCGCGGGAATATAAACCGTATAGTACTCTTGAAGTTCCGCTTACAGCTTGGCAACACCCAATTTGGTTTAATGGCACCCTTCCTCACCCAATAACGCCGGTCCGTTTAGGCCCTTTATTGATAGATGGGGCCACGTGGCCCGTTTTGGCTGGGTATACCCCACACCAGCGTCGGCTGACAACAGCGACGCTTGCAGAACTCTGCGTGTTACATACATCGTTAATACGCGTGCATCGAGCTGTTATACAGTTCATGTCGCGCAACTTCCAGGTGAGTCCACCTGGCGTTGCTGCGCAACCTGCGGGTCCTGGTGCTGTGACAATCAGCCCGCTTATGGTTAATTCAGTGATGGGCAAGCGTCCACAGAATAAGGATGAATTACCTTATTGGCTTGCTGAGAAATTTGGACAACTAGAGGCTGTTTTTCCGAATACTAGTCCTGTGGAGAAACACAGGATCCTGACTATTAGTTTGCCTAAAGACTTAATTCCCGAACTCGCTGATTGTAACACCTGGGGCAAGGTGTTTGCGGCTGTATATTCAAAGTGTTTTGGCACTCCTTCCATGACCGTACTCCCCTCCGTGATAAAATGCGTTCAAGATGAACACGGAGCCGAAGCGGCTGTAGAGTTGGGCATGAAACTGGTGGGGGTGTTTGACGTGGTTGCTGATATGATCCTTGCCAATGTCAAGGGTGATGCTGTGAGCTTTCAAGTGGCAAACCGCTTGGAGGCTTTACAAACCACGCGAATTACCGAAGATTATTGCAAAGGCTTATAAAACCATCGGCCGCAATAGTCTGGGAGTTAAGCCTTTTGCTCAAATGCAAACTCAATCTCAAACACAACAAAAAGCCCAGACTGATAAAGATGGGCGCCCGTTCTTTCCTAAGAAGAACTGGAAAAATAAAAAACAGGGGCAGCAACAGCAGAAGCAAGGTTCGCGTGCTGGTTCACCGACGCCTGAGTCTTCTGAGCGTGCTTATGACTTGCGCGATCGCGCGAAAATGAAGTCTTCTGATAGAAGGATAAGTCCCTGATCAGCGCTCTCCTCATTCTTTACAGGACACATCGGGCTCTCAAGTCGGTGGAGGGGAACGCCAGGATCGTGGCAAAGGTCAAACTGCACCACAGGGACGAGATCAGCCTCGACAATTTGAAGTTAAAGGAAAACAAGAGGATCTGCCTCGTTTTCGACCACCGTATCAAAAGAAGAAAGTTGCTGCTTTAACAGCGAGATATGCCTCAGACGGTGAGAACGCGACTCCTGGATTGGACATGGGCACTCTGCTCAACAGCGCAGCAGAGGTTACCATAGTGCGGGAGGTACTGCGTCCCTGTCTGGAGGCGACAGCAACTGATACTTTCATTACAGTAGAGACAGCTGACACCCGGGTTGCTATATGACATTTTCCAAATTGAAGGTGATATACCTCGTCCAATCAAGGCGGTTTTCTGGGAGAATTTAACCTCCTCGTATGACATTTTGTTAGCGGAGGCAGACTGGCCTCCACCCTTTGTGTTAGCCGCTCCTAGGGGGGAGGACGTGATACTTCCGAGCTTTTCGCGTTACGTCCCGAGGAACATGCCAAGGCTTCCGCGGCAGGTTGGGCAGCGGCCCTTGCCCCGTTGGTGTATTGTAATCAAGTGGGCTGGGATGTTGATTCACTGGCTCATGAGATTCCATTACGGTCTGTGCCGCAGCCACAACCGCAATACCCAATCAAGTGTGAGGCTAAGGCCCACGTTTGTGACATCCTAACACAGTTAGAGTATCAGGGTGTGATTGAACCATGTACATCACCAATGAATAATCCTCTCTTCACTGTATCAAAACCGGACGGTTCATATCGTATTGTATTGGATTACCGAAATTTGAATAGTCATTGTCGCACGTTTGCAGTGCAAAACACTCACAGCTCGGCACTGGTGAACAGTCTTGTTCGTAAAAAATACAAAACTATCCTAGATATTTCTAATGGTTTCTACAGTCATAATCTCGCACCTGAGAGTTGTGACTTGACAGCGTTTACCACCGTCGGAAATCAGAAAAAATTTACGCGTTTGCCTATGGGGTGTAAGAATAGCCACGGGGCATTTGCAGCACGTGTTGTGTCTTTGTTACACGACATAGACCCAGATGCGTTCTCGTACGTTGATGACATTTATCTGACGGACGATGAACTTTTGCCATATCTAGTCCGAGTCGACAATATTATTTTATCCTTTGCCGACTATAGATACTAATTTAATTTTGCAAAGTCACACATCGCCCATTTGGCGGTGCTCTTTTTTAGGCTATGAGCTCAATAATGAAGGAAAGGGGCTTGCTCCCCATTTCCTGGAGAAATGTGCACATTTGCAACCCCCTAATACACTGAAGAAACTTTTGTCTTTGCTGGGATTTTTGAATTTTGGGAGGACATACATTCCCGATTATGCCCAGCGTATCAAGCCGTTTTATGCGTTGATACAACCGACATTTTATTCTGCCAGCTGGATACCGGAACACACCTCTATTCTACATTCTTTGCAATCAGACCTGCTTGCAACTAACTATTTGTTAACGTGTGAGAACACCACGAACCTGGTCATACGTATCGTGCCAGGGACGGTGGGTTTCACATACTTGACATTCAATGAGGGAGACACAGTACCTATTGCTTACAATTCACATTTGTACACGTCGGCTGAAATGCGATTTTCCAATACCAAAAAGTCCTGACAGCGGTACAGATGGCGATTCTGAAGGAACGGTCTCTGGCACAAGGTAAACGCATTCTTATGGTCATGCCTCTCCCTGCTTTGGAAGCTGTGACTAAGGCCAGTGTACCAAACTCTAAGGCTTTACATCCACGTTGGATACAATGGGCTGCATCATAGACATCGGCTGATGTCACGTTTATCTTCGATCCTTCTCTTCAGACACAGGAGTTCTTACAGTATGAACATGTTCATCCTCCTCCTCTGTCCTTGCTTCCTTTGGATGAATACAAATGCATCATCTATACCGATGGATCGGCTCAACCGGGTGTCGGTTCTAAACACGCTTATTCGGCAGCTTGCGCAATTGTTGCTGGCTCAATTGAAAATGGAGAGTTTAAGTCTTCTGTAGTACATACTCAGGCACTTGGAGACTGTACGGCACAATTGGCGGAGCTGCGTGCTCTTGTTCTTGCTCTTGAGTTTGCTGATCCTAATGTGAATACTCTTATTGTATGCGATTCTTATTACTGTGTTCAATCTTACAATGACAACTTATTCTTTTGGGCTCAGAATGACTATAGAGATTCTAAAGGCAGCGCAATTAAGCATAAGAAGCTTTGGGTTCGAGTGGCAGACCTTAAACAACGTCTGCCCCTCACACAGGTTATCCATACTCTTGGCCATCAGCGTGTGGGAGCACATGCTCTTGGTAATTCTTTGGCTGATGAAGCGGCCAAGTCTGCAGTAGCCACGTGTTCCATAGCAGCAGTTACAAGATCCATGATGAAAATAGATAATGATATTCTGGCAGCAGTAGCTGCAACGAGGGAGGGAACTCTTTATCCTCAGGGTTTCCCTTCGAAATACTCTTATCATATATCTCCCGAACAAGTTCCTTATGCTACAATTCCTTCTGTTGGGGATCGGCTGATTCCCAACATGGACCGCAGACTTGCTTTGATCAGAGCCGCACACGAGGGCATGGCTTCTGCACATGCCGGAGTGTCTGCGACAGTCTCGATTTTACAGCAACGTTATTGGTGGTGTTGTTTATATAAACAGACCCGTACTTATGTGCTTTCTTGTGACATTTGTCAGCAAATCAAACCATCTACGGTCACACGCCCACCACAAACACAGCTATGTATTTCTAAACATCCATTTGGCTGTGCATATCTTGATCACTGTGGTCCATTTTCTTCTGATACTGCGAATAAATATATATTTGTTGCAGTTAATTTGTGCACTAGATTCCTTTGGGTTTGGCCACAACACAGTGCTGACGCTCGAAATGTCATCAGGGATTTGCGTGTCTTTGTCGGGATGTTTGCCTGTGGCACCTTCCATTCTGACCAAGGTCCAGCGTTCGCCTCTAGGGCGTACAAGGATGCGATGAAGTCGATGGGGGTGTTGGTGCAGTTTTCGTCTCCATACAGGCCTGAGGGCAATTCAATTGTGGAGCGAATGAACCGTGACTTAAAGCAATCCTTGACAGCTAGAGTCTTTGGTACTGGCAGGAACTGATTGGCCCACTTGTATGGGGTTCAACGTGCACTCAATAATCTCCCAAGAAGGTCTCTGGGTGGGCGGACCCCATACGAAATGCTCTTTGGCATTAAAATGTTTGTGCCTGACCTTGATGGTCTAGACGTTGTGGCGGCTGCCACAACCTTTGACGTAGATAATCATTCTACTGTGTTACAGGATCTACAAGCGACCCGTGACAACTATGCAACTGAACATTTACCCTCTTCCACTGATGCAGCGCTGCTGATTCCAGTTGCCGGCTGGCTTCCCAAAATCGGGGATCTGGTACGAGAAAAGTTGGAGAACAAGAAAGAATTTGGTCCCTCTTATCGTGCACCGGTTCCAGTGCTTGGACTGAAGGGTACTTGTACAGTCATTTTACCAACTTTACCTGGTCGCAAAGACAACAGATACATCTCAGTAGACAATGTCAAGCTACACGGTCTGGCCGATTCTGAATAGTGTGTCACCTGCAGTTTCGTGCAACGCTATTTCTTTGAATCCGGTCCCCTCAACCCCCACGAATAAAAACAGTGTCAGTGAGGCTGAGATGGAAACTGCTGTTGACCTTTCACCCATCCTGTCTCCATCTTCCACCATGGACGTCGAGTACACATATCCTACAGATAAGTCCTCAACAACAACAGACGGACCCGGCACTGCCAACACTGATTAACAGAACGACAAGTGGTTACTTTGGAGATCATGCCAGCTTCTCTTCTGATTCATCCTCCTCGACATCCAGTTTGACAGTCCCACGGACTAAATTAAGTATACTTTTCTCTTGCTTCAAAAAGACTTACCTGGTCCCTCCATGGACTTACATTTGGTTGGTGCTTATCCTGATTTTCCTCTTCATGTCAATTGGATTTATAACAGTGTTTTTCTTCCTCATCCATGGTCATTATTTGCCTGAACGCTCTGCTGTGAACTTGGTAGATGGAATTCTGGCCCCTCACACATCGGTCCACATCATGAAACGTGATCAGACACTCGTGAACATTTCAACTTTCCCGGTTGCGGATGACATCGTTTGGGATAAAGTATCTTTCGAAATCCACGGTCCGACTGAGGTGCTCAGGGTGCCATAAGTATTTCGCGTCTCATTAGGAGATGTGGTAACACGGGACATACATTCTGACGATTGGGATGTGCAAGCAGTACGTGCATTATTTTCCGATTTAAAATACTATGCTGCTTTTGATGCTGAAGATCTGTATTTAAATTCTGCCAACTATGCTGATCTCTTCTGTTATCAACATTATGGGCATCATTTTTTGCACAAAGCGAGCACCTCACGTCCTGTTCTTAATTACACTCAATGGGAACATTGTCCTACTCCTGTACAAGGGAGTTCTAAAACTCTTAGAGATAAGTTCACATATTTTACCGATTATGACATGTCTATTCCGGAATCCTATTTTTTTAAACTTCACTTGTCACCTCAATCTAAATTTATATTGACCCACACTAAATTAATTTACTCCAACTCTTTTAGGGCTAAATTGGCCACGCAGGGTTATGATCACTGGAAAGAGACCATCGAGTTAAAGTCAATTTGGGGCACTAAAAATTGGCAGGTTCAGGGAACTGAAGCGTTACATAGTGCCTGCATGATCCCTACACAAATTTTATTTTTAAATTATACAGTGTACCAAACCACTTGTTTCGGTTTGGCCACTGTTAAGAATTTGAATACCCCTTCCATTCCGTCTTTGGCGGAATATGACAATTGGCGAGCTCGCACAAATTATACCCTGGACGCACTGCGGGCTTTGTTCCAAAATGACACTTTTAATGTCTCAGAAATTGATCCATCCGGTTGGTTGGTGTGGCAAACCAATTCAAATGCATGCCAGATGCCTTTTTATAATGTAACACCTGGTTTCACCCAGACTAGACCGGACCCACGTTATCCAAGTTCCCATTCGGTTACCACATACTCGGTGGGTAAATTATGCCAACAATGGTTGGAACATTCAACCCTATCATCAGTAAAGCATCACCTGTCGCTCTTGTCGAGTGACATTAATTTGGCTGATTTTCTCTTGTGACCCAGGGCTCCGAGAGCAAAAAGATTTATGTATGCCGCTTACAATGAAATTTGGAAACTTTCGCAGATGGAAGCTGCTTTTTGTCTACGTCAAATTGACCAAGCTAATTTAGAAAAGGTTCTAGCAGTGGTCGATAATAGCATTAATACGCTTTCCTCCCGCATTTATACATTGGATAACATGGTTTCTTCTGTTATTGATATTGTTCAGATGATGTGTCTGTATTGTATCATGGTCAAAACCAATTACGATCTGTTATGCAGTTTGCATGGACATTGCAGACTCTCAAAATGGGGAAAGTCCCATGGGATTATTTAAATGCTACTGCTTTGTTTCTACCATTTAATCTAACTGATAAACAGAGATTTATGTCTATGAAAGATGCTGCATATACACTGTTGCATATTGAACAGTTGGAGCCTTTACCGCTCTCTGTAGCGGAAACAGACTCTGCTGTTTGGTTATTTCATGGGGTTATCTCTCTCCCTTTTTCTCTGTTTCAATTTAAATCATGCATGCAACATTTTCCGATTGGCCGCTTTGAACCCCTCGGTAGTGCATTTCTACATGAATTATGGTCCCTGCCTTTCACTTACAGATATCAACGTGAGGATAAGGAGGTTTTCCTTACAGGGGAGGACTACGATTCCACAGTAGGACATTCCCTAGTTTGTAAACACGTAAAGTTGCACGGCGCTTGTAACGTGTCGGCGCCTAATCTGGCTTGTTTTTTAAAAGGAACACCAGTGCCATCAATAATTCCCAGTTTTACCTTGCTTACCAACGGCAGTTATCTTATTTTGAATAACCAAGACTGCTGTGGTTTACAGGCTGGAATTCCCTATTTAGTAACAGTCTCACAATGTGTTACTTGTTGTAGCAATGTGCTTTTTCCGCCCCGCATGGGAGTGTAGATAGTTCTATTTGGCCTTCCATTCCCACTTTGAAAACAGATTTCAACAAGTTGAGCAGGCTCAAAGCGCTACTATTCCAACAAGAGGTTGCTCTCACTTCGGCTCGAGAGTCCTTCGAATTACAGGTGGCTAGGACATCCAGTGAGATACAGTCCCTTCTAAACACTAACTTCCCACTCCATTTTGGAGAGCTTATACATCAAATATTTAATGCGTTTGACACTAACGGCCTTGACAATTTTTTTAAATGTGTGGGATCCGGCCTTGTGACTTCCATTCCGACGATATTTGGAGTAATACCGGGTTTTATTCATTCCATCTTTTCCAGCGTTTTTCGGCGGATTCCCTCCACTGCTGGCGTTAGCTGGTGGAGCCCTTCTGCTTCTGTTCCTGCTGCGCAATGGCTGCTCATCTTGTAGTACTGCACAGACCAGGCCAGTTGCAACTGTACCGTGATCGAATGCAACGAGTTTTTGGCTGCTTGCCATTATCAACGCTTGGCGTGATTCATGGATTGACTTTTCGCTTTGCTTACTTTACTTGCGTGCAACCGGTTTTCTATTGTCAACGGTGCCCCTTCTGTTGGGCGACGGATTTATACCTCTCCAATACGTCATGTCCAGTCCCGGATTTTGACCAGTTGATAGGTCCCTTAGAGGCCCATGACCGGGCTTGTTAGGGGGGTGGCCGTATGGCGCGTGCTGCAGCACTTGGAGTATTGGCTGAATGGGATATCTGTGCGGCTGCGCAGACCTTCCTGCATCGGAGTTTCATCGAATATCACGCAAGTTGTCCAGTTATGCTTTTGGAAGCATCAGATTACGAGGAGCACGTTTGTTTCTTCGACTTACTTGATTGGATGGCATCCCTTTTTTCTATTAACGTTAGGGATGATCTTTTGGAGGGAATTTCATTCTTGAGTTCACGTACTTTGATGGACTAAACACCTTCTCCGATATAACATTATTTTGGAAACTACGCTTTACGTTTTGAAGATTTTTTATGTCCAGTTCGTTTTTTCCAATTTGGTTTTTTGACACCGCTTTGAACTCTGCTTGACATTTGAACTCTGTTTTGGTCCTTTGTCTATGTCCTATGACCTTACCAGGGGGAGGGTGTTATATGGCCCTTAGGGACATTGTCGACATTGCTAAGTTAGCATGAGCTTTGCTGCCATGATGTTGCTTTTGTGCATGTTACTACCTGATTTTATTTTTGCAAGTCTCTGTTTATGCCTTTCACATGAGAACTGTCTGCTTTTCACGTTTTCTGCTGAATTCTTGGAGTTTTGTCTGAACACGATGTGCAAGGTTGATAAACAATGCCCCTTGTTATTCTGTTCTGGTCAGTCCCTAGCACCTAGACACAACATGCTAAACACAGCTGCAAGGCTGGAGACTCGTGCTTTGATAATACGGGGATGCATGTTGTTTTAACACACACTTGAAGAGAGCCTTTCTATGGAGACGATCTACGCTGTTCCTATGATGTAAACCTTACATCCAGGCTTTAAGGTATGGGGTCTGCTGTCAAAGCCCAGAGATCTTCCTTTATATAAAATAAACTTCTTCCAGCCAAGGAGAGGGTGGTTAGGCCTTCTAGTCCTTATTCCACTGTCTTTATATAAAATGACTTCCCCCTTTGTATTCTATGGAATTGTAACAATGCTAACCATTCTTAGTTTATGCATTTTGCTGCTGGTAGTGGCTCGTATACTGTATTGTAGAGCACGATAGTTAAAATAAACATTTTGAACTATTACAGTGACTCTGCCAATTCTTATTGTGGGCAAGTACGAGTGAGTAAGCAAAAGAGTATGTCTTGCTACCGCGATTCCTGAGAGAGTCTGGAGTGTTGTGTTCTGGGTTGTCTAATCATTTGTAGCTCTGTGATATTTGGAGGAGAACGAATGAGACACTATAGCTAGTTGGTTTTGGGATTTTGGGTACTAAGGTGATAGGTAGGTACACCCCTATACACCAAAGTCCTGTTTTCCTGCGCATAGTTCTGTGTAGGTGCAGAATCCCCGCAACAAGGCTATGTCTGAGGAGCCGCTTAAAAATTACATTTGACAGAGAACCAACCCAAAGTGGTTCCGAATTCTCAGACAATGGATTCACAACCCCAACCTAGAAAATGTGTATAAATGAGTATGAAAACTGATCAAAGCCACTCTCATTTAATTCCGTTCTATGTTCTTCTTGACCAAGTAAGGGAGTGATGTACAGAGTACTCGTAGAGCTGTTGTGAGACTAGGACTGGTTCTGCATGACATCCAGTCTCCCGGATGTGAGGTGACATCACCTGATGTCTGCACAACTTGTTCGAGAAGCTAAAGGTCTGCATAATGCCTAGAACCCTACCTGCCTGCTCAGAGAGGGAGGAAGAGTGCCTGGGGAGTACCATAGACTGTCCAGGAAAAGAAGCCAGCTGTGTTCCAGTGTCATGAAGGGTCTCCCATCTCAACCCTTGCAGAGGACAACGTACAGGAATCGAGACTAGAGACTGCAATTGTAGACAAAAAGCACATGTTGGATCCCGGCCCATAGGATGGGTGCCTACCTAACAGGCCTGCCGTTCTGCTCACCTGCCACATCCTGAAGGAAGCTGTTGCAGCAGTCCCATGTCAATGGTGTTACCGGTGAAAGTGCCTGATAGCCGGACGCCTGCCAGCACCACACACCCACAGCAATGTGAGCAGGTTATGAGTCTTCACACACAAAAGACTGAGGTAGACGTGAAGACCATGCTCTGCAGCAGGAACATTGAATGTTACTTATGCAATCCCATTTTGAGTACAAACTGTAACAAGCATTGACAGAGCCAACAGGTTTCGCCTACGCAAGAGCTAGTGGCTTTGCCAATGTTTTTCAGCCATGTTGTACAGCAGAGTGGAGTGGTATGGAGTCGAGTCGAGTGAAGTGGCATTGAGTGAAGTGGCGTAGAGTGGAGTGGCGTAGAGTGGAGTAGAGTGGCGTACAGTAGAGTGGAGTGGTGTAGAGTGGATGGGCATTGAGTGGAGTGGCGAAGAGGAGACTGGAGTGGACTGGTGTGGAGTAGAGTGGCATAGAGTAGAGTGAAGTAGAGTGAAGTGGCATAGAGTGAAGTGGCGTAGAGTGGAGTTGAGTAGAGTGCGTACAGTAGAGTGGAGTGGCGTAGAGTGGAGTGGCATAGAGGAGACTGGAGTGGACTGGTGTAGAGTAGAGTGGCATAGAGTAGAGTGAAGTAGAGTGAAGTGGCATAGAGTAAAGTGGCGTAGAGTGGAGTGGAGTTGAGTAGAGTGCGTACAGTAGAGTAGAGTGAAGTAGAGTAGAGTGAAGTAGAGTGGAGTGGCATAGAGTTGAGTAAAGTTGAGTGGAGAAGTAGAGTGGCATAGGGTGGATTAGGGTAGATTAGTGTGGTGTAGAGTGGAGTGGCGTGGAGTGGCGTGAAGTGGAGCACAGTGGAATATGGAATAGAGTGGTGCGGAGTGGCGTAGGGTGGAGTGGAGTAGTGTGGAGTGGGGTAGAGTGGCACTGTATGAAGTTGCGTGGTGTAGAGTAGAGTGGCATAAATTGGAGTGGCATAGAATAAAGTGGTGTACAGTAGAGTGGAATGGCACAGGGTGGAGTGGTGTAGAGTAGAGTGGGCTGGAGTAGAGTACAGTGATGTAGAGTAGAGTAGAGTGGCGTAGAGTCAGTGGTGCAGAGGCGTAGAGTGGTGTAGAGTGCAATGGCATAGAGTAGAGAAGTGCAAAGTAGTGTGGCGTAGAGTACAGTGGTGTAGAATGGTACAGAGTGGAGTGGCGTAGAGCAGAGTGGCATATAGTGCAGTGGCAAGAGTACAGTGGCATAGAGTAGAGTGGTGCAGGGTAGAGTGCAGTGGCCTAGAGTGCAGTGACAGAATGGTGCACAGAAGGGTGTAGTGGAATAGAGTAGAGTTTGCAGAGTAGAGTACAGTGGCATAGAGTGCAATTGCGTACAGTAGAGTGGTGCAGAGTAGAGTGGAATAAGTGCAGTGGCACAGAGTAGAGTTGCGTACAGTGCAGTGGCATAGAGTGGAGCAGTGCAGAGTATAGTGTAGTGGTGTAGACTAGAGTGGTGCAGAGTAGAGTGCAGTAGCATAGAGTAGAGCGGTGCAGAGTAGATCAGAGTGGCATAAAGTGCAGTGGTGCAGAGTAGAGTATAGTGGCATAAAGGGCAGTGGCGTAGAGTGCAAAGGCCTAGAGTAGAGTGGCGCAGAGTAGAGTGGCGTAGAGTAGAGTGGCGTAGAGTAGAGTGCAGTAGTGTAGTGGCATAGAGTGCCGTGGTACAGAGAAGACTAGAGTGGTGCAGAGTGCAGAGGTGTAGAGAGAGTAGTGCAGAGTAGAGTGGTGTAGGCTGCAGTGGCGTACAGTGGTGCAGAGTAGAGTGCAGTGGCATATAGTGCAATGACAGAGTGGTGTAGAGTGCAGTGACAGAGTGGTGCAGAGTAGAGTGTAGTGGTGTATAGTGCAGTTGCATAGAGCGCAGTGACGTAGAGTAGAGCAGAGTAGAATGGCTTACAGTGCAGTGGCCTAGAATAGAGTGGTGCAGTTTAGAGTAGAGTGGCGTAGAGTAGAGAGGCATAGAGTACAATGGTGCAGAGTAGAGTGCAATGGCTTAAAGTAGAGTGGTGTAGAGTAGAGTGGCATAGAGTGCAGGGGTGCAGAGTGCAGTGTGGTAGAGTACAGAGTGAGGGTGGGAGGTAAAAGAAGCAACATGAAGCGGGGCGAGTGGAGGAAAACAGAAGCTACATGGACAGGGATATGGGAGACGGACAGAAAACACAAACACTCATATGGAGTGCTTAAACACAAAGAAAAAAGTAGCTCCAAAAACAGATGGATGGACACAAGTATTGGGTCCATGCTCCAGGGGAGGGCCAAACACAAGAGACGGACACGACACCCGCATGCCATGACAAACTGAAGTGAAGCAAATGGTAGCGATACTGAAGCTAACACATGGTAAGCTATGGGTGGGCTGTAAGCCCACTGTATGTAAACAAAAGTCTCGCAAAGACAGCACATGCGCTGTTTAGGCGAAACTTAAAAATGAACTATGAAATACTCAGCATGAGTAGAGACCTAGTGAACTGCAATTATACTTAATCTGTGCCTAAGCCTAAACTTGGGTAGAAGTCTCATAGACACTAGGAGACCCCCTAAAATGGGGAGTGGGCACAATAGAGGATGTAAACAAATACCTAGGAATTGTAATAAAATCACAGACCTGTAGATGAGCCCCACAGAATTGCATAGGATTACGTTTTGCTGCATTATTAAAGTACTTTCTTTTTCCTTAGATAAGTATTGGGCCGAACAATGCATTATTCTTTCTGATGGTTCTGACCTATTACTCCCCACACTACCTCCTTGAGAAGCCTTTTGACTGCTCACCATCGCTAGGATATACTTGATAGAGTTTATAGAACCATAGTAGGATGGATCCCAGAAACCCAGTGACAAATACTTAAGCCACTAATGATTAGGCCCAGTTGCCGCTGTCAGCCCTGTGTCCCCGGAACAGTACGCCTGGCCCAGTGTGGCATCTTGTTGTGGTTGAACATGAAAAGTACTTTGGTGGTCCATGTTCCAATCAATGACTTTGTTCAACTGGTCATGTCCATGAAATAGGGATTGTTATGTTATGTTGTCGTTATGTTATGTTACATAACATAACAACATAACATAACAGGGATTGTTTATTTTCCATTCTCCTCTGATTTCTACTTTTCTTTAAATTGAAGGTACTCATATCCAGCCCACATTTGGGAAGGGGGGCTTCCTGCCACCATGGATGGCTTATTGGCTCTACAGAATATTTTTTTAACTCGTCAATCCTCGTTCCCAGCACCACTGGTTCAGGAAGCTGTGGTGATATACCAAAAGTCATCAGAAATGTCTTGTCGCATAGTTAGTTGGATTCTTCTGGTATAACAAGACTGCATATTCCCATGTATGCAGATGATAGGTACCCTTGAATAACTTTTCTGTGGAGAGATGCAGATTCACTATTATTTGTAGATACTCTTTATTCATTTGCAAATTTACTAAAGAGAAAATCGAGATAGGAGTTCAAATAATACAGGTTTGCAAGTTAGAACACTCATATTAGGAGAATTGCCTTTCCAAAACATGCTCACACTGTGGTGCTCACAAGAACTGTCATTGGCCATAGTCTCGCACATGGAGGCATCCTTCTCTACGCACTCAACTAAACCTCAGCCTGAAGAGTTTGTGACAAGTTATGTTCTGCCCTGTGTGGATCGCTGGGTGCCAGGACGCCGCGCTGGTTTCAAATAATGCGTTACTCCGAGGCTCCAGAAGGTGCATGTCTTCAGAACCAGAAAAGCTTGGAATGGAGTGCAGGGTGCTGGTACTTGTCACGATCACCATGAAAGCAAGAAAGCGCGCTCCTATCAGCCACAATTGTCCACACAGCCCGCAAATGTCAGAAAGAATGAGGCATTCCAGTAAAGAGTGCGAACATGGAGATGGGTAATTGGTAAATTCCATATGTGTATAAGATATGTCAAGGTTCGAGAATGTTGACCAAATGATTGCCAGGCCTTCTACTATCATTAGCCAATACAGTGAGATAAACATATTCTCATTTACTTTGCGGTAATGTGCAAGCAAATGATCGGTGACCAAGCAGGTTATGTACAAAAAACATTCCACATTGGGTCACGCGAGATTTGCAAATCTTGGCGGCCATTTTAAGTGCTTCTCTATAAATACTTCACACCCTTGCTATAGGATAATGGTAAAGTCATCAGAACCTGGAACCTGGACTTGCATAAGTCACAAACCTGGTTTGGAAAAATCTTTGCCGTGCACCTTATATCCGGTAGTCACCGTCAGCATCGACCTGCCAAAGAAAAAATGAAACAACAAAATAAGTATATTTACTTCACTTAAATGACTTAAAACTAAGATATACCATTACTTAATCAATCAGTAGATTTGTAGAATGCTTCTTGTCACCCGTGAGGGTATACAGGTGCTGGCAGCGTCCAGTTGATTAGCCAAATGGGCAGGTCTTCAGGGACTGCTCAAAAAAGGATCTTCATTTCACCTGGTATTTATATCGTTTAGCCTTTGTATGATAGCTTGGGCTTAAGGCATAGAAAACAATTAATGCATGTGCTTAACTAAACAGGCCTTCATGGAATAATGAAGACCAAGTTGTTACAAGTGAAATATCTTTGTGAGAATAACAAATTATCATTGGTAAACAAAGAACACTTATCTTGACTCAAACAAAGTCAGTTTAATGTTTGGATTTAGAAAGTTTGTAACTTAAAACGCATGAATAACAACCTAAAAACGCTATAAAAAGAGAAAGAAACGTTAGTTCACCTTTTGAGCCTGAATTTACAAACCCTTATTTGGGCAACAAGTTGCACAAAGGGCTAGGAGTCCATTCAGAATAAGCAAGAGAGCAATTCAAGTAAAACAAAAGTAACTGATATGGAAATGTTGAAATAGTTAATTATGCAAGATAATATGTTTAAGTCCTGTACTGAATACAAATTATTACTTTCACAGCACCATTCAGTGAAATGTTGCCAGAACAATCGAGGTATCGAGTAACAAGAGAAGCAGAAGGTTGGTAATCGTGAAGAGTAACGTGTTGAGCGTCTCGCTCTCTCTCTCTGAATCCGAAATCCCATATCCCCTTCGACATCTTCTTCAGTGTATAGGTATAGGCCTCATCGACTCATTGGGAAAAGTCATGACAGATTTCATAGGTTTGATCTGTTTATTATTAAAGATTGTGGCAAAACCAGTATGCCTGACATACTTACTGTGAAAAACATGTTAAAGGCAATCTGCTTTCAAGGCTGAATTATTATTACACTGTGCTAAATTTTGTTGGTATGCATTTTGTTACAAGGGACTGTGCAGAAGTTGTGTGCTTCCACAAAAGAAGTGCTTGCTCTTATTATTTTCTTTATTCATCCAGCTGCCTGAGCCAACAGCAGTCTGGCTACGTGAACTTGAATTTTCAGGAGCACACACAGGGCTCATAGTAGGCGAGGACTTTATTTGGTGTTGGTGATCCACCCAAACAAACAGTCTGGATAGAAGACATGCACTAGAGTAACCCTTGTAAGACTCTTTTAGGAGACATAATATTTTGCTTTGACAATTGTAATTTTGTACACATTTGTCCTTAATGACTATTCCTTACGGTTGCCTTGTGGAAAGCTTACAAGCAGTACAGTAAGCTTAAGTTAGTAATGGGGAGAAGATATAGGCCTGATTGTTTATTATGAAAACTTACAATAAAGTTGGTAGGCCTGGCATATTGATTCTGAAAAGCATATGTCAACAGGCATTTAAGGGTGGATTGTTATTACTCTGAATTAAAGCCTACAGCAGTATTTTCCTAACTATGGGTCACGACTCACTAATGGCTCCCAACCCATTTTGGGGGGGTCGCGAAAAACAAGCGATAAATAAAGATGCCATCAAATTCTCTATTTATCTTGCCAGATTTGCTGCGCTTCAGAGACAGAGGTCAGTGTCAGGCTATGTCTCCCGACAAATTGCTGCTTATTGTTTTAACACTAGGATTGGTGTTTACAAACTCCCCCCACTTTGCAGTCAGAGAAAGAAAAGGAAAGTGAATTGTATGACAGTCTTACTGGGGTACAGGGCATGTGAAAGGAAAGGCTGTAGGATGTCATTTTTTTTGTAACACACCACAAAATGTAAATATCTGTAAGTGAACTGTATGCATTTAGCAGTTAGGAAAGCAAAAATGAAGCACATTTGTTGTGTAATTCTGAAGTGTGATGGAAACAAGGATTTTAATAGGATCAAAACAAATCAAGACACTTTAATTGGTGATACACAAATGAATAATATTCACTGAAACACGATTTCCTCACATTATCATATGTGTGCAGTGAAGTTTTATTAGTAAAACTGACTGTTCAACTTTAGTGGACATTTCAATGGACTATGTGCTGTTTGTAATGGACAGTGTGCTACCACATGATGCTTCAGTTATATTAAAAAAATGGCTTTCAGTATTTTGTTACGTGAAATCTCACAGACGCAACGGTTTTGGTGTTGGTTGATCCCTCATTCATACCATTGGTATGGAAGAGTTTGTTTTTTTAAACTCTTGAAATCGAGGCTCATCGTACAGATCATAAAGGACATGTACACAGCGTCACTCTTCCGACCGAGCGAAGAAAGATACAACACGTAATAGTTAAATGCGAGTGTGCAATCGAGATGGCGCTTGTACGGCCCAATGCATATTTCTTTAGATCATCAGAATTGTTGTTAAGCCCCCTTAGGAGATGTAGTATTTTGCTTTGCCAACTGTAATTCTGTACACATTTGTAATTTTACGACTGTATGCCAGATGGTTGCCTTGTGGGAAAGCTTAACACTTGGTACAATAGGCCTTAGTTGGTTATGGTGACAAGCCAATCAGAACAGCTGTAGGCTTGTTTTGTGGGCAGAGAAATGTTAAGCCAGATGCCATAGGTCTGGTCTGTTTATTATAAAAAGTTATTAGAAGGGCAATAGGTCCGGCTTATTTATTGTAAAAAACATATGGTAAATCCAATAGACCCTTGATAGTGGATTGATATCACATTATGTTCCAAGCTGTAGAAGGGTATTTGGTGACGTAATCTCACAGATTACTGTAGTAGGCAAAGGTTTTAGTGTTGGTCACCTACTATGACAAACTCTGCGAGTAGAATTTCACTACGATGATTATTGTTAGGCCCTATCGAGAGGGGTTTTATATTATTTTGCCTGCTGTAATTGTTAGGTTCGTAATTTTCCACTTCTCAGGAATGGCACGATGCTCAAAAGGGACCAATCTCCAGGTACGACTGAGTTCCTTAATAACCAACACAGGACCCCAGGGATGCCAGGTGAGGGGAAGGGGCTGCTGGGAAGGAGGTCTGAAATGAGAAAAGATGGGAGAGATCAATACTATAAGTCTATACCCCACCTACTATAAATGTAATGTGTCACATTCAGTACTTAAGTTGTAAAAAAAAAAAATAAGTACCAGGGCTCTCGTCAGGAGGCCACTGCAACTTCCATAAAACTGTGCTGCCAATGATAGTAACAACACCTAACCATCGCACTCCTACATGTGTGACTAATCGGACTATTTATTTTTAATGAATATAGCATTAATATTTAACTGATGTTGTGGTCACCTCTAAATTAGCTAGACAGCGCCACCTTGGGGCAAGCTGTCAGAAGCGTCAGTGCTGACAATTGAGTGCTGGTGCCGAGCACCGGAAAGCACATCCTCATATTAAGCACTGGTCACATTCACACTGCAGCTACTCCTACCTGGATTAGAGGGCCATATGAATCCTAAAACCCATTATGAGGCTTTAGTCTCTAACTTCAAAAGCATGTGCCTCTTGGAGAATAACACGCCATCAGTGAAATTCTTTAACATGCTATTCACAGATCATAAGTTTATAGACTTTTCTTCTCCTTGTAGCTGCTGAGAAGAGGAGACATTCAGGGCGAGTGTTCAGGTAAATTTCCACAGCACTTAATCCATTTACTCCCTTGCTCGTGAGAGCAAGCAGGCTTTGTACCATAGAATTTCAAAAATGTTTCCACACACAAAAAAATATTGCTTGCGCTTTCCTCAGTTCTTTTTTACCATGAAAATATGCACGCATCCTTGCGCGGTATTTTTCTGAAACAAGAATTAACTCTTTGTTGAAGTGAAAAGCTAATGAGACATTTTGCACATAATGCCCATTTTCGAAATGTTGACAATTGCTCCCCCACGCACTTAATATGAAACAAGGTGAGTTGTCTTGTGGTTGAAACAAAATTGCTTTCAAATTGCGTGCACTTCCCCAGTGTTCACTGCTCACCTAAAATCGAAAGCCCTTTTCCTCGCGTTTCCAAAACAAGAAAAGTTCTATTTCTGGATAATTGTTTCTCCAGTTAAACACGCTTTCCACAGCGCTCTCTGTCAATTCATGTCAATTCAATAGTGTTTTCCTCGCATTTTCTACAAACACAAAGTCAATTGCTCTATTTTACTATAATTGTTTCTTCAGGTAAACACACTTTGCGCAGCGCTTCCAGCTCATTGAGATTCCAAAGCGTTTTTCACAGAGCAAGACAGACGCTCTGTTTTCAGATAAATATTTCTTCAGTCAAACACTTTTCCACAGAGCTTGTTTGTTGCACCAAAACATGAAGCAAGAGGCCCCTTCACTCCGAAGTTATGTGCAGTGCTTAATTTGTAAAAAAAAAAAATAACTGCCAGGGCTCTTATCAGGAGGCCACTGCAGCTTGCACCACACATTGCCCTGCTATGCTGCCAATGATAGTAACAACACAACTACTAACCATCAGAATCCTACAGGTGTTACAATTTAGACTATTTCGGGCCTCAACACCTATAAGAATGGCTTGGGCGGCAGGTAATAGTCATTTTTAATGTACATTGAATTAATAATTAACTCTTGTTGCGGTCAGCTCTATATTAGCCTGACAGCGCCACCTTGTGGCAGACTGTCACAAGCGCAGGTGTTAACAATTAAAAGTGCTGGTGCTAGCACCGGAAACCACTGGCTCAAATTAAGCACTGGTTATGTGCGAGTTGAATTCCATCAAAGCTCTGACTGTGGGAAACCAAGATTCTCCTTTATCGATGCCACAGTATCTATGGCTGTAAAACACAAGGGAGAAACTCTTCTCCTCACCTCGCAATGGGTGTTAGAATAGCAAGCCCTGGAAACTGGGTGTCTTACTTATAAACCAGTGACCCCAGCATTCTTCTTGCAAAGGATCATGGTACTCGTCGTCCTTTTAAAGGATAAGTGGGTCTTTCTTTCATTTCACATGACTTGCATTTGTAACCAGACACGAAACGGTCGCCAGTGTTCATGGTCATCACAGTAACTCTGTACATATTTATAATTTTATAAATGTATGCCTGGTGGTTGCCGGTTATGCACACTTCAGTAGACCTGAGATGTACATAGTGACAAGCGATTGGTAAAGGCTAGAGGCCCTAACGGTTCACTGGGAAAAGTTATGTCAGATTCCTTAGGTGTGATCTATTTATAATGAGAAGTGATGCCAAGGTAAGTAGGCCTTACTTATTGTGGAAAGCATGTATTGAAGGCAATTGGTTTTTAAAGGGTGAATTGCTAATACACTTTGCTAAAGGTTGTAGGCACATATTTTGTTACATGGAATGTTGCAGATTACCGTAATAGGCAAGGGTTTTGGGGCTGATTACTCCTCTGACAAACTGTGGGTATAGAAGATTTGTTCTGTCAGAACCCTTGTTAGGACCTCTTAGCGAAATAGTATTTTGCTTTGTCAACTGTAATTTTGTATACTATGTAATTTGAGGACAAATCTTACTTGCGGCCATCTTTTAGACGCCTCTTCACACGTGACTCATACACGAAGAGTGCTGACAAAGTACATGCCTTCAACTGCACGCAGGTAATAATTCTTTCCTGAAAGATTGAGGGGCTGCAGAACTGCTGAACCGACATTTCACTTTCATCCTCAATTTCGAGACAAGCGGCAACAGAGGGTCTACCCCAGCCGTGCCAGTAATTATTGCAGCTACTTGCACACAGTTTGCTTAGAAAGAAAGAATCCTGAATTTAGGCCTCACTTATTGCTCCACAGCAATCCCAGACTTCACGGACACTTGGATTGAACTATACAAATACATCAGGAAGGTGAAACTACATGCACACTTTAAATTAAAGCCAAAGCAAAAACTAGAAGGGAAGATCCAGAAACAGAAACTTTTAAAATAAAAGATATAAACGAACTGCTGGAAATTCGGGATTTGGATGAAATACAAGAACAACTGAGAGAAATGGTGAGACATCTGGAGAATACATATGAAAGAACAGTAACAGGCACGAAAAAGTTGAAACAGATGGGGTTTTTTTGTGTTGTATTTCTTTATTAACAATTTTGACACGTTACATCATAATGGCAATAGCATCATCGGTCGCACAGAAACAATGGCCGGAAAAATAACTTAATGGCAACTCATGTGCTGTGTGCTTCTCATAAACGTTACACATAAGGGGGAGTGTGTGGGTGTGTGGAGGGGGAGGGGGGTATGTGAGGGGGGTGTATGCCCATGTCCTGGGGGAGCATGCAGGCGGGAGATTCGCTGTTGGCCTTCATACTCTATCAGGGTGTGAAGGGGGTATGGTACTGATGCAATAGCGAAGTCATCGGAGATCCGGGGGACTGTAGGTGCAGTTAGTAAGCCATGGCCCCTGGTAAACAGATGGGTTTTAACACAAACAAATTTACTCCAAGTGGATTTAAAAGGAAATCCAAATTCTGCCCTCAATTACCCCCCAAAAATGAAATCGATTTATTCCACGAGTTAACAGTTGAGGATTTTAATAAATTGAGGAGCAGATGGCACAATGGAAAGGATCATAAAAATTTCTCGCACATAGATTGGCAAGATATTACCACCTTGAAAAAAGACCCCTCCCTTATCATAAAGCCTACGGATAAGGGAGATAACAGTCTTAATGGACCGGTAATTATATTTTAAGGAGGCAATGAGACAGTTGAACAACACGACCCACTACCAACGCCTCTCAAGAAATTCCCTTAGGGAGATGGAAAAAGAATTCCATATGAAGCTACAAGTGTGACATGACAAGAACTTACTGGAATGGGAGGAATTCACATATTTAAAAACTGAGCATAACAAAATGGCCACCTTCAATTGTTTTTACCAAAACTTCATAAGAACTTAGAAGTTCCACCTGGTAGACTGATAATGAGCTCGATAGGCTCTCTAATGGAAAATTGTGCACGATTTTTGGATCTGTTCTTACAACCGTATGTCACATCTTTACCTTCATACTTAAGGGACTTGACTGACTTCCTGAACAAGTTGGATAGAATACCATGGAGAGCTGAGTACGTCATGTTGACTCTTGACGTAGTTTCCCTTTATACATCAATCAACCACAAGGATGGCATCATGGCATGTAAATATTTTTTAAGAGATAGACCCATCGAGCATTTTAAACACACCCAAATGGTAAAGGACATGTTGGAAGATGGCCTGACACATATTGTGTTCACCTTCAATGGACAGTTTTATCTCCAGCTACAGAGCACGGTCATGGGCACCTCCTTCGCCCCCACCTACGCAAATTTGTTCATGGGGTGGTGGGAGAAGGAGGTGGCCTGGAAAGAAGACAACAACCCTTATATGGACAAGGTCGTGCTCTGGTGTTGTTTTATAGATTACTTATTTATCCTGTGGGATGGGGAGATAACAGAGCTGGAGGAGTTCATTAAAAGATTGAATAATAATGAGGCCAACATCAAGTTTACAGTATCTATTAGTAAGACACATTGTGAGTTTTCGAATGAAAATCTGGATGTGCAAGATGGACATTTGGTCTCAACCATTCATAGAAAAGTCACAGCCAGTAATTCAATTTTACATGCCAACAGTGGACATCCAGCAGCACTGAAATTTATTATTCCAGACAGCCAAATGCTACGAGCGAAAAGAATCTGCTCAACAGAAGATCAATTGGCAAAAGAAATAAAGGGAATGACAGAAATATGCATCCAACGGGGTTACCCAAGAAGTGTATTACAGGATGCAAGTGAAAGAATCAGTAAAAAGACGCGAGCAGAGGTACTCTATAAAACAGAACGAGACAAAGAAGAAAAAAGAAAATGAAGAGACTCTTTTTAGAGTACAGTTCAGCAAATCCAACGATAAAGAGAATATTAAAGAAAAACTGGAACATATTGCGGAAAAAAATCTCATTAATGATGTGGTGGACCAAAACCCAAGAATAACTTTAAAAAAGCCAAATCATTGGGAGAAATCTTAACCTTAACAAGGAGCCACTTGGAAGTAACCAGAGAAAATAACATTTGGAACATTGGATGGGGAAAGAACAATACAAGGAAGAATCACTTGTGAGACAGAATTCGTAGTGTATGCATTTAAATGCAGCTGTAATAAATAATACGTGGGCAGCACTATTAACATACTAAAACTACAAATTTTACAACACATAAGGGCTATCAAAAATGGAGATATGAGTTATCCAATGGCGAATCATTTTGAAAAGGTAAATCGTCGCTCCCTGAAAGGTTTTGGTTATTTTGGATTAACACATATACCAAAAAATTGTAGAGGAGGGTACAGGAATTGAAAAGAGAAGAATCGAAACTTATAATCATGATAGGCACAGAAACTCCAGCAGGACATAACAGACGCAGAATTACATGTACATTTATAACCATTGAGGACAGCCCTCACAATAAGGAATAAGAACAAGAAAAAGATGAAGAGAATAAAAAAAAACATTCTTCTTTCTGTTAAATGATTGAGCCCAGAGATGAGTATGCCACACAGTTCCTGTAATACAGAACCTCAAAGTGTTGTGAGAACTCTATAATTATGGCAGATAATGGCACTTTGAGAAAAATTATACTTTTGTTGAGAACTTTGCATGATAAGGACATGGGGGTATTTTGTATAATAAAGAAAACAACGGAGAGGAGGTCCACCACAGTTCCTAACATTTGTCAAGATTGCACACACTAATAGAATACATGGAATACAGGGCCGTACAGGACGAACAGTCTAATGAGAGACACTAAGCACTTTAGTATAACCCTTAGTATAAGGTAGCACAAGTCACTTTATCAATACATCGTAATATCACTGGACACTTTAGGAGATCTGTGCAATAAGGGTAAATGAAAATGTATAAGTCAGCATGAGTCAATTTATTAATACAAATGCAATAGCACAGGACACTTTAAAAGGTTTGTGCAATAAGGGCACATGAAAAAGTGTAAAAGTTATGCAGTATAAGGCAGCATGAGTCATTCTATCAATACAATGCAATAACACGGGACACTTTAGGGGGTCTGTGCAATAAGGGCACATGAAAAAGTATAAGGCAGCATGAGTCACTTTATTAATCCAAAGGCAATAGCACAGGGCACTTTAAGAAGCTTGTGCTATAAGGGTACATGAAAAAGTGTAAAAGCTAGGCACATGTCACTTTAATCTGATTAATTGATATTAAGTAGAATATCAGATATTGGATTTTCATGAAACAACATCATATTGCACAGGTCACTTTAAATATAAATTACGCAACAGAACAGATATAAATTGTACATTCTAGTTTAAGATTATACTGAATTAACAAAAGAAAAAGGAAATGAAGGAGAATTTTTTTGGGTGATTTAAAAATGTAATGGAATATACGAAAAATGTGGTTGGGGTTCAATTGTTCGACAATGGTAGCCATGAAAATTTGAGATTAAATAATACATGTAATAGGATTTTGCACTAGGCACTTTTAGCAATTGAGTAGAAATTGTAGACATTAATGAAAGACTGCAATGAATTAAGATAGAATACATGTAATATGGCGGTGAGGATTAGCCAGCCTAAGACAGTAATCCACGCTCTAGTAGCCAACAGGGCATGAACATAGTGAAAGGATATGTTAAATAGGAGGGGAGATGCCACTGTGGTGTAAATGGAGGCCCAGTAGAATGCGGAAGCCGAAATGCGTTGGCCTGGGATTAAAGCACCAATATGCAGAATCTTGTAAATAGTCCGTGAAGGCTTAATCATTTATGAAAAAATTAAATAAAGGGTGAATATCAATTCCTACGAAGATCGGAGTCTGTGGTGTTTACCTTTCACCGTATGGTGAGCCACGGAGGGTGATGACGTCTGCTGTAAAGATACAATGGTATACGGACAATAAATTATGAGAGGTCCTGGAATATTGTCCTGAAGAGGAGAAATTAGCAGACTTCGTCTGGTGTGGCGCCTCCTAATGATGCGAATTATAGAGCTGATGGGAGAGTATTGTGCTCAAAGTGGAACGAGAACTTCTTCAGCATTCAGATTCTTATCACAGAGGTGCTTTCTTTAAGGGGAAGGGTTCTTGTGGGTAAGCCTAGAGAGATGACCAGATTGAGGTGGAGCTGGAGGTGCTTCCTGTGGTGTGGGTAGTAAGGGGCCCCACCGCTTTGGCCGTGATGAGGCTGGCGAGGGGTCCCTGCGCTCAGCGAGGAACAGAGAGACCACACTCGCAGTGTCCAGCTTGGAAGTGCCGCCCCCGAGCGAGCGCCTTCCGTTTAATCTCTCCATTCCCCGCAGGCCACGCCTGGCCTGCGGATGTCGTGCTGGGACTTCCGTCCCCTGCGCTCCAAACACTAGAGCGATGCTCATTACATCCCTTCCCAACTCAGTCCTTGAAAACAATAAACTAAAACAAACACACCCACACTCAAACAGTTAGTTCACCAGTGAGTCACTCAGTTCTTGACTTATCTCTCAGTCTTTGGTGTTCCTCTTCAGCAGGCTAAGTCTCGCAGCCACTGGCTGGGGCGGGGGTTGGGCCGTAGATCATATTTCCGATGGTGTCGTTCTCTGCGCCCTTCCTCAGGGCCAGCACCCTCGGCGATTGTGTGAGAGTCGGGCATGATGTTGGTACCCAGCTCTCCCAAGCTTCTCTCGTTCCTTGTCTCGATTTCTACTGTCTCGGGGAGTTCCCTGACTGGGACTACTGAGGGTCCTGGATCTTGTTCGCCGGCCCTTTCGGCCGGAACCTCCTTGAACCACGAGATGTTTCTCGACACGTCCTCTCCTCTCCTCCTTGCGGTCACCATGGGGCCACGACTGGCCACTACTGTCCACGTGCCTGGTTCGTAGGCAGTTTTGAATTTTCCTCCCGGCCGGCGATCTCTGAGGAGGACAGTTGCTCCTGGCTGAAAACGTCGTGGTACAGCCCGTCGTCGGACGCTAGCCTGCCTGTTTTGTTGCTCCCGCCTGCCTTGTGTGGCTTGTGCGTCTAAGGGTGGGGACGACCACCCGGGGTCGGCTGGCATGAGGTCTTGCCTGGGGCCCTGTAGCATCAGTGACCACGGGCTTCGTTGTGTCGTACAGTGTGGGGTGCTCCTGTACTCCCTGAGAAATTCGTGTAGTCGTCTTTCCGGGTCAACTTGCTCCAGTGCGGCGATGCGAAATGTCTTATTCAGCGTCCGCATGAATCTTTCTACGTCCCCGTTGGCCTGGGGCCATTGAGGCGTGATCCTCCGGTGGCGTATTCCACATTGTTGCAGGAATGTGGCAAACTCTGACCCTTGGAATGGTGGCCCGTTGTCGCTCCGAATTTCTTGAGGGAACCCAAACAGTGCAAACGCCTTCTCGAGGCAGGGGCGCACGTGAATGAAGGCGGTCGAGGCTACGACCTCTACAACAGGGTATTTGGAGAACGCGTCCACTAACACCAGAGTGTGTCGGGCCGTCTGGGAAACTCCCAAAGTCTACGCTCACTTTGGACCAGGGCTCGGTGCAAGCCTCTTCTGTGATGATTGGGATTGGTCGGGCCAAAGTGCCGGTGAGCTGGCAGGACGGGCAGCGACGGACAAGGTCGTCGACCATTTGCTCTAGTTCAGGAAACCAGACCTTTTCCCTCATCTGAGCTTTCATTTTCGTGGCCCCTTGATGGCCTCCGTGGGCGAGCTGTGTCGCACGGTCTCGCAGCGTTCGCGGTATGACCAACCGGGATCCTCTGAGTAGGAGCCCGCTTCCGGTGGCACTGAGTTCGCTCCGTACCCGCCACATTCTTGTCAGTCCCTCTTTGTCTTCCGGGCTCCAGTTGTTCGCGTGACGCAGGTAATCTTGCCACGACCCTATTTGAACGGCCTGGAGGGTACGGCAATATACACTGTCGTCCTTGGCCGCTTCTTGGATCTCTTCCAGGGTCATGGCTCGCGGGCAGGCGGCCGTGGATATTATGTTGATGTATTGTTCGGTGCCTTCATCATCTTCTTCGGGCGCATGTTGCGTTGGATGGCGGGACAGGAAGTCTGCTGGGTTCTTTGCCCCTGGCCGGTATACGACCTCCATCTCGTAAGGCTGTAGCTGCACGGCCCATCGTTCGATTCGCGGCGGAGGATGGGGGGCGGACCCCTTGAAGAGAGGCACAAGGGGTTGGTGGTCCGTAACCATCGTGAACGGCTACCCTGTCAGGTAGAGATGGAAGTGGCTGCAGGCCCATTTTATGGCGAGTGCCTCCCGCTCTATCTGTGCATATCTCGTTTCTGTGGGTGTGAGGGACCTGCTGGCAAACGACAACGCGGCCCATCTGCCGGGCACTTGTTCTTGGGCCAGGATAGCTCCGAGTCCCACCGGGCTCGCGTCGACCAGCACTTCTGTTCTCTTCGCTGGGTCAAAGTAGGCTAGCGTCGCTTCACCCAGCAGGGCATCTTTTATCCCTCGGAACGCCTCTTCTTCTTGTTTCCCCCACTTCCACGGGGTGTCCGTCCTGGTGAGAGCTCTAAGGGGTTCTGCCCGAGTTGCCAGGTCAGGGATGAACCTCCCGCAGTAGGTGGCCATCCCAAGGAAACTCCTTACTTCAGTGGGTGTTGTAGGAGCTGGTGCACTTTTGATGGCATGCGATTTTTGCGGGTCCACCTGGATGCCTTCCTGGTTGAAAACATATCCGAAGAATTCCAGAGAGGGCTGGAAGAACTGGCACTTGTCCTTATGGAGGGTCGCTCCGTGTTAACTCAGGCGTTTTAACGTGCTTCGGAGGTGCTTATGGTGCTCCGCGGCCGTTGCGGAGTGGATCAGGATATCGTCACTGACGTGAAGTACGCCAGGCAGGCCGGACAGCATTTCTCTTATTGTGTTCTGGAACACCTCCGCCGCTGAGGAGATCCCAAAATTCAGCCTTTTATATCTCCTCAGTCCGAGGTGGGTGCTGAAAGTGGTGATGGTATCCGGCGTTGAGGTCGATCTTGGAAAACCACCTCGATGCATTTACATCAGCAATGATATCATCCATTGTCGGCGTAATATGGCGCTCCCGCTTGATAGCTTTATTTGGGAGTCTCATGTCGATGCACAGGCGTATGGCGCCTGGTTGCTTGGGCTTCTCCGCGATGACAAGGGGTGACACCCACGGTGTCGGGCCGGATACCTTTTCGATTACGCCTTGTGTTTCGAGGCGCTCTAATTCCCTCTCCACCAATGGTCTCAGGTGGAACGGCACTCTCCTGTGCCGTAGGGCAACTGGGGTGATTGTTTTGTTGATGTGCAACTTGATGGGGTCGCACTTGATGCAGCCTAGGTCTTGGAACAGCTCCGGGAACTGATCCAGCAGTTCGTCTACTTGGTGAGCTTGCACACTCCTGGCGAATGAGACCAGCCCGAGGTCCTCGGCCGTATGGCTGCTCAGCAGGGTGTCTGCTTCTCTGTCGATCATGTGGATGGTCGCGATCTCCTCTTCTTCTTCCGTCTTGATTGGGACAGATATTTTCCCCTTCAGTGGTAGCGGAGTGGTTGCCCTGTAGGCATAGATTCGGGTCCGTGACGGGATGACGGGTGGGCATGGTCGTAGACGTCGATACTGTTGGAGGCCCATCACGTTCACCGATGCCCCGGTGTCAATAATTGCCGTGACTTCAGACCCGGCTATCCGGACCACGCAGGTTGGCTGGGGCCTGCGGCGCCGTTTGAGCTCCTGTGTGAATGATATAAGGTATGTCTCTTCTTCTTCGTCTTCCGAGGAGGAGTCGACTGGCCTGAGATACCTGCGGCTGGTCCTCGATGTCTCCTCTGCTATGGTTGCCTCTGTTATGGATAGCCGTCGGACTGCTCGTGATGGTAATTTTGGGCCTCTGGCGTCGCGGCCTCTGTTCCTTCTCCGGCAGACGGCGGCAAAATGGTTTGGGATCTCGCAGTTTGTACAGGTCTTCCCCTGGGCAGAGCAGTCTTTCGCTGCGTGTGGTTCATGGCCGCAGTAACCACACCGCGACCTGGGTGCTTCGGACCTTGGCTTTCGTGCAAATTCTGTTCGGCCTTTCGTCCTGACCGCATCCGCTCTTTCTATCTTGATCGTCTCTGTGCGCCCCGCCGGTTTGATGAGAGCTTGGTCCATCTCATTCGCTCTGGCCGCTGATAGATCGTGTGACCGTGCTAGAATGAGGATGTCCTCCAGCGCTATCCTCGGTTGGCGAAGGATGAGACCTCTCAGGGTTTTGTCTCTACACCCTTGAATGAGCTGGGCTCTGATTTCCTTGAGCTGGTCATCCTCCGTACACGTGCTGGCCAGTTCGCGGAGGCGGGCGTAGAACGCATCTATAGACTCTCCTTCCCTTTGGCGCGCTTGGCGCAGCTGAAAACGCTCAAAGTCCGGATTTAGTTGGGGATCGAAATGGGCGTCCAACGCAGCCACGGCTGCATCGTAGTCCGTCGCAACCCCTGTGTTCGGGAGATGTTTGAAGAGTTTGAAGATCTTGTCCCCGGCATAATGGAGGAGGAGGGACCGCTTGATCGCTCCGTTGTCCTCCCTGGTGGCAATAAAGTAATTGTCGAGGCGTTCAATCCATACCCTCCACCGAGGAGTCGCCGTCGCTGGGTCCTCCAATTCGCTGAAGGGTGGCAGCACCCCGGAGGCCGCGTGTTGAAATGGGACGTGGACTTGCGCAGGGCCAGGGTTGTCGTCCGCCATCATAGCTCGTCAGTGGCAGGCGTGTCCCCTGGTGCCAAGCAAACTACCTGCGTGCTGTGCGCGTTGGGAGGAGGCGGTTGCGCACGTGTCTCTGGGCCCACTGGCCTGTGCTGTGTGCTTGGCAGCGCCGGGATGCTGGCAGCTCGGGCCTGGTGCTGGCACGTCACTGTGCCCCTCCTCGTCCGCAGTGGAGGTAGTGCCAGTGAGGGGCTAGGGTGTGACCACTCCCCTCTGGTCCGCTCGTTGAGGTGTCCGGGATATTAGAGCAGGCACTTGTCAGCCTGTGCCCGGGGAGAGCGCGCAATGCTTCCTGTCAGGTGGTTGAGGTGGCGCCGGTGGCAGGAGGCACAGGGTAGCGCGCTGCAGCGCTGGAGCTGCCTCGGGGCACAGCACCGCGGGGGCCGACTCACCCGTCCGCGTGCGCGTCGTCGGGTTGACAGGGCCGCTCCCTGCGGGACCGCGGATCCGCTGTCAGACGGAACAGTGCCAGGCGCCGACAGGAAAACGAGCGAGGGTCTCGGCCCTCCTCGTCGCCAGTGTGGTGTGGGTGGTATGGGGCCCCACCGCTTTGGCCGTGATGAGGCTGGCGCGGGGTCCCTGCGCGCAGCGAGGAACAGAGAGACCACACTCGCAGTGTCCAGCTTGGAAGTGCCGCCCCCGAGCGAGCGCCTTCCGTTTAATCTCTCCAATCCCCGCAGGCCACGCCTGGCCTGCGGATGTCGTGCCGGGACTTCCGTCCCCTGCGCTCCAAATACTAGAGCGCTGCTCATTACACTTCCCATGCCTCAGCTGTTGCTTACTGAAGCCAATATGTGAGGCATAACACACAAGGGATTCTTTTGCTAAGCAAAGGTGGATTTATTTTTCTGTAATAATTTTCTGTAATGCACTAAAAAGTATATTTTTAATGATCTAGATGTAAGCGTGGAATTGGAAATGATCGGATAAGAAGCTGTTTGATAGTTCAAGAGGAATCACAGCACAATTCTAATAGTGGTGTCTTGTATTTAGGACAAAAACAAGCTGAGAGCCAAGTCTAGGAAAAACACATGCTCTCATCATGCATCACTAACTTTTTTATGATTGTGCTAGACCTCATGTCAGGATTCAGAAGGGAAATGAGCAGGGATGAAGAGAGAAAGGACTGGAGCTTCTGTAAATGGAGCCTGCTGCTTTGGCTGATACAAAATCAGCAGTGGCATGCCATTGCTAGAATATAAACTCAATAGTTATCAATAAACACCACAATTACATGTAACTGGAGATTGTACTGTCTGATTGGCACTTGAAACAGGCTGCTGGAGGTAAGGGGGAGGGGGATAGTCGCAAGGGAAAGCAAGAAGGTTCTCACTGGAATTATCCAAACAAGTCTTGAGGGAAACTAAACTAAGGAAAAATACAGAGCAAATTATGGGAGAGAGGCTGGGTGAATGAACTGGACACTTGGAGTCAGAGTCTACCAATTGCTACTGGCAGGCGTCTATCCCTCCTTTGTTCCAATTCTTGTACTGATGTTCTTCTCTTCACCTGGGAGATTTTCACTTCCAACTGTGGCTTTCCTCCTGTCCCCCAAAAGTGATTGTGAAGTTATTTTTGTTTTGCTTTGTTTCTTGCTATAATCCATCAACTCCCTATGACCCATTTTCTCCAACATTTCAGGTATGACTTTCTTTTACATTTTTCACAGTTTCACATCATTTCCTAGCATTACACTCCTTCTACAATACTTTTTCTCAACAACAGACCCAGGTTTGCCAGGGAAGGATGCTTGAAATTGATTAATAGGACAAGAGACATGAATACCAAAGCTGGGTCCCAAGAGTTTTCAGATACATCGTATCCATTCCATGGAAAACATATACTCTAACAATCCCCGTACCACCTGATAGTCCTTAATATTGTCCGCATCATATTTCAGAGAACCATCCACTAAGATGGGAGGAGGAGGATCATTACCTGACACGTTAGCCAATTAGATTAAGGATATATAAACCGCAGGATGTTTCTTCCAAACCAAAGGCTGTTTAAGCTCTTACCAGCTGGTTTATGTATTAATTTCAGAATATTAAAAGGGCTTACAAACTGGGGAGTAAATTTGGGATGGGTCCCTGGAATCGTATGATGGGGAGTGGATAACCACAGAAGATCATTTGAATGGAACCTCTCTTTCTATGTGCAAATGTCTTATAGCTTGCATGATGTTTGCACAGGCAGACTTATGTATAGCCTGAAGGGATCTTGTCATCTCTTGTACTAAGGTAATCGTTTCAGATGCTTTTAGACTTGGCCAAGTACTCGGGTGAAAACCATAAAACATGAAAAAGGTGAATAACCCAAAGCACTATGTAAAGAATTCTTATATGAAATGTTGGCTAAAGGAGCCACAGAATCCAAAGCTGGAAGTGTTGCATCTAAACATTGTACATACTGTTCCAATGCCTGATTCATAGTTTTCTATTTGTGCATCTGTGTATGTATGTGGAAAGTGAGGGGCTTTTAAAGTTTTCAACAGGGAGTGACAAAAATTAGCCCCAAACTGAGAACCTCGGTCAGTGATGATTAACACAGATAGCCCATGTCATTTACAAGTGTTATCCAAGAAATATTGCCAGAACTAAAGCGGATGGCAGACTCTTGAGAGGAATGAAAGTGTCACAACCCTGTTTCGAGTCATGTGGGAGGAAGGAATTTTGATGCTATTCCACCACTCTCCACCAAGTAACAACAGTAAGTGGAAGAAAAGGAATCCCTAACCTACTATTTATAAGAGGGGAGCAGGGGGATTGGGAATGGGAATGAGAGAGAAAAACACGGTGGGGTAGATCTCACACCTTTCAGGCATTTTAGATGCCTTGAGCTGGAACACTCTTTTTGGGAGGTCTTTAAAGGAACCACACACACCACTGGTACAGCAAGTCTAACTGACGCTTAATAAAGGAAAGCCGATAAACCCAGGAAGTGTCTGGTTACCGTCCCTGAGCTCTAGAGTATTAGAACATGCTGAGAAGTTGTGATCACGTCGAATATCATAGAGCAGGTGAAAGTCAATGGAGGGTAGATTTTGAGGAATACTAAGGAAGAACAAAGGGAAACATAAGGGAAAAGGGTAGAACAAAACAAAGGTGCAGGAAAACGCAGTAAATAGAGATAAACTAAGCGAGTGAGAGCCATACAACTAAGCAGTTGTGAGTCAAATTGCTACTGCCTCCCAGCTGTTTACATTTCCCTGAGTGTGATCCTACTGCAGTCTGATTGGCTGATCTTCCTTGTTGGACCTGGAAAAACTGGTTTCTGTCCCTCACACCCAGTCTTCCATGAATTGGTCTCCAGTCTCCATGCTGGTAGAGTCCTCATTCTGCCCTTCTCCGAGATCTTTCAGCTTTGTGTAAGTGAACCCTGCTTGCTCTGACCCTTAGTCATGACAGAAATGTGCTATCTTTGTAAGGTAATTTACAACTATCATAACAACTACATGATCCTGGGATTTAGCCACATCCACTTTAAAAGGCATGGCTATACAAGACCTGGGTTCTGAGGAGCTGGAAGGGGTTGTAGTAACCCAATGGATCTTTGATCAGAGGGTCTTGGCTTTGGCACAAATATTCCTCTACTAAACTAAACACCTGAGACCACCCAAAATAACTCTGAACAAAATAATTTATCCTTTTAATACCTGGTTCGCTGCCATTTTATTTGTCATGATACATATTTAAAACATGTGCCTGCACTGACATGGATAGCATTTGTAGCCTTCCTAAATGAGCCAAAACCTTTTTGTGCAGTCATCTTTTCTTTGGGAGTGTTTCAATCCATTCTTTTGTTTCACACCTGCTTATCTCTTTTAGGGATGCATCAGTTAAATCTCTTTAATTTGGAACCATCAGAAGAGTAGGAGTATTACTATCCCCTTCCTGATCGGATGGGTAAAGCATCTGCATTACCATGACCACTTCTGGACAAATATGTGATGTTAAAGTGCAATGAAAAAATAATGAATAATGAACATCTAGCATGCTAAGGATCCATAAATCTTATTGGTTTTAAATATCCCAGATTTTATGGTCGCATCACACCCATCACACTGTAATGGGACACTTGACCTCGTTCAAATAATGCCTACACTGGCTGAATCCTTCCTTAATTGCCAAAACCTCTATCACATATAGTATATTTCCTGTCTGCTGCAATTAAAGTTCAAGACTATCAGGCAACACGGTTTAATGTCTCAGTTGAGTGTTTCTCTGCAACAAAATAGCATCAATTGCATAAGAAGGGGCATCTGTCGCCACAGACAAAAGTTGTTCATGATTGGGATGCTGGAGAACAGGGGCCGAAGTAAGTGCTTCCTTCAGCCTTTCAAATGGTCAATGCTGTTTTATACCTCATTGAAATTTAAGTCTCTTCTCAGAGTGAGTTTTTAGCTGAAGTACCTCTCCAGAAATATCAGGAATCATTTGTCTATAGAAGTTGGAAAATCCCCTAAAAATATGCACTTTTAGCAGGAATAGGCCATTCTCTTGCAGCTCAATCCTTGTTCTTATCCATCTGTTTTCTCTGTGGGGTAATTTGGAAACAGAAGTTCTTTTAAAAATAAATTTCTCATTTAACACATAAAGAATGCTGTCTCAAACTCTTCAACACTTCCTTCACATGAATTGGATGTTATGTCATGAAATGCGAAAAAAAAGAATGTCATCCAATTCGATAACTAGATATGAGTCTTGTAAGTCTTGAAATATGTAATTTGCAAAATGTTGAAAAGAGGCTGGGGCATTACACAGGCCAAATGGCATTACTAAATATTCTAAATGACAGTGTCTAGTATTAAAAACTGCTTTGCTCTCATCTCCTTTATAGATCTGGACCCGATTATAAGCACCACAGAGACCCAACGTTGTAAATTTCACACATCTTTAGCTGCTCTAACAATACAGAGATGAGTGATTAAGAGTATTGATTCCTAACAGTAATCATTATTGAGTTATCTATAATCAGTACATGGTCAACAGTCATCTCCCTGGTTTGCACCAAAGAAATATAGGCCATAGCCAATAAGAAGTGTAATGTTGGATAAATCCCGTTTATAAATATTTTTCCAAGTATCCTGTCGAGTGGTCGAACAGATCCAAACAGTTCTGGAGACAGGCTGTGTGTAATGACAAACAGGTTTAATAATGTTCATTCATAGATGTATCCCCGTTCATGACATACCCCCTAGTCATAAGTCTTTCCTCACATAGTTGATCTTCACAGTCCGAGTTCTCACTGTAACCTTACTTATGAATTCCAGTTCATAACTCTCATACTGTAAGCTTGGGCTTCCCTGGAGTTAGCTTTTATCCTGTGCTTGAATGGCGTCCCACTTCCAATTAACCCACAGGAATTGGGTTTGTCTTACTTGCTTCTCACTCCCGGTATTTCTCTTATTCCTGGCAGGCTGTAGCACCTTCCACCTGAAAGGAAGAAGAATGGTGTTGCTGCAATGACAAATTCCTACTCCTTGTACTTGTCTGGAAAGGAGCAGGGCCTATGTTAAGGAAAGGTACTGTTGCACATCAAGTTCCCACATCTGATAGAAACCTGCCTTCTATAGCCCAAGGCCCCAGCCCATCCAATCTCCGTTCCTCCCCTTCCATTGTCATTAGTGGAGGAACTTTCCAGTAAATTCCTGCCCCACTGCAAAGTCAACATTTGTCCTTGTGCAGGATTTAGTCTTGGAAAGCAGGCTTCTTCACAATATGAACTGTTAAATGTAATGGTACTTCTTTTTCAGTTTATTGTGGGGCTGTTTAGGGACAAATGAGGCTTCTAGCAGCCAGTGTCAGGAATTTGGGAAAAACAAGGAAAAGGATTGTGTGAGAAACACTGGACTCGAGTTCACTCCCTGTCATGGAATCATCTTAGTAGACATGCTACCTCAAGGTTGTGGTGGTAGGTGTAATACTGAGAAGGATAGCTAAGTGTGTATGACTGGCTGAGTTGGAAATGTAACTTGGAAATAGGTTTACAGGGCTTACCTACTTTGGCAGGGGGCACTGCTGTGGTGAACCTTGGCCTGCCATGGAATCCAGTCCTGAGCCCCGGCACGCTGCTGCAAACACACCGGACAGACCAACAGAACAAACAAGGAAGCAAGACTCACCAACACAAGGAAGCAAGGAAACTAGCAGTGAACAGAAAGGGAAGAAAACTTTAAATGTGAACGACGAATATGAGTGCGAACTGGTACGTATCCAAAGAACCAGTGCAACTAGCGACACGTTGCCAGGCAAATACCATGAGCCATGACAAGCCTTAAATAGGGCTCTGCCATCATTAACCCCAGGAAGAGAGTGAGAGATAATGCACTTAGCGGCCTGAAGTTCCAGTTCTCATGAATTTTCATTGACCTATCTTCCATCATTTGTTTCCAGCCCTCTCTAGGCTGCCTGTATTTTCCCTGAATCCTGACACTATCTCCCCTAAAGAATCCCATAAAATTGTTGTAAAAATATTGTTATGCACTAATATTCTTCAAAGAATATTTCGATGACAATAATATCATGAGGCAAAATGTCACAGATAAGAATATAGTTTTTTTTTTAACTTTGTTAAAAATATTTAAGTGTTCAATATTGTTTATGTAATATAGTTGCATATAGCTTCTTTTGATTTTTTAAATAGTTTTACTAGTTTTAGTGTTATAAATTATTATTTTTATATTATTTATTTATTGTTATTTTTAGTAAAGATTATTTTTGGGTTTGGTGATATATTTAAAGAATCATAATTTACTTTGTATTTTTGTATTTATTGGTGGGTGTTGGGTTTGTAGGGAAATAGTGTAGGAAGTGTTTTAAGAAATTTATTTTATATCTTTTTTAATTAATTTGATAACTGTTAACAGGACATCCCCGAAGGAACTATTCTGAAGTTATAACTTAGGAGCCATTTATACATTAATCAAATAGTGAGTGTATAAACATCCCAAAAATAAGTAAAGTAAGAAAGATTCTCCAAATTTTAGAGAATGAATTAAACTGGTGGCCCACTTAGTCAAAATAATACAAAAATCATAAAACTCTTTCATTTATCTATACGTAATAAAAAGCAAATACAAACACAAACATAAATAGGGATATCCAAAACCTCACACATTTGTATGCCTGATTTAATTTCAATAACATGATTTTATACAGCATTATATTTCCATCACATATATATAGAATTTTACTATTTTATAATAATATCCTTTATAAATATTCACTTGATGTTTAATTTAAGATGAGACACTTCATTTTCAAACAGACTGCAGAATATACAGTGATGTTTCAGACTCAAATTGTCAGAAATACGTGAGACCATCGACAGGACAAATTGGCATATTGCATAATATCATACCCCAACTCTGTAAAAATACAGTAAGTGAGCCACTAATACAATGCATATCATAAGTATAATACAGTTTTAGCATTGGGTTATTGATATCAAAGGATCACTGAAACATCAAAATTACTGTATTCACCTTTAATTAACAGTTGAGCAAATAACTGAGAGAAACTAGTTCATGTCAATCAACAGCTCAAACACGTCACCGATAATCACATGCAACCTGCTATGCATCAGGAAATATTTTATTTACTTAATAAATTAATTGCATGAATATGTAACAAACAATACATCATGACATTTGTCAAGTGCAAGACAATGAATGTGATAACTCCCAGCAAAGCCCGACTAGTAGACAAACCATATGTGTAAAAAAAAAAAAATCCAGAAACTATTCAAAAAAGGACCAAAACAGCACAATTTTACCTACACTCTAATTAGTTATTATGAAAATTTCTAAATGGTGTAATCACAACAATGTTATGTAGGCGCATATGGTAATAAAGGACTTTGACTTTCAGGGTTCTGCAATAAAGGACTTGCACAAGGTTCAGCCTTATAGGCCCTCATTACGAGTTGCCCGGAGTGTTATTACTACTTGCTTTCAGTGGTGACAGATCTGCAGGCAATGTCCTCTTGATACAAATTCAGAAGGGAGAGTGGATGAAATAATTTCAAACTATTGCTAATAAATTGTAAATCAAAACCATTTACATATGGGAAAAAAACAATATATTAAAAATGTTTCTTTTTTGTATTTCATAATTATTATTGTTTTGAAAAGTCTGTATTACTATGCTTAGGATGTTTTGATGAATTAACAACAATTAGATTTTTTAAATTATGGAATCATTCCATCACTATTCACAAATAAATGCAGAGCACTCCTCTGTTAATATAAAAATATGCACAGAAATTGTTATGAACAAGAAACATAATATTATACAAATTATTCTTAACTCTTTTTGGCTGTCTGTTCATTGCCAGAAGGAATTTGAGCAACATGTTCAGATCCTCTGCTTGGCCTGTTAGGTGAAACTGGCTGCGATGCTCAGGAAGTAAAGGAAGTAGACTTAGCTGGGAAGGGGTAGTTTGTTCAGTGTCCTTCAATGGGTGAGAAATGAGAGACATCAACCCTCATTCAGGTTTTCCAATCACACGGTTGACTGGGTGGCTATTGTAGGGCCCACCTGATTGATTAAATCTGGGCTAATTGGTGTTGCATGTCCCAAATGCTACTTCAATCTGGTCATTTGTGGAGTGCACTTTCCTACTGCAGCAGCCACACAACTGGGTAACCGCATGTTTGTCCTGTCAGCCTGCATTTGTAAAAGATGTTGAGATTGTCTTGCCCTTACATTACTCTGCATTTGGATTCTGTGGCACAATGCAGATTGGGCCTCTGGGTATTGTATGGCCACAAGTTATTGCAAAGAGTTCCTGATATTATGCCAACACCCACCGTAGCTTCAAAGTTAGCAAAATGCTTTCTCTTCCACTCTGCAGAGCCTCATGTCTATCCATTAGGCACTCCAACTCCCTTGAAAAGCTACCAACAGAGTGCTGGGACACTGGTTGTTCTTCACGACAAGGGTCACAATCACCCATGTCTTCTGTGTCCAATGGCTTGGTTTGTGGAGAACCTTGCCTACACATTTGATACATCTAGGTTCTCTGGCAGTGCTTCATGGATGTTGCTGCTGGTGGGTCAATAGTGACTGTAGAGGTGGTGAGAGTAACTATGGTCTAGTTGCTACACTGAACCCTCCAGATAGTGTTGTCACAGCAGAAGTTGTAGCTGTTAGTGGAATAACTGTGGTTCTCCTCTATTCCTTGTCGTCCGCTGGCTGGGTATGGCTTGTGGAAGGTTGATCTTCAACATCTCCCCCCTGACCAAAATCACCTGCACAATAAATTTATATGTGATTGCATAACATATATCATGCATATGTCTAACAGGGTATGTAAGTGATTGTTTCCTATGTACATTAAGTCTCAACGCATACAAGTCTCTCTCCATTGTCTTTAATTGCTCAGAAAAATCCTATTTTAGCCAATGCCCTGATTACTTATCAGTCATTTTCACTACTCTTAGTCCTACTTGTCCTCATCACAGTCATTACTCTGAGGGATGATTCCACCCTCTGGCCAAAAAAACTGATTTCTAGCAAGCCCTTCCCACCCTCCTGGGTGTCATAGGGAATATATCACCCAGAATCCTCCTGTAATATCCAAGCACAATCACAAACTCAGAGGGACGGTATGTAATGACTTTTATGAGGGCTAGTAGGACTAAGAGTAATGAAGATTACCGGTAAGTAATCGGGGCATTACCTCTACGTCCCTTGTCCTCATCCCAGTCATTCAGTCTGCAATGTTTTACAAATGTAGAGTCTGAAGGTTATGTGGCTTTTCTACAAATCTCTGAAAGAGAAACTCCCTAGAACTCCATCCAAGATGCAGCCACGCCCCTGCTAGATTTTCCTTGAACCAAGTCACCTCTAGAAGAGCCCTACTGGACTTGCATAATAGTAGCCTTTCACTACCTATATAACATAGTTCTAGTTGCTTTCCTGCCTTGATCTGCATGCCCAAAAGTCACAAAGAGTTGATTTGTTTTCCTGAATGCATGAGATTTGTTAAGATTAATGGAGAGAGCTAATTTAACATCCAGAGTGTGAAGAGACTGTTCCTTCCCTGAGGATGGAGGGGAAAAGAAAGAAGGGAGAAGCACCTCTTTAGAGCTCTGAAAATAAGTGTTGACTTTTGGTAGAAAAGAAGAATACGGACGGAGAATGACCGCATCCTCGAAAATCGGAGAAAAGTAGGTCGACAGAGTAAAGCAGAAAGTTCCCCAATCCTTTGTGCAGAGGTGATAGCTACCAGAAAAAGAACCTTATAGGAGAAACTTTTCAAATCAACCTCCTCTAAAGGTTCGTAAGGAGGGGCATGTAAAGACTTGAGAACAGTGTGTAGATCCTATAATGGAGAGGACTTCACCAAAGGTCTTGATATACAGAAACTCTTAAAGACTCTGTGAATCAGAGAAACAATTTCACCTTGCGATTCAGAAACTTCTCTCAAAGCTTTGATAGAGAACCAGTGAGTTTTAAGAGTGGACAGAGAAAGATTAAAATGATAGCCGTCTACCAAAAATCGCAAGGCTGCAGAAAAAGGACAGGAAGAAACTAAAAGATCATGCTGGGAAATCCATTTGTGAAAAGTATCCCAATGTCTAGAGTAGGCTTTAAGAGTCGAAGGCCTTCAAGAATACTGAATGGTCTCGACCAGAACTGCCAGGAGACACTTACTAAAAAGGTTCACTCTCTTAACGTCAAGTCAGGAGATGGAGACATAGATGTGGAGGGCAAGGAATCTCAAAGGGACGTGGAGTTAACGGGAGGACAAGTCTTCAGTCTCTTTAGAAGTAGAAACCAAGATTGTCTCGGCCAATAAGGGACTATTAAAATCACTTCTGCTTTCTCCCATTGAATCTTTGCCAAAGTTCTTGTGATTAATGAAAAAGAAGGGAAAGCATAGAGCAGTTTCTGGGGCCAACCCACCAGCAGAACATCTGTTCCCCATTCTCTCTGCTCCTGAAACCTCAAGCGGAATTTCCGAACCTTTGTGTTGTCCCCCGAAGCAAACAGTTCGAGAAATGGATGTCCGAATCTCCTGCAGATGAGGTTGAAGATCCGGTGAGTGAGACAATGACATATTCATAGATTAATGACTGGGATGAGGCAAAGGGACGTACAGTTATTGAAGTACTGCCCCGATTACTTACTGGCAATCTTCATTACTCTTAGTCCTACTCATCCTCGTCACAGTCATTACGTAATCCAAATCTTTGATTTTGCTTGGATATTATAGGAGGATTCTGGGTAAGCTAATCCTTCTATGGCAAGGGTGGGAAGGGCTTACTAGAATTTTCCTGAGTTTTTTCTGTCCAGACGGTGGAGTTGCTCTCAGAGAGGATGAGGGACATAGAGGTAATATTTGTTCTACGGCATTGGTGTTTTTCCACATGGTATTGCTACTTAAGGATGTGTAGTTTCTCTACCACCAGTACTATATAACAAGAAATCAATAATCTCCTATATATATGGCAAAGTTTCTCTCTGGTGCTTGGCGAAGGCGGAGTCTGTTAGAGCTCCAGGCCCTTATGTAGATGGCGGCAGCATTGTTCATAAACACTAAATGTAAATGTTTGTGTTGGAGTAGAAAGGGAGGGTGTTTTAAGGAGGAACACACAATAGTTAGTGGGACTTGTATTTTTAGCAAGCCTTATTTTGAACTGACAATTAGTATCAGGTGCACGGTTGGAAGGCACACAGGGGGGTTGGTTTAATTCGCGGTCACGAAGCAGCAGCTAGTTGTTTGTGCACTCACATGGTGTTGAGACCAGGAGGAGAGGAGTCAGTTTCACTGCGAGGAAAATCATTTTGGCATGTGCAGGTTCAAATAGTTATGATTAGTTTGGGGAATTTATCACGCCATGTGGGTTTAGATTGAGATACACTGGTTGGAGTTTAGTTTCACAGGAGAAGTATTTAGTTGATGTTTTGAGTTTTAATGCCGGTTAAGGTAATGGTGGGGCTGTATGTGTTTATGCACTATTTTTCTACCAAACAAGCAAGGATTATAGTTCAGCTAATGGGTGAAGACACCGTAGTTTATGCATGTTGTCTAAAATGTCATAAAATACTAATAGTGGTTTTTAATTTTAATTCATAGCTACCCCTGACGAAGGACTGCACAGCCTGAAATGCATTGGGTCAAAGCGAATATAGCTGCCTAGGATGAAATATGTACAAGCACGTGCTACAGAAAAAGGCCTGGATAGGCATATCTATAGCATTTGCAAAAATTGGGAAACATGCAGCCTTTTATGTGAATGAAGGAAGTAAAAAAGAAAGTCATGGAATAAAATAAGGATTAAAAAGGATTAACATGGATTAGAACGGATTATTCAATTCATGATGGAGTTTTTGGAATATATCCTGATCTTGCTGTGCGACTGGTGGATGGAGTGTCGAGGCGCTCCACTTATTCATGGAGTTACACTTACGTACTGCTGGGGCAGGGCACAACGCCAGTCTGCATGCTAACATTGTTGCCTATGAGTACATTGGAAAAGGTGTGCATTCTGTCTTATTATATGAATGTGGCAGTGCAGTCGTGCCACACTCAGCAGCAGTAGTATACTTGCCTATTTCCACTTTTCATTGTATTTTACACAGTTCTAACTTGTTTGTACGCTGATTTTAAATTGCCTTTTTCTCATGCTCAAGACGTGCTGAGATACTTTTTCATTGGCTGCAGGGGTTAGCCAATCAGGGCCGGTGCAGGCAGAGTCTGTTAAAGCTCTGGGCCCTCTAAACCCACCACTCTCAGAGGAGCAGTGGACATTTTGCTGTGACCAATTAAGGATGCTATCCCCGAATTATAAATTGTGGTTGATTCATTTTAAATATTTGCACAGATACTACAGAACCCCAGCCCAACTACATCGTATGGGTCTGCGGCACACTTCAGAATGTTGGAGATGTAAAACGGACCCTGCAACGTTTTTGCATGAGGCCTGGTACTGTCCCCTCATAGCTAAATATTGGACAGAAATATTTAACATCATCGGGGATTTACTTAGTGTACAGAAAACACCCTCCCCGCTGATAGGACTATTGGGTTATGTGAAAGAGACACCTGCTAACTCTAGGAAACTGCATGCCATGTTATTATTACTTGCCAAATGCAGGGTAGCCATACATTGGAGGAAATGAAAGGCCCCATCCACTAAAGAATGGTTAAAAGACGTTACATCTTGCCAAAGTCAACTTTCCGTGTTTTGGGAGCTTATGCCTACAGCGTCCACGCCTAAAGATATCTGGGGGCCTGTTTTAGATTGGATGAGAACACAACAACATGATCAATCAGAGGTTGTATTGTCAGAGGCAGCAGCCATTTGTAATAACCCCCCCCCCGCAGATACAGGAAATTAAAGTTGAAACTGAGTTAAACTGAGTAGATCAGTGGTTAGATAACAGCAAGGTGCTGTGGGCATGACAGGATTGAATTGCATGATGTGAGGAGGCATGACGTAGTTACATAAATATGATGGCGTGCTGTCCTTAGGGGGATTTGTAATAGTTACGTTATAAGTATATATGTGTACATTTTGGAGATTATGCATAATTATCTCATCCTGTAATTGTTTAAAATGCAAATAAAGAAAAAAAAATTAAAAACAAAAAACTCTGGGCCCTCATCTAGATGGTGGCAGCGTGGTCGCACGCCACCAGTGGGCCAAAGTCAAGCCCGTCCGAAGCCGGCTGCGGCCAGCCACACCCAAATTTTAACCTACTCCTTCAGCGATCTCAGAGCTCTTGGAGCCAAATTTCTCTATTTGAAGGAACCTGTGCTACAAAAATTAGATTATTTAGGCATTTTAAATCGCAATCAGCCACTCCCCTTAACCCCGGAAAGCCTGGTGAGACAGGCTTCTATGGTGGAAACTGTCCTCTTCCCATGAGTAAAATCTACAAACAAAGATCTAAACATTGTTTATCTTAACACACGCTCTCTGTTAGGACCTTCTCGTGTCCGAATCCCCTGATATATTGTTCTGAGCAGATACGTGGTTAACCGAGGATTCTACACCTGATGTTTTACCAGCTCTCTCAGAGAAATTTTATATTTTGAACCTGAACAGACATCATGGCAAAAATGGTGGGGGTATCGCAGCGATCATAAAAAAACAGTTGCAATTCACTAAACTCACTCCATTACCCTTTTCATCGGCAGAAAACATGGTAATTAAATTAGATTCACCCACCTCACCTCTGATATGTATCGTTTAATATAGACCCCAGTCCATATTCCGCAGTTTCCGTCATCCGTGACCGACTTGGTGTCAGCTCTGGCCATTGATTATGCAAAAATTCTACTTCTTGGTGATTTTAATTTATAGTCGAATGACCCAAATGGCGGCCTCATATCTTCCAATCTAACTGAGCAGCTGACTAGTTTGAGTATCGTTTAGTAGGTGTCCACAGCCACCCATGTCAAGGTTCATATTTTAGATCAAATCTGGTCGCTGAATCTTTCCAACTCCAATCTCCATGTCACCCACTGCTATTGGTAGGATCACCATTAAATTCAATTTAGGCTGTACGTTCTCTCTCTCAGAAAACCACCCACGTGCCCTGGCACCCTGTATAGAAATTGGAAACACGTTGATCTCAATGCCTTTTGAAACTCTCTGGCACAGTCCCCTCCCACCCAGAGTGAGTGCCTTGAGGAGTTTGAGGGCGAAATGACGAACTGGCTCAGAAAAGCTAATGATACACATGCCCCTCTGCATCGCACAAACCTGATTCATAGCCACGAGGCATCTAAATAGTTCTCAAATGACAAACAAGCCAATCTTGTTCTACGTCAATCTGAGTGTGAATGGCTCAAAGCATATGACCCCGAGGAAAGGCCAAATTTCTCTTGCATCTAAAGCCCTACAAGAAATTAATCTGGGAAGCCAAATCCACTTACTTCTCAAATAAAATAATAAACTCGGAAAATAAAACCAAAGTAATATTCAAAACAGTCTCAGAATTATCCAATCCGGACCGCATAAATGCCTCAATGCCACCTCCCCCCCCCCCAACAAGCTTTTTGTGATGAACCGAACTCTTTTTTCATCGAAAAGATCAAGCTAATGAAAGACAGTATCCCTCCTAGCTCCCCTTTCAGCCCCACACCCTTGGAAGATAGGAACACCTCCATCTTAATGCTTTTCCTTTAATTACTAGAGCTGCTCTGTCAAAGTTGTTAACAAAGTCAAATCTGACTCCCCTAATGACATTTGCCCCCTCCTCGATCCAAAAAGCCATTTTTCAGAGTTTCCTGATTTGGCGATAGCCATGCTCAACTGATCCCACTTACTTTTAAAGAAGCAGTTGTTCTGCCCCTTCTAAAAAAAAGCTGAGGACGATCCCTCTATTTTAAAGAATTACCACCCTATTTCCCTTCTCCCTACTCAGGCAAGATTCTGGAGGCCCACGTTGCCCATTACCTTTGCTCCTTTATTAAAGGCTCCTCCTTTCTAGACCCCCATCAGGCGGGCTTCCGCCCCTGTCACTCCACGGAATCCATTATTCTTTCCGTATTAGATGATATGAGAGAGGAGTCGGATAAAGGTCAGGCCCAGGCGTTGGTCCTCCTGGATCTATTGAGGGCCTTCGACACAGTGGATCATGACATCCTTTTCGACTGTGTTGAGACCGCCGGCCTGCAGGGTTGTGCTCCGGATTTGATAAAGTCCTTCCTATTGGACCACTTGCAATCGGTTCGCCTCCCCCCCCTTTTTTGATCCTCCAAGGTCAATCTCAGCTGTGGGGTACCTCAGGGTTCCTCCTTATCCCCCATACTATTCAATCTCTATGTTTGCCTGTTGGTAAACTCTACAAAGGCTAAAAGTAAAAATATATAACTATGCTGAAGACATGCTTCTAGTGTTTAACCTCGAGGTCACATCAGAATCGATAGCATTCTTACAGAACACCATGAACTTTTACCTTGATCTGGATGAACTGTCATCAACTAAAACTGAACTCAGACAAAACCGAGGTGGTGATGGTCAAAAACAAATTGCATTGCTGGAGACCCTCCTTTTGGCCTCAGGAGGGAGGCTCCCCTCCTATTCCAAAAAAAACGCGGTCAAGAGTCTTGCATACTTGTCAATGAAGACCTTTCATTGAACCCTCGGACTGCAGCAGTGACTTCCTCCTGCTTCTTTCAGCTCCGCAAAATAAAAAAAATCTGGAAATGTTTCCCTATTGAGGCCACCATCCAGATTGTACTTGCACTCGTGAGGTCCCTATTGACTACGCCAACGAGCTTCACCTAGGCTTCCCTATGGGTCTGAGCCAAAGACTGCAGCTTGTTCAAACTCAAGCAGCCAGATTGGTCTACCAACAACCGAGATACTGACACACTAAACCTTTGTTAAAGAAACTGCACTGGCTTCCAGTCCTACAAAGAACCCCGTTTAAAACGGCCGGTACGATTTTTAAAATCCGCCAGAGTAAAAGCCCCACCTTTGTATCTTTCAGTATACAGAACTGCATTCCCAGGCGTAATCTCAGATCAACACACCTCAGTGTCTTAGAGGTTCCCAGATTCAATAGGAAAAGGTTGGGGGCAACCAGGTTTGCTGTGTTGGCTCCCGGCTTTAGAAACTCTCCCGGAAAACATAAGAGCAGCAACCTTATACGAGCCATTCAGAACCCTGCTAAAAACATGGCTTTTCAGACATGCCTATGATTAATCGCATCTCTGCTCTGCTGCTAGCGCTGTTAGTGCCATAAAACCTTTTGGTGAATGAGCGCTCTAGAAGTTCCTTACAACATACCATGTGCCAGAACTTACTGCTCCGCTTCTGAAAATTTAAGTTCATGCACCCTGCCGGATGCTACTTGGATAATGTAATCAGCTAAATTTATGTGGATTACTGAAAGATTAACTGGTCATATGCCAAGATGGCCGCTAATGTTTAGACAGGATGAGTTCGGCACATAAACGGATGTAGTTCCTTTTGCTGTGCATTTTTTGTGCATGTGCGGTAATTCTTGGTCTAGTTACTCCGGGTGCAGAGTTTCTGGAAAAAACAGTGCATGCACAAAGTATTTTTTTCATGTAAACTTTGAATGTGATTTATCCTTACCCAGTAATAATAGTGTTTCTAGGGTACTTACCTGGTGCGGTAAAACTGATGTATCAGTATGATGGTCTTTAGTAAGAGCTGGAACTTTAATTTAGCAGATCTAGTCGCAGCAGTGGATGTTGTGAGACAACGTGGCTTCCTGAGAAATTAAGTGGGCCATGGCTCTTTATTTTTTTTACAAATTAACCACTGTAACTAGCCAGGTCTCTAGCTGAAAATTTAAAATCAATTAATGTCCCAAAATCATGGGTGGCCTGATGTGCTATCAATCCATTTTTTAAAATGTTTTTACAAATTGCCCACTGGCTTTTTGCCAATGTAATTTTTGGAGTATTTTGAGAACCGACCTATGTACCAATCGGTCGGTGCACAAAATACAGAGTTGCAGAGGATCCCAGAATGACCAGCCTATTTACTATTCAGGCCTTTGTACAATGTCTGTGGTAATAACAGGTGAAATCAGCAGTACAAACGGCCCACCAGTCCATAAACAGGCCCACAAACAGCCAAACAAACGCCTACACACTGACCTATCAGAGCACCCCATCTAGCACTGCCATATTGCCCCGTAGGCCAATCCGCCCTGCCACAGGGTCTTGAACATTGTAGCACTTTTTCAAACAGTGGCAATTCCAGAATAAGGTGTCATGTGATGAAGAGGCGCTGCAGTATTGGACAGACTCCATGGCCTTACTATCTTGAAGAGGACCACTGGTGAATGACGCCATGATAGGTCTCAAACCCAAGCTGACATCTTCAAATAAAGGAACATTCTCGAACGGCTGTTGTAGGTTATTGTTGGTGATGTAGGACTGGGTCACGAGAACTATGGGCCTCTTGTATGAATCTTTTTTTGAGGTTACAAATGGCTTGATTTGCAGAATCATGCCGTTTCTGACCGCAAAAAAAGCCTTTTTTAATGTACTAAATTGCGATTCGGTAACTTGTTAAGGAATTCCAATTTGGGTTTGCTACTCAATAGTTGGAAGCAGCATGTTTTGAGCATCCCTTCCAAATACAGATTTGTAGTGGTGTTTAACGTTTTGCAACAGAATTACGCTTGCAAAACATTAATTTTTTACTGACGCCTCGAAGGAGGTGGTAAACAATCGCAAATAAGAAGGGATCCCCATGGTACAGTACACCTTCCGCTTTGAGAATGTTCCAAAAATATTTTTTTAAAGCAGACATTGGTCCCACAAACCACTGCCTCCTCTTAAAAACGGAATTTCAAATGTGTCAATTTGTTTTCTTTGAAACACATCCTGTTTTCCTTTAAGGAAAACGGGTTGTATTTAAAAGAAAAAAAAGTTTGCTTTATTTAAAAGCAATCACTGACATGGTGGCCTGCTGACCCAAGCAGGCCACCATCCCTGTGATGCTGTCATTCCTAATGGGTCACAAACTGCAACCTACCTCATTAATATTCACGAGGTAGATCGATTTACGATCCACTGGGAAGCGCTAATTGAAACGCGACAAGATTCATACATTCGGAATAGCGATTTCCTAATTGCGTTACACAGAAAATTGCTATTTGAAATCGCTCTCCCCAAATTTTGTACATCTGGGCCTATGTGTTTTATCTTTACACTGGACGGCCCCTTTAAGCAGAGAGGACATGCTGAGTGGACTTTGTTAGTACAACAAGTGCAGGTTTTTTTAAGTTGCACAATGTCTAAGGAAATCCGAAAACACATTAAAAAAAAGTGAATTTAAGGTTAGAGTTAAAGAATATTCTGGCTTCAAATTACACTTAAGACAGTAAGAAATCTGTCAGATTGGCGGATTTTACGCATTCGTAAGTTTAGGATACCGACCAGGAACACTGCTGTTGCCATGAGAGAGACAGGTAATTCGGGGGGCCATCGGAACAATGATAAACAAACTACACCTGTGTGTACACTGTGGGTATTCACAAAGCATTCCGAACGGTTTTTACACCTAATTTCCACACACAACTTTAATGCTGAAAAATTCGATGTGAAATGAATATAAAACTCTCCCGTATTCCCTGACAACTTAAGGGAAGGGAATTCTGAAGGGTTTTCTGTTGGTTAAGGGTTATGTATTAATATAACAATCTACGCTTTTGACAGATGTGCTGAAATTTTTGCAAATCTACCCCAAAAAAGATTGTTGTTTGCAGCATCAAAGGTGTAAGCCTCTGACTTGTAGTGTCACATTTTTTGTGTGTGAATTGTGCCCTCAGTAAATATGCACTATGCCGGAATGTGGAGTTCTCCAATGTCCCTAAATTAGCCATTCTGTCTGTGTGGTATGGAGAAGACTCTGCAGCTGACGGGTATGTTTTGGCGTTAAAAACATATCTAGCTAGGTAGATGGTATGCACATATTTCAACAGGCATTGGCAAGTCATAGGTCTTTCTTTTGTTGTAAATGCCACATACATCTTGGCCAACATGGCCGACAGTAAACTTCAAAGCACTGAAAAAGGAAAGTTTCATAATAACAGACAGAAACATCCAAATATGCCTGGCCCCGGCTACACCTACCGCCCGTCGCCCCACCCCCCTTAATGAAATCCAAATTTGCAAACCCATCATCCCACCCGATACGGCCCGCCCTCCTAATAGGTCTGGGTTTTAATGAGCTCACGCATGCTGTGTAAGTCCAAAGGCCACAGCAGTAGAAAGATAGGGCTATATTTGTAAATCAGTCCCTCATGCAGGTCAATGCATGCATTGGACTGGAGGCAGGAGGATACATCCGAACAGCCAATAGCATAAGGTGAAAGATGAATGTTCCACTGGATAGAGTAAAGAAGTGATTGACAAAGTTTCAAGCCAATGGCTGAAAGGGGATGGTCAAAGAAAGCCAATGGTACAAGGGGATGGACCTAAAGCTTACTCTATGTATATTGAAAGCAAAGGGTCTGTTTGACAGCTGTACTGTAAACACCCAGACCTAAAAGTGTAAAAAAATAATCATATCTTGTGCCTACTAGACACTTCTGTACATTTATTCTTTGGCACCATGATTGGACATTGGCTGAGATCGCCCAGCGGATAAAGGACAGATCAGAAAAGGAAAGCACATCCGTGTGGCAGGAACCCATGTGAACCCCATTAGCAATGAATACGCCACTGTTCCAATTGAAACATCCCATATCGTATTCAACGACTGAACTGAAAGTATAGTCCACGGGGCGCAAATCTTCATGAATAGCTGATGAAAATGTGAACGTGAGATGAAAGGTAATGGCTCACTCAAAGCAAATCCGTTCTGTTCCCATAGCTCACTTTCACTCTGCACAATAGGATGGGTTTGAATCCAAAAATATCTGGTCTCAAAAAACACACTGACAGTGTCCATGAAGACAACAGTTAATTGTCGGCCGGTGCATATCACTGACTGAAATTTCATAAGCTGTGTAGCTCCGAGTCTTAAACAAGCCACCGATTCTACTGGGGCAGCCTCTTTTTTGGTAGTGGGTTTTGCAATATTTCGTGACGGTATGGTACCAGAATAACGTGGACTAAGTATTGTCTGAGAAAAATATTTTTTCCTTCATATAATGTACAAAAATATTGGGTCATTGAAGATAAAAATAGGAAAAAACCTTCCAGGTTCTGCAACATCCATTTAATTCTAGAGTCTGTCCTCTGTCGCAGGGGGTGCCGCAGGGTTCGGCTCTTAGCCCCACCCTGTTTAACATCTATATGCGCCCTCTGGCAGATATTGTATTGAGGCATGGGATAAAGCAGGTGTCATACGCTGATGACACTCAGCTGATTGTTACCCTGGAGCAAAAGGAGTCTGGAATGGCATCTGACTTTAAGGTCTGCTTGGGGGAGCTTGCGGACTGGATGAGATACAGCTGCCTCCAGCTGAATGCGGGGAAGACAGAGGTGATGGTTGTTGGAAAACAGCCCTCTCTCTGGTCACAGCATTGGTGGCCTGAGGAACTGGGACCTACTCCGGCACCGAAAGCAAAGTTGAAGAATTTGGGAGTATGGTTAGATGAAAATCTGTCTTTCTCTGAGCAGATTACCGCTGTGGCTGGAGCCTGCTTCGGCATTCTTAAAATGCTACGCAAAATCATGGACCTACTCCCCCTTGACGCCAAAATAACAATTGTACAGGCTCTTGGTACATCTCGCCTTGATTACTGCAACATATTGTAACTAGGGGTGACCGCCAGAAATTTGAACTTCTTGCAGGAGGTCCAAAATGCTGCTGCCCGGCTGATCCTGAACATCCCTAGGCGGGTCTCGGTGGGGGAAGCTCTGAAGAAACTTCATTGGCTCCCTATACAGGCCAGAGTTACTTTTAAGGCCCTATGCTTTGGTCATCGGATCCTCAGTCAAAAGGGACCGCGATTCTTGCTCCCCCTTCTTACAGTATATCGGCCCACTCGGGATTTGAGATTGCTGGACTCTGCTAGGGTGGCTGTGCCTAGGGTGCGGAAGGTTCGAGCTGGAGGGAGATCTTTTGGCTTCCTGGCAGCTAAGGCATGGAATGACCTGCCTGCGGATCTTAGGACCTGCGTGTCGGAGTCTCTGTTCCGGAAAAATCTAAAAACCTGGCTCTTCCGACACCCTTCTGGTGGACGGAAGTAATATTTCTTGACTTCTATTGTTCTGTTAGTCATTTGCGCAGGAAGGGCGTTTAGGTCAGGACTGTCGCTGGGTTTTTGTTGATGTTCTAGCGCGGGACACTCCGCTGAAGTAACCAGGCGCTTTACAAGCTAAATAATAATAATAATAATAATAATAATAATAAAAATAGGAAAAACACACCCGATGAGGAGATATTTTTTTTAACAATATTTAGGACACAATATTAAAGACAAATGACACTCTTCTGAGCAATATTCTGACATACAACCATGGTAACATGAGAGGCGGCAAATATTCCTCCCTGGATAAGGGACACCCTTGAGCAGTGACAATATTCACACTTTGACCCAGATGGCAGTACACAGCTGCCCTTCTTTGCATCACAGGCGCCTAAAAAGCCTAGCATTGGCTCCCGATTGCCTCGGGGAACAGCATGGAGTATAAACTACGGAAAGTAGTCAGGCCTCAAAGGGAACGTAAAATTGCAACTAGCTGGTGCTCTGAGAAAGCCTAGAGCATGGGTACTCGCAAACATTTGCCGAGGGGCCACAAAGTATGTCTGTAGTGTGACCGAGGGACGCACTGATGCCAGCTGGATGGCGGTAGGGGGTCTGGGTGGGTCACTGTATAGTTTTGTTTTAAATTATTTTTATTTTTATTTTTTTATTGGTTTCTCAAAAACTTACACCCATCTCAGCATATTCAGTGTTAGGTGCTATACATGTCTTACTCAGCTGAATTACATAGGCAACGTGTATACAGCAGTATTCAAATTACATACATGGCAAAAAGTCATTAATACGATAGTGTTTAACAATGATCCATCTCAGAGGCAATAAAATCATATTTGTTGGGTTGAGTGGAATGCACTCTAGGTATGAAATTCAATATTTGCGGAGGCTTGTGGGCCTGTCTCCCGTGTAGGTGATTGTGCCGCACGGGGGGCCTCCAACGGGTGCTCGAGCAAATACGCCTTGAGGGGTCCCATATATCCTTAGGGCGGGATGTAAGGGGGAGTAGTTCGGTGTATGTGAGCGACTGTTCCTGCCAAAACACCATGTCCTTAATCCACTCCTTAAATTTTGGCGCTCTGCCATGTGCCCATCGACATTCTATTCGTCTTTTGGCCAATAAAAGAGCAAGTGACACAAATCGGCGGGATGCGACCTCCACCTCCTCTGTGTAACCTAATAAGGCTAATAATGGGGAAGCGTGTAATTGTAGATGCCATCTGTTCTAATGCCAAAAGGCCTGTTGCCAATATGTCTGCATCGCGCTGCATGTCCAAGCGAGGTGCAGAAAGTCAGCATCATCTGCGCCGCACCGGTCACATTTGTCATTTTCTCGCAGTTTATATCTGTAAAGTGTGGCAGGAGTATAATAGGTGCGATGCAGGAACCTGTAGTGTATCATGCGCAGTCAGCTGTTAGACGAAATGAGCTCAGTTTGTGTGCAGCAATACCCCCACTGCTTGTCAGTTATTTCTTGGGCTATGTCAGCGGCCCACTTTACTCTGGCTGGGCAGTGATCCGAAACCGGGTTGGCATACAGGCCATGGTATAGTGTTGCCACCGCATGCGATGCATCATCATTGCGCAGCATTGAATGTAACGAGGGGAGGTCTTGCGGTTCCTGTGGATAACGGGGAGTATGTGCCCTTATGCCTTGGCGGAGTCTGACATATAGAAAAATGTCCATGGTGGTGGGAGTCGAACCCCTCAACATTTGTTGTACCGTGCGGAATTTACCATTGAGATAAAGATCACCCCAGCAGGCAATATGAAATTTTGCTTTAGTTTTATGAAACGCTCCTTCCTGTAGTAACGGTATCTCAGGGTGGTAAACCAGGGGAAGGAGAGGGGAATACATCATGGGAGCGTGTGTACATTTGGCGATTCGCTGCCATGCTCGTATCGTGCACGTGATTGGGATAGGGGCGGGGTCAGGAGGCATGACCGGGCTTAACAGAGCCTCTTCCAGGGGGATAGGGTCCGCTAGCCAATGCTCTTTAGCAACTTGAGGCCTATACTTGGGTGGATGAAACCAATAATGAGCGTAATGCGCATGTGCGCAGAGATAGTAGAGTTCCATGTCAGGGATATCAAACCCACCCTGGGAATATGGTCTGACGAGCGTGCCCTACTGCAGCCGAGGTCGCTTGCCTCCCCATGTCAGGCGTATCAGTTCCGTGCGTAGCGCAGAAAAGAAATGTCTGCCTGGGTCGTATGGTATATTTAAGAAGAGGTAAAGTAGCTTCGGGAGAATGATCATTTTAATGAGCGAGGTACGCCCCGCCATGGAGAGTGGGAGCGCTATCCATCTTGTGACACTACTGGTTATATGTTCCAGCGCTCTGCCATAATTTAGGCGCATCAGTTCTTCGCGATCAGCAGTGACATAAACCCCCAGATACTTGACCTCTGTTGTGCACCATTCAATAGGGAAGTCGGGCGAGAACTCTGTCGCCGAGGGAGTTAGTGGAAAAATCTGAGATTTTGTCCTGTTGATATGTATTCCGGAGAGTCCCCCGAACTGCACAAACTCGCGCAGGAGTGGGTTAAGGTTTTGCTGCGGGTCTCTAACATACAGGGTGATGTCATCTGCATATAAAGAAATTAGGATAGGACGCAGTTGACACTTCAGTGCTTTATCATGATGATGCTGTCTAAGTCTAGCAGCGATAGGCTCAATCACGAGTGCAAAAAGGAGTGGGGACAGGGGGCAGCCTTGACGAGTTCCTCGTGTGATAGGGAATGGAGAAGAGATATGCCCATTAATCAGAACTCTGGCTGCAAGGGAAGTATATAGAAGTTTCACCCAAGATATAAACCCTTTAGGCATTCCCATATTTTGTAGCACGATGAAGAGATTGTCCCACTCGACAGAGTCAAAGGCCTTCGTGGCATCCAAAAAGACCCCCACTAGGGCCAACTGTGGGTCGACATTTCGCAGAAGAGAGAAGAGGGTGCGAAGATTGTGTGATGTTGCTCTCCCGGGAATTAAACCTGCCTGATCCGGTAATACCAGCTTGTCCATCAGAAGGCTGAGTCTGTTTGCCAATACTTTGGCGAGGATTTTCGTGGCATTGTTGATCAGTGAAAGAGGACGGTAGGAATCACATGAATCAGAGAGCTTGCCAGGCTTCAGCAGCGAGGTAAGAAGGGCTTCCCTGAGCGACTCTGGGAGGAGTCCGCATTCCTGCGCCTCTTCATAAACCTCTTTCAGTAGGGGGGGTCAGCAGATCAGCATATGTTTTGTAGAAATCAATAGGAAGGCCGTCAGGCCCTGGGGCTTTCCCCGACCTCATCTGCATAATTGCTGTCCTGATCTCATCAATTCCAAGGGGTGCCGCCAAAAATTCCCGCTGGTTATTCCCAAGCCAGCCAAGAGTAATGTCTCTTAGGAACGAAGAGAAATCAGGGGGTTGCGCCCTACGAGTGCTGTATAGGTTGGAATAGAATGATACAAATTCCCCTAGGATATTCTGGCTATCTCTATGACGTACGCCATCACCATCTCGGATCTCCAATATGTGATTGGAGAACCGGGGTGCACGGATCTCCATCGCCAACGCTCTGCCTGGCCTCCCCCCCTCCCCATACTTACGGGCAGTGTGGTATTTACCCCTGAAGCGCAGTTCCCTCTCAGCGGTGTCTCTATAGTCAGTCAGCTTATCTCTAAACAAAGCCTGTGCTGTCCCAGTCGTATCATGCGCCATGTCCTCCTCTAAGTGTTTCAACTCATTCTCAAGTTTGCGGAGATAGTTACGTATATCACGCAATACCCCGAAGCTCTTCGCAATGCAGAAGCCTCGCATAGTAACCTTAAAGGCTTCCCAAACAACACCCACCTGTGCAACCGAGCCTATATTTTTGGGGAAAAACTCAGTAATTTCCGCACCGAGTTCCGTTCGGAAAGCGGAGTCTAGTAGTGCATCCGGCATGAGCCTCCAGCTCCTAGAGGCAAAGAGTGAATCTGGAGGAGCTAACGTCAGCCGTACCAGTGCATGATCCGAGTATGTTTTGGCAAGATGTTCTATGCTGGTTATCCACGTGCCCACCCCACGGGAGACGACCCAATAGTACAAGCGCGCCCAGGTTGCATGCATTGTCGTGTGGTGCGTCCCTTCCAATGTATCAGGGTGCACGTGTCTCCATGCATCAAGGAGGCCATGATCTGCGAATATGTCTGTCAGTATGCCTCGTGCTTTTGTGTAATGGTGCGGGAGGGGGTTAGATCTGTCCTGAGAGGGGTGAAATGCGATGTTAAAGTCTCCGCCCCAAATAAGGTGTGTGGAACCAACAGCGAAAATACATCCCCAAAGTGTAGTAAAGAAGTTAGGGTCATCTATATTAGGACCACAGCAGCAGACGAATGTGACCGACTGTGATCCAAGCTGGCCCCAGACCATACAACTCCTTCCTTGTGAGTCATGTTCTGCCCCGCCGAGTATGAAAGGGACATTCTTCCTAACAAGAATCGCCGTACCTCTGGAGTATGTAGAATAAGAGGAGAAGACCCTATGCTCCACCCATCTGCTAGCAAAGACAGGGGGGCGGCGCGGATCAAAGTGTGTCTCTTGTAGCATAGCGATATGGATCTGGTGTCTGTCAGGGTACGCCAAAATCTGACGACGCTTTCTGGGGTCTCCTAGGCCTCTGACATTCCAAGTGAGCAAGTGTAATTTTTGCACTTCAGAAGATGGGGCCATGTATATGTGGTTGAGATGACGTCTGAAGGATATGGGATATGCTGCTATGTATGCATCTGGTAGCAAGTATCCACATGACTGTTTGCTGAGTAGGTGTGAACAATGAAGTAAAAAACAACAAAACCCTACCCACCCCCACCCACAACAGCACCCCAAACATGCTGGTATTATATCTCCCACCCAATTCCCTTCTCATACAACCCATTATAGTCCAAATCAAATACGTAAAGTGGTAGGGGGAACGCCCAGGGGGGGGGGGTCACTAGAGGCACGCGATATGCACCCTTCTCCAGTGAATGACAGGAACAGCCCCCCTGAGGGAGGAGAGCATGGAGAAGGGGGGGTGCTTGGCATTGTTCATATTACAGTCATAATGAATGCCTTACCACAGTGGTACATTGAAGTCTCTTATTGTACTTATCCAACTCTCGGACAGCGGTTGCAACAAATCCGAAAACCATGGTGCGTGCCGCCTGGTTCACGGGTCATGCCAGCGTAGTTACAGGTTATGAAGATCAGAGTTCAAAGGCAGTCCAGCATTGTCCCGGAAGCAAGTATGGATTTCGCCGTATATCACCAACGGAAAGTCAGATGTCGCCGGCGTATCACTCCGTCGCTGGAGATGCAGATCGAGATGGACGCCCTCGGTCACTCCGTTGTGGGGAGTGTTTTTTGATGCTCTTGAGAAAGTCCTCCACTTGTTGTGTATTCAGAAAGAAGTGCTGTTTACCTTAATGTGTGACGCGCAAGCGGGCAGGGTACATAAGAGCGAAGTCAATCTGTGCCTTGCGAAGTTTCTGTTTGGCGGGGAGGAATTTCTGGCGGGCCTCCTGAACTGCTGCCGTGAAATCTGGATAAATGGTGAATGCTACGCCCTCAAACTGTAAATTCTTACTTTCTCTGGCTAGTTTCAAAGCACTATCTCGATCCCGATAATTGAGCAGCCGAGCGATGATCGGGCGGGGGTTACCACCCGGAGGGGGACGAGGGCCCAGAGAGCGGTGCACGCGTTCCACTATCAAGTGTGATGAGAAGGCGTCAGCGCCAAATGTGTTCGTCAGGAGAAGCTCAACAAAATCCTCCAAGCGCCCCGTGTTGGTACTCTCCGGAATCCCCATGACTCGTATGTTGTTGCGCCTGCTGCGCGCTTCCAAATCTTTGCTTTTGGCGGCAATGACCTTGAGAAGCTTGTCCATTTGCGTGACTTGTTGCTTCACCTGTGTGGTGGTGTCCTCATTTTCTGCAATGCGTTGCTCCGCCTCCTTGATCTTCTCGTCATGTTTGTCTAATTTTTGGACTATGAAGTCCATACGACTGGTCATGGTGTCCATTTTACTAGAAAGGTCAGAGAGGCTTTGCTGCATGGCTAATAGTAGACACTTTATTTTGTCATCCTGAGTGGCGGACGATACCGATGTCCTCTCTGCAGCTGCTAGGTCGCGCTCCTCTGATCTGGCGCGTGTCGTGGTTTTTCTGGCCTCGAAGGGCAGTTTAGCTTGCTTACCATCTGGCTTGCCCATCTTGAGGTGGTTGGAAGTAACTGGTGTCGATTACAGTCTTGTTGTGGTTGCAGGGGGGGCACCTATCTGCAATGGAGGGTGAAAGGACAGGCCCACAGGTGAGGAAGATTCCACTCCGCTCGTCAATAGTGCTGATTTAGCAGGATACCGGGGTTAGTCACACGCTAATGGTGTTACACTGTGCTCCTCAACAGCGCCCACGGCCACCGCCCCGGACCGATATTTAGTGACAGCTGAAACCGCTTAGGATCTGCTAGAGCGAGCTTCGTAGGGCCCGGGGCACCGCAGCTTCCATGCTTTTTGCAAGCGGGGGAGGTACTATCATGTACTTCTACATACAATTACGGCCAGATATGAAATCCAAGTGCCCCTACAATAGTTCCCAGCCCACAGGCGTCTCACCACTTCGTGATCACCAGAACTTAACGTGTGGGTACTCCCTCAGAGGGTGACTCTCGCAGCGAAGCATTGAAGATAGTCCTACCATCATTTCTCGAGCGCGAGAGATAGCCCCAAAGCCGATGGATGGGCGCTCATGGACCTGGATCTCCACCACACCTCGCAGGGGGTCAGCGCGCCTCTCGTCGACAGCAGGCGACACCTACCAGATGCCAATCAGTTTAAGCAGTCCAGTCGGGGCGAGCGCCCTCCACTCAATGGCCCCACCAGTGCCCGGACCAGGCGCAGCAAAGCAGGCAGAGGAGGTTGTTCCACTGCGCGGTAAGTCACAGCGGAGTCGTCCACCGTCCCTGGCTCCGGGGGGGGAGGCAGACAGTCTGTGCCTGTGTGACGGGGATTGTTTAGGAAGGAGGCAGGGAAGTGCGCGCGGGCGGGAGGGCCCCCCAGCGGCCTTAAAAAAACGTATTCCAATGTCACCTTACCGCAGTAGTCAGGATCGTCGCTGCCTGTGTGATGCAGTATCCCGGCCGTCGGCAGTCCGCGTCGATGATCCAGCAGGGAGGTCAGGCCCGCTAATCTTCTAACTGGAACCGGAGCAGAGGCCTATGCCGCACGTGTGAGCCCCGGACCTAGCCTGAGAGTTCCAGCCGGCAGCCCCTGCAGCAGGACCCACAGCGGCGCTCCGCCCAGAGTCACAGACGGGCGCTCCGTAGTCCAGAGATGACCAAATCGGCTGAAACTTGCTCCGGAGCTGGGAAAGATGTTCCGATGTAGGTGGCAGGCTATTTCAGCAGATAAAAGTTGATTATGCGCAGGATTATTGTAGGATCGTGCCACCAAGCAACAAGAGCCTCACAGGCGTGCGGCCATCTTGCTCGTGCGCCACCTAGCGCCCCCAGGTCACTGTATAGTTGCTTCATAACTTCATTTAACCTGCAAATAAATGCTTGCCCATTTATTTAACATTTCTTTTGTTGAATATTAGTGCTCAGCAAGTAAACAGCAGCTCGTTCTGCTGTTTATTAAGGGGGCCACATGTAAAGTCAAGAGGGCCGCAAGCGGCCCTCTGGCCATACTTTGAGTATCACTGGCCTAGAGAGATGCCACATCCTAGAAAAAGTTACGCAGACTAAGGCTGTTCAAGTATACAGGGTCACATAAGGCAGCTTGAGTGACAGCTTATTTAAGGGACCATCCAGTGAAGAGAAGAGTGTGTCTTGCCCAGTTCCGCTTCACTAAAAATCACCAACAATAAGTATTTTAGGGTTTTGCTTTGTTCGATGACTTCTGCTTGGGTTTCAAGACATATTTTGCAGGGCCGGCTTTAGAGCTGTTGGTGACCGGTACGACAATCATTTTGCGCCCCTCCCTTTAACCCCCCCCATGACCACCTCATCGGATTCCCTCACGACCACCAGGCAAAAGTGCCCCTCATCTCTCTATAGTCCCTCTCTCACATACATTTCATTTGTTTAAAAGCACTAGTAAAGCCTGGCTTTGATGATAAAAATGTATATCTACCCAAACAATCCCTTCTCAGCAGCATTAGGAATAGATAATGAAAGACTGGGGGGAAAAAAACAGAACGTCCTAACCAATTTTATTCAGTTTGCATGCAGCTCTTTGATGACAGTTCGTAGCAGTCATTGTTCTATATTAGGATTGTATCTTATGAACTGCGGTAACAAAAGGATGTCTCTTGTGACAAAAGCAGTAATCCACTCAACTATCCACATATAATACAGATCTGTGATCTGCATGGTACGCGTTCTTTGCAGAAGGCATATAAACCCTCTGCGCAACTTTATGGCGAGTCAAAACTGTCCCTACACAAAACTCTGATCTCTCTCTCTCTAGCAGGAACATTAATCACAAGAGTTATCTTCACATTGTTATTGCTGCCTGAAAACTGGAAGCACAAGGAACTCTGCTGAAGGTGTTTTTAAATTGTAAGTTATTGCTAAACACAACGCCCCCCTGAGGTTTGCTCAGGATGAGTAGTTGGAAAGTGAACAGGGTAGAGTTACTATGAGTTAATGGTGTAGTGAGTGAGTGGGGCTAAAAATAAATCTAGGTAGATGGTATGGCAAGTGACATTGCTCCGTGTAAGTGTTGTGTTGAGTAAGCGTAGTTGTCAGTCAGTCTGGGTATGTGGTTTTGTAACAGCAATTATTGATAGGTCTGTTGATGAGAACTGTGGTGACCGAGTTTACACTTCAGTCTGGGTGAGTAGTGTGGTGAGCACATGGGGTAAGCATCACACTACCGATGCACTATGATATATGCAGTCTTGCTGAGCAAGTGTTGAGGCCAGTGCTTATTTTGAGCCAGAGGTCTCTGGTGCTCAGCACCGGTACTTAATTGCAGCACCAGCACTTAATTGCCGGACCCTACACTTATTACAGCTGCCACATGGAGGCGCTGTTTGTGTAATTTAAAGATGAGCAGAAAAACAGTTGTTTGTTAATTCAATATACATTAAAAACAACTAATACCTGCCACCCAAGCCCTTCTTAAAGCTTTGGCGGACTTGAACAGTCTGAATTGTCACACTTGTAACAGTGGCAAAGTGTGGTGGAAACTGTGGTGGCCTCCTGAGTAGGGCCCCAGCACTTATTTTTTTACAAATTAAGCACCGGTTGTAGGTTACATTTGTGTTACCCTGCACTTTTACTTTCATGTATAGGTGCAGGGAGAGAGGTTATGTTCCACTCATAGAAAGTGAAATGGGGTTGTGTGTTGTTCTGGGTGAGCGGTATAATATTTTAGCAGGGTTGTAATCAGTCATGGACAAGAGCAGCTGCTCCAAGAAGGAGTCTCCTTTGGACTACTTCACCTTTGCGAACTTGAGGTGGCGGCTTCTGCGGGGTACTCACACTAAAGTTTTTAAAACATAAAAACTTGAGTTTTTAAAAAGCAGGCCCCTTTCCTTTTAGGAAATCAGGCTGCTTTAATAAAAAAAAAGGTTTTATTAGATCTCGTTTAAGGTAGGTGCTGTTTGTTTGCGGACATTTTGTTAGCTTGCAGTGGGCTTAGAATCTGCCCATTGTTTACCATTGTTTAGCCTCACTGTCTCTCTCATTTGCTTGCTTCTTATTTAATGGCTTGTGTGGGCTTTACTTCCCCGTTGTGAGTTTTTTCCTCCCCTGGAGCATGGATGCATTACTGTGTCCTTACATTTCCCTTTTCTTGTGCTTTTTTCTTTTTAGTTAAGCACTCTACTAGAGTGTGTGTGTTTTTCAGCTGTCTTCCTTGCATGCTTCTCTGCCCCAAATCTCTGTGTTGCTCTGTCTCGCTGTGTGCTTCTCTGCCCCCCACCCTATCTCGCTGCTGCTCTGTCTTGCTGTGTGCATCTGTGCTCCCCTCCCCATCTGTGTGTTGCTCTGTCGCACACTGTTTCTCTGTCCCCCCCATCACCGGGTCTCCGTGATGCTCTGTCTCACCATGTGCTTTTGTACTCATCCTACCCCACACCAACGGTCTCCTTGTTGCTCTGTGTCACCATGTGCTTCTCTGCCCCTTCCATGTAGTTTCCGTCCCCCGTGTTGCTTCCCTTTGTCTATGTATTGCTCTGTCTCACTGTGTGCTTCTGTGCTCCCCTGTGATACTTTGTCTCGCCATGTGCTTCTCTGCCCCTCTCATGCTGTTTCCGCCCCTCGTGTTGCTTCCTCCCTGCCGGTGTCCCCCATTTTGTTTCATGTCCCATTTTACTTTTGTGCCCCTCTCTGGCATTTTTTTCTTTTTAGTTACTGATTCAATTCAGATTAACAAAAAAAAATTCAAACGCAGCCATGTCATTTTGTAGGTGTGCACAAGCAAAGTGTGCACACCTACAAGCTGACAGGCGGTCGGCAATAAAAAGTATTTTTTTTTAGTTCTTTAGCTATGCTGCACAGCATTAGGGATACCTTGCAGCATGGCTAAAACCCACTGGCAAAGCAAATAGGTCCCAAAAGCGAAACCTAGTGGCTTTGTCAATGCTTTTTTTCAAAAAGCAATCATAGAGATGTGGTTGGTGGTCTGCTGACCCTTGTAGGCCACCATACCTATACTTGTAGCCAATCATAGTAGGTTGAAAATTGCAAACTGACAAATTAATATCCATTAGGCAGGTCGATCTGCAACCCATTACGACCTATAAGTACATAGGTTCATTTCTAAAAAAAGATACAAGTCACACTTTTTGTGACCCGTATCTTAGTACATATGGCCCAACAAGTGGTATATCTTTCCATTTTGTTCATGACTTGCTCTATTTTTCATGTGTGTAAGTTTGACTCCTAAGCTATTCATTGATGGCTAAAGCATATATTGTATCACACTGATTGAAAGCTAGCAAATCTCTACACACATACTTCACAATCATTAGGACAATTACATGAAGATCCTGATCTATCCCCACTACTTCTCACATGCATTGCAAAGTAGTCAAGAAACCTGTTTTCCAAATTCCATCTGCTCATGTATCTATATAAGTGTTCTATGTGCGCATACTACTCTACTCATCACGACTGCGGTTTTATGACAGAAGCACGCATGGCTAAACCAAGCATTCCTCAACAATGCGGTCCCAAAAAACGAATGCATCTTAACTATGCATTCCTTTACCATGCATGCCTTTACAATGCAATTTCGTTGTAAAGGCATGATTGGTAAAGGAATGTGTGGTTAAGACGCATTTGGTCTAAAACTGCCCCAGCCCTGAAAATGGTCCCTCCCCACTAGCCCTAAGCCCTAAAACTCGCCCCCAGGTCCTTAAAACTACCCCGACCCCAGCCACCCCGCCCAGAGCCCTAAAACTGCCCCAGCCCAGAAAGCTGCACCACCCCGAACCCTACATTTCGGCCCCAATATCCTAAAAACGACCCTGACCCCAGCCCCCCATCCCTGAGTCCACCTCTGAAAACGACCCCATTTTGCCCCCCGCCCTGAGCTCTAAAACCAAGCCCACAGCACTAAAAACTACCCTGACCCCCCCAGCCCTAAAAACTAGCCCTCCACCCTCAAAACCTGACCCCAGCCCCACTTACTAGACCGCGTTCTGGAGCTTCCTCTGCCGATCCTTCCTGTTCCTCTCCCCGCCCATCCGCACATCTAGACTGTGCACTGCCTTAACCACGCATATGCGTGGCTAAGGCATATGCGTGGTTAAGGCAAGATGGTTCCACTTGCCGGAAAACGGCCTGCGAGGCACAGCCCGCATTGGAAAGGCCGTTTCCCCATGACTGCCAAGACAGATTTTTTATAAACCAACTTTTATTGCTTTTGCAGTATAGGTTAACAGTGCAGTGCAAGCAATAAAGTTCATTTTAAATGAGAAGCAAACAATGCAGAGCACCATAATAATCTCTCCAGCCCATAGTAATCCCGCCATTATCCCCAGATTTTCTTGCCCTTTTGGGGGCAGACAAGCACAGCATAAACAGGTTCCTCCAGTTTCGTACACCAATCTATGGCGGCCCGCCAAGCGGCCAGGGGGAAGAATCAGCTGAGTTCCAAGCACGGGCAATTTTACCAGAGTGCTGTGTTGAATGGCCGCACCCTCCATCTCCAAAGAGCTCAAGTTTCCCAGGTCCCTGCATGACTAGCTCATCCAACCCTTTTTTTTGTCTTTGTATACTGGTGGTTGTAGTCCTGTTGATCACATTACAAAATCAGGACTATGCGTCCTAGAATACAAAGACATCACCTGGACTACGACATGGACTTGGGAACCTTGAAAGTTCTGCATGTGCTCGCCGACACTGTTCCACTCCTGGCCTTTTAACGCACAAATCATTGCTTTCAGGTATTTGAGCTTCAATAGAAGCAACATACGGCTACAACATCCAGAATGCATTTGCTTGTCACATCAAAGTACAGAAATACCTCTCTAGCTCAGGTGCTTAACAACCCTTGGCTTCCTGGTCTAAGACAAACAAATGAGGCCAAACCCAAGGAGCAGAGAGCACCTGAGGAATAAAGCTGCTATGGGGGCGGCGGGTCCTGGTAAACTGGGCTCATACTATCCTCTTTACTGATGCAAAAAGCTAAAATAAAAGCATACATGCCAATAGACCCGATTCAGACGGGAGACTACCGATTTTCAAGCCAAAAATGGCTTTATTTTAGCTGTCTCCCGCCTGAAATTGCATTTTCTGCAATAGAAGTCAATGGGGAATTTTCGTTCTCCCGATTTTTTATTTTAAATCTCCCACGTCCCTGTCCTAAAATGTTGGCATGTATGTAGAAGGGACAACCCCCAGAGGTGCGGGGTGGGTGGCCCTAGCAGTTGTGGAGACAGCAGACCTCAGTGCAGTTCCACAGTGACAGAGCAACCCCACAGCAAAGCTAGGTTCAGTTCTAAGAAGGTCCAGGAGCCACCAGCGTCGAGCCCACTCGACCCAATGTAAGACAGAGACGCCATCTTGGATGTTGACCTCCAGCTGCAGCAAACGCACGCACACCAAGAACGAAGCCGCTATGAACCCTGGGAAAGAGCAGACATACATGGAGGCTAAGCACCAACAAAAGAAAGCAAAGTCTGGCGAAAAGAGGTTTCAGAGAGCACGTCTATTTGAGAACTCCCCAACCCGGAACGAGAGGAGGACATGATTGTTTGCCGAGGAGGACATGATTGTTTGCCCTGGATGCGCTGCAGGCGGTGCCAGAAGGTAAACAATGAGGCGCTCACTCTGTTCCACCCCCGGAGGGCCGGGCTCACAGTGTGCTGAAACCACAGGGGAGGGGGGGGTTTAGGGCAGCGCAGCGCCACCTGCCGCCCCCACCCCCACCCCGGCTGTGCTCTTCAGTGCTCTGCCCCTCTTACCCGACATCTGTCCTCCCAACATCACATTCACAGAAGAGATGCTGACACAAAAAGGGCGCCCCAGGCGGTGTTTATTAATGTGTCTGGCTACTACGGTACAGTAATCAAAGCGCACCAAAGACACACCATGGAGAGAGGCCTGGAAAACTCACACACTGCAAAAATAAACGAAATCGGTGTGTCCGCGGTAGTGTTGGCAAACTGCAGTGAGTAGTTAACGGGTGGCAGGTCTACTTACTGCACAGTGCATAGTTGTGGGAGCTGTGCCACCCTCCCCTGCGTTCGATTCTGACTTTTTCTACATTCTCCCCAGTGAACTGGGCAGTCTGTGAGAGCAGTGGGAGTACTCCCCAATTTTGTGACATTCACGAGCAGAGAAAGGGGCTCTGAAGGCCCTGGGGATACCCCCGAAGTGTACCCTTCAGGACAGCTGAGGGTGTCTGTGCTTCCCCATACCAGGCTATTGAGCGCCCAAAGGGGGGTGACTGCAGATCAGAAGTAGTTGACAAAGCAAGGACTCACTGGACGGTGGTGCATGGCTCAGTGAGTTGAACTCTGACAGCAGACCACCAGTTTGAATCCTGACAAAGGCGAAGAGGCGTTCCCAGGGATGACACCTTAAGTGTGGATAATGTTTGACCTCTGATCAATGCAGCCATGAAAGTGCACCGGGCATTTTCACATAAACTAAGGTCCAGTGGATTAATGATGAAAAAGCGGAATAATGAATAACAGTATGTAGTAATGAGTTCCACATAGGTAGGATGTAGTTCAAGATGATTTATTGAAGACTGTTACAAGTAGATATGTTCCTGTGAAGCAGCCCCACCAGGAGCAGCCTGTCTGCTGCTCAGCCCATTCTACTGTCACACTTCACTTCTCAGGCACCCAACATTCCAATACGCATCATCACTCCAACATTCCATGCATCACACAGCACATTCACACTGGCTGAGCAGGGGGAGAGATAATGGCTGAATATTTACATGAACAGGATACTACATATCCCCTTTCCTTATACAACAGAAGAATAAAAGTGGTTACCTGAAAGAAGATAAAACACTATGAACCAAAAAACTGAATAAAAGAGAGGGACACAAAAGCAGATGAAAGGAAGCAAAGAAGTGAACGAAAAGGAGAGAGCAGAAAGATAGGTGGAAGTAAATGACAAGGAAGCAATAGGTAAATATAAACAGATTGCTATGACCCATCCTCCCCTTAAGAAAATATAAACAGAAAATATAGTAATGTAAGGCATAAGAAACAATGTGAAAAAGATAGACGAAAAAAACAGCAATGACTAACCCCAAACACACCCACTGGCCAGACAGGCATGCAAGAAGGAATGACAAAGCACGACACAAAATGAAGACATGCATAACACCCAGACACACAAGGTAAGGTTGGAAGGATCTCCTACTGGACATAGAAGGAAACGAAACACACTACAATGAGGGAAAGACTGGAGACAAGGAAGAACGACAACCAATTGTAGTGGTCCAGAATCCAAGGATGAAAAGAATTAGTAACATCACAAGGAGAACTGAACTGGATGAGAAAATAGAGAAGATGAGAAGGAAATACAAGCAGTATAACTCATCCTCCCCCATTTTCAAATTGATAATGAAATAAGATAAGAGAGTAACGTTGCGTCTTCAAATAGACAATGTAAACTAGTATAAGCAAAACATTGCGCGAACGTAACAGCAAAATCTAAGAGTAGACTGAAAAATGAACTGTACCCCAAAAGGGGATAGAAAATGTACACAATGGGAATAAACCCAATAAAACACACCCTGTGTGAGGGTAACCATGTACGAATGATACATGAACATGGGACTAAGGCGCATAACCTACCCCTGGCATGAGGGCGTAAGCTAAATGTGAAAGGGATAGAACCCAATCAGACACAACCTGAGTGAGGTTAACAGTGTATGAGAAGATGGGACTGAAACCCATGACCTACCCCGAGACGTAAGGGAGGTTAGCTGCTGTAAATGGGACTGAACCCATAGCCTTTCCCCAGGCATAGGGATGGCAAGCTACTGAGCCCGCTCCGCCCGCAAACACGCCATCGAACTCTGGGACCTTCTCGACTCAACCTCCCCAGACGTCGCATTCCTGATGGAGACCTGGCTGAATCCCGCTTCAGCCCCCGACATCGCCATTGCCATCCCGGACGGATACAAGATCACCCGCAGGGACCGCACCAACGGAGTCGGAGGAGGCATCGCCATCGTCCACCGGAACACCCTCAGAGTCTCAACCAACACCGACGACACCCTCAGCACCGCTGAACACATGCACTTCCAGATCCACACCGATCCCAACACCACCCTCAGAGGAACCCTCATCTACAGACCCCCCGGACCCCGACCACAGTTCAGCGATTCCATCGCTGACTTCGTCAGCACAAACGCCATCCCCTCCACGGACTACATCCTCCTCGGGGACCTGAACTTCCACCTCGAGAACAACAAGGACACCAACTCCACCACCCTGATCGACAACCTCGCCACCCTCGGACTCAGACAGCTCGTGACTACACCCACCCACGCCGCCGGCCACACGCTCGACTCCATCTTTCCCGCAAGCCCACACGTCTCCTTCAACCACACCTCCGAACCCCACTGGACTGACCACCACTGCATCCACTTCACCTACAGGAAGCCCACCACGCACCACCGCACCGAACAAATGCCTCGCCGCTGCTGGAGCAGAGTCACGGAAGACCAGCTAACCACAACCCTCGCCCTGAGCCCACCCGGCGAACCCTCCGACACCGCCGCCCGCAACCTCAGACAGTGGATCGACGACTGCGCCAACACCTCGCCCCGCTCAAGAATCCGCCCAACAGCCACACCAGCAAGAAAGCCACCTGGTTCACCGAAGACCTCCAGGCCTCCAAACGAACATGCCGAAAACTGGAGAAGATCTGGCTCCACGAACGGACAGCGGACAGCTACGCCGCCCACAATAACGCCACCCGCAGTCACCATCACCTCATCAGATCCGCCAAAAGGGCCTCACTCAAAGACCGCCTAGACAACAACGCACACAACAGCAAAGAGCTCTTCAACATCGTGAAGGAACTCTCCAACCCCAGCTCCAACACCAACGACATCCAGCCGTCGCGAGACCTGTGCGACTCACTGGCCACCTTCTTCCACCGCAAAATCGCCGACATCCACGACAGCTTCAACACCACGACCGCCCGGCAACCACCGAGACCACTGCCCCCACAACCACCAACCGCCTGCTCTCCTGGACCAACATCAACGACGAGGACACCAGCGAGATCATGAACACCATCCACTCTGGTTCACCGCTAGACCCGTGCCCTCACCACATCTTCAACAAAGCCAGTACAGCCATCGCGCCCCATCTCCGGAAAATAATCAACATCTCCTTCGAGACAGCAACCTTCCCGGAAAGCTGGAAGCACGCCGAGATCACCGCCTTACTCAAGAAACCCAAGGCAGACCCCAAGGACCTCAAGAACTTCCGACCCATCTCTCTGCTCCCGTTCCCCGCGAAGGTCACTGAGAAAATCGTCAACAAACAACTGACCCGCTACCTCGAGGAGAACAACATCCTGGACCCATCCCAGTCCGGCTTCCGCAGCAACCACAGCACCGAAACCGCCCTCATCGCCGCCACCGATGACATCAGGACCCTGCTAGACAACGGAGAAACAGCAGCCCTCATCCTCCTGGACCTATCAGCCGCCTTCGACACGGTCTGCCACCACACACTACAAACACGCCTTCACGACGCCGGGATCCAAGAGAAGGCCCTGGACTGGACCACATCCTTCCTTTCCGGCAGAACACAGAGCGTCCGCCTCGCCCCCTTCCGATCCAAGGCCACCAAGATCATCTGCGGCGTACCCCAAGGCTCCACCCTCAGCCCAACGCTGTTCAACATCTACATGGCACCCCTCGCCCACGTCGCCCGACAGCACAACCTCAACATCATCTCCTACGCCGACGACACCCAGCTGATCCTCTCCCTCACCAAAGACCCTCACACCGCCAAAGCCCACCTCCACGAAGGAATGAAGGCCGTCGCCGAATGGATGAGGACCAGCCGCCTGAAGCTGAACTCGGACAAGACGGAGGTCCTCATCCTTGGTTCCAACCCTTCAGCCTGGGACGACTCCTGGTGGCCAACATCACTGGGAACAGCCCCGCCACCCACCGACCACGTACGCAACCTAGGGGTCATCCTCGACCCCACCCTCTCCATGACTAAGCAGGTCAACGCCGTTTCCTCATCCTGCTTCAACATCCTCCGAATGCTCCGCAGGATCTTCAAGTGGATCCCCACCGAAACAAGAAAAACAGTCACCCAGGCCCTCGTCACCAGCAGGCTGCACTACGGAAACGCCCTCTACGCAGGAACGACGGCTAAGCTCCTGAGACGGCTGCAACGCATCCAGAACGCCTCTGCACATCTTATCCTCGACATCCCCCGAATCAGCCACATCACACCCCACCTGAGAGACCTGCACTGGCTCCCTGTCAACAAGAGGATAACCTTCAAGCTCCTCACCCACGCACACAAAGCACTCCACAACTCCGGACCATCCTACCTCAACAGACGACTCAGCTTCTACACCCTCACCCGCCAGCTCCGCTCGACCAGCCTCGCCCTCGCCACAGTCCCCCGCATCCGGAAAACGACCGCCGGCGGCAGATCCTTCTCCCACCTCGCCGCCAAGACCTGGAACACCCTCCCCACCAACCTCCGACAGACCCAAGACCTACTGGCCTTCAGAAGACTCCTCAAGACCTGGCTCTTCGATCAGTAGCAGCACCACCCCCTCTTCCCCCAGCGCCTTGAGACCCTCGCGGGTATGTAGTGCGCTTTATAAGTGACATGATTGATTGATTGATTGACTGTAAATGGGTCTGAACCCATAACCTATCCCCAGATATAGGGATGGTTAGCTACTGTGAATGGGACTAACACCCATACAATGATGCCCTGTGTGAGGATAGAAACCGAAAGTAGCCCATGTAGGCAAACGTACTCTGAGCAAATAGGACTAAAACTCATAAGCAGGTACCCTGTGTGAGGGTACGCAACTAGATGCAGAGTAAATTGGAGAGAACCCCATAAGAGGCAAATACACTGTGAAAGAATGGGGCTAGTACCCATTCCCATCCCACATGTAGGGGAGAGTAAAGTGTAATGTACATACATGCGAAATGAAACCATACAACAATCTCATGCAGGATATGAGCATAAAAACAGCTGCGTTTCACAATATTAAATTTGAATGTAAACAGATCCCAGAAAGTTTTAGTGAGCGTAATCCAGATTGCAGTAGAAAGTCAAAAGTCCATTGTGACTGTCAATATTTATGGTGAGCTTGCCAACGAAAACCTGTGTCAAAACACCAGAGAACGTAAGAAGCGAAGATTGCCTCTTCCGGATTGCAAGAATGGAAACCCACCTCTTAAGAAGAAAGTGGCACATGGGACCCATATCAGCAGCATTCAGTGTCCTCTGTGGGATTATAAAGTGTCTTTAGACCTGCCGGTTGAGGAGTGCGTGTCACTGGAACCAAAAGACACAAGAGTCACAAACAAGAAAATCTTCATTCTACTTCACCGCAAGGCATTCAGTAAAGACATGACAGAGCCATTCGTCAACGCCGATCATTTTGAACCATGGCATTACGCTAGATAAAAACAATGATCAAAACATGGCGGCACGTACAATGCGCTGTGCCGGGTGGCTACCAACGCGTTCTCGTTGTCAATCGTCCTTCGTCAGCTGAAGAAACTGCCTAGCAACATAGATGATGACAGGAAGGCATCGCGCGACGTGAAAAGAACAAAGGTAGGAATTTGCGCGCTGTAACCGTTAAGAGTCATTAATTGCAAACCGCAAAGCGGCGGTTTAACGGCTACATAATAAATGTCCCAGAAGAGGGAAAAGTTACCTGTCGAGATAAACACATTGTAGGCAGGCAATAAAACGCCACGAATTCCATGCGGAGAGGCGCAAAGTCAGTGAAAACATTGCACACAATGACATTCTCAGCATAGTACAACTGGTTGATACCCACAAGAGAAAGTCCTTTAATTGATGAAGCGCCACAACGTTGGAAAAGCGTGTAACATACCGCTTTCTTGATGTCACCAGTCGTGGTCCGGCATGGTCCAATAGATAACCTAACAGCGAGACAAAGCCATTGTGACAAACAACGCGATGCACAACTAGCGATGTTACAGATGTGCACACATAAGCTTCATGCAGTTACACATCTCCTCAGAAATTGAAACACCGTAGGGGCCAGTTTAAGCAAAAGACAGACATGTTAATGTGGATCGAATTCACCAGCTTAGCATCGCTTGCCCTGAGGTGTCTGAAGTAAACCAAAGGTGATTGAACTTTTCTTTCAAAGGCACAACCGCTCATGTTGACAGGAATGTGTAGCAAATTCCACAAGTTTTTTCTTTTTTTCTTTTCTGTTAGTCCTCCGGCGCATACAGAATGAGCGATGTAGGATAGAAGACCCAAGAAGTTATCTAGATGAGCACAGCACGCCTGGACTAGGGCTGTCAGATGGTGATGACACTGGTGGGACTGAGTAGCGTAGTGCTTCATCTTTACTTGTATCTTGTTGTCTTCTTTTCTTTTCTGTGAGGAAAATGATACTTTCATGTAGACGTCTTGTATCTTTTTCGCAGTTTTACCTTTCCTGTGGATACCTCTTCTTGTTCTATGTGTTTCCTGTGACTATCCATTCTGTAGATTATTTAATATCCAGGTCCTCTTATGTTCGCCAGGTCCCTGAGATCCGCTTGTAGCGCGTAGGTAGTCACCAACTTGTCGCCAAAATAATGTAGTAGTGAGGTTCACACAGGTAGGATGTAGTTCAAGATGATTTATTGAAGACTGTTACAAGTAGATATGTTCCTGTGAAGCAGCCCCACCAGGAGCAGCCTGCCTGCTGCTCAGCCCATTCTCCAACTGTCACACTTCACTTCTCAGGCACCCAACATTCCAATACGCATCATCACTCCAACATTCCATGCATCACACAGCACATTCACACTGGCTGAGCAGAGGGAGAGATAATGGCTGAACATTTACATGAACAGGATACTACACAGTAGTTACCCCTGATGGAGCAGGATAAATGAAAAATGTTAACCTCCTAATAATTTTCGTAAAATAATTAATAAACATGTTCGTTTAAGTAAATAACCAACAATGTATGTTACATGTAAAGGGTTAAAGGTAACACGCTATTTTTGTGTGCAAATTAATCAACTTATAATTGTTGACGTGTCTAACAATCTAATATTTGCGTACTAATAAAATAATAAATGCATGTTTTGTGCTTTGAAAATAAAATGTGTGGTGGCAAAATAAAGCGATGGTAAGTAAGGGACGGCTTTATATGTTGCTTATGCTAGGTAATACCTAATTGGGGTACGTAGAAAGACGGGAGGGAAACGAAAGGGTTTATATTCTTTATTTTAACAATATTTTGTTTATCTTTGAAAATAGTGCGCTTAGGCCTGTTGAGCAGCGATATAAAATGGCCGCCATAAGCTAGAGTACGCATGTCCAAGAAGCCGTGTGGTAGAGGAGCAAGGCTGTGAAAAAGGATGACCACGTGTTCGTGCTGAGAGCCTAAGATGGAAGTATGGTCAAGGCTATTGTGACCTTTCTGAGCAAATGTGTGCCAAGATGATCAGCAAGAAGCGTGAGAAGTCAAACTGAATAAATGGACGGAACTGTTGAATCTAAAAAGTATCAGAAAAAGATACAAATTGGACTGATCGAAACTGATGAGCAATGTCATGAACTGTGGGAAACGATGCAAGCATGGACATTCCACAAAGAACTGGTTAAGACAAGGAAGTTTGATTAAAATGTATATGGACTTGAATGAACCAATGAGAGAGAATCACGCCATAGAGATGCAACATTTTTATTCAGTAAGCTAGAATTAGGGTATAAGAAGACCTACTCTTGGTGGGAGGGGTTAGATGCTGGAGAGAGGAGATGCTGTAGATGGGTGAAGTTGCGGTTGCTGATGCTGACGAGCTGATGCTGCTATTTTATATTTCTAGTTGAGTATAAGATGTTGCTTTTGGAGAACATTTTTACTCCTGATAGATTTTTCATTTAGAAGTATTAGACTTTCCAAGACAGATAGATTTATCTTTTGGAGTTCTTGCTGTGACAACCTTATTTTTCCGTCTAATAGGTATGCATTGCAATTTCAATTTATTCTTATAATGATGATAAATGTAATGATCTGAATAATAAGCTTAAACTTATATCTTGCTTCGAAACTTTATATAAACTTTATTATTCTTTAAACAAATGACTCAGTGATTCTTTAGCTCAATAATTAAGGTAAAATGTTAAAGAGTTTATTGTGATTGAGCTGGTCTTAATCACCATCAACTGATTCCTACTAGTTGGTCCATCGACCGGAATACCTTAAGCAAATGAGAAACATTATGTCATGTTAAAAAGAGGTATCCCGTCTCCTTCCAGCGAATCGTTTTCTCCTAGGTTAAGGACGGAGGTAATCCAGGGAATAAATGAGTAAGTGAATGTATATGCGGTGTTATGGGCCCCACCGTCATATGGATATAGTTTGTGTGTTGGAGGGATAGTTGCACCTGGATGACCGAAGCATATAGGAGAAGAATTTTTATTGTTAGCGCTGGATCAGATTTCTTGGTAGCAGAGTTATGGTTACTATAGATTAGTTTGGTGATTATTGATTATTGATTATTGATAAGTTCATGTCTAACACTTTATGTTGAGTCGCGTTATGTTATATGTAAGTTTTCACGCTTCCGGGAAGTAGGAAGTGGAACACGTGTGGCAAGAGAAGTCACATGGAATAGTGCATTGTCTGAGTTCATATTGGTGATAACACAGGTTGTGTTATGATAGGGACATTTTCTGCATAAAAGGTGTGTAAGTGAAATAGTGACCGGTTTTCTTGTGAAACTCTGGCCTTAATTCTCAGGAGCAGTATAGTCTCCACATGTGTTTTATCCCCAGAGAAACGGGTTTACCGCTTGCTTGAAAGAAGGGTAAGGTAGAGGGAAGTACTACTTTATCGGCGAAACAGAAAATTCTGTGGTAGGGTAGAGGTAAGCGCTGCCTAATGGAAAATACAGAGTTCTTGTATAAATGGACAAAGCTATCTCTTTGGTTTAGCGAATCAGACAATGGAAATGTGTTTTAAATGTTGTAACTAACGAAGAATTGTTGAAAAAGAAATTGCCGATAAATTTTATAAAGGAGGGGTCAAGAGCAGAACTGACGTAGACAAAACACGCGCTGGGATTGGACAGTGCGCTGTAGACAGAAACCGCTCTGATTGGAGTGTTGGTGTGAGTCGCACTAGGATTGGTCGAATAGACTAGTGACGTGGAAGTTTATGATTGGAGTGTTGGTGTGAGTCGCGCTAGTATTGGTCGAATAACGCATAGAGAACAGTGTTGAATTGCGGATCGTTTGAGGAGAAAAAGCGATTGTGAATCATGTCGTATTATGAATATGGTAGAGAGAAAACGTCGTGGATGTCGAAAGTTAAGAACTTCTTTAAGAAAGACAAAAAGGTAGTGACTAGAGAGGGACAAATAATTCCTCCGCCGAAATCACCAGCTTCGCACATGATGCTGAAATATGGATATCATACATGCATATGGTTAGAAAATGGGACAAAATATACCAAGAATGATGGAGCATTGGCTTTCCCTGAGAATGGTTCATTTAATGTAGCTGTACTACGGAATTTGAGAGAGAAGATGGCAATGTTAGAACCTAGACCGACACAGTTTGAAGCTTTAACTGAATGGGAAGATGAGATGTATGAACGAGAGAGATTCAGAGGATTAAAGAATCATGAGTTTGTGCCTGGAAGGTTATGGGGAGTAAATCATGAGGACAGAATAAAGCGTTGGAGATGTACTAATATGACAGGAGGTTTGTTTCCAGCTTTTACAGTGGAGGAAGAAGCAAAGAGAAAGTGTACAGAGAAAAAGAAACATGTAGTTATAGAAAAGTATGGGTATGGTGGTAGTGAAACGGATGACGAATTGCTGGAAGATATTTTAAACAGAAACCCGCCTCCATACCAACAGACTTCTGCGGTGGTGACACCTAATGCACCGCCAATGGAAACTGGGAGGAATAAAAATCCCGAACGAAGGGATGAGACAAATAGGTCATAAGATCAATTAAAAACTTCACAAAATGAAGAGATAGAAAGTGACAATGCAACTGAATTAGCAAAAACCACAAGAGAATTGACTGAGAAAATAAGAGCATTGACAAACAATATGGAAGCTGTAACTGTACCAGTGACGATAGGTCCAGTAATGCCAATTTTTGAGAATCAGAAAATTGATGAACGTTCTTTAGTGATTCCCATGAATTCACATTTGCAAAGAAAAAGAGAAGGGATATAACTGAATAATGAAGGTGCACACCATTTGGTTAGTACCTATAGACCAAGCCCACCTACTAATTTGACGATAATTGAGAATGAGAACAGGAGAATACCTATGGTAACGGAGTCTGCATCAGGGACACCAGAAAGAAGTAACAATTGGATAGAATTAAATAGTACGCCTGTAGGTCCGACTCCAGATGAGTTAAATGAATGGATGAAAACGCTAAAAACGAAAGAAACAGAAGTAAAACCATTATATGTAATTAGGTTAAAAATAGACATGGAAGAGTTGATTTTAGGAACGATTGGTACAGAAAAATTAAAAAATTATCAGGATGATGAGATTATGTTTTTGTGCAAAAGTCTTACATGGAGAGCTAGAAATTTACATGACAAATTGGAAGAGACAGCAAGTGAACTAGGAGTAGAATTTGCAAAAGGGAGAACGTTGCAGAAACCAATTAGAGTAGATTTTTGTGACAAAGATATAGAAAATCTGAACACATCAGGAAGATTGACCCAAATAAAAGAGTTAATTGTTTTACTGAGAAAATGGGGTGATGTGGATAGATGGAGAAGTAGATGGATAAAAAAGAGTGAGAAAGTAACAGATAAAGCATCTTTGGCTTTTGCAGTGACAGATAAGGAACCAGTTGCAAGGGAGTACCCGATGAGAGAGACTCAAGGAGGTAGTTATGTGCATGTTCCATGGACCAGACAGGATATACTGTCATTTACAAATGACTTCCCAAAGTTGAGAGAGAAGCCAGTAGAATGGTACAGACAAGTGGAGAGATTTGTTAAGGTTTCAAAGGTATTGTGGATAGACTTGGATGGATTGTTTGATATAGTAGTGCCAGCTGATTTGTGGACAGAATGTAAGATTACTATTGATTGGCCAACTGTAGAATATCCAAGGGATGCTAAAACAGGAGCGCCAGGACCAGAAGTGATGAGAAAGTATGATCAAGTAATTACCTTTTTGAAGAATAAGATTCCACCTAAAGAAACAGATTGGGTAAAAATAGACAGAACAACGCAGGAAAGTAAAGAATCAGTGCATGCTTATTATGAAAGGCTGTTGTTAGAGTTTAAACAGTATAGTGGCTATGAGACACTAAATGAGAAAGATATGAGTCATTTTGTATATAGATTTGTGTATGGATTAAAACCGTGATAAGTGAAATGATTAAGTGAAATGATTAAGCAGCATATGATTTGCTGGCAGAATAGCACAGTTGACGAGGTTTTGAGATATGCTAAGTATTGCAGTGATGATATTGAGAGTAGACAGCGTAAATTGAAAGAGAAAGCCATGTGGGCACAGGTGAAAGTTGCAGAGAAACAAGAAGCTCAATTGAGTAATACAGGTAATGAAGCAGGACAGGCTAGATCTCGACCAAATATAGGTAAAGGAAAAGGACAAATGAGCATAGATGAGGCAAAGAAAAAGTGGCCATGCCACAACTGCGGAAAGCTAGGGCATTGGAGAAACAAGTGTACATTTCCTCCAAAACTTAATGTGGAAAATCAATCATTAAATTCACAGGTGCAGAGTGAGGTAGTTACCCAACAAAGTCAGGTGCCACAACCACCACTTCCCAAGAGTGTTAACCAACAGAAATACAGTGCAGAAACAGGATTCTACGGAGGAGAACAGGTAACACAGTTGCCGCGTGCAGCTGCCATTTCTCAATATTGGTTACGACAGGATGAGGATGAAACGGATGAAAGCTTCTGACGGTGCCTAGGAGAGGGGGAAGAGTGCATGCTTGGCGCAACTCTAGAGGTAGATCAGTCTGGTCCATTTGTGGATGGAGAAGTGAATGGTGCAAATGTAACATTCCTTGTGGACACTGGAGCTACCCGTTCTACTGTTAGGTCAGTGGAAATTCCAAACCTTCCTCTCTCAGGTGAACATATCCAAGTAGTTGGAGTTTCGAATCAGCAAATTAAGACGCCTCTTACTAAATTAGTGGAGGTAAAGATTGGTCCATTTAGTGAAATGCACCGATTTGTGGTATGCGATTGTAGTCCTGTGAACCTATTAGGACGCGATCTATTGTGCAAAATGAATTGCACTATTTATTGTACTCCAGATGGAATTGCATTTCAGACCCCAGATGAAGATGTATTGTATAAAATGACACTGGTGAATTTAGAACCAGAAGTAAATGATTTGTTTCCTGTATTTGATGCAGAGAAAATCCCAATTGAACTGAAAAAGACAGTGAAAGAAGAAGTATGGGACTTTACAGGAGAAGATATAGGATTAATGAAAGAAGTAGATCCCGTTAAAATAACCGTAAAAGAGGGAACGAGTTACCCAAATACGCCCCAGTATAAATTGACACCAGAAATAATTGAAGGAATAACGCCAGTAATAAATAAAATGGTTGAACAAGGGATTCTAAAAGAAATCATGAGCAGTCCATGTAATTCGCCAATAATGGGACTGAAAAAGCCAAACGGAACATATAGAATTGTACAGGATTTGAGGACGGTAAACAAAATTGTAGTGCCTTGTTGCCCAATAGTACCGAACCCTGCTGTGATTCTATACCAGATTCCACGTGAAGCAGAATGGTACACAGTAATTGATTTATGTCATGCATTTTTCTCTATTCCATTACATCCAGATAGCCAGCCATTATTTGCGTTTAGGTTTGGAGAGCGTATTTTGGCATGGTGCCGAATTCCTCAAGGGTACACAGAAAGCCCCTCAATCTTTAATCAGATTCTAAAGAAATCCTTGGAAGATTTAAAAATGCCAGAAAAGTCAGTGATGGTTCAGTATATTGATGACCTACTGGTGGCATCAAAAACGAAGGAAGCATGTGTCAATGATACAATTGCTTTGCTGAATCATTTAGCAAAAAGAGGACATAAAGTGTCCCCATCAAAATTGCAGTTTTGTCAACAAGAAGTCCAATATTTAGGGCATAAAATTGAGAAAGGAGTGCGAAAGGTAACGACTGAAAGAATAAAGATGATTCAAGGAATGAGAGCTCGAATGACGCAAAGAGAGGTAAGAATGTTTCTGGGAATGGTTGGATATTGTCGACAATGGATAAGCGGTTTTTCGTTGATTGCTAAACCGTTGCAAAAACTGACAAAGAAGGATGTTAAAGATCCTTTTGAAATGAATGATGAGGAAATGAAAGCATTCAGAGAGCTGAAAAAGAAATTGTGTGAAGCTCCAGCATTGGGAATGCCTGACTATGAGAAAGATTTTGAGTTGTATTGCAGTGAAAGAGATGGATGTGCATTTTCAGTCTTGGTACAGAGACATGGAACTATGAAAAGACCCATTGCATATTTTTCAGCTGTTTTAGACCCTGTAGCAAAAGCGTTGCCTGGATGTTTGAAAGCAGTTGCTGCTACTTGTGTGAGTCTGGAACAGAGTGAAGGCATAGTGATGGGATATCCACTGAGAGTATATGTTCCCCATTCTGTGGAAATTCTCTTGACAAGAACGAAAACCCAATACATGACACATAGTCGGCTGACTAGGTATGAAAAAGTAATTTTGAGTGCAGATAATGTGACAATTGACAGATGTATGAATGTGAATCCTTCGACATCATTGCCAGATGAAGAGAGTGTAATTGAAATGGATGAAGTAGATCACGATTGTCTGAATGTGCTTGAATATTGTACAAAACCGAGATCAGACATACGAGATGAGCCCTTAAAGGAATCAGATTATATTCTGTTTGTGGATGGCTCATGCTTGAGAACGAATGATGGAGTTCTAAGTGCAGCGTATGCGGTTTGCACAGTAGCAACTGTAATGGAAGCATCTTGTCTGAAAGGGATACGGTCTGCCCAGGTCGCAGAACTAGTAGCTCTGATTCAAGCATGCAAGTTGGGAAGAAATGTACGGGTTATGATTGTGACAGATAGCCAGTACGGCTTTGGGGTGGTGCATGATTTTGGTCAGATTTGGTCACAAAGAGGTTTCTTGACGTCTGCAGGAACGCCAATTAGAAATGGAGATTTTGTGAAAAAGTTGCTTGAGGCGATACAGCTGCCTAAACAGATTGCTGTTGTGAAGTGCAATGCACATAAAAATGGGGAAGACTACATAACTGTCGGCAATAAATATGCTGACGAGATTGCACAGTACTGTGCAAAGAATGTGGTTTCTTTAAACAGGAACCGAGAGAGAGAGCATATTTCTTGTCCTTTGCTTTTTACTAACCCTGTTGAGACATGGGATGAGGTGAGACAGTTACAGGAAGCAGCAGATGATGAGGAAAAAGATACCTGGATAAAAGCAGGATGTAGAAAACATGAGGAAAATGATGTTTGGGTTTACAGAGATGAAAGACCAGTTATGCCTGATAGCATGATTTCTGACATGGCACGGATGTACCATGGACAAGCCCATATTGGGAGAGATTCAATGATCAGACTTTTTAGACAAACATGGTATAATCCAAAATTCAGAGCCATAGCTGAGAGTCTTTGTCAAAGATGTCTTATTTGTCAACAATTAAATCCAGGAAGGAAGACAGTAGTGAGTCTAGGAACAATAGGACGAGAAGGAGGTCCGTTCACTAGAATGCAAATGGATTTTATCGAAATGTCCCCGAGCAACAGACTAAGGTATGTCCTCGTAGTCATCTGTTTGTTTTCCCGTTGGGTGGAAGCATACCCGACCAGAAGGAATGATGGAATCACGGTAGCAAAACTTATGCTGCGAGAATTCATTCCGAGGTATGGTTTTCCAGTCACGATTGAAACAGATAGAGGAACACATTTCCAAAATGAATTAATTAAGCTAATTTGTGAAGCACTTAGTATGAAACAGAAACTGCATTGTGCATACAGACCAGAGGCTTCTGGAATAGTAGAGCAAGTGAATGGAACAATTAAGAACAGGTTAGGAAAAATGTGTCAAGCTACAGGACTCAAATGGCCAGATGCCTTGCCATTAGTTTTAATGACAATCAGAAGTATTCCGGAAAGGAAAACTGGACTTAGTCCCCATGAGATAATTATGGGACGAGCAATGAGACAAGCACATGTACCTGTCAACAAACTACTGACTATAACTGATGATCTGGTGCTGGATTATTGCAAAGTATTGGCTGATGTGGTGCGTTCTGTGTTTCATCAGGTTGGACCGGATGCGACCACTCTTGAAAGAAAACCTGCTCACGACTTGAATCCAGGAGATTGGGTCCGCATAAAAGTCCACAGGAGAAGAAACTGTTTGGTTCCTCGCTGGGACGAACCACGACAAGTGATCCTGGTGACAACCACTGCAGTCAAATGTGCAGGAGTGAAACACTGGGTGCATGCCAGTCACACCATCAGAGTTCCAGAACCTGAAAATCGACATGTGAGTCGACATCTGGAAGTGTTGGATAACAGTTCAGCATCAGAAGCAGAAGAAGAAACAAACAGGGTGCCAGAATCTGAAGATCGACCTGTAAGTCGACATCTGGAAGACCCAACTACAAGTGCAACGACAGAAGAAGTAGAGGAAATAGCTGAAGTTCCAGAACCTGAAGATCGACATGTGAGTCGACATCTGGAAATATCAGATACCAGTTCAGAATCTGATACAGATCATTCGGATTGTGAGGAAATTCTGAAAAGAAATTGGAAATTTGAAAGCATAAGAGAAGAAACTGAGCAAGAAGAAAGTAACAGTGAGCAACCAAGTACAAGTTGTGGTAAAAATCCTTCAGAGATAATATTAATAGATGAAGAAGGGAGAGTTACAAACAGAAAGTTAGAAAAATCGGAAGATCCCCGAGGAGTAATAGGGACAGATAGCCAAACAAAAGAACAGGGAAATTTAGAAGCAGATAGAGAGATTGACACAAATTCGGAAGAACCTCGAGGAGGGACAGAAATAGGTGAACGAAGGAAGATAAGAAAAGAACCACAAGAAGAGGAAGAAAATGAAATTATAAGATTCAAAATAAGAGACAATAAAGAAAAAACTGAAACAGAGTCTGAAGAAAGTGGAGAAGAAAGAAACCAAAAACTAGAGTCAAGAAAAAGGAATTGGAAAACAGAAAGAGAGGAAAAAGAAAGTGAGGCAAAAAGGCCAAGAAAAGGAGACAATTGGCCCAACGAAGTAAGAAAATTAAGATACAGGATGATAAGGTTAGATGGAAAAAGTGCTGAACAAGTGAATGAAATAACAAGCCAGAAAGAGCAAGAAAAACAAGGTGGAAAACACTTGCAGAAAACGAAAAGTGTAAAGAAGGTAAATCCGAAGTATAGATCGCCTGAATGGTTGTATCTTGCTTTGACTGATATCAAAGAAGAAAAGAACACTCACGAGAACCCAGAACAAAGAAACCTAATGGGTGAAGGTGAGGTGCAACAAACTTGAAGAAATTTAAACAATTTCTACCAGACTTGACAAAAAACACTGGATTTGACAAAGAAAGAATTCTGAAAAGAATTAAAAGAAAGTACCAAACAAAGATAAAAACATTGGAGTGCAGAGTGGTTAATAAGTCATTTCTGAGGTGTAGTGACACAATTTTCTTGAAAATAAATAAATAAGGTTATAAAACAAAATGGAGGATACTAGAGATAGAAAATGTAAATGTGAGTTTATAAGTAGATGGTGTAAGATGTGCTTCTTTTGTACAGGATTATTAATGACAGTATGGGTGGTTTTAGCAATCACTATTCCAATTAGTTTAGCTGTAGTAGAAACGTCTAATAACACAGAGAAAGAAAAAGGAGCTAACACTCAAGAACCAGTTATATTAAAAAGTAGTTCAGAGTTACATAAAGACAAATCAATAACAGATTTTTCAAAGAATGTTTTTACTAAATTATTATATGAGTATGTAGAAACAATGGATGTAAGAGATTGCTATGTTTGTATGCAATTGCCTGCGTCTGTAGCAGAGGGTGTGACTTATCATCACCTTCCTTTGACGTATGGAATAACATGTAGTGTTTTAGCAAGTTTATTTTATAAAACAGGTAGATTAGAATATTATTACACTGACATAGATAAGATTTTTGCGAAAGTTTCTGTAGTTCCCGAGCTAAACAAAATAAAAGAGGGAAAAACGTTTGGTGAATATTTTATAGAAGATAAGATTTTAACATTAGATAATTTAGTTAAAAACAACCTTACCTGTGAGTTAAAGAAGGAAGAAAAAGTATTTTTAGAGATGGTTGAAGAAAGAAGAGTGAAATTTCAAAGAAAAGTGATAGAAGAGACAAAAACACCTCTTTGGGCGTTTGAGGAAGACAATCATGACAAGAAAAAGACAAATGCAGCTATGACTCTGGATTGGCCCCAACAGGGAAGGTTGTGCATTAGAAGAAATAAAACAAGATATGACAATTATTTTGTGGGTTCCAGTATTTGCCATGACAATTATCAAATTTTAGGCGGACGGGGATTCAAAGGGGGAAAAGATCCAATATTTCCAGGGATCTATTATGTTTGCGGTAATAGGGCTTATTACAGGTTGCCGGACCATTGGTACGGGTCATGTTATTTAGGCCTGGTCTTTCCAAAGATTTTTCATATGGATAGAAAAGAAAAAGGAACACACAAAATGATAAATACCTTTACACGTAGAAAAAGGGAAAGTTTTTCAGAAATAGTAGGTGATATTTTTGGTGCATTGATACCAGCAGTGGGAATATCTTTGAATGCATTTAGAATTCGGAAATTATCCACAGTGGTAGATCGTTTATCTACAGATACTGCTGGAGGGTTCTTGATGGTAAATACCGAGATGGTTGCCATGAGAGCTATGGTGATGCAAAATCGACTTGCCCTTGACATTCTTTTGGCAAAAGAGGGTGGAGTCTGTGGAATGCTGAAAGTCCAACATTGTTGCACTTACATTCCAGATAAAAGTGAAAATATACAAAAGTATATAACGAATATTACAAGTTTGCACAAAGAACTTGTTCCACTGGAGGTTGAAAGTACATTGGGAAAACTTGGTAAAGGGTTTTCTTCAGTAATAAATTGGTTAACAAGAATGAGTGGATTAATAATAGGGAAAGTTATAATAATAGCAACCATGATAATAATAATAATTTTAGTGCTGAAGCTTGTAATTACATGTATAAAGAAAAGAAGAAGACAGAATAAAATAGAAAAAGAAAACATGATAAACAAGGAGAGAGAGAGAGAAATGGGTGAAATAGAGCTAGAAGAGATAAAAGAGAACATGTACAAGAAAACGAAGAGACAAGTTGAAAGGGATACAGTTGTGTAAACTAACAAAAGCAAACGGATAAAAGAAATATGCTATCTGAGAAAATTGTATAACTTGGGTTTTGTGGTGATATTAAAAATCACCAAAGGGGGAGTTGATGCAGCAGGATAAATGAAAATTTTTTAACCTCCTAATAATTTTCGTAAAATAATTAATAAACATGTTCGTTTAAGTAAATAACCAACAATGTATGTTACATGTAAAGGGTTAAAGGTAACACGCTATTTTTGTGTGCAAATTAATCAACTTATAATTGTTGACGTGTCTAACATAACCTAATATTTGCGTACTAATAAAATAATAAATGCATGTTTTGTGCTTTGAAAATAAAATGTGTGGTGGCAAAATAAAGCGATGGTAAGTAAGGGACGGCTTTATATGTTGCTTTTTGCTAGGTAATACCTAATTGGGGTACGTAGAAAGACGGGAGGGAAACGAAAGGGTTTATATTCTTTATTTTAACAATATTTTGTTTATCTTTGAAAATAGTGCGCTTAGGCCTGTTGAGCAGCGATATAAAATGGCCGCCATAAGCTAGAGTACGCATGTCCAAGAAGCCGTGTGGTAGAGGAGAAAGGCTGTGAAAAAGGATGACCACGTGTTCGTGCTGAGAGCCTAAGATGGAAGTATGGTCAAGGCTATTGTGACCTTTCTGAGCAAATGTGTGCCAAGATGATCAGCAAGAAGCGTGAGAAGTCAAACTGAATAAATGGACGGAACTGTTGAATCTAAAAAGTATCAGAAAAAGATACAAATTGGACTGATCGAAACTGATGAGCAATGTCATGAACTGTGGGAAACGATGCAAGCATGGACATTCCACAAAGAACTGGTTAAGACAAGGAAGTTTAATTAAAATGTATATGGACTTGAATGAACCAATGAGAGAGAATCTCGCCATAGAGATGCAACATTTTTATTCAGTAAGCTAGAATTAGGGTATAAGAAGACCTACTCTTGGTGGGAGGGGTTAGATGCTGGAGAGAGGAGATGCTGTAGATGGGTGAAGTTGCGGTTGCTGATGCTGACGAGCTGATGCTGCTGATGCTATTTTATATTTCTAGTTGAGTATAAGATGCTGCTTTTGGAGAACATTTTTACTCCTGATAGATTTTTCATTTAGAAGTATTAGACTTTCCAAGACAGATAGATTTATCTTTTGGAGTTCTTGCTGTGACAACCTTATTTTTCCGTCTAATAGGTATGCATTGCAATTTCAATTTATTCTTATAATGATGATAAATGTAATGATCTGAATAATAAGCTTAAACTTATATCTTGCTTCGAAACTTTATATAAACTTTATTATTCTTTAAACAAATGACTCAGTGATTCTTTAGCTCAATAATTAAGGTAAAATGTTAAAGAGTTTATTGTGATTGAGCTGGTCTTAATCACCATCAACTGATTCCTACTAGTTGGTCCATCGACCAATGAGCGGAATACCTTAACTTAAGCAAATGAGAAACATTATGTCATGTTAAAAAGAGGTATCCCGTCTCCTTCCAGCGAATCGTTTTCTCCTAGGTTAAGGACGGAGGTAATCCAGGGAATAAATGAGTAAGTGAATGTATATGCGGTGTTATGGGCCCCACCGTCATATGGATATAGTTTGTGTGTTGGAGGGATAGTTGCACCTGGATGACCGAAGCATATAGGAGAAGAATTTTTATTGTTAGCGCTGGATCAGATTTCTTGGTAGCAGAGTTATGGTTACTATAGATTAGTTTGGTGATTATTGATTATTGATTATTGATAAGTTCATGTCTAACACTTTATGTTGAGTCGCGTTATGTTATATGTAAGTTTTCACGCTTCCGGGAAGTAGGAAGTGGAACACGTGTGGCAAGAGAAGTCACATGGAATAGTGCATTGTCTGAGTTCATATTGGTGATAACACAGGTTGTGTTATGATAGGGACATTTTCCGCATAAAAGGTGTGTAAGTGAAATAGTGACCGGTTTTCTTGTGAAACTCTGGCCTTAATTCTCAGGAGCAGTATAGTCTCCACATGTGTTTTATCCCCAGAGAAACGGGTTTACCGCTTGCTTGAAAGAAGGGTAAGGTAGAGGGAAGTACTACTTTATCGGCGAAACAGAAAATTCTGTGGTAGGGTAGAGGTAAGCGCTGCCTAATGGAAAATACAGAGTTCTTGTATAAATGGACAAAGCTATCTCTTTGGTTTAGCGAATCAGACAATGGAAATGTGTTTTAAATGTTGTAACTAACGAAGAATTGTTGAAAAAGAAATTGCCGATAAATTTTATAAAGGAGGGGTCAAGAGCAGAACTGACGTAGACAAAACACGCGCTGGGATTGGACAGTGCGCTGTAGACAGAAACCGCTCTGATTGGAGTGTTGGTGTGAGTCGCACTAGGATTGGTCGAATAGACTAGTGACGTGGAAGTTTATGATTGGAGTGTTGGTGTGAGTCGCGCTAGTATTGGTCGAATAACGCATAGAGAACAGTGTTGAATTGCGGATCGTTTGAGGAGAAAAAGCGATTGTGAATCATGTCGTATTATGAATATGGTAGAGAGAAAACGTCGTGGATGTCGAAAGTTAAGAACTTCTTTAAGAAAGACAAAAAGGTAGTGACTAGAGAGGGACAAATAATTCCTCCGCCGAAATCACCAGCTTCGCACATGATGCTGAAATATGGATATCATACATGCATATGGTTAGAAAATGGGACAAAATATACCAAGAATGATGGAGCATTGGCTTTCCCTGAGAATGGTTCATTTAATGTAGCTGTACTACGGAATTTGAGAGAGAAGATGGCAATGTTAGAACCTAGACCGACACAGTTTGAAGCTTTAACTGAATGGGAAGATGAGATGTATGAACGAGAGAGATTCAGAGGATTAAAGAATCATGAGTTTGTGCCTGGAAGGTTATGGGGAGTAAATCATGAGGACAGAATAAAGCGTTGGAGATGTACTAATATGACAGGAGGTTTGTTTCCAGCTTTTACAGTGGAGGAAGAAGCAAAGAGAAAGTGTACAGAGAAAAAGAAACATGTAGTTATAGAAAAGTATGGGTATGGTGGTAGTGAAACGGATGACGAATTGCTGGAAGATATTTTAAACAGAAACCCGCCTCCATACCAACAGACTTCTGCGGTGGTGACACCTAATGCACCGCCAATGGAAACTGGGAGGAATAAAAATCCCGAACGAAGGGATGAGACAAATAGGTCATAAGATCAATTAAAAACTTCACAAAATGAAGAGATAGAAAGTGACAATGCAACTGAATTAGCAAAAACCACAAGAGAATTGACTGAGAAAATAAGAGCATTGACAAACAATATGGAAGCTGTAACTGTACCAGTGACGATAGGTCCAGTAATGCCAATTTTTGAGAATCAGAAAATTGATGAACGTTCTTTAGTGATTCCCATGAATTCACATTTGCAAAGAAAAAGAGAAGGGATATAACTGAATAATGAAGGTGCACACCATTTGGTTAGTACCTATAGACCAAGCCCACCTACTAATTTGACGATAATTGAGAATGAGAACAGGAGAATACCTATGGTAACGGAGTCTGCATCAGGGACACCAGAAAGAAGTAACAATTGGATAGAATTAAATAGTACGCCTGTAGGTCCGACTCCAGATGAGTTAAATGAATGGATGAAAACGCTAAAAACGAAAGAAACAGAAGTAAAACCATTATATGTAATTAGGTTAAAAATAGACATGGAAGAGTTGATTTTAGGAACGATTGGTACAGAAAAATTAAAAAATTATCAGGATGATGAGATTATGTTTTTGTGCAAAAGTCTTACATGGAGAGCTAGAAATTTACATGACAAATTGGAAGAGACAGCAAGTGAACTAGGAGTAGAATTTGCAAAAGGGAGAACGTTGCAGAAACCAATATAGAGTAGATTTTTGTGACAAAGATATAGAAAATCTGAACACATCAGGAAGATTGACCCAAATAAAAGAGTTAATTGTTTTACTGAGAAAATGGGGTGATGTGGATAGATGGAGAAGTAGATGGATAAAAAGAGTGAGAAAGTAACAGATAAAGCATCTTTGGCTTTTGCAGTGACAGATAAGGAACCAGTTGCAAGGGAGTACCCGATGAGAGAGACTCAAGGAGGTAGTTATGTGCATGTTCCATGGACCAGACAGGATATACTGTCATTTACAAATGACTTCCCAAAGTTGAGAGAGAAGCCAGTAGAATGGTACAGACAAGTGGAGAGATTTGTTAAGGTTTCAAAGGTATTGTGGATAGACTTGGATGGATTGTTTGATATAGTAGTGCCAGCTGATTTGTGGACAGAATGTAAGATTACTATTGATTGGCCAACTGTAGAATATCCAAGGGATGCTAAAACAGGAGCGCCAGGACCAGAAGTGATGAGAAAGTATGATCAAGTAATTACCTTTTTGAAGAATAAGATTCCACCTAAAGAAACAGATTGGGTAAAAATAGACAGAACAAAGCAGGAAAGTAAAGAATCAGTGCATGCTTATTATGAAAGGCTGTTGTTAGAGTTTAAACAGTATAGTGGCTATGAGACACTAAATGAGAAAGATATGAGTCATTTTGTATATAGATTTGTGTATGGATTAAAACCGGTGATAAGTGAAATGATTAAGTGAAATGATTAAGCAGCATATGATTTGCTGGCAGAATAGCAGTTGACGAGGTTTTGAGATATGCTAAGTATTGCAGTGATGATATTGAGAGTAGACAGCGTAAATTGAAAGAGAAAGCCATGTGGGCACAGGTGAAAGTTGCAGAGAAACAAGAAGCTCAATTGAGTAATACAGGTAATGAAGCAGGACAGGCTAGATCTCGACCAAATATAGGTAAAGGAAAAGGACAAATGAGCATAGATGAGGCAAAGAAAAAGTGGCCATGCCACAACTGCGGAAAGCTAGGGCATTGGAGAAACAAGTGTAAATTTCCTCCAAAACTTAATGTGGAAAATCAATCATTAAATTCACAGGTGCAGAGTGAGGTAGTTACCCAACAAAGTCAGGTGCCACAACCACCACTTCCCAAGAGTGTTAACCAACAGAAATGCAGTGCAGAAACAGGATTCTACGGAGGAGAACAGGTAACACAGTTGCCGCGTGCAGCTGCCATTTCTCAATATTGGTTACGACAGGATGAGGATGAAACGGATGAAAGCTTCTGACGGTGCCTAGGAGAGGAGGAAGAGTGCATGCTTGGCGCAACTCTAGAGGTAGATCAGTCTGGTCCATTTGTGGATGGAGAAGTGAATGGTGCAAATGTAACATTCCTTGTGGACACTGGAGCTACCCGTTCTACTGTTAGGTCAGTGGAAATTCCAAACCTTCCTCTCTCAGGTGAACATATCCAAGTAGTTGGAGTTTCGAATCAGCAAATTAAGACGCCTCTTACTAAATTAGTGGAGGTAAAGATTGGTCCATTTAGTGAAATGCACCGATTTGTGGTATGCGATTGTAGTCCTGTGAACCTATTAGGACGTGATCTATTGTGAAAAATGAATTGCACTATTTATTGTACTCCAGATGGAATTGCATTTCAGACCCCAGATGAAGATGTATTGTATAAAATGACACTGGTGAATTTAGAACCAGAAGTAAATGATTTGTTTCCTGTATTTGATGCAGAGAAAATCCCAATTGAACTGAAAAAGACAGTGAAAGAAGAAGTATGGGACTTTACAGGAGAAGATATAGGATTAATGAAAGAAGTAGATCCCGTTAAAATAACCGTAAAAGAGGGAACGAGTTACCCAAATACGCCCCAGTATAAATTGACACCAGAAATAATTGAAGGAATAACGCCAGTAATAAATAAAATGGTTGAACAAGGGATTCTAAAAGAAATCATGAGTAGTCCATGTAATTCGCCAATAATGGGACTGAAAAAGCCAAACGGAACATATAGAATTGTACAGGATTTGAGGACGGTAAACAAAATTGTAGTGCCTTGTTGCCCAATAGTACCGAACCCTGCTGTGATTCTATACCAGATTCCACGTGAAGCAGAATGGTACACAGTAATTGATTTATGTCATGCATTTTTCTCTATTCCATTACATCCAGATAGCCAGCCATTATTTGCGTTTAGGTTTGGAGAGCGTATTTTGGCATGGTGCCGAATTCCTCAAGGGTACAAAGAAAGCCCCTCAATCTTTAATCAGATTCTAAAGAAATCCTTGGAAGATTTAAAAATGCCAGAAAAGTCAGTGATGGTTCAGTATATTGATGACCTACTGGTGGCATCAAAAACGAAGGAAGCATGTGTCAATGATACAATTGCTTTGCTGAATCATTTAGCAAAAAGAGGACATAAAGTGTCCCCATCAAAATTGCAGTTTTGTCAACAAGAAGTCCAATATTTAGGGCATAAAATTGAGAAAGGAGTGCGAAAGGTAACGACTGAAAGAATAAAGATGATTCAAGGAATGAGAGCTCGAATGACGCAAAGAGAGGTAAGAATGCTTCTGGGAATGGTTGGATATTGTCGACAATGGATAAGCGGTTTTTCGTTGATTGCTAAACCGTTGCAAAAACTGACAAAGAAGGATGTTAAAGATCCTTTTGAAATGAATGATGAGGAAATGAAAGCATTCAGAGAGCTGAAAAAGAAATTGTGTGAAGCTCCAGCATTGGGAATGCCTGACTATGAGAAAGATTTTGAGTTGTATTGCAGTGAAAGAGATGGATGTGCATTTTCAGTCTTGGTACAGAGACATGGAACTATGAAAAGACCCATTGCATATTTTTCAGCTGTTTTAGACCCTGTAGCAAAAGCGTTGCCTGGATGTTTGAAAGCAGTTGCTGCTACTTGTGTGAGTCTGGAACAGAGTGAAGGCATAGTGATGGGATATCCACTGAGAGTATATGTTCCCCATTCTGTGGAAATTCTCTTGACAAGAACGAAAACCCAATACATGACACATAGTCGGCTGACTAGGTATGAAAAAGTAATTTTGAGTGCAGATAATGTGACAATTGACAGATGTATGAATGTGAATCCTTCGACATCATTGCCAGATGAAGAGAGTGTAATTGAAATGGATGAAGTAGATCATGATTGTCTGAATGTGCTTGAATATTGTACAAAACCGAGATCAGACATACGAGATGAGCCCTTAAAGGAATCAGATTATATTCTGTTTGTGGATGGCTCATGCTTGAGAACGAATGATGGAGTTCTAAGTGCAGCATATGCAGTTTGCACAGTAGCAACTGTAATGGAAGCATCTTGTCTGAAAGGGATACGGTCTGCCCAGGTCGCAGAACTAGTAGCTCTGATTCAAGCATGCAAGTTGGGAAGAAATGTACGGGTTATGATTGTGACAGATAGCCAGTACGGCTTTGGGGTGGTGCATGATTTTGGTCAGATTTGGTCACAAAGAGGTTTCTTGACGTCTGCAGGAACGCCAATTAGAAATGGAGATTTTGTGAAAAAGTTGCTTGAGGCGATACAGCTGCCTAAACAGATTGCTGTTGTGAAGTGCAATGCACATAAAAATGGGGAAGACTACATAACTGTCGGCAATAAATATGCTGACGAGATTGCACAGTACTGTGCAAAGAATGTGGTTTCTTTAAACAGGAACCGAGAGAGAGAGCATATTTCTTGTCCTTTGCTTTTTACTAACCCTGTTGAGACATGGGATGAGGTGAGACAGTTACAGGAAGCAGCAGATGATGAGGAAAAAGATACCTGGATAAAAGCAGGATGTAGAAAACATGAGGAAAATGATGTTTGGGTTTACAGAGATGAAAGACCAGTTATGCCTGATAGCATGATTTCTGACATGGCACGGATGTACCATGGACAAGCCCATATTGGGAGAGATTCAATGATCAGACTTTTTAGACAAACATGATATAATCCAAAATTCAGAGCCATAGCTGAGAGTCTTTGTCAAAGATGTCTTATTTGTCAACAATTAAATCCAGGAAGGAAGACAGTAGTGAGTCTAGGAACAATAGGACGAGAAGGAGGTCCGTTCACTAGAATGCAAATGGATTTTATCGAAATTCCCCCGAGCAACAGACTAAGGTATGTCCTCGTAGTCATCTGTTTGTTTTCCCGTTGGGTGGAAGCATACCCGACCAGAAGGAATGATGGAATCACGGTAGCAAAACTTATGCTGCGAGAATTCATTCCGAGGTATGGTTTTCCAGTCACGATTGAAACAGATAGAGGAACACATTTCCAAAATGAATTAATTAAGCTAATTTGTGAAGCACTTAGTATGAAACAGAAACTGCATTGTGCATACAGACCAGAGGCTTCTGGAATAGTAGAGCAAGTGAATGGAACAATTAAGAACAGGTTAGGAAAAATGTGTCAAGCTACAGGACTCAAATGGCCAGATGCCTTGCCATTAGTTTTAATGACAATCAGAAGTATTCCGGAAAGGAAAACTGGACTTAGTCCCCATGAGATAATTATGGGACGAGCAATGAGACAAGCACATGTACCTGTCAACAAACTACTGACTATAACTGATGATCTGGTGCTGGATTATTGCAAAGTATTGGCTGATGTGGTGCGTTCTGTGTTTCATCAGGTTGGACCGGATGCGACCACTCTTGAAAGAAAACCTGCTCACGACTTGAATCCAGGAGATTGGGTCCGCATAAAAGTCCACAGGAGAAGAAACTGTTTGGTTCCTCGCTGGGACGAACCACGACAAGTGATCCTGGTGACAACCACTGCAGTCAAATGTGCAGGAGTGAAACACTGGGTGCATGCCAGTCACACCATCAGAGTTCCAGAACCTGAAAATCGACATGTGAGTCGACATCTGGAAGTGTTGGATAACAGTTCAGCATCAGAAGCAGAAGAAGAAACAAACAGGGTGCCAGAATCTGAAGATCGACCTGTAAGTCGACATCTGGAAGACCCAACTACAAGTGCAACGACAGAAGAAGTAGAGGAAATAGCTGAAGTTCCAGAACCTGAAGATCGACATGTGAGTCGACATCTGGAAATATCAGATACCAGTTCAGAATCTGATACAGATCATTCGGATTGTGAGGAAATTCTGAAAAGAAATTGGAAATTTGAAAGCATAAGAGAAGAAACTGAGCAAGAAGAAAGTAACAGTGAGCAACCAAGTACAAGTTGTGGTAAAAATCCTTCAGAGATAATATTAATAGATGAAGAAGGGAGAGTTACAAACAGAAAGTTAGAAAAATCGGAAGATCCCCGAGGAGTAATAGGGACAGATAGCCAAACAAAAGAACAGGGAAATTTAGAAGCAGATAGAGAGATCGACACAAATTCGGAAGAACCTCGAGGAGGGACAGAAATAGGTGAACGAAGGAAGATAAGAAAAGAACCACAAGAAGAGGAAGAAAATGAAATTATAAGATTCAAAATAAGAGACAATAAAGAAAAAACTGAAACAGAGTCTGAAGAAAGTGGAGAGGAAAGAAACCAAAAACTAGAGTCAAGAAAAAGGAATTGGAAAACAGAAAGAGAGGAAAAAGAAAGTGAGGCAAAAAGGCCAAGAAAAGGAGACAATTGGCCCAACGAAGTAAGAAAATTAAGATACAGGATGATAAGGTTAGATGGAAAAAGTGCTGAACAAGTGAATGAAATAACAAGCCAGAAAGAGCAAGAAAAACAAGGTGGAAAACACTTGCAGAAAACGAAAAGTGTAAAGAAGGTAAATCCGAAGTATAGATCGCCTGAATGGTTGTATCTTGCTTTGACTGATATCAAAGAAGAAAAGAACACTCACGAGAACCCAGAACAAAGAAACCTAATGGGTGAAGGTGAGGTGCAACAAACTTGAAGAAATTTAAACAATTTCTACCAGACTTGACAAAAAACACTGGATTTGACAAAGAAAGAATTCTGAAAAGAATTAAAAGAAAGTACCAAACAAAGATAAAAACATTGGAGTGCAGAGTGGTTAATAAGTCATTTCTGAGGTGTAGTGACACAATTTTCTTGAAAATAAATAAATAAGGTTATAAAACAAAATGGAGGATACTAGAGATAGAAAATGTAAATGTGAGTTTATAAGTAGATGGTGTAAGATGTGCTTCTTTTGTACAGGATTATTAATGACAGTATGGGTGGTTTTAGCAATCACTATTCCAATTAGTTTAGCTGTAGTAGAAACGTCTAATAACACAGAGAAAGAAAAAGGAGCTAACACTCAAGAACCAGTTATATTAAAAAGTAGTTCAGAGTTACATAAAGACAAATCAATAACAGATTTTTCAAAGAATGTTTTTACTAAATTATTATATGAGTATGTAGAAACAATGGATGTAAGAGATTGCTATGTTTGTATGCAATTGCCTGCGTCTGTAGCAGAGGGTGTGACTTATCATCACCTTCCTTTGACGTATGGAATAACATGTAGTGTTTTAGCAAGTTTATTTTATAAAACAGGTAGATTAGAATATTATTACACTGACACAGATAAGATTTTTGCGAAAGTTTCTGTAGTTTCGAGCTAAACAAAATAAAAGAGGGAAAAACGTTTGGTGAATATTTTATAGAAGATAAGATTTTAACATTAGATAATTTAGTTAAAAACAACCTTACCTGTGAGTTAAAGAAGGAAGAAAAAGTATTTTTAGAGATGGTTGAAGAAAGAAGAGTGAAATTTCAAAGAAAAGTGATAGAAGAGACAAAAACACCTCTTTGGGCGTTTGAGGAAGACAATCATGACAAGAAAAAGACAAATGCAGCTATGACTCTGGATTGGCCCCAACAGGGAAGGTTGTGCATTAGAAGAAATAAAACAAGATATGACAATTATTTTGTGGGTTCCAGTATTTGCCATGACAATTATCAAATTTTAGGCGGACGGGGATTCAAAGGGGGAAAAGATCCAATATTTCCAGGGATCTATTATGTTTGCGGTAATAGGGCTTATTACAGGTTGCCGGACCATTAGTACGGGTCATGTTATTTAGGCCTGGTCTTTCCAAAGATTTTTCATATGGATAGAAAAGAAAAAGGAACACACAAAATGATAAATACCTTTACACGTAGAAAAAGGGAAAGTTTTTCAGAAATAGTAGGTGATATTTTTGGTGCATTGATACCAGCAGTGGGAATATCTTTGAATGCATTTAGAATTCGGAAATTATCCACAGTGGTAGATCGTTTATCTACAGATACTGCTGGAGGGTTCTTGATGGTAAATACCGAGATGGTTGCCATGAGAGCTATGGTGATGCAAAATCGACTTGCCCTTGACATTCTTTTGGCAAAAGAGGGTGGAGTCTGTGGAATGCTGAAAGTCCAACATTGTTGCACTTACATTCCAGATAAAAGTGAAAATATACAAAAGTATATAACGAATATTACAAGTTTGCACAAAGAACTTGTTCCACTGGAGGTTGAAAGTACATTGGGAAAACTTGGTAAAGGGTTTTCTTCAGTAATAAATTGGTTAACAAGAATGAGTGGATTAATAATAGGGAAAGTTATAATAATAGCAACCATGATAATAATAATAATTTTAGTGCTGAAGCTTGTAATTACATGTATAAAGAAAAGAAGAAGACAGAATAAAATAGAAAAAGAAAACATGATAAACAAGGAGAGAGAGAGAGAAATGGGTGAAATAGAGCTAGAAGAGATAAAAGAGAACATGTACAAGAAAACGAAGAGACAAGTTGAAAGGGATACAGTTGTGTAAACTAACAAAAGCAAACGGATAAAAGAAATATGCTATCTGAGAAAATTGTATAACTTGGGTTTTGTGGTGATATTAAAAATCACCAAAGGGGGAGTTGATGCAGCAGGATAAATGAATTTTTTTTAACCTCCTAATAATTTTCGTAAAATAATTAATAAACATGTTCGTTTAAGTAAATAACCAACAATGTATGTTACATGTAAAGGGTTAAAGGTAACACGCTATTTTTGTGTGCAAATTAATCAACTTATAATTGTTGACGTGTCTAACATAACCTAATATTTGCGTACTAATAAAATAATAAATGCATGTTTTGTGCTTTGAAAATAAAATGTGTGGTGGCAAAATAAAGCGATGGTAAGTAAGGGACGGCTTTATATGTTGCTTTTGCTAGGTAATACCTAATTGGGGTACGTAGAAAGACGGGAGGGAAACAAAAGGGTTTATATTCTTTATTTTAACAATATTTTGTTTAACTTTGAAAATAGTGCGCTTAGGCCTGTTGTGCAGCGATATAAAATGGCCGCCATAAGCTAGAGTACGCATGTCCAAGAAGCCGTGTGGTAGAGGAGAAAGGCTGTGAAAAAGGATGACCACGTGTTCGTGCTGAGAGCCTAAGATGGAAGTATGGTCAAGGCTATTGTGACCTTTCTGAGCAAATGTGTGCCAAGATGATCAGCAAGAAGCGTGAGAAGTCAAACTGAATAAATGGACGGAACTGTTGAATCTAAAAAGTATCAGAAAAAGATACAAATTGGACTGATCGAAACTGATGAGCAATGTCATGAACTGTGGGAAACGATGCAAGCATGGACATTCCACAAAGAACTGGTTAAGACAAGGAAGTTTGATTAAAATGTATATGGACTTGAATGAACCAATGAGAGAGAATCACGCCATAGAGATGCAACATTTTTATTCAGTAAGCTAGAATTAGGGTATAAGAAGACCTACTCTTGGTGGGAGGGGTTAGATGCTGGAGAGAGGAGATGCTGTAGATGGGTGAAGTTGCGGTTGCTGATGCTGACGAGCTGATGCTGCTGCTGCTATTTTATATTTCTAGTTGAGTATAAGATGCTGCTTTTGGAGAACATTTTTACTCCTGATAGATTTTTCATTTAGAAGTATTAGACTTTCCAAGACAGATAGATTTATCTTTTGGAGTTCTTGCTGTGACAACCTTATTTTTCCGTCTAATAGGTATGCATTGCAATTTCAATTTATTCTTATAATGATGATAAATGTAATGATCTGAATAATAAGCTTAAACTTATATCTTGCTTCGAAACTTTATATAAACTTTATTATTCTTTAAACAAATGACTCAGTGATTCTTTAGCTCAATAATTAAGGTAAAATGTTAAAGAGTTTATTGTGATTGAGCTGGTCTTAATCACCATCAACTGATTCCTACTAGTTGGTCCATCGACCAATGAGCGGAATACCTTAACTTAAGCAAATGAGAAACATTATGTCATGTTAAAAAGAGGTATCCCGTCTCCTTCCAGCGAATCGTTTTCTCCTAGGTTAAGGACGGAGGTAATCCAGGGAATAAATGAGTAAGTGAATGTATATGCGGTGTTATGGGCCCCACCGTCATATGGATATAGTTTGTGTGTTGGAGGGATAGTTGCACCTGGATGACCGAAGCATATAGGAGAAGAATTTTTATTGTTAGCGCTGGATCACCCCTCACAGTTTTAAAGATATGCAGGATTGGCAGCAACCCCCACACATTATGGTTCTTGTCTTGTAAGGTACACAATCATTGCCTTCTTCGTTAGAAAGAAGCCTTACTAGATGTCTTGCTAGGATGGTTCTACCACAGAGGTGTGCGCCTCCTTTTCTATCTACCTCCTTCTCAATAATAGGGCGAAGAACCAGGTGAAACCTAGAGGCACATGTTTAAGTCAATCCATTGACGTTACTGGTGACAACACATCATTCTATGATGAAACCAAGTGTAGAAGGACATTGAATGCCCAATGCCCCAAGAAGTCTGAAGGATTGAGTATCTGTGTTAGTTCCGTTAAGTGAGTCTCGCGTATGATGCAGTTTCCCACAGAAAAGAGGTGAATTCGACGAAGAGATTACTAACTCCCCTGGTATAAGCTAGGGCTAGGCTAGAGGGAAGCTCCAGCTGGAGAGATCTGAATACCAGTATCAAGAGATACTCTGCAAGCCCATAATCCAGGTTACTCCTTTCTTCCTCAGCCTTGAGTACCTCACAACAAGTGGATCCTTGCAGGTTTACTATTGTGATTTCAGACAGGGAGGCCTCAGGCGTGTCTACAGCAGAACATTCGACATCTAGCGTAAAACCTTGCGCGACCCTTGGGGACAATATGTTGTGATATCTCGAGTCGATGCACAGAAAAAAGCTTTGGAATCCACACTCTATAATTAAGACACTGCGTATAATTAAGAGAGTGCGGCGAGCCCAGGAGGGATCAGCAGGTGCTACATACCCAAGGTCTCTGCAGGAAGCCTAGAGGGGCTCAGCTGTGCAGTGGAAACCTAAGCAACCTCTGTCCCTGGCCGGCGTCACTCCTTAGGAATGACATTCAAGCTTCCCTCCCCAGGAGGCTGGCACCATGAACAGTGGAAGCAAAGGAGTAAACTTAATAACAAACGCATTGAGGTCATGCTGGTGTGTTATCAAGGAGAAACGGCACAATGTAACTACTGCAATATCATGGTGTGGTGGAAACTTAGACAACTAAATGAATTGCCTAGAGCAGTGGTTCTTAACCTTTTGACCTCTGTGGACCCCCACTGAATCATTATTGGAACCCAGGGATCCCAGTGAATCATTAAAGGAATCTGTGCACCACCACTGAGTAATTACAGGAAGCCGGGGACCCCGGCCTTTGAGGGCTTGATGGTACAAATATCTAAAGCCTACTGCACCCTCCAAGAGTCGAAACATTGCATCCCACATAACTACCAAACAAGGTGAGGAAGGGGCTTGGGTAAGGACATACCCCCAAAGACTGGGAGCATTTGTGGGCGGCCATACGCATACCTTACTCAACACCCCCCAAAGGGAGTCGGTTTACCCATGGTATCTCACCCCGCCAGCCTCCAACACATGAACCCCAGGACTCCCAACATCTGCTGGTGGTGCCACCAAGAGATTGGAACATTGAAGCACGTGTGGTGGGATTGTGCACTTATCCAGACGTTCTGGAACGAAATTCTGGGGCACGTTATAGCTATTCTGGGATACCCTATCCCAGCTGATCCTGCCTCAATACTCCTTGGAATGCGCCCGACCGAGATAATGGGGATGACGTGCTCAGACTGGACACTTGCGCACCACATGACAGGAGTGGGTAAGCAATTGATTGCTCTCTACTGGAAGAGAAAAGAGCCACTACCCTCATCCTCCTTATGGATTCCCAAGATGTTGCAGACCATAGTCATGGAACGTTTTACTCACAATTTAGCGAACACTGACAAGAAATGTACCTGCTTATGGCAGCCACTCAGATTATACATTCTAAGCTTGAATTTTGTAGCCTCACACCGCAAAGACTCACGGCCCTTCAGCTCCCTCCCCCACCTCTGCCTTCCTCCCCTTCCTCTCTTTAGCCCCCCACCCCGCTAACTCCCAGGTCAGCATTCCCCAGCAGCAAATCTGCAGCCAAAGCCTCAGCAGAGCCTTTTTAGGAGGCCGGCTGCCATGGACCAATATGAGAGGATGGGCCTGGATCTGTTCTTTGTTGTTGCTTTTGCACGACCTACGGCGCCGTATGTACGTGCACTGTTTTATATTGAAAATCAATAAAAAGATCGGTTTAAAAATAAAAATAAAAAAAAGAGTCTAGTACATTTCGCCCAATGTTCCACATACTAAGATTTGCTTATTTCCTTTATTATTCATCAACAAACAATTTTGAACTGGAAAAAAAAAAAAAAGAATTACAACTCAATCAAATGGGGCAAGTCAGACCAAAATCGTATAGAAGAATATATATTGTATTTGCATGTAGGGGTGTATGGCAGTTCAAATATTGAATGACACACAAAAACCAGACCCCAAAGACAATGATAGTGATTACGCGGAAAGGCAGTGTATGACAGCTTTCAAGGAGCTACATGGCCAATGTTAATCTATGGGGAAAGGTTTGAGTGTCCTGGCTCACCTTGTGAACTCTTGAGTTCCTTGTGGCCTGTGTTTATCTCAGTGAGGCACTGAGACAGAGGTGCAGAGAGAATGTGACAATTTTTCAAGTCAACCTTGATACATCAGCCATATGCCCAATTTCTCATCTGCCCAGTGTTCAAGGTTGCATAACTCAGTGGGCTTGAGCCAAGGTTTCTGGGACTTCATTAGAATGGAGTAAAATCCAAAGAGTAACCTAAAAGCCCATCAGCCAAAATGAACAAAGACCCACTTCATATCAAAAGAGAAAGGTGAGGGTACCTACTTCTGGCCCTGTTCTATAAAATCTTGAAGTTGTTAACTGGGCTAGTGGTGTTCAAGTAGTAAACAACCAGAATGGGACCAAGTTCAGAATAAGAACGCTACGGTCGCAGGGGATTACAGGTTCTGGAATAGGGATAGCCCCCAAAGTAGGGTCCCCGAGACTAGCATACATCTAGGCCCTATATCTCACTCACGGGCATTGGGACATCATAGGCTCAGGAGATGAACCACGGGAGCTGGGATACGAGCTTAGGACTCAACCACAACGTCAAACAAGGATCTATGCAACAGTAATGGCTAAAGAGAAATTTCCAACTTTTGCAACCACAGCCAATAGGATGCTCTGCAGAGAGCATAAGTGAAGAGAAAGCATGTCTGTGTCTCGCTGGAGCTTTAGAGGGGCTGATATGGGCTCCACGATGATGTGCACAGTACTGAGTGGGCCGGGATGCGTCTCTTCAGGTCTCTGACCTCTGGTCACTCGGATGATTCCTGGGTCCGGGTCATCATGGCTCCTGGCCAGCTCATTTTGCTGGACAGCCTCTGCACAGGCTTCAGCCCATCTGGCCTATTGTTAGATCTGCTGGGGGTGGCCGGTCTAACTGCTCTTAACCCGGTGGGCAGTTCAGTTTCCTCTCCAGAACACTGCAGAATGGTTTCTCCAGAATCCTATGCTTCTTTCTGGCCTTGAATAAAAAGGCAACTAGCAAGGTCCCTTCACTGCCCTATTACACCCGAGCTTGGGGGTGGTGGGTAGTCATGGCCAACCTAAGGTGAGGACTTGGTTCAAAATGTAAACATTCAGGACAGGAAACATCTTCCCAGGCTTTGTAGCAAGCGCAGAGCTGGTAGCAACTGGTAAAGGAGTGTGGAGAACATTCAGCCTCTCTCAGCCAGGGCGGTAAGGAGTGTGAAGAGCACTCGGACTCCCTCAGCCAGGGCGGTAAGGAGTGTGGAGAGCACTCGGGCTCCCTCAGCCAGGGCGGTAAGGAGTGTGGAGAGCACTGGGACTTCCTCAGCCAGGGTGGCAAGGAGTGTGGAGAGCACTCGGGCTTCCTCAGCCAAGGTGGCAAAGAGTGTGGAGAGCAGTCGGACTTCCTCAGCCAGGGCGGTAAGGAGTGTGGAGAGCACTCGACTCCCTCAGCCAGGGCGGTAAGGAGTGTGGAGAATACTAGAGCTCCCTCAGCCAGGGCGGTAAGGAGTGTGGAGAGCACTCAGGCTCCCTGGGCCAGGGCAGTAAGGAGTGTGGAGAGCACTCAGAATCCCTCAGCCAGGGCGAAGGAGTGCATAGAGCTCTCGGGCTCCCTCAGCCAGAGTAGTAAGGAGTGTGGAGGGCACTGGGACTTCCTCAGCCAGGGTGGTAAGGAGTGTGGAGAGCACTGGGACTCCCTCAGCCAGGGCGGTATGGAGTGTGGAGCGCACTGGGACTCCCTCAGCCGGGGCGGTAAGGAGTGTGGAGAGCACTCAGAGACTCCCTCAGGCAGGGCAGTAAGGAGTGTGGAGAGCATGGGGCGTCCCTCAGCCAAGGCGGCAAGGAGTGTTCAGAGCACTCGGACACCCTCAGCCAAGGTGGTAAGGTGTGTGCAGAGCACTCAGGATCCCTAAGCCAGGGTGGTAAGGATTGTGGAGAGCACTCGGGCTCCCTCAGCCAGGGCGGCAAGGAGTGCGGAGAGCACTTGGACTCCCACAGCCAGAGCGGTAAGGAGTGTGGAGAGCACTGGGACTCCCTCAGCCAGGGCGGTATGGAGTGTGGAGCACACTGGGACTCCCTCAGCTGGGGCAGTAAGGAGTGTGGAGAGCACTCAGAGACTCCCTCAGGCAGGGCAGTAAGGAGTGTGAAGAGCACTGGGCGTCCCTCAGCCAAGGCGGCAAGGAGTGTTCAGAGCACTCGGACACCCTCAGCCAGGGCGGTAAGGTGTGTGCAGAGCACTCAGGATCCCTAAGCCAGGGTGGTAAGGATTGTGGAGAGCACTCGGACTCCCTCAGTCAGGGCGGTTAGGAGTGTGGAGAGCACTCAGCCTCCCTCAGCCAGAGCGGCAAGGAGTGTGGAGAGCACTGTGACTCCCTCAGCCAGGGCGGTAAGGAGTGTGGAGAGCACTGTGGCTCCCTCAGCCAGGGCGGCAAGGAGTGTGGAGAGCACTGTGGCTCCCTCAGCCGGGGCGGTAAAGAGTGTGGAGAGCACTCAGGTTCCCTCAGCCAGGGCGGAAAGGAGTGTGGAGAGCACTGGTACTCCCTCAGCCGGGGTGGTAAGGAGTGTGAAGAGCACTGGGACTCCCTCAGCCAGGGCGGTAAGGAATGTGGAAAGCACTGGAACTCCCTCAGCCATAGCTCGTAAGGAATGTGGAGAGCACTCAGACTCCCTCAGTCAGGGCGGTAAGGAGTGTGGAGAATACTAGAGCTCCCTCAGCCAGGGCGGTAAGGACTGTGGAGAGCACTCAGGCTCCCTGCGCCAGGGCGGTAAGGAGTGTGGAGAGCACTCGGAATCCCTCAGCCAGGGCGAAGGAGTGTGGAGAGCTCTCGGGCTCCCTCAGGCAGGGCGGCAAGGAGTGCGGAGAGCACTTGGACTCCCTCAGCCAGAGCGGTAAGGAGTGTGGAGGGCACTGGGACTCCCTCAGCCGGGGTGGTAAGGAGTGTGGAGAGCACTGGGACTCCCTCAGCCAGGGCGGTATGGAGTGTGGCGCGCACTGGGACTCCCTCAGCCGGGGCGGTAAGGAGTGTGGAGAGCACTGGGACGCCCTCAGCCAGGGCGGTAAGGAGTGTGGAGAGCACTGGGACTCCCTCAGACGGGGTGGTAAGGAGTGTGGAGCGCACTGGGACTCCCTCAGCCGGGCGGTAAGGAGTGTGGAGAGCACTCAGAGACTCCCTCAGGCAGGGCAGTAAGGAGTGTGGAGCGCACTGGGACTCCCTCAGCCACGGCGGCAAGGAGTGTTGAGAGAACTCAGAGACTCCCTCAGCCAGGGCAGTAAGGAGTGTGGAGAGCACTCGGGCTCCCTCAGCCAGGGCGGCAAGGAGTGTGGAGAGCATTGGGGCTCCCTCAGCTGGGGGGGTAAGGAGTGTGGAGAGCACTCAGGTTCCCTCAGCCAGAGCGACAAGGAGTGTGGAGAGCACTGGGACTCCCTCAGCCGGGGTGGTAAGGAGTGTAGAGAGCACTCAGACTCCCTCAGCCAGGGTGGCAAGGAGTGTGGAGAGCACTCGGACTCCCTCAGCCTGGACGGTAAGTGTGAGAAGTTGGCCTGGTATATGCTGTCCACTAATTAAAGTGGGCACCTTGCACCAGTCAAAACGACCCTTATGGTGATTAGGTCAAAGATAACCTTTATTGAAAGCTACCCTAGTGGTAGCTATGGAGAGCAGCCTTCAGGCTAAGTCTTGAAGGAATGTAAAGCAGCTTGTTTTACCAGAACAGAACCTCCTGAATGATCAAATGAAAGGAGAATCACACAAGTGTTATATAAAAAATATGTATTTATTACTAAACACTCTCTACTAATCTCTATACGAGATTAGAACATAAAGCACACAATACTTAATCAATAGAACAGCAGTAAATAGCACAATACACAGCGGGCTCCAGGGGGAAACCGAACCATATACTAAAAAAATGGTATAACAACAACGACTTCACTAGACACAGTGCCTAGAGCACGTAGAATCGCTGGGACCCCAAGGAACCACCCAAAGTAGTGACACAGGGAGCCCATGGAGGACGGGTGCAGTGTGGGAAAACAGACGTGTGCTCCGTACAACTCTATGGGAAAGTCGCAGTTGGAAAATTACAGTTTAAGGACACTTCGTAGAGGACTTCATGCAAACCCTTTGGAACATAGAAGGTTCTAAGGCCAGCACCCTTGTGAGTACCGAGGTACCCGTGTTACCTGTAGGAGAGTAGGATCTGCTTCTTATAGTTACCCCCACTTTTTGCTGATGTCTCACTGTTTTTGGCCTAGTCTGACTGGGATCCTGCTATTCACGACCCCAGTCTATCTGCTTTCTCCTGTAAATTAATTGCATGTACTTTAGGTATACTCCAGATTGGATTCTGGGGTACCCTTATCAGTCCCTAGTATATGGTACACCATGTACCCAGGGCATAGGTACCCCAGAGGCCTCCCAGGGGCTGAAGCATGTATTGTGCCACCCCTGAGAGGCCATTCAAAATGACACCACAGCCCTGCTACTGCAGCCTGTGTAAGGTGGTGCATGCACCCCTTACTTAGATATAGGTTACCTATATCTATTCTAAATCACTGCACATATAAACCTATCAGTCACCCCTATGGCAGGCCTGATCTATCCTGAAGGCAGGGTGCTGGGTTTTGTGTGAGAGGGTGCCCCTGCATGAGCAGAGCCCCTCTGCAGCCTTCGGAACCTATTTTCCGGGGTTGTCTGTGATGCAGCCAACCATATATATTTAAGTGCATTATAACCTCGCGGTAAATGCTAACTTTAAAACGGCTGCTTAGAAACATGTTGTGTTTGGTGTCAAACACTTTGGAATCATACCTCTCCGCCAGTAACCGGCGGGGGAGGTATGATTCCACCCTCCTAGAGGGACTTATGTGAAACACTGGTATACCCGGTACCAGATTTCTTGACCTGGGCATCACAAAATGGATGCTGCCAGCCACAGACACAAGTCTGCCCTCCTGCTGCTGAGCCAAGCTCGAGCAGAGGAAGGCCTGACAATAGGTTTCCTGTCACAGGGAGGTGTGACCACCTCCCAGACAGGCTTTAGTGTATTGGGGCTGGGTGGGTGCACTCTGAGAGTGCCAGAAAGTCTGCACTGGGGGCACATTTGGTGTCCCCATGCATAGTCCGGCTCAAACCAGTTGCAGGAGCCATTTGCTCCTGCTCTGGCGCGAAACTGGACAAAGGACATGGGTGTAACCACCCCTCTGTCCTGACCCTCGCCTAGGAGGGTCCCCAGAGTTAGTCCAACCCCTTCCCTAGGTATAAAGTGGGAAACCTGACTACAGGACTTTGGATTTTACCTGGACTAAACTCTGCTACAGGAACCAAGTACTTCGATGGTCTACACTTCGCTGGACGACAGAAGAATCTCCCTTGGAGTAAAGGAGTTACTCCCCTACAGCAGCAGCCACCTAGACGCATCTGACCGGTTTGCATCTCCCGCGCTCCTGAGGCCTCCGAAGATTTCTGCAACACAGGAGGTGGGTTCCCGAGCGTCCCTGAGGTCGATCTGCTCTCTCAGCAATCCTGAGACCAGTATCCCTCGTGGGGACCGTGCAACCCGAACCTCTGTGCACTGTGTACTTTTGCAGCAGCATATGCTTTTTGGCGATCCCTGAGGCTGTGCTTTGGACTACGTGTAGTCCCGACCCCGAGCAGCATTTCCATCGAAGATCTCCGGCCTCCACTCCACAAGTGCTCTGTGGGCTGGTGCTTTGTAAATTCACTCAAGGTCCCCTCGCGATCCCTGGTCCGTTGGCCTGTGGGTCCTGGCGAGGGTCACTTTGATTTTCCTTGGGCTTCCCTGGTTGCTCCAGACGTGCCCTGACTCCCCATAGCTTGGAGTCTCCTGGACCTTGCTGGTCCACACCGTAACCTGTTTCCTCTGTCCGCGTGGGTTGCCTTGGCCAAGGCTTGTTGGTGTATAATCCGGACACTGACCCCTCAGCACTCAACATTCTTCGTGGGACAGCTCACCTCCGGACTTTGGTCGTTGTAGACGTCTCCTGGTCCCTGTGGCTGCAGAGTCAAGCATCCTATCTTCACACCTGAAGCACCCAACATCGGTGGGCATTCGTCTATCGAGCCCCTAGTCACCCTGAAGTGACCCAGACTCTGTCCCCTCTGCTTTCAGGTTCTTCTCACCTCGGATCCAGGCTTGGATTCCACCGGACACTTTTCATCTTCCCGGCAGCAGCACTTCTTCGCATCACGCCATTGAAAACGACGAGTGTTTCCGACACCACTTGACCCCTATGCACCCGGCTCCTCTGGGATAGGTAACACAGGTACCTCGGTACTCACAAGGGTGCTGGCCTTAGAACCTTCTATGTTCCAAAGGGTTTGCTTGAAGTCCTCTCCGAAGTGTCCTTAAACTGTAATTTTCCAACCACGACTTTCCCATAGAGTTGTACGGAGCACGCGTCTGTGTTCCCACACTGCACCCGTCCTCCGTGGGCTCCCTGTGTCCCTCCTTTGGGTGGTTCCTTGGGGTCCCAGCGATTCTACGTGCTCTAGGCACTGTGTCTAGTGAAGTCGTTGTTGTTCTAGTATATGGTTCGGTCTCCCCCTGGAGCCCGCTGTGTATTGTGCTATTTACTGTTGTTCTATTGATTAAGTATTGTGTGCTTTATGTTCTAATCTCACATAGAGATTAGTAGAGAGTGTTTAGTAATAAATGCATATTTTGTATATAACACTTGTGTGGTTCTCCTTTCATTTGATCACTCAGAAGGTTCTGTTCTGGTAAAACAAGCTGCTTTACATTCCTTCAAGACTTAGCCTGAAGGCTGCTCTCCATAGCTACCACTAGGATAGCTTTCAATAAAGGTTATCTTTGACCTAATCACCATAAGGGTCGTTTGGACTGGTGCAAGGTGCCCACTTTAATTAGTGGACAGCATATACCAGGCCAACTTCTCACATTGGTGTGCAGCGGTTGGGATTCAAGCTTGCTATTGTTTTACCAGATAAATCTCATTGAGTGATTAACTGTAAACCACTAAAAGTATTAGGTACATATAATACACCAAGATTAGAATAAAGTAAGTTCTACTGAACTTGGAGTTGGGTAAGTCAAGGGTCTAGCACACCCTTTCTCCAACTCAAGAGAGTTTAGTCTCCACTAGGTTAGGTAGGTGCCTACAGTACATAACACTATTATGTCTTCTAGAGGAGAAGCCAGTGGCTCTCTGCCAACTAGGTATGACCATCTCACATTCCAAGAATTGAGAAATATGTGTACATCTAGGAAGCTGAGGACAGGGAGAAGTGCAAGCACCCAACGTCTAATAGAGATGTTGCTCTTAGATGACCTCAGAAAGACCCCAGGGTCTGATGAAGTAGAAAGAGTGGGTGGGACAGGAGATGAGGAAAGAGCAGGAAGTGAACACTTCTTTGATCTGGACTCAAACCCTGGCCAGGGGGATCAAAATGATTCCAACCTGGAAAATCCAACGCTTCCTTCAGGTGGGGGAGAAGGCCCCAGTGGCCCTCTCTATACTCCACCTGGAAGAGTAAAGAGTTTGCCTAGAAGATCCAGAACTCCCTCTGTGGAGTCTAATCATTCAGGTACTTCTGTAGGGACCTCTGCATCTAATAAGAGAGAATCCTCTTATGATAAGAAGTGCCAATTACTAGAGATTGAGAGAATCAAGCTCAGGCTCAAGAAAGAGCAATTGGCCCTAGACAGGGAATCCCTAGAGCTCCAGAGAGCAACCAGAAGATTGGAACTAGAGTCCCATGGTGGCAGCAACAGTGTCCCTAGCACTAGAGAGTATTCTCATGATCATAGGAACCTGAACAAGATAGTCCCTCCCTATCAAAGTGGGGATGACATCCACAAATGTATAACTGCACTAGAGAGAGCCTGTAAAGTAGAGAGGGTCCCTCAGGAGCAGTGGGCAGCTATCTTGTGACTCTCCTTTGCTGACAAAGGTAGAGATAAGCTCCTCACTGTTAGAGAAGAGGATGCAGACAATTACTCAGTCTTGAAGAGTGCTCTCATTGATGGGTTTGGCTTAACCACTGAGCAATACAGGATTAAGTTCAGAGACACCCAGAAGGCACAGACTCAGGACTGGGTTGACTTTGTAGATTGTGCTACTAAGGCTCTGGAAGGCTGGTTATTTGGCAGTAAGGTGTGTGATTTTAAAGGATTGTACAATTTAATTATGAGGGAGCAGATCCTTAATAATTGCCAAAATCAGTTGTTGCATCAGTACCTGTTTGATTCTGATCTGACCTCTCCAAGAATTGGGAAAGAAGGCAGACAAATGGGTCAGAACCAGGGTGAAGCAGAAAACTCAGAACCAAGGTGGTGACTCTAAGAAGCAAGATTCTAAAACCTCAGATAAGGGTGGAGAAAAGGGTAAAGACCAGAAGTCTTCACAAGGGCCCCAAAAACCTGCATCTGGGGTGGGAGGGGAGGGGAGTCACAATCAAACAAGGGTAAAGGCAAAAAGAAACCTTGGTCTCATATCTGTAAAGAGAAGACCCATTGGACAAAGGATACCAATTGTCCAAAGGCCAAGGATTCTACTCCTACCACCACTGCCCCCAAGGCAACTGTTCCACCTAGCTCAGTTTCAAGTGGTGGTACACAGAACAAGGGTATAGTAGGGTTAATCTTGGGACCTGAGATGGATTCTGGCCTAGTCAGAATTCCAACTCAGGCTGTGTTAGTCTGTGATGGAGGCATGGATATTGCCTCCTTATTTGTCAGTCCCAGTAACTTGGGCAAGTACAGACAACAGCCTTTAATAAATGGTAAGGAGGCCATGGCATACAGGGACACAGGTGCAAGTGTCACCATGGTGACAAAAGAACTTGTGGGCCCTGACCAGATCATACTTGGTGAGATGTACCAAGTGACCAATGCAAGCAATGTCAGGACAGACCATTCCTTGGCAGTTGTGAGTTTCACCTGGGGAGGGGTAACTGGCCCTAAGAAGGTTGTGGTAAGTGCAGACCTCCCTGTAGAATGCTTATTGGGCAATGATTTGGAGACTTCAGCATGGGCTGAAGTGGAACTCAGTGTAGGAGAGTAGGATCTGCTTCTTATAGTTACCCCCACTTTTTGCTGATGTCTCACTGTTTTTGGCCTAGTCTGACTGGGATCCTGCTATTCAGGACCCCAGGCTATCTGCTTTGTCCTGTAAATTGATTGCATGTACTTTAGGTACACTCCAGATTGGATTCTGGGGTACCCTTATCAGTCCCTAGTATATGGTACACCATGTACCCAGGGCATAGGTACCCCAGAGGCCTCCTAGGGGCTGAAGCATGTATTGTGCCACCCCTGAGAGGCCATTCAAAATGACACCACAGGCCTGCTACTGCAGCCTGGGTAAGGTGGTGCATGCACCCCTTACTTTGATATAGGTTACCTATATCTATTCTAAATCACTGCACATACAAACCTATCAGTCACCCCTGTGGCAGGCCTTATCAATCCTGAAGGCAGGGTGCTGGGTTTTGTGTGAGAGGGTGCCCCTGCATGAGTAGGGCCCCTCTGCAGCCTTCGGAACCTATTCTCCGGGGTTGTCTGTGATGCAGCCAACCATATATACTTAAGTGCATTATAACCTCGCGGTAAATGCTAACTTTAAAACGGCTGCTTAGAAACATGTCGTGTTTGCTGTCAAACACCTTTGAATCATACCTCCACACAAGTAACTGGTGTGGGAGGTATGATTCCAACCTTGTAGAACCACTACTATGTGTCACCGGTCTACCCGGTACCAGCTTTCTCGACCTGGGCATCACAAAATGGATGCTGCAAGCCACAGACACAAGTCTGCCCTCCTGCTGCTGAGCCAAGCTCGAGCAGAGGAAGGCCTGACAATAGGTTTCCTGTCACAGGGAGGTGTGACCACCTCCCAGACAGGCTTTAGTGTATTGGGGCTGGGTGGGTGCACTCTGAGAGTGCCAGAAAGTCTGCACTGGGGGCACATTTGGTGTCCCCATGCATAGTCCGGCTCAAACCAGTTGCAGGAGCCATTTGCTCCTGCTCTGGCGCGAAACTGGACAAAGGACATGGGTGTAGCCACCCCTCTGTCCTGCCCCTCCCCTAGGAGGGTCCTCAGAGTCAGTCCAACCCCTTCCCTGGGTATAAAGTGGGAAACCTGACGACAGGACACAGAGAGCCCACGGAGGACGGGTGCAGTGTGGGAACACAGACGCGTGCTCAGTACAACTCTATGGGAAAGTCGCGGTTGGAAAATTACAGTTTAAGGACACTTCGGAGAGGACTTCAAGCAAACCCTTTGGAACATAGAAGGTTCTAAGGCCAGCACCCTTGTGAGTACCGAGGTACCCGTGCTACCTATCCCAGAGGAGCCGGGTGCATAGGGGTCACGTGGTGTCGGAAACCCTCGTCGTTTTCAATGGCGTGATGCGAAGAAGTGCTGCTGCCGGGAAGATGAAAAGTGTCCAGTGGAATCCAAGCCTGGATCCGAGGTGAGAAGAACCTGAAAGCAGAGGGGACAGAGTCTGGGTCACTTCAGGGTGACCAGGGGCTCGAGAGACGAATGCCCACCGATGTCGGGTGCTTCAGGTGTGAAGATAGGATGCTTGACTCTGCAGCCACGGGGACCAGGAGACTTCGACCAAAGTCCGGAGGTGAGCTGTCCCACCAAGGATGTCGAGTGCTGAGGGATCAATGTCCGGATTGAACACCAACAAGCCTTGGCAAAGGCAACCCACGCGGGCAGAGGGAACAGGTTACGGTGTGGACCAGCAAGGTCCAGGAGACTCTCCAAGCTATGGGGAGTCAGGGCACGTCTGGAGCAACCAGGGAAGCCCACGGAAAATCAAAGTGACCCTCGCCAGGATCCATAGGCCAACGGACCAGGGATCGCGAGGGGACCTCGAGCGAATTCACAAAGCACCAGCCCACAGAGCACTCGTGGAGTGGAGGCCGGAGATTTTCGGTGGAAATGCTGCTCGGGGTCAAGACTACACGTAGTCCAAAGCACAGCCTTAGGGATCGCCAAAAAGCATATGCTGCTGCAAAAGTACACAGTACACAGGGGTTCGGGTTGCACAGTCCCCACAAGGGATACTGGTCTCAGGTTTGCTGAGAGAGCAGATCGACCTCAGGTACGCTCGGGAACCCACCTCCTGTGTTGCAGAAATCTTCGGAGTCCTCAGGAGCTTGGGAGATGCAAACCGGTCAGATGCGTTTAGGTGCCTGCTGCTGCAGGGGAGTAACTCCTTTACTCCAAGGGAGATTCTTCTGTTGTCCAGCGAAGTGTAGACCGTCGAAGTACTTGGTTTCTGTAGCAGAGTTTAGTCCAGGTAAAATCCAAAGTCCTGTAATCAGGTTTCCCACTTTATACCCAGGGAAGGGGTTGGACTGACTCGGAGGACCCTCCTAGGGGAGGGGCAGGACAGAGGGGTGGCTACACCCATGTCCTTTGTCCAGTTTCGTGCCAGAGCAGGAGCAAATGGCTCCTGCAACTGGTTTGAGACACTATGCATGGGGACACCAAATGTGCCCCCAGTGCAGACTTTCTGGCACTCTCAGAGTGCACCCACCCAGCCCCAATACGCTAAAGCCTGTCTGGGAGGTGGTCACACCTCCCTGTGACAGGAAACCTATTGTCAGGCCTTCCTCTGCTCGAGCTTGGCTCAGCAGCAGGAGGGCAGACTCGTGTCTGTGGCTGGCAGCATCCATTTTGTGATACCCAGGTCGAGAAAGCTGGTACCGGGTATACCGGTGTTCCACATAAGTCCCTCTAGGAGGGTGGAATCATACCTCCCCCACCAGTTACTGGCGGAGAGGTATGATTCCAAGGTGTTTGACACCAAACACGACATTTTTCTAAGCAGCCGTTTTAAAGTTAGCATTTACCGCGTGGTTATAATGCACTTAAGTATATATGGTTGGCTGCATCACAGACAACCCCGGAGAATAGGTTCCAAAGGCTGCAGAGGGGCCCTACTCATGCAGGGGCACCCTCTCACACAAAACCCAGCACCCTGCCTTCAGGATTGACAAGGCCTGCCATAGGGGTGACTGATAGGTTTATATGTGCAGTGATTTAGAATAGATATAGGTAACCTATATCTAAGTAAGGGGTGCATGCACCTCCTTACACAGGCTGCAGTAGCAGACCTGTGGTGTCATTTTGAATGGCCTCTCAGGGGTGGCACAATACATGCTTCAGACCCTGGGAGGCCTCTGGGGTACCTATGCCCTGGGTACATGGTGTACCATATACTAGGGACTGATAAGGGTACCCCAGAATCCAATCTGGAGTGTACCTAAAGTACATGCACAACCAATTTAGGGAGAAAGCAGATAGATTGGGGTCCTGAATAGCAGGATCCTAGTCAGACTAAGTCAAAAACCAGCAAAACACCAGAAACAAGTGGGGGTAAACCATGCAGTCAGATCCTACCTTCCTACAGAGAGCACTCAAACTCCCTCAGCCAGGACGGTAAGGAGTGTGGAGAGCACTGGGACTCCCTCAGCCGGGGCGAAGGAGGGTGGGAAGCACTGGAACTCCCTCAGCCAGGGCTCGTAAGGAGTGTGGACGGCACTCGGACTCCCTCAGCCAGGACGGTAAGGAGTGTGGAGAGCACTGGGACTCCCTCAGCCAGGGCGGTAAGGAGTGTAGAGAGTACTCGGGCTCCCTGGGCCAGGGCGGCAAGGAGTGTGAAGAGCACTCAGGCTCCTTCAGCCAGGGTGGCAAGGAGTGTGAAGAGCACTCGGACTCCCTCAGCCAGGACGGTAAGGAGTGTGGAGAGCACTCAGACTCCCTCAGCCAGGGGCGAAGGAGTGTGGAGAGCACTGGGAGTCCCTCAGCCAGGGCGGTGAGGAGTGTGGAGAGTACTCGGACTCCCTCAGCCAGGGCGGTAAGGAGTGTGGAGAGCACTCGGTCTCCCTCAGCCGGGGTGGTAAGGAGTGTGGAGAGCACTGGGACTCTCTCAGCCATGGCGGTAACGAGTGTGGAGAGCACTCGGGCGGACTCCCTCAGTCAGGGCGGTAAGGAGTGTGGAGAGCACTTGTACTCCCTCAACCAGGGCGAAGGAGTGTGGAGAGCACTCGGACTCCATCAGCCAGGGCGGTAAGGAGTGTGGAGAGCACTTGGAATCCTTCCGCCAGGGCTGGTAAGGATTGTGGAGAGCACTCAGGCTCCCTCAGCCATGGCGAGGGAGTGTGGAGAGCACTCGGTCTCGATCAGCCAGGGTGGCAAGGAGTGTGGAGAGCACTCGGGCGGATTCCCTCAGCCAGGGCGGTAAGGAGTGTGGAGAGCACGCGCACTCCCTCAACCATGGCGGTGAGTGTAGAGAGCACTCAGGCTCCCTCAGGCAGGGCGGCAAGGAGTGTGGAAAGCACTCGGGCGCACTCCCTCAGCCAGGGCGGTAAGGAGTGTGGAGAGCACTCGGGCTCCCTCAGCCAGGGCGGCAAGGAGTGTGGAGAGCACGCGGTCTCCCTCAGCCAGGGTGGCAAGGAGTGTGGAGAGCACCCGGACACCCTGAGCCATAAGGTGTGTGCAGAGAACTCAGGATCCCTAAGCCAGGGTGGTAAAGGTTGTGGAGAGCACTCTGACTCCCTCAGTCAGGGCGGTTAGGAGTGTGGAGAACACTGTGACTCCCTCAGTCAAGGCGGTAAGGAGTGTGGAGAGCACTGGGGCTCCCTCAGCCGGGGCGGCAAGGAGTATGGAGAGCACTGTGACTCCCTCAGTCAGGGCGGTAAGGAGTGTGGAAAGAACTCGGACTCCCTCAGCCAGGGCGGTAAGGAGTGTGGAGAGCACTGGGGCTCCCTCAGCCGGGGCGGTAAGGAATGTGGAGAGCACTCAGGGTCCCTCAGCCAGGGCAACAAGGAGTGTGGAGAGCACTGGGACTCCCTCAGCCGGGGTGGTAAGGAGTGTGGAGAGCACTGGGACTCCCTCAGCCAGGACGAAGGAGTGTGGAAAGCACTGGAACTCCCTCAGCCAGGGCTCGTAAGGAGTGTGGAGAGCACTCAGGATCCCTCAGCCAGGACGGTAAGGAGTGTGGAGAGCACTCTGACTCCCTCACCCAGGGGCAAAGGAGTGTGGAGAGCACTGGGACTCCCTCAGCCAGGGTGGCAAGGAGTGTGAAGAGCGCTCGGGCTCCTTCAGCCAGGGTGGCAAGGAGTGTGGAGAGTGTGAGAAGTTGGCCTGGTATATGCTGTCCACTAATTAAAGTGGGCACCTTGCACCAGTCCAAACGACCCTTATTGATGATTAGGTCAAAGATAACTTTTATGAAAGCTATCCTAGTGGTAGCTATGGAGAGCAGCCTTCAGGCTTAATCTTGAAGGAATGTAAAGCAGCTTGTTTTACCAGAACAGAACCTCCTAAGTGACCAAATGAAAGGAGAACCACACAAGTGTTATATAAAAAATATGTATTTATTACTAAACACTCTACTAATCTCTTTGTGAGATTAGAACATAAAGCACACAATACTTAATCAATATCGACAGTAAATAGCACAATACACAGCGGGCTCCAGGGGGAGACCGAACCATATACTAAGAAAGTGGTATAACAACCATGACTTCAATAGACACAGTGCCTAGAGCACGTAGAATCGCTGGGACCCCAAGGAACCACCCAAAGGAGTGACACAGGGCGCTGGCCTTAGAACCTTCTATGTTCCAAAGGGTTTGCTTGAAGTCCTCTCCGAAGTGTCCTGAACTTGTAATTTTCCAACCGCGACTTTCCCATAGAGTTGTACGGAGCTCGCGCCTGTGTTCTCACACTGCACACGTCCTCCGTGGGTCCCCTGTGTCACTACTTTGGGTGGTTCCTCGGGGTCCCAGCGATTATACGTGCTCTACGCACCGTGTCTAGTTAAGTCGTGGTTGTTATACCACTTTCTTAGTATATGGTTCGGTCTCCCCCTGGAGCCCGCTGTGTATTGTGCTATTTACTGTCATTCTATTGATTTAATATTGTGTACCTTGTGCTCTAATCTCATAAAGAGGTTAGTAGAGAGTGTTTAGTAATAAATACATGTATTTTATATATCTCTTGTGTGGTTCTCCTTTCATTTGGTCATTCATGAGGTTCTGATCTGGTAAAACAAGCTGCTTTACATTCCTTCGAGACTTAGCCTGAAGGCTGCTCTCCACAGCTACCACTAGGATAGCTTTCTATAAAGGTTCTCTTTAACCTAATCATCATAAGGGTCGTTTGGACTGGTGCAAGGTGCCCACTTTAATTAGTGGACAGCATATACCAGGCCAACTTCTCACATTGGTGTGCAGCGGTTGGGATTCAAGCTTGCTATTGTTTTACCAGATAAATCTCATTGAGTGATTAACTGAAAACCACTAAAGGTTTTCGGTACATATAAATCAAGACTCAAATAAGTAAGTTCTACTGAACTTGGAGTTGGGCAGTCAAGGGTCTAGCACACCCTTTCTCCAACTCAAGAGAGTTTAGTTCCCACTAGGTTAGGTAGGTGCCTACACCACATAACACTAGTATGTCTTCTAAAGGAGAAGCCAGTGGCTGTCTGCCAACTAGATATGATCATCTCTCATTTCAGGAATTGAGAAATATGTGTACATTTAGGAAGCTGAGGACAGGGAGAAGTGCAAGCACCCAACGTCTCATAGAGATGTTGCTCTTAGATGACCTCAGAAAGACCCCAGGGTCTGATGAAGTAGAAAGAGTGGGTGGGACAGGAGGTGAGGAAAGAGCAGGAAGTGATCTGGACTCAAACCCTGGCCAGGGGGATCAAAATGATTCCAACATGGAAAATTCAACTCTTCCTTCAGGTGGGGGAGAAGGCCCCAGTGGCCCTCTCTTTACTCCACCAGGGGGAGTACACCATTTACCTAGAAGATCAAGATCTCCTTCCCAGGAATCTAATCATTCTGGTACTTCTGTAGGGACCTCTGCTTCTCATAAAAGGGACTCCTCTTATGAGAAGAAGTGTCTGTTTCTTGAGTATGAGAGGACCAAACTCAGAATCAAGAGGGAACAATTGGCCTTAGACAGGGAATCCCTAGAGCTCCAGAGAGCTTCCAGAAGGTTGGGGCTAGAGCCCCATGGTGGCAGCAACAGTGTCCCTAGACCTAGAGAGTATACTCATGATCATAGGAACCTGAACAAGATAGTCCCCCCGTATCAGAGTGGGGATGACATCCACAAATGGATAACTGCACTAGAGAGGGCCTGTAAAGTACAGAGGGTCCCTCAAGAGCAGTGGGCAGCTATATTGTGGCTCTCCTTTGCTGACAAAGGTAGAGATAAGCACCTCACTGTAAGAGAAGAGGATGCTGATGATTACACAGTCTTGAAGAGTGCTCTCATAGATGGGTTTGGCTTAACCACTGAACAATACAGGATTAAGTTCAGAGACACCCAGAAGGCACAGACTCAGGACTGGGTTGACTTTGTAGATTGTGCTACTAAGGCTCTGGAAGAGTGGTTACTTGGCAGTAAAGTGTATGATTTTAAAGGATTGTACAATTTAATTATGAGGGAGCAGATCCTTAATAATTGTCAAAATCAGTTGTTGCATCAGTACCTGGTGGACTCTGATCTGACCTCTCCCCAAGAATTGGGAAAGAAGGCAGACAAATGGGTCAGAACCAGGGTGAAGCAGAAAGTTCAGAACCAAGGTGGTGACTCCAAGAAGCAAGATTCTAAAACCTCAGATAAGGGTGGGGAGAAAGGTAAAGACCAGAAGTCTTCACAAGGGCCCCAAAAGTCTTCATCTGGTGGGGAGTCACAATCCAACAAAGGTAAAGGGAAAAAGAAACCTTGGTGTCATATCTGTAAACAGAAGACACATTGGACAAATGATTGTTCCAAATCCAAGGAATCTACTCCAGCCACCACTGCCCCTAAGGCAACTGTTCCCCCTAGTTCAGCTCAAAGGGGTGGTACTTAGAATAAGGGTGTAGTAGGGTTAACCCTGGGCTCTGAGATGGACTCTGGCCTAGTCAGAGTTCCAACTCAGGCTGTGTTAGTCTGTGATGGTGGTGATGGAGCAGGGTAAATGAAAACATTTTAACCTCCTAATATTTACATTAAATAACACACAAGTTGGTCTTAGTAAATAACCAACCATGTATGTTACATGTAAAGGGTTAAAGGTAACACGCTATATATGTGCCAACTAATTTACTTACAATTTGTTAACGTGGATAACATAAGTCTAACATTTGCGTATTAACTAGAATAATAAATGCATGATTCGTGCTTGGAAATAAACAGTGTAGTGGCAAAGCAAAGTGTTGGTAAGTAAGGGATGGCTTTATATGTCGCTTTTGCTAGGTAATACCTAATTGGGGTACGTAGAATGACGGGAGGGAAACGAAAAGGCTTATATTCTTTATTCTTAACTATGTTTTGTTTATCTTTATAATAGTGCGCTTAGGCCTGTTGAGCAGCGATATAAAATGGCCGCCATGAGCTAGAGTACGCAGGCGCGAGAGGGGTTACGAAAGAAAGGCCGTGAACAAGAGGGATCATGTGATCGTTCAAAAGCCTAGGATGGAAGCGTGGTCAAGGCTGTGATGACCTTATCGCATAAACGTGTGCCAAAGCAAGACAGCGAAAAGCGTGAGAAGTCGCAGTGAATAAATGAATGGACAATAAACTGTTCGACTGAAAAGTATCAGAAAAGGATACAGTTTGAAACCTATGAACTAAGGGATAATGTCATGAACCCGTGAGAAACGACAGAAGTATGAACTTGCCACAAAGAACTGGTTGAAACAAGGATATTCATAATGAGATGTATACTGACCCGAATGGACCAATTAGAGAGAATCTCGCCATAAAGATGTAACATTTTCACTTAGTAAGCTAGTATTAGGGTATAAGAAGACCTACTCTTGGAAGGGAGTGGTGTTAGTTGATTGCATTGGTGGGTTAGCTGCTATTGATGCTGTCGTTTTTCAACGCTGCCGGTTTTTATGAACTGATGCTGCGGCTGCTATTTTATATTTTTGATTGAGCATGAGACGCTGCTATTAGAGAACCTTTTTAATCCTAATAGATTTTTCCATTTAAACTATTAGACTTTTATTCTTATGATACTAAAGGGGAAAGGAACGAGAAGGCCTGTTTTCCAGGACAGATAGATAGATCTTTCGGGAGTTCTTGCTGTGACGAACCTTATTTTTCCATCTAATAGGTATGCATTGCAATTTCAATGTATTCTTATAATGATGCTAAATGTAATAACCTGAATAATACATTTGAAACTTATTCATGCTTCTAAACTTTATATAAACTTTATTATCTTTAAACCAATGAGTCAGTGGTTCTTTAGCTCAATGATAAATGTAAATGTTTAAAGGTTTATAGTGGTTGAGCTGATCTTAATCACCATCAACTGATTCCTACTAATTGGTCCATTGACCAATGAGCGGAATGCCTTAGAGCTTGAGAAGTATTATGTCGTCTTTATAAAAAGGTATCCCGTCTCCTTCCAGCATATCATTAACTGTTTTCTCCTAGGTAAGAACGGATGAAATACAGGGAATAAATGAGTGAGTGAATGTATATGCGGTGTTATGGGCCCCACCGTCATATGGATATAGTTGTGTTTAAGAGGGATATTTGCACCTGGACGTCCAAAGACATATAGGAGAAGAAATTTTATTGATACTGCTGGATCAGATTTCTTGGTAGCAGAGTTATGGTTACTATAGATTAGTTTGGTGATTATTGGTTATTGATTATTGATTATTTCATGTCTAACATTTTATGTTGAGTTGCGTTATGTTATATGTAAGTCAAAGTTTTAACGCTTCCGGGAAGTAGGAAGTGGAACACGTGTGGCAAGAGAAGTCACATGGAATAGTGCATTGTCTGAGTTCATATTGGTGATAACACAGGTTGTGTTATGATAGGGACATTTTCCGTATAAGAGGTGTATGAGTGAAATAGCAACCGGTTTTCTTGTGAAACTCTGGCCTTAATTCTCAGGAGCAGTGTAGTCTCCGCATGTGTTTTATCCCCAGAGAAACGGGTTTACTCCTTGCTTGAAAGAAGGGTAAGGTAGAGGGAAGTGCTACACTTATCGAACAAAACTGTATTCTTGCGAGCTAGAATAAACTGTCACTTTTGTTTAGCGAAATCAGACAATGGAAATGTGTTTTAATGTTGTAAACTAACAAAGAACTGTTGAAAAGTAAATTGCCGATACATTTTGTAAAGGAGGGGTCAGGAGCAGAAACTGACGTAGACAAAAGCCGCGCTGGGATTGGACAATGCGCTAGTTACAGAAGCCGCTCTGATTGGAGCATTGGGGTGAGTCGCGCTAGGATTGGTCAGATAAACCAGTGACGTAGAAGCTTAGGATTGGAGCGTTGGTGTGAGTCGCGCTGGGATTGGTCCGAATAACGCATAGAGAACAGTGTTGAATCGCGGACTTTTTGAGAAGGGAAAGAAATTGTGAATCATGGCTTATTATGAGTATGGTAGAGAGAAAACGTCGTGGATGTCAAAAGTTAAGAACTTTTTTAAGAAAGACAAAAAGATAGTGACTAGAGAGGGACAAGTAATTCCTCCGCCGAAGTCACCAGCTTCGCATATGATGCTGAAATACAGATATCATACCTGCATATGGTTAGAAAATTGGACAAAATATACTAAAAATGATGGAGCATTGACTTTTCCTGAGAATGGTTCATTTAGTGTAGCTGTACTTCGGAATTTGAGAGAGAAGATGGCGATGCTTGAACCTAAACCTAGACCGACACAGTTTGAAGCTTTAAGTGAATGGGAAGATGAGATGTATGAACGAGAAAGATTCAGAGGATTAAGAAATCATGAGTTTGTACCTGGAAGGTTGTGGGGAGTGAATCATGAGGACAGAATAAAGCGTTGGAGATATGCTAATATGACAGGAGGTTTGTTTCCGGCTTTTACAGTTGAGGAAGAAGCAAAGAGAAAGTGTACAGAGAAAAAGAAACATGTGGTTACTGAAAAGTATGGGTATGGTGGTAGTGAGACAGAAGATGAATTGCTGGAAGATATTTTAAACAGAAACCCACCTCCATACCAACAGAGTTCTGCGGTGGTGACACCTAATGCACCGCCAATGGAAACTGGGAGGAATAAAAATCCCAAATGAGGATATGAGATAAATAGGTCACAAGATCAGTTGAAAACTCCACAAAATGAGAAGACAGAAAGTGACAATACAACTGAATTGGCAAAAACCACAAGAGAATTAACTGAAAAGATAAGAGAATTAACAATGAATATGGAAGCTGTAACTGTACCAGTAACGATAGGTCCAGTAATACCAGTTTTTGAGAATCAGAAAATTGACGAGCATTCTTTAGTCATTCCTATGAATTCACATTTGCAAAGAAGGAAAGAAGGGATGGAATTAGACAATGAAGGTGCAAGAAACTTGGTTAGTACATATAGACCAAGCCCACCTACTAATTTGACAATAAATGAAAATGAGTTTAGGAGAATACCTATGGTAACTGAGTCTGCATCAGAGACACCAGAAAGAAGTAAAAATTGGATAGAATTAAATAGTACGCCTGTAGGTCCGACTCCAGATGAATTGAATGAATGGATGAAAACTCTAAAAACGAAAGAGACAGAAACAAAACCCTTAGATGTAATTAGGTTAAAAATAGACATGGAAGAATTGATCTTAGGGACAATTGGCACAGAAAAACTGAAATCTTATCAGGATGACGAGATTATGTTCTTATCGAAGAGCATTACATGGAGAGCTAGAAATTTACATGACAAATTAGAAGAAATAGCAAATGAACTAGGAGTAGAATTTGTAAAAGTGAGAACGTTGCAAAAACCATATAGAGTAGATTTTTGCGAGAAAGATATAGAGAATTTGAACACATCAGGATGATTAACCCAAATAAAAGAATTAATTGTTTTACTGAGGAAATGGGGTGATGTGGATAGATGGAGAAGCAGATGGACTAAAAGGAATGAGAAAGTGACAGACAAAGCGTCTTTGGCTTTTGCGGTGACAGACAAGGAATCAATTGTAAGGGAGTACCCGATGAGAGAAACTCCAGGAGGTAGTTATGTGCATGTTCCATGGTCTAGACAGGATATATTGTCATTTACGAATGATTTTCCAAAATTGAGAGAGAAACCAGTAGAATGGTACAGACAAGTGGTGAGATTTGTTAAAGTTTCGAAGGTGTTGTGGATAGATTTGGATGGATTGTTTGACATAGTAGTGCCAGCTGATTTGTGGACAGAATGTAAGATTATTATTGATTGGCCAACTGTAGAATATCCAAGGGATGCTAAAACAGGAGCGCCAGGACCAGAAGTAATGAGGAAATATGACCAAGTAATTACCTTTTTGAAGAATAAGATTCCACCCAAAGAAACGGTTTGGGTAAAAATAGACAGAACCACACAGGAAAGCAAAGAATCAGTACACGCATACTATGATTAGTTTTCAAACAGTATAGTGGCTATGAGACACTAAATGAGAAGGATATGAGTCATTTTGTATATAGATTTGTTTATGGGTTGAAACCGGAGATAAGTGAAATGATTAAACATCATATGATTTGTTGGCAGAATAGCACAGTTGATGAAGTTTTGAGGTATGCTAAATATTGTAGTGATGACATTGAGAGCAGACAGCGTAAATTGAAAGAGAAAGCAATGTGGGCACAAGTGAAAGTTGCAGAGAAGCAAGAAGCTCAATTGAGTAATCCTGTTAATGAGGCAGGACCGACTAGATTTAAACCAAATATAGGTAAAGGAAAAGGTCAAATGAGCATAGAAGAGGCAAAGAAAAAGTGGCCATGCCACAACTGCGGAAAATTAGGGCATTGGAGAAACGAGTGTAAATTTCCTCCAAAACCTAATACGGAAAATCAATCATTAAATCCACAGGTGCAGAGTGAGGTAGTTACCCAACAAAGTCAGGTGCCACAAACACCACTTCCCAAGAGTGTTAATCAACAGAAATACAGTGCAGAAACAGGATTCTACGGAGGAGAGCAGGTAACACAATTGCCGCGTGCAGCTGCCATAACTCAATACTGGTTACGACAGGATGGTGATGAGTCGGATGAAAGTTTATGACGGTGCCTAGGAGAGGAGGAAGAGTGCGTGCTTGGCGCAACTCTAGAGGTAGATCAAGCAGGTCCATTTGTGGATGGAGAAGTGAATGGTGCAAATGTAACATTCCTTGTGGACACTGGGGCTACCCGTTCTACTGTCAGGTCAGTGGAAATTCCAAACCTTCCTCTCTCAGGTGAACATATCCAAGTAGTGGGTGTTTCGAATCAGCAAATTAAGGCGCCTCTTACTAAATTAGTGGAGGTAAAGATTGGTCCATTTAGTGAAATGCACCGATTTGTGGTGTGTGATTGCAGTCCTGTGAACCTATTAGGACGCGATTTACTTTGCAAGATGAACTGCACCATCTATTGTACGCCAGATGGAATTGCATTTCAGACCCCAGATGAAGATGTATTGTATAAAATGACAATGGTAAAGTTAGAATCAGAAGTGAATGATTTATTTCCCATATTTGATGTAGAGAAAATCCCAAGTGAACTGAAAGAAACAGTGAAACAGGAAGTGTGGGACTTTACGGGAGAAGATATAGGGTTAATGAAAGAAGTAGACCCTGTAAAAATTTCTATTAAAGAAGGAACGAGTTACCCAAATACGTCACAGTACAAATTGACACCAGAAATAATTGAAGGAATAACACCGGTAATAAATAAAATGATTGAGCAAGGGATTCTGAGAGAAATAATGAGCAGTCCATATAATTCGCCAATAATGGGACTGAAAAAGCCGAATGGAACATATAGAATTGTACAGGATTTGAGAAAGGTAAACAAAATTGTTGTGCCTTGTTGCCCAATAGTGCCAAACCCTGCTGTAATTCTATATCAGATTCCACGCGAAGCAGAATGGTACACAGTTATTGATTTGTGCCATGCATTTTTCTCTATTCCATTACATCCAGATAGCCAGCCATTATTTGCGTTCAGGTTCGGAGAGCGTATTTTGGCATGGTGCCGAATTCCTCAGGGGTATACAGAAAGCCCCTCAATCTTTAATCAGATTTTAAAGAAATCATTAGAAGATTTGAAAATGCCAGAGAAGTCAGTGATGGTTCAGTATATTGATGACCGACTGGTGGCATCAAAAACAAAGGAAGCATGTGTTAATGATACAATTGCTTTACTGAATCATTTAGCAAAAAGAGGACATAAGGTGTCCCCATCAAAATTGCAGTTGTCAACAAGAGGTCCAGTATCTAGGACATAAAATTGAAAAAGGAGTGCGAAAGGTAACGACAGAAAGAATAAAAATAATCCAAGGAATGAGAGCTCCAATGACACAAAGAGAGGTAAGAATGTTCCTAGGAATGGTTGGATATTGTCGACAATGGATAAGTGGATTTTCATTAATTGCAAAACCATTACAGAGATTGACAAAGAAGGATGTTAAAGATCCTTTTGAAATGAATGATGAGGAAATGAAAGCATTCAGAGAACTAAAAAGAAACTGTGTGAAGCTCCGGCATTGGGAATGCCTGACTATGAAAAAGATTTTGAGTTGTATTGTAGAGAAAGAGATGGGTGTGCGTTTTCAGTCCTAGTGCAGAGACACGGAAACATGAAAAGACCCATTGCATATTTTTCAGCTGTTTTAGACCCAGTAGCTAAAGCGTTGCCTGGATGTTTGAAAGCAGTTGCTGCAACTTGGTAAGTCTGGAGCAGAGTGAAGGCATAGTGATGGGATATCCACTGAGAGTATATGTCCCTCATTCTGTGGAAATTCTTTTGACAAGAACCAAAACTCAATACATGACACATAGTCGGCTGACTAGGTATGAAAAAGTAATCTTGAGTGCGGACAATGTGACCATTGACAGATGCATGAATGTGAATCCTTCAACATCATTGCCAGATGAAGAGAGTGTGATTGAAATGGATGAAGTTGATCATGATTGTCTGAATGTACTCGAGTATTGTACAAAGCCGAGACCTGACATACGGGATGAGCCTTTAAAGGAATCAGATTACATTCTATTCGTGGATGGCTCATGTTTGAGAACGGATGATGGAGTTCTAAGCGCAGCATATGCAGTTTGCACAGTAGCTGCTGTAATGGAAGCATCTTGTTTGAAAGGGATACGTTCTGCCCAAGTAGCGGAGTTGGTAGCTCTAATTCAAGCATGCAAGTTGGGAAAGAATGTTCGAATAACAGTTGTCACGGATAGCCAATATGGCTTTGGAGTGGTGCACGACTTTGGGCAGATCTGGTCTCAGAGAGGTTTCTTGACGTCTGCAGGAACGCCGATTAGAAATGGTGAGTTTGTGAAAAAGTTGCTTGAGGCGATACAGCTGCCTAAACAGATTGCGGTAGTGAAGTGCAATGCACATAAAAATGGGGAAGACTACATAACTGTCGGCAATAAGTTTGCTGATGAAATTGCACAGTACTGTGCTAAAAATGTGGTCTCATTGAATAGAAACCAAGAACGAGAGCATATTTCATGTCCTTTGCTTTTTACTAACTCTGTTGAGACATGGGATGAGGTGAGACAATTACAGGAAGCAGCAGATGATGAGGAAAAAGATAACTGGATAAAAGCAGGATGTAGAAAACATGAGGAAAATGATGTTTGGGTTTACAGGGATGAAAGACCAGTTATGCCTGATAGCATGATTTCTGACATGGCACGGAGGTACCATGGACAAGCTCATATTGGGAGAGACTCAATGATCAGACTTTTTAGACAAACATGGTATAATCCAAAATTCAGAGCCATAGCGGAGAGTCTTTGTCAAAGGTGTCTTATTTGTCAACAGCTAAATCCAGGAAGAAAGACAGTAGTGAGTCTGGGAACAATAGGACGAGAGGGAGGTCCTTTCACGAGAATGCAAATGGATTTTATTGAAATGCCTCCGAGCAATAGACTAAGGTATGTCCTTGTAGTCGTCTGTTTGTTTTCCCGTTGGGTGGAAGCATACCCGACCAGAAGGAATGATGGAATTACGGTAGCAAAACTTATGCTGCGAGAATTCATTCCAAGGTATGGTTTTCCAGAAACGATTGAAACAGATAGAGGAAGACATTTTCAAAATGAGTTGGTTCAATTGATTTGTGAAGCACTTAGTATTAAACAGAAACTGCATTGTGCATACAGACCAGAGGCTTCTGGAATAGTAGAGCAAGTGAATGGAACAATTGAGAACAGACTAGGTAAAATGTGTCAAGCCACAGGACACAAATGGCCAGATGCCTTGCCATTAGTCTTAATGACAATCAGAAGTATACCGGAAAGAAAGACAGGACTCAGTCCCCATGAGATAATTATGGGACGAGCAATGAGACAAGCACATGTCCCTGTCAACAAACTACTGACTATAACTGATGATCTGGTGCTGGATTATTGCAAAGGATTGGCTGATGTGGTACGTTCTGTGTTTCATCAGGTTGGACCGGATGCGACCACTCTTGAAAGAAAACCAGCACACGATTTGAATCCAGGAGATTGGGTCCGCATAAAAGTCCACCGAAGAAAAAACTGTTTAGTTCCTCGCTGGGACCAACCACGACAAGTGATCCTGGTGACAACAACTGCAGTCAAATGTGCAGGGGTGAAAAACTGGGTACATGCCAGTCACACCATCAGAGTTCCAGAACCTGAAGATCGACCTGAAAGTTGACATCTGGAAGTATTGGATACCAGTTCAGCATCTGATGTAAAGGAAGAGACGAACAGAGTTCCAGAATCTGAAGATCGACCTGGAAGTCGACATCTGGAAGACCCAACTACAAGTGCAACGACAGAAGGAGTGGAGGAAATAGCAGAAGTTCCAGAACCTGAAGATCGACATGTGAGTCGACATCTGGAAATATCAGACACCAGTTCAGCATCTGATACAGAGCATTCGGATTGTGAGGAAAATCTGAAAAGAAATTGGAAATCTGATAGTATAAAAGAAAGAACTGAGCAAAAAGACAGTAACAGTGAGCAACCAAGTACAAGTTGTGGTGAGAACACTTCAGAGACAATATTAATAGACGAAGAAGGGAGAGTTTCAAATAGAAAGATAGAAGAATCGGAAGATCCCCGAGGAGCAATAGGGACAGGTTGGCGAACAAAAGAACAGGGAAATCTAGACACAGATAGAGACACAAATTCGGAAGAACCTCGAGAAGGGACAGAAGTAGGTGATCGAAAGAAAACACGAGAAGAACCACAAATAGATGAAAGAAATGAAATAATAAAATTTTAAGATAAGAGACAATAAAAGAAGAACTGAAACAGAATCAGAAGAAAGTGGAGAAGAAGGAAACCAGAAACTAGAGTCAAGAAAGAAAACTTGGAGAACAGAAAGAGAGGAAAAAGAAAGTGAACCAAAAAGGCCAAGAAAAGGAGACAATTGGCCCAACGAAGTTAGAAAACTGAGATACAAGATCATAAGGCTAGATGGAAAAAGTGCAGAGCAAGTAAATGAGATAAGTCAAAAGAACCCGAGAAACAAGGTGGAAAACACTTGCAGAAAACAAAAAGAATAAAGAAAGCAAATCTGAAGTATAAATCGCCTGAATGGTTATACATTGCATTGACTGATATCAAAGAAGAAGAGATCACTCACGAAAAGCTAAAAGAAAGCTGCAACCTAATGGGTGAAGGTGAAGTGCAACAAACTTGAAGAAATCTGAACAAATTCTACCGGATTTGACGAAACACTGGATTTGACAAAGAAAGTTCTGAAAAGAACTAAAAGAAAGTACCAAACAAAGACAAAGTGAAAGTACAGGGTGACTAAGAGGTCATTTCTGAGGTGTGGTGACACATTTTTCTGTACATATTATAAAGTAGGTAACAAAAACAAAATGGTAGATACTACAGATAGAAAGTGTAGATGTGAGTTCTTAAGCAAATGGTGCAAGATGTGCTTCTTTTGTACAGGATTATTAATGACAGTATGGATTATTTTAGCAATCACCATTCCAATTAGTTTAGCTGTAGAAGAAACGTCTAATAACACAGAGAAAGAAAAAGGAGCTAACGAGATACTAAAAAGTAGTGCAGAATTACACAAAGACAAATCAATAACAGATTTTTCAAAGAATGTTTTTACTAAATTATTATATGAGTATGTAGAAACAATGGATGTAAGAGATTGTTATGTTTGTATGCAATTACCTGCGTCTGTTGCAGAAGGTGTGACCTATCATCACCTTCCTTTGACGTATGGAATAACATGTAGTGTTTTAGCAAGTCTATTTTACAAGACAGGAAGATTAGAATATTATTACACTAATATAGATAAGATTTTTGCAAAGATTCCTGTAGTTCCAGAACTAAACAAAGTGAAAGAAGCAAAAACATTTGGTGAATTTTTCATAGAAGATAAGATTCTAATATTAGATGATATAATTAAAAACAACCTTACCTGTGAGTTAAGAAGTGAAGAAAAGGTATTTTTAGAAATGGTTGAAGATAGAAGAGTGAAATTTCAAAGAAAAGTGATAGAAGAGACAAAAACACCTCTTTGGGCGTTTGAGGAAGAAAATCACGACAAGGAAAAGACAAATGCAGCTATGACTCTGGATTGGCCCCAACAGGGAAGGTTGTGCATTAGAAGAAATAGAACAAGATATGACAATTATTTCGTGGGTTCCAGTGATTGCCATGACAATTATATAATTTTAGGCGGATGGGGATTCAAAGGGGGAAAAGAGCCAATATTTCCTGGGATCTATTACATTTGTGGTAACAGAGCTTATTACTGGTTGCCGGACCATTGGTATGGATCATGTTATTTAGGCCTGGTCTTTCCAAAGATTTTGGATAGAGCAGAAAAGGGAACACACGAAATGATGAAGACATTTACACGTAGAAAAAGGGAAAGTTTCTCAGAAATAGTAGGTGATATTTTTGGAGCATTGATACCAGCAGTGGGAATATCTTTGAATGCATTTAAAATTCGGAAATTATCCACAGTAGTAGATCGTTTATCTACAGATACTGCTGGAGGGTTCTTGATGGTAAATACCGAAATGGTTGCCATGAGAGCTATGGTGATGCAAAATCGACTTGCCCTTGACATTCTTTTGGCAAAAGAGGGTGGAGTCTGTGGAATGCTGAAAGTCCAACATTGTTGCACTTACATTCCAGATAAAAGTGAAAATATACAAAAGTATATAAAGAATATTACAAATTTGCACAAAGAACTTGTACCACTGGAGGTTGAAAATGCATTAGGAAAACTTGGTAAGAGTTTTTCCTCGGTAATAAATTGGTTTACTAGAATGAGTAGATTAATAGTAGGGAAAGTCATAATAGTAGCAACCATGATAATCATAATAGTTTTAGTACTGAGGCTAATCATTACATGTATAAAGAGAAGAAAAAGACAGAATAAAATAGAAAAAGAAAACAAGATAAACAAAGAAAGGGAAAGAAATGGGTGAAATAGAGCTAGAAGAAATAAAAGAAAACATGTATAAGAAGACAAAGAGACAAGTTGAAAGGGATACAGTTGTGTAAACTAACAAAAACAAACGGACAAAGAGATATGCTATCTGATAGAATTGTGTAACATGGGTTTTGTGGTGATATTAAAAATCACCAAAGGGGGGGAGTTGATGGAGCAGGGTAAATGAAAATTTTTTAACCTCCTAATATTTACATTAAATAACACACAAGTTCGTCTTAGTAAATAACCAACCATGTATGTTACATGTAAAGGGTTAAAGGTAACACGCTATATATGTGCAAACTAATTTACTTACAATTTGTTAACGTGGATAACATAAGTCTAACATTTGCGTATTAACTAGAATAATAAATGCATGATTCGTGCTTGGAAATAAACAGTGTAGTGGCAAAGCAAAGTGTTGGTAAGTAAGGGATGGCTTTATATGTCGCTTTTGCTAGGTAATACCTAATTGGGGTACGTAGAATGACGGGAGGGAAACGAAAAGGCTTATATTCTTTATTCTTAACTATGTTTTGTTTATCTTTATAATAGTGCGCTTAGGCCTGTTGAGCAGCGATATAAAATGGCCGCCATGAGCTAGAGTACGCAGGCGCGAGAGGGGTTACGAAAGAAAGAAAGGCCGTGAACAAGAGGGATCATGTGATCGTTCAAAAGCCTAGGATGGAAGCGTGGTCAAGGCTGTGATGACCTTATCGCATAAACGTGTGCCAAAGCAAGACAGCGAAAAGCGTGAGAAGTCGCAGTGAATAAATGAATGGACAATAAACTGTTCGACTGAAAAGTATCAGAAAAGGATACAGTTTGAAACCTATGAACTAAGGGATAATGTCATGAACCCGTGAGAAACGACAGAAGTATGAACTTGCCACAAAGAACTGGTTGAAACAAGGATATTCATAATGAGATGTATACTGACCCGAATGGACCAATTAGAGAGAATCTCGCCATAAAGATGTAACATTTTCACTTAGTAAGCTAGTATTAGGGTATAAGAAGACCTACTCTTGGAGGGGAGGGGTGTTAGTTGATTGCATTGGTGGGTTAGCTGCTATTGATGCTGTCGTTTTTCAACGCTGCCGGTTTTTATGAACTGATGCTGCGGCTGCTGCTGCTATGTCGTGTGGTTTGTGGACTCGTGTGATTTGCATTGCTAAGTTAGCTTAGGCCTGGCTGCCATGATGCCTCTTTGCGCACGTTACTTTGTGCCCCCCAGCCTCTGCTATTTTGGGACTATCTGCCTTTCACATTCTTCCTTGTTGCTTTTGGGTTGCGTCTGTACATTGTGTACAAGGTCGGAAAACAATGTGCCTTGTTCTTGCTGATCTGGTCAGCCCCTCGTAATTAGACATAACACTGAATGCCACTGCACTGAAGGAATTCGGGTGCCTTTAATATTGTGATTTTCACTGTTGGGGACACTTCGGAGAAAAACCTTTCCAGAGAGAAGAGCTGTGCTTGTCTGATGATGTAAACCATTGCATCTAGCTATTGAGGTATGGGGGTCTGCCAGCCAAAGCCCAGAGGTTTTCTGTTTTTATAATAAACTAGATACTAGCACGGGGAGGGTGGTGTACTCATTTAGCTATATATTAACAGCTTTATGAAATGCTTTCCCCGTTTATATTCTATGGAATTGTAACTATGCTTATTGTTTTATTCTTATGCATTATGCTGATAGTACTGACACGTGTACTGTACCTTAGAGCACGTTAGTTAAAATAAACATTTTAAACTATACAGTGTCTCTTATTACGCACGTTGTGGACAGGTATGAGTGAGTTATGACAGGGTGTTCTTGCTTCTGCGAGTCCTGAGAGAGAGAGACCGTGTTCTGGGTTGTCTAATAATTAGCAGCATTCTTGCTAAGAAGACGCTAAAGCTAGTCGGATTGGGGTGTTAGGTACTAAGGGGTATGGTTGGCTCACCACTATATTCCGAGGTCCTATTATCCTGTGCATAGCGCTGTGTATGTACAGAATCCCTACAACAGCTATTTTATATTTTTGATTGAGCATGAGACGCTGCTATTGGAGAACCTTTTTAATCCTAATAGATTTTTCCATTTAAACTATTAGACTTTTATTCTTATGATACTAAAGGGGAAAGGAACGAGAAGGCCTGTTTTCCAGGACAGATAGATAGATCTTTCGGGAGTTCTTGCTGTGACGAACTTTATTTTTCCATCTAATAGGTATGCATTGCAATTTCAATTTATTCTTATAATGATACTAAATGTAATAACCTGAATAATAAATTTGAAACTTATTCATGTTTCTAAACTTTATATAAACTTTATTATCTTTAAACCATTGAGTCAGTGGTTCTTTAGCTCAATGATAAATGTAAATGTTTAAAGGTTTATAGTGGTTGAGCTGGTCTTAATCACCATCAACTGATTCCTACTAGTTGGTCCATCGACCAATGAGCGGAATACCTTAGAGCTTGAGAAGTATTATGTCGTCTTTATAAAAAGGTATCCCGTCTCCTTCCAGCATATCATTAACTGTTTTCTCCTAGGTAAGAACGGATGAAATCCAGGGAATAAATGAGTGAGTGAATGTATATGCGGTGTTATGGGCCCCACCGTCATATGGATATAGTTGTGTTTAAGAGGGATATTTGCACCTGGACGTCCAAAGACATATATTAGAAGACATTTTATTGATACCGCTGGATCAGTGGCATGGATATTGCCTCCTTATTTGTCAGTCCCAGTAATCTGGGCAAATACAGACAGCAGCCTTTGTTTAATGGCAAGGAGGCCATGGCATTCAGGGACACAGGTGCAAGTGTCACAATGGTGACAAAAGATCTTGTGGCCCCTGAACAAATCATACTTGGTGAGATGTACCAAGTGACCAATGCACGCAATGTCAGGACAGACCATTCCTTGGCAGTTGTGAATTTCACCTGGGGAGGGGTAACTGGCCCTAAGAAGGTTGTGGTAAGTGCAGACCTCCCTGTTGAATGCTTATTGGGCAATGATTTGGAAACTTCAGCCTGGGCTGAAGTGGAACTCAGGACACATGCAGAAATGCTGGGCATCCCTGCAGATGTGTTTGCCATGACTAGGTCACAGGCAAAAATGTCTTCCACTGAACAGGCCCTGGTTCCTGGAATAAAGGACCAGGTGCCTTCCAAGAGAAGGAGCAGTAGGGGTAAGGCAGTGTCTTCTCCCCTGCCTCAGAGTGCAGATCAGTCTCTTGAGGGAGATGATCTTAGTCCTGAAGAAGGAACTGTCTCAGAGGAACTTGAACCTGATCAGGTTGAGTTCTTGGGGACAGGGGGCCCTTCTAGGGCAGATCTGAGCCAGGAGCAGCTGAGCTGCCCCTCTCTTGAACCCCTCAGACAGCAAGCTGCTGCTGAGGCTGCTGGGAGTGCCAGTGGGTCCCATAGGATCTACTGGGATGATGGACTCTTATACTCAGAGGGTCGAGACCCCAAACCGGGTGCTACCAGGAGTTTGGTTATACCTCTGAAGTTTAGGGGCTTCCTATTGACACTGGCACATGATATCCCATTAGCAGGTCACTTAGGCCAAAACAAGACTTGGGACAGGCTTGTCCCTCACTTTCATTGGCCCCATATGTCAGAGGACACAAAGGAGTTTTGTCGCTCCTGTATCACTTGTCAAGCCAGTGGTAAGGCAGGTGGTACTACAAAGGCCCCCCTGATACCACTACCTGTGGTGGGGGTACCCTTTGAGAGGGTTGGGATTGACATTGTTGGTCCCATGGATCCTCAAACTGCATCTGGGCACAGATTTATACTGGTGGTGGTGGACCATGCCACTAGGTATCCAGAGGCAATCCCACTTAGGACTACCACAGCTCCTGTTGTGGCTAGGGCCCTCTTGGGAATCTTTTCCAGGGTGGATATTCCTAAGGAGGTAGTATCAAACCGGGATGCAAACTTTATGTCTGGTTACTTGACTGCTATGTGGAAGGAGTGTGGAGTAAATTACAAATTTACCACCCCTTATCACCCACAATGCAATGGGTTAGTTGAAAGGTTCAACAAAACCCTCAAGGGCATGATCAAAGGTCTCCCTGAAAAGCTCAGGCGTAGATGGGACATACTTTTGCCCTGCCTTCTCTTTGCCTACAGAGAGGTTCCTCAGAAGAGGGTTGGTTACAGCCCTTTTGAACTTCTGTTTGGACATCCAGTTAGGGGTCCTTTATGTCTAGTGAAGGAGGGATGGGAGATCCCCCTAAACAGGATATTGTGGACTATGTAATTGGTCTCCGCTCCAGGATGGCAGAGTACATGAAGAAGGCATCCAAAAACCTTGAGGCTAGCCAGGAATTGCAAAAGGCCTGGCATGACCAAAAGGCTGTGTTGACTGTTTATCAGCCAGGACAGAAAGTATGGGTGTTGGAGCCTGTGGCCCCAGCAGCCCTCCAAGACAAGTGGAGTTGCCCTCATACAATCATTGAGCAGAAGGGAGAGGTTGCCTACCTGATGGACCTTGGAACTCCCAGGAGCCCCCATAGGTTGCTCCACGTGAACAGGCTCAAACCATATGTTGACAGGGCAGACATGGGCTTGCTCATGGCTACTGATGAGGGACAGGAGGAAGAGAGTGATCCACTCCCTGACCTGCTCTCACAGAACCCTGATGATGGTTCAGTTGATGGTGTAGCCTTGGCAGGCAGCCTCACTGACCAGCAGCAAACTGATTGCAGGAGAGTCCTAAATCAGTTCAGACATATGTTTTCACTGACTCCAAGTCAGACTACCTGGTGCACTCATGAAGTGGACACAGGTGACAGTCTGCCTGTTAAAAATAAGATTTACAGGCAACCTGACCATGTCAGGGACTGTATCAGGACAGAAGTCCAGAAGATGTTGGATCTGGGAGTAATTGAGCCCTCAGATAGCCCTTGGGCTAGTCCAGTAGTCCTTTTACCAAAACCTCACACCCAGGGTGGTAAGACTACAGGGGTCTACAGGGGTCTCAATGCAGTCACTAGGACTGATGCCCATCCAATACCCAGAGCAGATAAACTTATAGATACTTTGGCCTCTGCCAAGTTTCTGAGTACATTTGACCTGACAGCTGGTTACTGGCAGATCAGATTAGCTGAGGATGCAAAACCCAAAACAGCATTCTCAACCCCTAATGGGCACTACCAATTTGTGGTGATGCCCTTTGGCTTGAAGAATGCACCTGCCACTTTTCAAAGGTTGGTGAACAAAGTCCTTACAGGTCTGGAAGCCTATAGTGCAGCTTATCTGGATGATATTGCTGTCTTTAGCTCCACCTGGGAGGATCACCTGGTCCACCTGAGAAATGTTTTGGAGGCCCTGCAAAAAGCAGGCCTCACTATCAAGACCACCAAGTGCCAGATAGGGCAGAGTCAGGTTGTATACCTAGGCCACCTTGTGGGTGGAGGTCAGGTTCAACCCTTGCAGAGCAAAATCCTGACCATCATGGACTGGGTTGCTCCAACTACCCAGACTCAGGTCAGAGCTTTCTTGGGCCTGACTGGGTACTACAGGAGGTTTGTCAAAGGATATGGATCCATAGTGACCCCTTTGAATGACTTAACTTCCAAAAGAATGCCTAAGAAAGTTCAGTGGACAGTTAGCTGTCAAAAGGCATTTGATGACCTGAAGCAGGCTATGTGCACTGCTCCCATTCTGCAAAGTCCTGACTATTCCAAACAATTCATTGTTCAAACTGATGCATCTGAGTTGGGGGTAGGGGCTGTGTTATCACAACTGAATGAAGAGGGTCAGGATCAGCCAGTAGCTTTTATTAGCAGAAGGCTGACCCCAGAGAGAAACGTTGGTCAGCTATTGAGAGGGAAGCCTTTGCTGTGGTTTGGGACTTGAAGAAGCTGAGGCCATTCTTGTTTGGCACTCCCTTCATTGTTCAGACAGACCATAAGCCCCTCTTATGGCTAAAACAGATGAAGGGTGAAAACCCCAAACTGTTGAAGTGGTCCATTTCCCTACAGGGGATGAACTATACAGTGGAACATAGACCTGGGAGTAACCATGCCAATGCAGATGGACTCTCCAGATATTTCCACTTAGAACATGAAAACTCAACTGGTCAAGGTTAGTTTAATGTCCTTACGTTGGGGGGTGGGTTGTGTAGGAGAGTAGGATCTGCTTCTTATAGTTACCCCCACTTTTTGCTGATGTATCACTGTTTTCGACTTAGACTGGCTGGGATCCTGCTTTCCAGGACCCCAGCCTAGCTGCTTTCTCCGCTAAATTGATTGCATGTACTTTAGGTACACTCCAGATTGGATACTGGGGTACCCTTATAAGTCCCTAGTATATGGTACACCATGTACCCAGGGCACAGGTACCCCTGAGGCCTCCCAGGGGCTGAAGCATGTAGTGTGCCACCCCTGAGAGGCCATTCAAAATGACACCACAGGTCTGCTACTGCAACCTGTGTAAGGAGGTGCATGCACCCCTTACTTAGATATAGGTCACCTATATCTATTCTAAATCACTACACATATAAACCTATCAGTCACCCCTATGGCAGGCCTTATCAATCCTGAAGGCAGGGTGCTGGGTTTTGTGTGAGAGGGTGCCCCTGCATGAGCAGAGCCCCTCTGCAGCCTTCGGAGACCATTCTCCGGGGTTGTCTGTGATGCAGCCAACCATATATGTTTAAGTGCATTATAACCTCGCGGTAAATGCTAACTTTAAAACGGCTGCTTAGAAACATGTCGTGTTTGGTGTCAAACACCTTGGAATCATACCTCCACACCAGTAACTGGTGTGGGAGGTATGATTCCTCCCCTGTAGTACCACTACTATGGGGCACCGGTCTACCCGGTACCAGCTTTCTCGACCTGGGCATCCAAAAATGGATGCTGCCAGCCACAGACACGAGTCTGCCCTCCTGCTGCTGAGCCAAGCTCGAGCAGGGGAAGGCCTGACAATAGGTTTCCTGTCACAGGGAGGTGTGACCACCTCCCAGACAGGATTTAGTGTATTGGGGCTGGGTGGGTGCACTCAAAGTGTTTGAAGTCTGCACTGGGGGCATATTTGGTGTCCCTGTGCATAGTCCAGTTCAAACCAGTTGCAGGAGCCATTTGCTCCTGCTCTGGCGCGAAACTGGACAAAGGACATGGGTGTAGCCACCCCTCTGTCCTGACCCTCCCATAGGTGGGTCCCCAGAGTTTGTCCCACCCCTTCCTTGGGTATAAAGTAGGAACCCGGACAACAGGACTTTAGATTTTACCTGGACTAAACTCTGCTACAGAAACCAAGTACCTTCGACGATCTACACTACGCTGGATGACTGAAGAATCTCCCTTGGAGTAAAGGAGTTACTCCCCTGCAGCAGCAGGCACCGAAACGCAACTGACCGGTTGCATCTCCAGAGCTCCTGCAGACTCCGAAGATTTCTGCAACACAGGAGGTGGGTTCCCTAAGGTCCCCGAGGTCGATCTACCCTCTCAGCGATTCTGAGACTAGTATCCCTCGTGGGGGCCGTGCAACCCGTACCCCTGTGCACCACGTCATTTTGCAAGTGCACCCACTTCACGACGATTCCTGAAGCGGTGCATTGGACCACGTGTGGTCCCCATTAGGAGCAGCATTCACACCGAAGATTGCTGGCCTCCACTCCACGAGTGCTCTGTGGGCCCGCACTTCGTGTTTTCGCTCGACGTCCCTTTGCGATCCCTGGTCCGTTGACCTGTGGGTCCTAACGAGGGTCACTCTTCTAATTGTTGGGCTCCCCTGGTTGCTCCAGACGTGCCCTGACTCTCCATTGCTTGGAGAGTTCCCAGGACCTTGCTGGTCCTCACCGTAGCGGTTTCCTCTGCTTGTGTGGGTTGCCGTTGCCAAGGCTTGTTGGTGCTCCAGCCCGACACTGACCCCTCAGTCATCGACATCCTCCGTGGGACAGCTCACCTCCGGACTTTGGTCATCATCGACGTCTCCTGGTCCCTGTGGCTGCAGAGTCAAGCATCCTATCTTCGCACCTGAGGCACCCGACATCGGTGGGCATTCAACTGCTCCGCTCCTGGTCACGTGAAGTGACCCAGACTTTGTCCCCTCTGCTTTCAGGTTCTTCTCACCTCGGATCCAGGCTTGGATTCCACCAGACACTTTTCTTCTCCACGGCAGCAGCACTTCTTCGCATCACGCCATTGAAAACGACGAGGGTTTCCGACACCACTTGACCCCTATGCACCTGGCTCCTCTGGGATAGGTAACACGGGGACCACGGTACTCACAAGGGTGCTGGCCTTAGAACCTTCTATGTTTCAAAGGGTTTGCTTGAAGTCCTCTCCGAAGTGTCCTTAACATGTAATTTTCCAACCGCGACTTTCCCAAAGAGTTGTACGGAGCACGCTTCTGTGTTCACACACTGCACCCGTCCTCCGTGGGTCCCCTGTGTCACTACTTTGGGTGGTTCCTTGGGGTCCCAGCGATTGTACGTGCTCTAGGCACTGTGTCTAGTTAAGTCGTGGTTGTTATACCACTTTCTTAGTATATGGTTCGGTCTCCCCCTGGAGCCCGCTGTGTATTGTGCTATTTACTGTCGTTCTATGATTTAATATTGTGTACTGTGTGCTCTAATCTCATAAAGAGGTTAGTAGAGAGTGTTTAGTAATAAATACATGTATTTTATATATCTCTTGTGTGGTTCTCCTTTCATTTGGTCATTCAAGAAGTTCTGATCTGGTAAAATAAGCTGCTTTACATTCCTTCGAGACTTAGCCTGAAGGCTGCTATCCACAGCTACCACTAGGATAGCTTTCTATAAAGGTTGTCTTTAACCTAATCATCATAAGGGTCGTTTGGACTGGTGCAAGGTGCCCACTTTAATTAGTGGACAGCATATACCAGGCCAACTTCTCACAACGGGTACCTCGGTACTCACAAGGGTGCTGGACTTAGAACCCTCTATGTTCCAAAGGGTTTGTTTTAAGTCCTCTCCGAAGTGTCCTTAAACTGTAATTTTCCAACCACGACTTTCCCATAGAGTTGTACGGAGCACGTGTCTGTGTTCCCACACTGCAACCGTCCTCCATGGACTCCCTGTGTCACTCCTTTGGGTGGTTCCTTGGGGTCCCAGCGATTCTACGTGCTCTAGGCACTGTGTCTAGTGAAGTCGTTGTTGTTATACCATTTTTTTTAGTATATGGTTCAGTCTCCCCCTGGAGCCCGCTGTGTATTGTGCTATTTACTGTTGTTCTATTGATTAAGTATTGTGTGCTTTATGTTCTAATCTCGCATAGAGATTTGTAGAGAGTGTTAATAATAAATACATATTTTTTATATAACACTTTTGTGGTTCTCCTTTCATTTGATCACTTAGGAGGTTCTGTTCTGGTAAAACAAGCTGCTTTACATTCCTTCAAGACTTAGCCTGAAGGCTGCTCTCCATAGCTACCACTAGGATAGCTTTCAATAAAGGTTATCTTTGACCTAATCACCATAAGGGTCGTTTGGACTGGTGCAAGGTGCCCACTTTAATTAGTGGACAGCATATACCAGGCCAACTTCTCACATGGAGAGCACTCAAACTCCCTCAGCCAGGATGGTAAGGAGTGTGGAGAGCACTGGGGCTCTCTCAGCCAGGACAGTAAGGAGTGTGGAGAGCACTCGGGCTCCCTCAGCCAGGGTGGCAACGAATGTGGAGAGCACTCAGTCTCCCTCAGCCAGGGTGGCAACGAATGTGGAGAGCACTCAGGCTCCCTCAGCCAGGGCGGCAAGGAGTGTGGAGGGTACTCGCACTCCCTCAGCCAGGGCGAAGGAGTGTGGAGAGCACTCAGGCTCCCTCAGCCAGGGTGGCACCAGGGACAACGCAAAGACCCTCAGCTGATGGACGATCCTGTAGTAGAATTTGGTTTTAGCCCCTCATGCTCGTTTAAAGGTGGAAGGGAGAATAAGATGTAGGTGTAGTTTTAGCGCACCCCAAGTCCACACATCATCCCTATTAGCGAACACTTCCATGTCCGCGTTCTCTCTGTATGAATGCTGCAGGAAAAGCAGCAGGGCTCGGCAACTCTCCTCGCTCTGAGCACAAGTTGATGTTCTCTGCGGGCAGATCGCAGAGTGAGGTTGAAAGGTAAGCCGGGCAGCACACGGAAAGTGGGTGCCTGAGGATAAGATGCGTGTTCATCGTCCCCCCCAGTCACCAAACATCAATGGCGCCTCTGGGGCTGATCTCTTGGGCCAGCAGCACACACGTTGCCAAGTCCACGGAGAAACACAACTTCCAGGGAAATCACAACAGTGCAGGCACGTAATGTGCCCTTCATAGAACACAGTTCACCGTGCACACTGCTTCTCAGTCACACAACACCTGTGGCATCTGCCAGCGGGCACACTCAGCAGGGTGTAAAATTAATTACCAGTTATGAGGGACTTCACGTGTTCCCCAGGGGGACCAGTGAGAGTTGCCCATTGTGAGAAGTTGGTCTGGTATATGCTGTCCGCTAATTAAAGTGGGCACCTTGCACCAGTCCAAACGACCCTTATTGATGATTAGGTCAAAGATAACCTTTATGAAAGCTATCCTAGTGGTAGCTATGGAGAGCAGCCTTCAGTCTTAATCTTGAAGGAATGTAAAGCAGCTTGTTTTACCAGAACAGAACCTCCTAAGTGACCAAATGAAAGGAGAACCACACGTGTCATATAAAAAAATATTTATTTATTACTAAACACTCTCTACTAATCTCTATGTGAGATTAGAACATAAAGCACACAATACTTAATCAATAGAACGACAGTAAATAGCACAATACACAGCGGGCTCCAGGGGAAGACCGAACTATATACTAAAAAAATGGTATAACAACAACGACTTCACTAGACACAGTGCCTAGAGCACGTAGAATCGCTGGGACCCCAAGGAACCACCCAAAGGAGTGACACAGGGAGCCCACGGAGGACGGTTGCAGTGTGGCAACACAGACGCGCGCTCCGTACAACTCTATGGGAAAGCCGCGGTTGGAAAATTACAGTTTAAGGACACTTCGGAGAGGACTTCAAGCAAACCCTTTGGAACATAGAAGGTTCTAAGGCCAGCACCCTTGTGAGTACCGAGGTACCCGTGTTACCTATCCCAGAGGAGCCAGGTGCATAGGGGTCAAGTGGTGTCGGAAACCCTCGTCGTTTTCAATGGCGTGATGCGAAGAAGAGCTGCTGCCGGGAAGATGAAAAGTGTCCGGTGGAATCCAAGCCTGGATCCGAGGTGAGAAGAACCTGAAAGCAGAGGGGACAGAGTCTGGGTCACTTCAGGGTGACCAGGGGCTCGATAGACGAATGACCACCGATGTCGGGTGCTTCAGGTGTGAAGATAGGATGCTTGACTCTGCAGCCACGGGGACCAGGAGATGTCGACGACGACCAAAGTCCAGAGGTGAGCTGTCCCACGAAGGATGTCGAGTGCTGAGGGGTCAGTGTCTGGATTGAACACCAACAAGCCTTGGCAAAGGCAACCCACGTGGGCAAAGAAAACAGGTTACGGTGTGGACCAGCAAGGTCCAGAAGACTCTCCAAGCTATGGGGAGTCAGGGCACGTCTGGAGCAACCAGGGAAGCCCAAGGAAAATCAAACTGACCCTCACCAGGACCCACAGGCCAACGGACCAGGGATCGCGAGGGGACCTCGAGCTGAATCACAAAGCACCAGCCCACAGAGCACTCGTGGAGTGGAGACTGGAGATCTTCGGTAGAAATGCTGCTCTGGGTTGGGACTACACGAAGTCCAAAGCACAGGCTCAGGGATTGCCAAAAAGCATATGCTGCTGCAGAAGTACACGGTGCACAGGGGTTCGGGTTGCACGGTCCCCACGAGGGATACTGGTCTCAGGATCGCTGAGAGATGAGATTGACCTCAGGGATGCTCGGGAACCCACCTCTTGTGTTGCAGAAATCTTTGGAGTCCTCAGGAGCGTTTAGGTGCCTGCTACTGCAGGGGAGTAACTCCTTTACTCCAAGGGAGATTCTTCTGTCGTCCAGCGAAGTGTAGACCGTTGAAGTACTGGGTTTCTTTGCAGAGTTTAGTCCAGGTATAATCTAAAGTCCTGTGATCAGGTTTCCCACTTTATACCCAGGAAAGGGGTTGGACTGACTCTGGGGACCCTCCTAGGGGAGGGGCAGAACAGAGGGGTGGCTACACCCATGTCCTTTGTCCAGTTTCGCGCCAGAGCAGGAGCAAATGGCTCCCAGAACTGGTTTGAGCTGGACTATGCACAGGGACACCAAATGTGCCACCAGTGCAGACTTTCTGGCACTCTCAGAGTGCACCCACCCAGCCCCAATATACTAAACCCTGTCTGGGAGGTGGTCACACCTCCCTGTGACAGGAAACCTATTGTCAGGCCTTCCTCTGCTCGAGCTTGGCTCAGCAGCAGGAGGGCAGACTCGTGTCTGTGGCTGGCAGCATCCATTTTGTGCTGCCCAGGTCGAGAACGCTGGTACCGAGTTGACCGGTGACCCACAGTAGTGGTTCTAGAAGGGTGGAATTATACCTCCCACACCAGTTACTGGTGTGGAGGTATGATTCCAAGGTGTTTGACACCAAACACGACATGTTTCTAAGCAGCCGTTTTAAAGTTAGCATTTACCGCGAGGTTATAATGCACTTAAACATATATGGTTGGCTGCATCACAGACAACCCCGGAGAATGGTCTCCGAAGGCTGCAGAGGGGCCCTACTCATGCAGGGGCACCCTCTCACACAAAACCCAGCACCCTGCCTTCAGGATTGATAAGGCCTGCCATAGGGGTGACTGATAGGTTTGTATGTGTAGTGATTTAGAGAGATATAGTGAACCTATATGTTAAATAAGCAGTGCAAGCACCAGCTTACACAGTCTGCTGTAGCAGGCTGGTCGTGTCAATTTGGATGGCCTCTCAGGGGTGGCATAATACATGCTGCAGCCCATGGGAGGCCTCTGGGGTACCTATGCCCTGGGTACATGGTGTACCATATACTAGGGACTGATAAGGGTACCCCAGTATCCAATCTGGAGTGTACCTAAAGTACATGTGTTGCAATTTACAGGAGAAAGCAGATAGACTGGGGTCCTGAATAGCAGGATCCCAGTCAGACTAGGCCAAAAACAGTGAGACATCAGCAAAAAGTGGGGGTAACTATAAGAAGCAGATCCTACTCTCCTACAAGGGGCTCATCTGTTGAGCGGGGGCTGAGCACGGGGGTAATGCTTTGGTGTGTTCGGGGGTAAGGGGTTGTCTCGGTGTGATGTTATAATGGACCGCTGGGCGAGCACTTTATGAATGGGAAGGGCCACACTCAGTGTGCGAATTTGAGACCTGCGCATCGGGGCCTACCGAGGTCAGTTGTATCCTGGTGGAAACTTTCACCATGCGTTGTTTGTGAACCAAACAGGACGGGTCTCCTGTGGACTTTGGCAATGGAAATACTAGACGTGTGCATTTTGGTCCTGGTTGTCTGTGGGAAATGCGGCGTGGATTTCGAATTGGTGTGCACTACGATCACAAATACAAGGAAGCATTTAAGTCCACGAATTGTGCTGTCCAAGGCAATGTACATAGGACCCATTCATTGGTGGGGAAACCTCCCAACCCGCATAGCACTCCTGATGTGTGTGTGCGGGGGTGATGGGTGTTTGGAGGGGCACAGAAGGACTCGAGAGATTTCACAGCATTTCATCACCTGGCGGGAACTTGAGGGCAGGCAGGCTGAGCAATTTGTTTGACCGTAGGTCAAATTTTCCTGCCTTGAAAGGAGGCAATCGGCCCAGTCTGTGCACTGTTAATGAGTAATTATGTAAACCCCTGTGCAGACACTGCCCAATAGCTTGTATTTTTATAGAACGCCATTACGTATGAATGCCTTTCCAAGCGCTGTGAATAACTTGTGTCTGTTACATTAATGGCACTCCGATTTCCCAGCTCGCAACGATTGAAACTCCTGACTTGCAATTCACCGCAAATTTGCGGTTGAAATAGCTCAGTTGGGAAAGCAGTAGACTGAAGATCCAAAGGTCCCTGGTCCGGTTCCGGGGTCGGCAAAAGTCCGATTCACTGGGCTGACGGGCCCCAATGTGAGGACGTCCAGTGGTTGTACTTGGGGCTAAGCGGGGGACATGAGCTGGCTTCGACCGTGGGATGAGGACTGGGTTAGGCAGGCACATGTTTTGGGGCTTTCACAGGGCCTTAGTTTTGCAATCAGTTATTGCCATTAGCCAACTGGGGCAAAAGAACCTTGGTAGCGTTTCGTGTAATATTTTGTAAACGTTACAAGCAGTATGAAACCATGGTATGGTTAAATATGTCCAGCGTAAATGTTATTCCAGAGTACAGGCATGTTAAAGAGACAATAACTTTTGTACCTAATTACGCTACTGATTGAAACTTTACATAAATGTTGTAACTCAGTTTGAGTAATGTTGTAAATAATATACAGGATTGTTTGATAGCACAATAGGTAGAATTGCCATAAGAGAAGTTATTTCACGTTCATGTTTTCCCCTGTGGGCATAAAGTGTTTAGGCCACAAAGTGGCTCTGGTCTATTGTGTCAATTTTATTAGGTTTTCAACTCACAAATGTGAAATTTTGTGCACCTCTTTAAGGGTGCTCCTTTGGCACGTGCTAAGATGTTTAGTTGCAAGTCCACACCTTTCTTATAATATTGTCCCCTTTCACCGATGCAGGTATCAAGCACTATTAATGTCACAGCCCGGGCTCCGCCGCTTGCTGCTCCCAAGGGCCGGGAGATTGGGGGACTTGTTTGAAGTTTCGCTGCTTCGCCGGGCGCTTTCGCTTTGAGTATTTACAAATCTCCTCTTGGTGTGTTCTTTTTGACGATGATTCTGCGTCTTCATGAGTGGGCCGGGGATTTTGGCCCGTGGGCACGGTTGCCACGTGCTGTCCCTGGCACAGGGGCGGTACTGTCAGGAGAAGGGCGGGATATGGGTCCTTCCTTGTTTTGCATTCCTTGGGCGACAGGGGTTTTGTGCTCTCCATCGCGGTGGGCAGTACATGGAAGTAAGTGTTGCGAGGGGACGTGGTGCAGCGATTGCTCAGATATTCTCGCTGAGGTTGGATCACTCCTGGTCTCGGTCATATCGCATTACCTTGGGACGCAGGGATATTGCCTTGAAGGATTGGGTTGGTGGCCTTGTTGTCTCGTGAACTAACATCCCAGTCTTGGTTTGCTAGCGAGGACAGCTGCTGGTTTAGTGTCGGTTCCCGATTTGGGTGACGGGGAGGCAGCAGAGGATGTTTGTTGTGGGGCATCTCTTTGGGGGTGCGGGGCTATGGTTAGCTTAGGATGCGCAGCAGTTGTACGTATTGGTCTGGATGGCAATGCATGTTTTGGTGGGTGCCGAGCTTGTGAATTTGATGCCCGCAGTGGACACGGGGGTCGCAACCAAACCAAGGCATTTACCTGTTGCATGACCCAGGCGTTATGCCAGAAAAACTGCCCAGGGACCTATCGATTCGCTGGGTTGTTGGTTGTCAGGATAGAGGGACAACATTATAGTTTAATAAATCAAACCCAAGACAAAGTTTTAGACAGCGTATATCTTGACATATATATTTCAGGTGCCCTTATATGTCAGAATGAAGGAATCAAGTAAAATTAGACAAATTGCTTAGGATCACACTTGGGTAAAGTAGGGAAGCAATGATTAATCCTAGGTTTTATAATTGACATTGCACAAGAGGTCCCTCTCCAAACAAGAAGTAACTGCAGGAAGTCTCCAATAAGGCTCCAGGCTACCCAATTGCAGTTAGATATCTCTCTAGAGGCGGGTGCAACTGCTTAAATTTTTCACTAAGCAGAAGCACGTCTAGTGGTTGGTAAGTGTATACTGGAGTCGCAGGCAAGTGCGTCAAGTGAGCTGGACTAAATACCCAGGTCATACACAGCGAGGCAGAGGGGTTCCAGTAGGATCCACATAAATGTGGGCTGCGCCAAAACATGAAACTGCAACTCCTAGATTCCGACAGTGTCTCTGCAACATTCATTGTTAACAGTTAAACAACCATTGAAGATCGTCAGCTGAACAACACAGTATTTGAACTGTAGGTGGGAAATTCCTTTAGGGAATTAATGGACACATTGCAATTAAACAAAGACATGCATTGCTCAAGGCCACAGGTTTCTAAGCACCAGAAGCTGGGCAATCACAGATTGGGGAGGACAGCAACCAACGTATAATAGTCTTTTGTGTCTACCCTAACAAGACATTTTCACACACTTTCTACTATCATGAGCCTCCATGTGGGATGAATAGAGGGGGGCGAGATGTGTCCAGCAGGTTGCTCAGGTACTAACGCATCTGCAACAGTGAGTGGTGCTTACCGAAAGGGCAGAGGATGTGAGGGTTGAATAGCATTTCCAGGTTCCACTACGCTTTTAGCCAATTGAACACGTGCTCAAGGAGGTTAGATGGTGATTCTAAAGGGCATAGGACGGGTGAGGGCAATGGCAACCCAAGACTCTTACTCTTACCCTCTCTGGGCTTATGGCTGGGTAGAGCCACTCTCACTTAGAGCTATGTCCATGTTAATATTTTGGGCTTATGACGGTTCTCAGGACCATCGCGGTTTATTGTATCTTCCCAATGTGAAGAGACATAAGTTAGGTAATTCATCGCTTACAATGCAGCACATTAAGGCGGCGGTGTATAAGTTCAAGTGGCAACTGGGAGATTTTCATCATTTAACACCAGCAGCTGCTTACATGGTAGCAGTAAGCAGTCTGGGAAGTCTGGGGGGCAAACACCACAGATAAACGGAACAGGCAAAATTACTGTAAGAAAGGAGGGATTCACGGCAAGTACACGAGGACTCCCTGCTTAAGGTCACATATTTCTAAGCTCATCGGATTGTTGAACCTTTACACATCATAGTAGGATAGTCTCCAAGGTTGAATAGGCTATTGGGCTTGCCTTGTCAGGACATTGACACTTCACACAAACGGGAGCCTCCATAAGGATAAAATGCTGAAAACACCGACCGGGGTATGTTTGACTCAAACATCCTCTTCACCAAGCTGCAGGGCGGCATGTTGTTGCCATTTGTCTTTGAATCAGGCAAGTACAGTAAGGGAGCTGTATTAAGTAATGAGGTTACTTGCAGGGAGGCAGATGGGACCCAACGGACCCACATAAAGTGGATTAGAAGGGGACTAGAAGGAAGCCGAACCACAGCCTTGATTTGGTTGAGGGCAATCAATTCCGGGGAAAACTAAGTGAGCTAGGTCTATTGCTGATTCAAGCAACAAGGGTCACAGATGGTTAGAAGGTAGGGTGCATCTGTTATCGGACTGCAGTTAAGCAAGTCTGGTGGGCTGCGTAAGTTGTCACTCCAAGAAAGGGTGCGGTGTCAGCAATAGTGGGCACAATGCATACATTCCCTCAACCAGATTCGTCTTTTACGAGTTAAGCGGGACGCTAGGTCCACAAGCATTAGTACTGTATTTTGACTGTGACTGAATTTTGAATCTGATTGCACTTATTAAGTTCTTTTAACAAATATTTTAATGGGGGGTATTTTTTCTTTTTAAGCATATCTTTTACTTTGTTCCTAATCTGATTTGGTGAATCTTGCCGGGCGGATAAACGGGGGCGGCGCCACGAAGGTTTGGCTGCCTGTCCTCTAGTACTTCCATCTTTCCCGGAAGTAATTTGGGCCGGTAATCATTGTAGATGCTGAGCTGGCGGGGGGGTAAAAGCACGGCCGCTAAGCGGCCGCGAAGCGGGCACGCCGAAGGCGCGCCAAAGGCAAGCACGTCTGCGCCCGTCCGCGCCTGGCTCGTGCCTAGGGCTAGGGATGCTGCTGGTTTTGGCCCCCACTCCACACTAGGAATGGTTTACTCCGGGGAACAACTCCGTGCCCTCAATGAGAATGGTAGGTGTAGAAATTTAGTTAATTTGGACACTTGTTCTATGGAGACACATTTTGAGTGCCAGGATTGTCGTCTGTCTATCCGCCTTGCTAACTTAAGGCAGGCACCACTTAATGCAGTCCATAATTCAAGTAAAAGGGGCTGTGTCAAACACAGTATTAGGGACCCTTATTAATGCACGCTCCTTGTGTAAACACGCTTCTGAGTTCGCCTTGTTTTTTGAGGCACATAATGTTGATGTAGCTTTTATTACAGAGACATGGGGAGAGGCTCACTCGGACCCAGATCTGGCTATGGCGGTCCCTTCTGGTTTTACTCTCTTCAGACAAGATCGAGTAGGTAAAAGAGGGGGGGGGGGGCTGGCCATTGTATTTCGGAACACTTGGAAAGGGACTTTTATTCATCAAAGTAATGGACCAAATTTGGAATCCCTACTGTTTAAAATTTTAATTGATAGTCATTACACTTTTAATGGGGTGTTATGCTATCGACCCCCTGGGCCCCGGGCGGATTTTTGAGGGATATTGGCAGTTCTCTGGATGTAATTTCCCAGTCGCCAGATTTTACGTTTCTGGGTGACTTTAATCTTCACCTAGAGGATCCCTCAGACAAAGATGCAGTACAACTTATTGATATTGCCAACAGCCTTGGCCTCACTCAGCTGGTGACCGGCAGTACGCATTCTGGAGGCCATTTGCTTGATGGATTGTTTACCAGTAATAGACACTTACTTTGCCTTCCTTCACTGCCACTAGTCTGGTCAGACCACAAGGCTGTTATGTTTACATTTCCCCTTCAAAATCCACAGACAGAGAAACTGAGTAATAAACAATTGAAAAAAGTCCGGTCTTGGAACAAGTTGGCAACTGATACTTTTAAAGATTTCCTTTCTCAGAACCCTCTGAATTTGACAGAGGACCCAAATGCAGCAGCTGCTGCCTTTGAGGAATGGCTTAGGACGTCCTTAGATCTGTTGTTACCAGTCAAATCCCTCCTTAGTCATAGATCAAGACCTTCTGAACCCTGGTATACTGAACAGCTCAGGATGCTGAAGCAAAAATGTCGCCGTCTGGAAAGAAAGTGGAGAGCTTCATATGACTTAAATGATAAAACAGCTTATAAACAAGCTATCCTTGATTTTAAAAAGCAGGTGCATCAGGAGAAAACCTGTTTTTTTACCACAGCCATACTTACTGCAAAAAACTCTTCAAAGGAACTGTTTTCAACAGTGAAAAAGTTGGCCAAATGTTCAGATGTAACTGAATTACCTAAAGATCAGACGTTCTGTAACTTATTGGCTAAATCCTTCCAGGATAAAGTTAAAGCGGTTTATAGTGGCTTCTCAAGTTCTAAGGATCAAGGGGTTGTGCCCTTTCCTGCATCTAGGGCACTGACTGAAGTTTCCATAATCTCCCTTGATTCCTTGGACTCCCCTGAACTGTCTGTTTTCTCGTCACTGACGATGGAAGAGACCGCCAATCTTTTGCGGTCCACTAAATCCGGGTCCCCAATGGACCACTGCCCCCCAAAGATTTTCCATCTTGTACCAGAATTACTTTCTTTGCATTTGTCCTTTGTTTTTAATAAAATGTTTACCTCTGGTATATTTCCTACCAGTTGGAAATTGGCATCGGTTCTCCCCCTCTTGAAGAAACCTAATCTTGATGGGGCAGACCCCAGCAACTATCGTCCAATTTCCAGACTCCCTTGCTGGCAAAGATGGTGGAAAAAGCCATGAATGGTGCTATTTCTGAACATATAGAGAGGCATGCTTTTTTGGATGCCACTCAGTATGGTTTCAGGAAGGATCATAGCACCGAACTAGCTCTAATTACAGCTTCTGAGCTGATCAGGCAGACAGTTGATGCAGGAGGCAATGCAGCACTTGTGCTGCTTGACCTCTCTGCTGCGTTCGACACTGTGAACCACCAAAAACTGTTGGAAACCTTGAGGGAGATTGGTATTATAGGAAAAGCGAATGCATTACTTGAATCTTATCTGTCAGAATTTGTGGCTTTGGATAATTTTAAGTCACCGAATTTTACGCTACCTTGTGGAGTGTCACAGGGCTCTTCATTGAGCCCTACACTTTTTAATATTTATGTTGCACCATTGGCCAGATTAATTAAGTCCCTGGGTTTCTCGGCAGTATCATACGCCGACGACACCCAGATTGTAGTTTAAGTGACAGGCTAGCCTGAAGATACAGCTGCACAGTTTCACACTTGTCTTCATCAAATAGGTGAGTGGATGGCCTCCAATTGTTTGAAACTAAATTCTAAGACCGAGGTCCTACTTTTTGGCGGCCAAACTAATTTTTGGTCCCCTGCTCTATGGCCGGTGGAAATGGGTCCATTACCTACCCCCACGAATAAGGTGAAAAACCTGGGAGTTACGTTTGACTCCATGCTTTCCTTTGAAAGCCACGTCAACCAGGTTACATCCCATTCCTTCTACACACTAAAACTTTTGAGAAGGATTCTTCCATTTATTCCGTCCGAGTTACGGAAATTGGTGGTTTTAGCTCTGGTTCTATCCAGAGCTGATTACTGTAATGGGCTCTTTATCAATCTGCGTAAGAAGTGTCTTTCCAAACTGCAGATTGTGCAAAATGCAGCGGCACGTCTTTTGCTGAATATTCGAAGACATAAACATGTCGCACAGGCACTTAAAGGATTGAGTTTAAGGCTTTATGCATTGCCTTTAAGGCCACGCATGACATGGGGCCCAGCTTCTTTAAACAGAATTTAAAGCCTTATATTCCGGTTCGCCATCTTCGCTCATCTCAGGCCCACAACCTGGTTGTTCCCAGGTTTAAAAAATGCTCCTGGGGAGGAGGAGCTTTGTGGTCGGCACAACAAAACTGTGGAACTCCCTACCACTTGGGCTGAAACAAGAAACTAATCTGCTGGCTTTTAGAAAAGCGTTAAAGACCTGGCTGTTTAATCTCTGACGACTTTCTGGACCGTCCTCTGACTCATGAATGATGAATTTAGCGCTTTGACACCTTCGGGTGAAAGTTTCGCGCTCTACAAATTTCTTTTTCATTTCATACCATTAATGTGTTCGTCTTGGGCTCGGCGATCAATAAGGGAGTTGCTAATGTCTAGTCAAACTCAGCAAAGTATTGCAGCCTGGAACTGAGGGTAGGTTACAGGCTGCTACAGTTAAGCAAAAAATCCCCCGCCCTGCTAGCCTTAGTAGCTGTGGAAGGGTCAGCTGACAAGGGTGCTGCTGTCCCAAAGATGGGGGAAACAAGGGGTAAAAGCATAAAAAGGCTACAATGTAATAAGAATACTTGGCATGTCCATTATCCAGGAAAATTCAAATTCAAATTTGGAAGGAGCAGGTAAACTTCCACTGCTGGTGCAGTACACGGTTATCAGTGTGAACCCCCAAAGTGTGGGAATAAGCAAGTATGGGGGTAAAACAAGGGCTTAGGCTTCAGGGCTGAGGTGCGCTGGAGCACCATGTGTTAATATGTGTGCACTATGACTTCTGAGCAAACTAAGTGCAGTCTTGCGTAGCACCATGTGCTAATATATGTACAGTGTGATATCTGAGCAAACTAGGTGCAACCTTGCGTAGAACCTATAAAATTGTGTGCAGGGTTGTGGGCAACTATTAGGGTGGGGACTGCAGCATGGCGTCACAGCATCTGTCACAAGACTCCCCCTGTGTGTGCAGGGTTGTGGCCAACTATTCAGGTGGGGACTCCAGCATGGCGTCACAGCATCTGTCACTAGACTCCCCCTGCCCCCGCCCGATGACCCTCCCCAGGGGGTCCGTATTTCTCTTGGTGCCGCACATGGTCATCAGTGAACCTCCAAATGTGGACTTGCCAAGCAAGGGGGGTAACCAAGGGCTTGGTCGAAACCCCCCCCCCCCATATGGAACTGCACATAACGGTACACAGTGAACACAGGGAGCATACCACGCAGAAGCCTGGTCAAGAGGAGAGCAGTAGTTTTAATTTCTATGGTAATATCTCTGGCCGGCGTTGTACTCCCATACAACGGAGGCCAGCGGGTAGAGAGAAGGGTATTGTGCGGCCACAATTAATAACTGTTAACAATTATACTGAAGGCCTTGGAGGGAACTCCACCATGTTTACCAGCAGAGCCTTAGACCAGGGACTGGGCGGTAATGGGTAAACACATGACGCGACAACTCCTAACAAGAAGGACCTTATTGGCGCAAAGGGCACCATAGGGATTTCTTCCTCAAAAATGGTTAAAGTAGAGATCAGTTGCCGCAACCCCGGGGTGGCCAGTGAGCATGCCCATGGGGGTAAATAAAGCTGTGGTTAAGACAGAGACAGTAGTTCCCAAGTTAAGTGGAGGCCATCGAATTTGCCTACGGAAGGGTAAATAAGCCATGCGCAAGCCCACCAAGCATGAGGGCGTGGGTCAACTCTAATTCAAATCATATGAAATCTGAAGGGCTTGGTGAATTAGGCATGGTCTCTTTAGTGCTACATTGCAAGTTTTCCCCGATAGGGTCGGGAAACACCTGCAGAGGTATATGTGAATTGTCCATCCAGAAGGACTGGTAACCAGGTCAGAGGTAAATGGGAATTGTCGGGTCTGGAGAGGCCGTTGAAATTTCTCGCAGGAGGGTAAACGACACCATGCGCAAAATTCATGGAACAGAGGGGTTTCTGGATTTATCAGACTCGGCTCTTGCATGCCGCGACCACAGGATGTTTTGATGTGGATGGGTGTCCAATTGTCTATAATGGGCATGGACCCGTTTCTGTTGGACCTGGGTGATGCCCTAGAATCAGCAAGGTGCAAGTAAGAATGCCTGCCTTGGTGGGGGGCCCTGGGTATGACGGGTGCCACACCCAGAGCTGTGGCGGAGTTACAGGGCGATCCAGAGGCTGAATGGTACATAGGGGCACCCTCTTTAGGACCAGAAGTAGGGTGCAAATGCCAAATAGCCCCAGGAAGTCCTTACGGCAGGACCCTGGAGGAACGATGGCGCCAGTTTGTCCTTCGGGCGGTTGTAAACCTGAGCAACCTGGGGCTTGCCTGGATACGCTCCACCCACTCAAGGGGCGTGAGTAAATGGGTGGACTTGTGGTCCACAGGATGTAAGGGGTAATCTCCCAAAATCGTTAGCACCGATTGGTTATGCCACGGTGCAATTTGGCACATCAAGAGGGCAGGCAGCATAGGGGCTGCCTGCCCTTGGATCGCCCGTAAGTTGACCCACCATGTTGGCATATTTCTTATGCAAAATAAACCTGCAGCAATGTTTTCTCCAACAACCAATGAGTCTTGTGTGTTCTTTATTATGGTATTGCTGTGTTTGTGGGTTCGGTGTGATGCCGATATTGGCACTAAGACCTTTACACCTCTAATCACATGATGATTAAAGAAAAGAAACCTGGGATGGGTACAAGGCAGATGTACAGAATGAGAAGAGGCATTGCCCCTCAGAGGGAGGTGGATAGATCTGGAAGAACCCCATTATTTGAATTTTTATTGTATCTGAAAAAAGACATTATAACAAATGTATTATTTTTCTATTGTTTGAGTAATAGTCTACGTTTGTACATTCATAGTTGTAGTGTCGTGTGATCATGTGGAGCAGGACCCTTGTGGTCCTTGCCGGACTCCTTACAAAGTTACGTAATTGGTTGGGAGGTATCTGGGTGTGTTTGGTGTTTATGACGTAGTGTGTTCAGTTAATGGTTGCATGCCGAAGAATAAAGACATGTATTACAGAGCTCCGGTGTGGCCATTTGTGTGCTCCAGAGCTGGGGTGGATGCGACAATAGTGAATTCGTCTGTGGCGCTTGGAGCTCTTGCATTGTAAGGTGTTGTTGGCAACAAAGCAAGCTACTGAATGCAGCTCTAGTGTTGTAGCGCTTATTGCATCCGGTTAGTAAATAATAAAACTTGTTTCTTATAAAGCGCTTCACACTGCACTTCTGTCATTTCTAAGATCTGCAAATAAGTAGGTACTACTATTCCAAAATCAATGGTAGTCATTTTACCCACTTAGGAAGGCTAGAAGACTGGGTTGGCCTTGTCAAGGTTTGAACGTCTGACCTGCCGATAACACAAGATGGAAGCAGCAAATGTTTAACTCGCTGAGCTTTCTTACTGGTGTCCAGCCCTAGGTTTTTCTGTTCGAAATCATTGTTATTAGGTGCATCAGGCCCATTGGTTCAGTCTAATCATCCAAATCCCACATCACATTAGGTTAATGACTGCAAGGTATACATTCGCAGTCACCACCGGGAGATTACATGCTCTGTTAAAACCCATTTCAGAACAGGACTCTTGTTGTGGATTTAGTAGCCAGGTTTCTAAGACCTGCAACTCATTCAGCCCATGATTCCTTGCACAGACTACACGAGCCTGAACCAAGCGAAGGGTGTACTGAGGTCTCGGGCTTGATTTCATTGATGGTTGTACCTCGACCCGCTTGTCACATTGCTGGTAACTTTACCAAGTCACAGTACTGTGGTGACTCCTGAAGGTTCCTCGGTTTAGAAATGATACAGGGCTCTGTGCTGACGGGCTGCGTTTAGCCCAGGTTAAAGCCGGCCTGTGCAGGAGGTGCAATTACAATGAGCTTTCCTACAGCATGTGTGTTTTACAAGTAGATGTTCAGTGCCGCTCTCTGTAGCGCCTGGACCTGGTTTGTCATTTTGGTCTGAATCTCCAGCACATGGGAATTCTCCAGAGATACCCTTGTATCTAAGATAATCATCTCCTGCCTTTAGAGAGTGATAATTGTTTATGTTGTTTCTAAATGCTTGTACAGAGTGGGTTTTTTGGCACCACGTGGGCACCTTTCGCTTTGTTAGAGTCTGACAGTGGATAAGTGATGTCACTTTCCTATATGCATTTTTTACAAACTGTGTATTTTTATGTTTTGCTGTCACTTGTTTTTCATGGTGCAGCTGCTTTCCAGCTATGGATTTAGAATGCTTCATATCTGCATTAATGAATATTCTGCTGTGCAGCACATGAGCCCCTTGGCACTGTGAAGGTGCCAATTAGGAGCTGTGCTAGAAGCCCACCCATGGGGGTTCCTCGCACGCTGCCTTGGTGCTGCTGCACTCTGTTCTTATTAAAGCTCTGCCTGTAATTCAAGCAGCATGCCTTCAGGAGAATTCTGTTACTGTCACCCTTTATGTCCCATAGGGCCCCCATCCGTCATACAAGCATACTGCCTGACGCACAGTGTAAACTACACAAGGCTCTCAGTGTGGCACTGCAACACTCAATATGCACACCGCGCTACTCCCAGCCCAGCATACCATAGCCCACTGTGTAACACTGCACGGCTGTTGGTGTGACACTGCAACATTCGGTATACACACCAAGCTACTCTCAGCCTACATCCCACAGCTCTCAGTGTAACACTGCTCGGCTCTTGGTGTGACACAAAAAAACTTGGAATACACACTGCGATGCTGTCAACCCGCCATCCCATAGCCCTCAGTGTAACACTGCACTGCTCTTGGTGTGACACTGCAACACTCGGTATACACACCACGCTACTCTCAACCTACCATCCCACAGCCCTCAGTCTAACACTGCACGGTTGTTGGTGTGACACTGCAACACTCAGTATACACACCATTCTACTCGCAGCCTATCATCCCACAGCTCTCAGTGTAACACTGCACGGCTCTTGGTGTGACACTCCAAAACTCGGTATACACACTGTGCGGCTGTCAGCCTACCATCCCATAGCCCTCGGTGTTACACTGCACGTCTCTCAGTGTGAGTATGGCACTGCAGCAGTCGGTATACACACATCTCTTGGTATGACACTGCAACACTCAGTATACACCCCACTCTACTCTGAACCTATCGTCCCACAGCCCTTAGTGTAGCACTGCGCGGCTCTTGGTGTGACACAAAAACACTTGGAATACACACCGCACTGCTCTCAGCCTACCATTCCTTAGCCCTCAGTGTAACACTGCACGGCTCTTGGTGTGGCACTGCAACACTCAGTATGCACACCGCAGTAATCCCAGCCCACCATCCCATAGCCCACAGTGTAACACTGCATGACTTTTGGTGCGACACAAAAACACTCTGTATACACACCGCACTTCTGTCAGCCTACCATCCCATAGCCCTCTGTGTAACACTGAACGGCTCTCAGTGTGGCACTGCAACACTCTGTATGCACACCACGCTACTCTCAGCCTACCATCCCATAGCCCACACCTTACTACTCTCAACCTACCATCCCACAGCCCTTTGGTATCGCTTTGTTCGCCCTAAGTTGGCAGGGTATGCCCAGACGAGGGTCCCTTGATCACTTTGCCACTGGATTCAAGCTAGCCTGGCTGATGACGGCTGAATAGCCAGAAACCGGTCCCAGGATGCTTGTTTCCGCTCCAGGGAAGACATGGCTTGGCAGTTCGGGCTGGACTGTTCCCATGAGGCACAGGGTCAGACTGATTTGCATATGGCCATGTCTGAACTGGGGTGGTGGAGTGAGCTAAAGAATGATGATGGATTAAACCCAGATCAGTTGACTGGGGGTGAGTGTTTGATTTGCTCAAGCGCTCCGTCCATCATCCCCTTTGGTATCGCTTTGTTCGCCCTAAGTTGGCAGGGTATGCCCAGACGTGGGTCCCTTGCTCACTTTGCCACTGGATTCAAGCTAGCCTGGCTGATGACGGCTGAATAGCCAGAAACCGGTCCCAGGATGCTTGTTTCCGGTCCAGGGAAGACATGGCTTGGCAGTTCGGGCTGGACTGTTCCCATGAGGCACAGGGTCAGACTGATTTGAAATGGCCATGTCTGAACTGGGGTGGTGGAGTGAGCTAAAGAATGATGATGGATTAAACCCAGATCAGTTGACTGGGGGTGAGTGTTTGATTTGCTCAAGCGCTCCGTCCATCATCCCCTTTGGTACCCCCTCAGTGTAAAACAGCACTACTTTTGGTGTGACAGTGAAAGATTCAGTAGACAAAGTGGGCATCTCTCAGTCTACCATCACACAACCCCCAGTGTAACCCTGCATGGCCGCAGTGTGCACTGCAACACTCGGTATACACACCCTGCTACTCTCAGTCTACCATCCCATAGCCCACACTGCGCTACTCTCAACCTACCATCCCACAGCCCTCAGTCTACCACTGCACGGTTGTTGGTGTGACACTGCAACACTCAGTATACACCCCACTCTACTCTGAACCTATCATCCCACAGCCCTTAGTGTAGCACTGCGTGGCTCTTGGTGCGACACAAAAACACTTGGTATACACACCGCACTGCTCTCAGCCTACTATTCCACAGCCCTCAGTGTAACACTGCCCAGCTCTCAGTGGGGCACTAAAATACACAGTGTGCGCACCACGCTACTCTCAGCCTACCGTCCCACAGCCCTCAGTGTAACACTGCACGGCTCTTGCTGTGACACTGCAACACTCAGTATGCACACCGCAGTAATCTCAGCCCACCATCCCATAGCCTACAGTGTAACACTGCATGACTTTTGGTATGGCAGTGTAGATTTGGTGGACACAGTGGGCATCTCTCAGCCTACCATCCCATAGCCCTCTGTGTAACACTGAACGGCTCTCAGTGTGGCACTGCAACACTCGGTATGCACACCACGCTACTCTCACCCTACCATTCCGTAGCTCACACCTTGCTACTCTCAACCTACCATCTCACAGCCCTCAGTGTAACACGGCACTACTCTTGGTGTGACAGTGAGAGATTCAGTAGACAACGTGGGCATGTCTCAGTCTACCATCCCACAGCCCCCAGTGTAACCCTGCATGGCCTCAGTGTGGCACTGCAACACTCGATATACACACCGCGCTGCTGTCATCCCGCCATCCCATAGCCCTCAGTGTAACACTGTACGACTCAGTCTACCATCCCATAGCCCACACTGCACTACTTTCAACCTACCATCCCGCAGCCCTCAGTGTAACACTGCACGTCTCTTGGTGTGACACTGCAACACTCTATATACACAACACCCTACTCTCACCCTACCATTCCTTAGCCCTCAGTGTAACACTGCACGTCTCTCAATCAATCAGGGATTTGTGAAGCGCGCTACTCACCCGTGAGGGTCTCAAGGCGCTGGGGGAGGGGGGTCGTGCAGCTCCGATTCAGCCGAAGAGCCAGGTCTTGAGGTTCTTCCTGATCGTGTGCAAAGTGGGGGAACGTCTGATGTCGAGCGGGAGTTCGTTCCAGGTCTTTGATCCGATGTGAAAGTAGGCTCTTCCACCCGTTCTGGCTCTGCATATTCGCGGGGTTTCGGTGAGGTCGGCGGAGTGGAGGTTTCTCTTGGGTGTGTGGAAGGAGACTCTTACGTTGAGATATTGGGGTTGGGTGTTATGGAGGGATTTGTAGGTGTGAGTGAGTAGCTTGAAGGTTACTCTCTTCTCAACGGGGAGCCAGTGGAGGTGTCATAGGTGCTGGGTGATGTGTTCATGTCATGGGATGCCGAGGACGAGCCTGGCGGCGGTGTTCTGGATGGTCTGGAGTTTCCGGAGCAAGGATTTGTTGATTCCGGCGTAGAGAGCGTTTCCGTAGTCCAGTCTGCTGGTAATGAGTGCATGGGCGACGGTCTTTCTGGATTCAGCGGGGATCCACTTGAAGCTCTTGCGAAAGATGCGGAGGGTGTTGTAGCACGAGGAGTAGACGGTGTTGATCTGTCTGGTCATGTTGAGGGAGGAGTCGAGTATGATGCTGAGGTTGCGGGCATGGTCCGTGGGGGAGGTGCCGAGGGCAGAGGGCCACCAGGTGTTGTCCCATGCTGAGGGGGTGGGTCCGAAGATGAGGACTTCTGTCTTCTACGAGTTCAGCTTTAGACAGCTGCTGTTCATCCAGGATGCAACGTCTTTCATTCCTTCCTGGAAGCTGAGTCTGGTGATGTCCGGTTGCCTCGTGAGGGAGAGCATGAGCTGAGTGTCATCGGCGTAGGATACTATGCTGAGTCCATGTTTTCTGACGATGGCGGCGAGGGGGGCCATGTAGATGTTGAAGAGCATGGGTCTCTCATTGTGGCACTGCAACACTCAGTATAAACACTGAACCACTCTCAACCTACCATCTTCTAGTCCTCAGAGTAACACTGCACGGTTGTTGGTGTGACACTGCAACACTTGGTATACACACCACGCTACTCTCAGCCTACCATCCCACAGCCCTCAGTGTAACACTGCACAGCCCTTGGCGTGACACTCCAAAACTCGGTACACACACCGCGCGGTTGTCAGCCTATCATCCCATAGCCCTCGGTGTAACACTGCACGGCTCTTAGTGTGGCACTGCAACACTCGGTATACGCACCACACTGCTGTCAACCTACCATCTCATAGCCCCCATTGTAACACTGCCCAGCTCACAATGTGGGACTGCAACACTTGGGGTACACACCGTGCTACTCTCAACCTTCCTTCCTGTAGCCCTCAGTGTAACACTGCATGGCTGTTGGTGTGGCACTGCAACACTCAATATACACACCGTGCTGCTGTCAACCTGCCATCCCATAGCCCTCAGTGTAGCACAGGACGACTCTCAGTGTGGCACTGCAACACTCGATATTCATACCATGCTACTCTCAGCCTACCATCCCATAGCCCACCAGGAGCGGCCCGCGCAAGTAAGCGCGGTGGGGCGGTGAGGACGGGTGGGTGTGGGGAATTTGACAGACAAGGACGAGGGAAAATTAAATAAATAATAAATTTTCCCTCGTCTTTGTCTGTCGAAACACCCCCCCACCCCCCGGCCCCACCACGCTTACCTGCCCTGGCCGCTCATGTAGCCCACACAGCGCTCCTCTCAACCTACCATCCCACAGCCCTCAGTGTAACTAACACTGCACGGCTCTTGGTGTGACACAGCAACACTCGGTATACACACTACGCTACTCTCGCTACTCTCAGCCTACCATCCCACAACCCTCAGTCGAACACTGCACAGATTTTGATGTGACACTGCAACACTCGGTATACGCACCACGGTACTCTCAACCTACCATCCTATAGCCCTCAGTGTAACACTGCACAGCTCTCAGTGTGGCACTATAACACTCAGTATACACACTGCGTTGCTATCAGCCTACCATCCCATAGACCTCATTGTAACACTGCACGACTCTGTGTGGCACTACTTTCAACCTACCATACTGTAGCCCTCAGAGTAACACTGCACGTTGTTGGTGTGACACTGCAACACTCAGTATACACACCATGCTACTCTTAGCCTACCATCCCACAGCCCTCAGTGCAACACTGCACAGCTCTTTGCATGACACTCCAAAACTCGGTATGCACACCGCGCGGATGTCAGCCTACCATTCCATAGCCCTCAGTGTAACACTGCACAGCTCTCAGTGTGGCACTGCAACACTTAGCATACACACCGCACTACTCTCAACCTTCCTTCCTGTAGCCCTCAGTGTGACACTGCTCTGCTCTCAGTGTGGCACTGCAACATTTGGTATACACACTGCACTGCTGTCAGCCTACCATCCCATAGCCCTCGGTGTAACACTGCACAGCTCTCAGTGTGGCACTGCAACACTTGGTATACACACCCTGCTACTCTCAGCCTACCATCCTATAGCCCTCAGTATAACACTGCACGGCTCTCAGTGTGGCACTATAACACTCAGTATACACACTGCGTTGCTATCAGCCTATCATCCCATAGACCTCATTGTAACACTGCACGACTCAGTGTGGCACTACTCTCAACCTACCATACTGTAGCCCTCAGAGTAACACTGCACGTTGTTGGTGTGACACTGCAACACTCAGTATACACACCATGCTACTCTTAGCCTACCATCCCACAGCCCTCAGTGCAACACTGCACAGCTCTTTGCGTGACACTCCAAAACTCAGTATACACACCGCGCGGATGTCAGCCTACCATCCATAGCCCTCAGTGTAACACTGCACAGCTCTCAGTGTGGCACTGCAACACTTAGTATACACACCGCACTACTCTCAACCTTCCTTCCTGTAGCCCTCAGTGTGACACTGCTCTGCTCTCAGTGTGGCACTGCAACACTTGGTATACACACCCTGCTACTCTCAGTCTACCATCCCATAGCCCACACCGCGCTACTCTCAACCTACCATCCCAAAGCCCTCAGTCTAACACTGCACGGTTGTTGGTGTGACACTGCAACACTCAGTATACACACTATTCTACTCTCAGCCTATCATCCCACAGCCCTCAGTGTAACACTGCACGGCTCTTGGTGTAACACTCCAAAACTCGGTATACACACCGTGCAGCTATCAGCCTACCATCCCATAGCCCTCGGTGTAACACTCCACAGCTCTCAGTGTGGCACTGCAACACACCGTATGCACACCGCGCTCCTGTCAGCCTACCATCCTATAGCCCTCATTGTGACACTGCCCAGCTCTCAGTGTGGCACTGCAACACTCGGTATGCACACCACGCTGCTGTCAGCCTACCATCACATAGCCCACACCACGCTCTAAACCTACCATCCCACAGCCCTCAGTGTAACACTGCAATGGCTCTCAGTGTGGCACTGCAACACTCGGTATGCACACCACACTACTCTCAGCCTACCATCGCATAGCCCTAAGTGTAATACTGCACGGCTCTCAGTGTGGCACCGAAAGACTGCATACAAACCACACAGCCCGTAGCATACCATTGCATGGGCCTTGTTGGAACACTGCACTACTCTGAGTGTGGCCCTGAAGGACTCTGTACACATTATGCAGCTCTCACGCTACCACTACACGGCTCTCGTGTAACACTGCACTCCGCTCAGTATGGCACTGTAAGGCACAATGTCCACACTGTGCAGCTCTTAGCCTACCCCGGCTTGGCTCTAGGTGCAATACTGCATGGACCCCAGTGTGGCACTGCAAGACTCTGTACTCACACTGCACAGCTCTTAGCTTACCATTGCTTGGCTTTCAGTGCAGGAATGGCCCTCAGTGTAACACTGCACTGCTCTCAGCATAGCACTGTAAGACTCTTTGCATAGACAATCACACAGCACTTAATGTAAGACTGCATGTCTTTCAGTGTAACACTGCACTGCTCTCAGCATAGCACTGAAAGACTCTTTGCATAGACAATCACACAGCACTTATCGTAAGACTGCATGGCTTTCAGTGTATCACTGCACGTCACTTTTGCTGCACAGTAACACAGCCCTTAAGTTGATCACTACTCAGTTCTCACTACAGCAGCGTTGATTGTGTTGATGCTCAGTTGCTCAACATTTATGGCCTCACTTAAACCCTGGTGGGTGGCCCCCAGCCAACCAGATCATTGAAGGCCACGGCCTGCTCCCCCCTGGTTGGAGGACCAACTGTTACATTTAGAGATCTCCACTAAGAAAGTTGTGGTGGTCTCTGCGCCTTCAGTGGAGTAAAGACACTGAACTTTGCTGAGCAGGCACCATGTTTTATGCCCTCCTTGCAGGATTTTGTGCTGCAGCAAAAAAACTCCTGAGGCAGGAGTGGGTTCTTGCAGAAAATGATAACAGTGACCTGACGCCAAGGGAGCTTTCTCCCTGTGCCTGGGGCCATTGTGTGCGCTCCCTGCCCTGCATCGCCATTGCTCGCAGGGGGTAAACATCCTTTACGACGAATGCGTTACAACGCATGCCATTACCCCGCATTTTTTACTCCGCAAAATCTTTTACAATGCAGGGCTTTACACCGCAAACCATTACAACACATTCCCCAAAGCAACGTCCCGGTGGAGTTAGAATAGTAAATTGCGTTGTAATGGGGAATGCGTTGTAATGGATTGCGTTGTAAAGCCCTGCATTGTAAAAGATTTTGCAGAGTAACAAATGCGGGGTAATGGCACGCGTTGTAAACGCGTGCTGAGTAAAGTGTCCTATTCGTTAGAGGTTTTCAAGGAGGGAAGCAGCTGAGGCTCCAATGTCACATTTCCTGCTCATGTCCAGCTCCAAAGCCATGGGGCACAGGGTCAAGACTGATTTGCATATGGCTGGGTTCAAACTGGAATGGCATGGTGAGCAAAAAAACGATGGATTTAGGCCCAGATCTCTGTACTGGGGTGAATGTATGACATTGTTCTGCATTCTGTCCATCAATTGTTGTTTCAGCTCCAAAGCGAGCAGGAAACCTGAGAGTTTGGCAGGAAAGGAGCACCACCGATTTATAGCAATGCTTCCTCTCGATCAAACTATAAATGTCCCCCTTAATCTAGTAGCGCAGGGTTCTCAATGTAGGAGTTCCTGGCCTGTGGTACAGATACACATTGGTCAGGGTAACAGGGCTTAGCTCTTACTCTATGCATCACACAGCTCTCAGAGCTGCACTGTTGGCAGGGTGCACACAGTCTTTAAATATTAAAATTTCATCTGTGGGGAAAATAGTCAAGGAAAGAGCAAAGCAAGTATGCACTGCAGGGATCCGCTGAAATCATGACCACCAGAGAGATTTGTAGGAAAATAGAGAGAACCCTCCCCCCATGCACAGGCTCCCCTTCCATGTTATGGTTTACGCCAAATTTTGGCTCCCTAAATTACTTCTAAGGACTTTCTGGAAAAGGACAATCCTCTGTCTACCCCCACTTTACAGGTTTTAGTAACTAATATTACTGCTGACTATAGACTCGGAGGGCCTACTAGAGGCGTGAGAGCAGAGAGAAAGCTCGATCCAGACTCGAACCAGAAGCCTAGCTCTAGGCTAAGCTTGGGATCCCTTTAAATCCTCGTTCCCAAAATGAGCCGAGTTTTGACAGAGGCGATGTGGGCTAGTGGCTACAGCTGCCGAACATGGAGAACCAGGTTCGAACCCTTGTTTCAGCTCAGCGCCCTGTGAATCCCGCCAAATCTCTTTGTGCCAAAAAAAGTGTAACAGTCTGTGTTTGTTGTGAAATGCTTTTATCCTTGGGAAAGGTTCACATTGTGTAAAACTGCCAATGATGAAAACTGGATTTTGCCTGTCACCCACGCACTAATCTCTTCTTTAAAGAATTAAGAACAACGCATTAACATTTAACGTCAGAAAGAGACACCCATCTAGTGGCTGAATTGCACAGTGTAAAATTAAAATATGGGCAGAATCCCAGCTTTCCTGCTTGACCAAATGTGTGATCCTCAGCAAATACTTTATTTCCCTAAGCCTCCTTTTTGTTAATTTTCATAAATGAGAGAACTTTCAAATACGTGAGTTTGGGATGTACAGTGCACAAAAACCTCTCATGTTTGGTTTAATAGCCTATAAGGTTGCTCCTTCTATAATAAGCCTGTACGCCACATAGGTTATGCTCGACATCTGACTTGTCTCTTAGTTCACTAATAACTGTCATCTGAGCGTGGGGCAGGAATGTTTCTCAGTGCATCTTTAAAAACTCTAATTTTCAATAAATACTTTTTAATAAAGAGATATATTATTATTTACCAAAGTGAAACACTACCACGTGTTAAAGAAATACACTTTTTTTGAAAAAAAAAATTGAAGATACCATATCATATTCTAAAATGATGTTTGTTGCATGGTTTACAAGCCAAATGTTTTCAGGGCTCGGCTCTCCCTCTTAATTTGTAGGCTCACCCACCTCTATGGCAGACATATCAACATTTCAAAATAAGAAAGGAGATTTAGAAAAACAAAATGTTGAGGGGCTTTGTTTTTTACACTGACTTGCATTCTGAAGGAGACACTTTTAGGTGGAAGAAAGACACGAGGCAATTGTTGCTGGAAAACTCGGGAATCTCCCACCTAAATCAACTGCGTGAACTAAGACGAGTAGTGTACCTTTAAAACGACTGAGACATTAGAATAAGCATATCAGCCACGATATAGGACCCCTACACTTTCCATACACAAGATGTACTTTGTTCTAAGCCGTACAGGTTTATAGACTAGTGAGTTTTAACAAATGTTTTATGTTGATTTTAATAACGGATCGCAGCAAGCAGTTATCTACTCTTAGGGGCCGATTCCGATTCGGTCCGGAAATCTCTCCGACCGAGCCGGACTCGGAGAGATTTCCGACCGAATCGGACTCGGGCAGTCCGACCGATCGAGTACGATGCGCACGCATGCCATCGGACTCGAGTCGGTCGGTCTCCCATTGAAGTCAATGGGAGCCTGTCGTACAACGCGTACGCGGGCTCCCATTGACTCAATGGGTGCGAGGCGGACAAGGGCGCCCCCTATAGCGTGTACGCGTCCAAGCGATTCGCGCTGTACACGCACAGGTAGGGGGGACCCATGGGTCCCCCCTGTGTGCGACTCGCGCGCCTACGCGTACAGGGGGGTCCGACGCGGACCCCCAAAGTCCGGCTCCGACAGCTTTTACGAGCCGGACGGCGCGAGTCGATCGGACTGCTCGCGGCGCGCATCGTACTTACCCGGCCGGGAAACGTCTCCATAGCGCGGTGCGAGTCGTGTCCATGCGAGTCGGTCGGAGCGTGTTGAAGCCGCGTTCGAGTCGGTCGGAGTTTTCGCGGGTGCCTGCATCGTACTCGCTCGGCCGGACCCGCGTACGATTCGGTCGGGAAACAGGGCTCCGAATCGGATCCGGTAAATCCGAATCCGATTCGGAGCCCTACCGGCCGAGATCGGAATCGGCCCCTAAGTCTCTATTATAAGGAAAGGGAATGGTCTCAAATGTTAACGTGGTGATCCTTTTATCTCAATTTTGATTAGATAAAACTGCAATTTGCCATGATAGATAGCCCTTGCGTTGGGGGAACCCAGGAACTAAGACGAGCGGTGTACCTTTAAAATGACTGATATTACAACAAGCATATCAGCTACGGCACCTGACCTCTACACTTTCCATGCACAAGATGTATTTTTGTTTTAAGCTGTACAGGTTTATAGACTAGGGAGTTTTAACAAATGTTTTATGAAGATTTTAATAACGGATTGATCTTATTGATAAAAACTTTTACCTTTTCAACTTATGTAATGTACAATATTGGTATGTCTTTTATGTTTGCATGTTTTATGGAACAATCTCCAGAAATAAACAAATTGAGTGATTGTGTTGGCGTGTACGCTCCAGTAGCGCTCCATTATTACTGAGGGGATTCATAATTAGTGGTTTCTAGTGACTATATTTGTGGAAAGCTGCAAGTAACGCATGCAGTCCATTCTCTGTAAGATACATCATCGGTAAGACGTAGCCTTCATAATAGCGTAACAGGAAGTGAGGCACTGGAGCGTGCCCGGCGCTGGAGCGTGCCTGACTCTGAGGACCGCGCCCGTCCTATCGGCAAAGTCACAAACAGACACTGAAGCGGTGGCACGTGGCAGCACGTCAGGTTCAACAGCATCAGGAGACCCCATGCTGACCGTTGTACACCCCTGCGAAGCTGCCTTAGGAATGCTGCAACCATCAGTAGTGTATCTTACTACATTTGTATAGCGCTTACTACCCTGTGTGGGCGCTGAAGCGCTTCTTCATACGGCTAGCATTCAGAGCTGTGGGCCGCATTTCATAGCCCCCCGGTATGAACCCATTGGCCACCAGTCCTGCTCCTGTGATGGGCTTCGGCCCTGCCTCGCCCTTTCGGATCCATTACAGCCAGATCCTGCGCCTAGGGTGCAGCCAAGGTGTGTGGCCACCTGGCCAGTGGGTTGCCACTTTCCTGCAGAAACGGTTGAGCTGTTTTTTCACTTCCTTTTTGCTAACATCACTTTTGCTCACATTGCCAGCGACTTTAGTGAAGTGGCAACCTTACTCTCAAATTGTTCCAGCACAACAATGTGGAACAATTTGAGAGTGCGGGTTCTGGCCTGTGGCACCACCTCACTAAAGTCGCAGGTGATGTGAGCAAAAGTGATGTTAGCAAAAAGAAAGTGTTAAAATAGCTATACTGTTTCTGTAGGAGAGTGGCAACCATCTTGTTCCCTCCCCATGGCATTTCCGAATTAATGGCCACAGTGGGCCTATTAAGACATATTTTCCTCAAAACATAGGAACAACGTAGTTTATGTTTCTTTATAGAAAGCACATTCCTGGTCTGAATGGCCTCTCAGTGCTGTGAATTTAGCAGAAACAACTGTAAATTCCGGAGTTAATAATCAGATCAGCAAATAGGTCTGCAAGTGACTTCTCATGATATACAGACTCACACAAGGCTGCTTTCTAACAAACCTAAATATAGATTTGTCTAATTAAAAGAGCAGTGTTTTGTTAGCAACCGTTGTTACCTAACAAATGGCTTCGGTTGATAAGTGTTACAATAAAAAGGCATATCTCACATATCCAAAACTCTCTGACCCACACAGGGTTAAAGCATGACCACCCAACCCCCAGTCAATCACACTCTCTCACCTTCTACACTGGTGAGAACTGGGTTAGCCAGTCACACACTCACCCTCTACAATCCTAACAGCTGGATTAACCAACCACACACTCACCTTCTACACTGGTAAGAGCTGGGTTAGCCAATCACAGACTCACCCTCTGCACTCCTGAGAGCTGGATTAACCAACCACACACTCACCTTCTACACTGGTGAGAGCTGGGTTAGCCAATCACAGACTCACCCTCTGCACTCCTGAGAGCAGGATTAACCAACCACACACTCACCTTCTACACTGGTGAGAGCTGGGTTAGCCAATCACACACTCAGCCTCTGCACTCCTGAGAGCTGAATTAACCAACCACACACTCACCTTCTACACTGGTGAGAGCTGGGTTAGCCAATCACAGACTCACCCTCTGCACTCCTGAGAGCTGGATTAACTAACCACACACTCACCTTCTACACTGGTGAGAGCTGGGTTAGCCAATCACACACTCACCCTCTGCACTCCTGAGAGCTGAATTAACCAACCACACACTCACCTTCTACACTGGTGAGAGCTGGGTTAGCCAATCACACACTCACCCTCTACAATACTAAGAGCTGGGTTGGCCAACCACCCAGTCACCCTCTACACTAGTGAGAGTTGGGTTAGCCAATCACACACTCACCCTCTGCACTCCTGAGAGCTGGATTAACCAACCACACACTCACCTTCTACACTGGTGAGAGCTGGGTTAGCCAATCACACACTCACCCTCTACAATACTAAGAGCTGGGTTGGCCAACCACCCAGTCACCCTCTACACTAGTGAGAGTTGGGTTAGCCAGTCACACACTCACCCTCTACACTAGTGAGAGGTGGGTTAGCCAGTCATACACTCACCGTCTACACTAGTGAGAGCTGGGTTAGCCAATCACACACTTACCCTCTACACTAGTGAGAGGTGGGTTAGCCAGTCACACACTCACCCTCTACACTCATGAGAAATGGGTTAACCAATCACACGCTCACCCTCCACACACGTAATAGCTGGTTTAGCAATGGCACCTAGTGGGATTAAAAGGAGCATGCACAAAGAGTACATTCATTGGTTCAACAGTGACATTCCTCATTCTAATTTATGTTTTACTGGGAGAGATTCCGGATTCTTTGGACAAAAATTCTCCATTTTGAATACAATCAAAGATAATGACAAATAAAACGCTTCCTTCTTTGCAGGGGAATGTGTCCCTTATCTGATATAAGATACTGACATATATAAAAATGAGAGGTCGAAGTGGGTAGGATCTGTGGGGCACTGTGTGCCCATACTTTTTTTTAACTTAACAAAAACAGTTCCCCTACTTTTTGTTAAAAGAGAACCGTACCGGGACAGTTAATTCCGTCAGGATGCCTCCGCTGAACTGGGCGGTAGGGGTCTCCTGTGCTGTGCAGTTGAGGGAGGGACAAACGGCTAAACAAGAACAAGCCTTCTTGCCAGGGTGCCTGCTGCCTGAAAGAAATTCAAATATGTGCAATTGGTTAACCTACAAATGTTAAGACTACTTGGATGCTGGTATTGGCTTGAATTGGTGGAGTCACTTGAAGTTTTGTGATGGCAAAGATTTATTCTTTTAGAGAGATATTGCTAGTTTAAAATAATAATTTACATATTTACAGTGCTTTCTATCACAGGCTTGGACCTCATGGCACTAGAAATACACAAGTCAGTACCCCCCACTTCACCAACCAGGATTCCGTTCTGTGGCTCTCTGGTTACACACACAGACATCTGCAATGATCTCATTAACCAATAGAGGTTTCATAATGTAAAATAATGCATTTCCCACTGATTAGTTCAACTTGCATTAATTTTTCATTTAAGGTGTGTGTTAGTATAGATGCAGTTCCCTGAAGGTGAAGGGCTTACAAAATAATTACAGAATATTTTTTTGTTTTTAGCCAAGCCTTTGACCCTGCCGTCACACTCACTGATTCTGGTTCCGTCGCTCTCAGGAACACAATTCCTATACTTTTTTCCTAATGCACTTCGACCACTGATGAAAGCACAAGAGGAAAAGTGTTACATCTTTTGCCAGTACAGACTTCGAGATCGCGCCAGCCAGCCAGCCAGCCACCCACCCACTTGAGCAAGAAGTAAGGAGGAGGAGGACGCCGCTCCTTGCGGGCAGGCTTCACCTCGAGCCTCCGTAGAGCCCCCGCAGCAAGCAGTCAGCCGTGAGCGGAGGAGAGCTGCGGCTGGGAGAGAGCCGGGAGTGAGCAGCTGCGGGTGCCGCGAGTGAAGAGCGGCCCGCAAGCATTTCTCTGCCCGCAAGCATTTCTCTCCCCTTTTTTGTGCACGGCGGCGGGAGCACTTTGCTCCCCTTCAGTGCGTGGTGCGCGGCGGCGGGAGCCGCGAGCACCACCATTCCAGCCAGTCCTGCCATACCTGCCAATCCTGCAGTTAGCGAGTTGCGGGAGCCGCGAGCAGAGTGCGGAGGAGTGCGGAGGAGTGCCGAGGTCGAGAGAGAGCAGCTGCGGGCGCCGTGAGAGGAGAACCCAGCTTGCTTTGAATGCGGTCCGGATCTTTCAGAGCCCGCAGTGAACCCACATAGAGCCTGCAGTCAGAGTAGCTGAAGCGGCAGCGAAGGAGCCAGCAGCTCTCTCCGCCCGCTTCCACGCTGAAATCCTCAACTTGCCGAGCAGAGTGAGCAAGTGAGCTAGTGGCGTCCCGCGCGGGGGCGGATTTCTTTGATCCTATCGGCCCCGCGACTGCCGTAACCTGCAGTTACCCAGGATAGCAGACATTCCGGTTGTGGCAATTGGACGATCCGCCCGGGATTGCAGCTGAAGCCGAGGCTGTGGAGGTCAGTTGCTTCGCTGTTCGCCTCCCTTCCACCCTGTGGCCTCTGTGGTAACTCAATCACGAGGAGTGAGGCAGAGGCTGAGACCAGAACGCTGAGCAAGTAAGCAAGTGAGAAGAGGTGGGAGGGGGTGGTAGGGAGGGAGCCCCAGCAGGTTCAGCCGGCTCCTCTGTCCGTCAACTTTGGCTGAGGGGTTAGACCCCTGGTGGGATCCTCTGACTCTCTGCTTCGGTTACTTCCTCTCCCGCTGCCACCTGCACGTCCCCCCCCCCCCGCAGCTGCTGACACTCCTCATTCCTCTGATTCCTCGGTTTCCTCGGTTTTCTTTACAACAAGCCGGAGGACTTCCAGCTAAGGAAAAAATGGGTCAATAAAAGAGGCTAAACTCAAAGCCTAAGGGACCATAGCACTAAAACACTAAAGCCCAATATATAGTGGATAGCTCTGGAAAACCACCCATAACTGTGGAACAGAGATAGGGCCAGGGCACGGGCCACTGCCAATCTGCCTGCTGCTGTTGCAAGAAACCGGAAGGAAATTAAAAGGCAGCTGGACGGCAATTGCTACTGGTGTTTCACCTAAAAAGTGGAAAAGGTGAAATGAGATCAGGACGGGTTAGACAAGTACTCCCCTTACAAAAAACAAACAAGCAAAAAAGTTACAAAAGAAGTTAACTATAACAGGGGGGACATCTCTTACAAGATCACAAGGAATAACAAGCCATTCTAGCCCAATAATCTCACCACTGGAAACTTTCTTTCAAAAAGCAGAAGGAACAGAACAAAAAAATAAATTTTTCTTTCTGAAAGACCCGGTGGCAGCCATCTTTTCAGAAACAGGAAATATAAAGGGTCTACTCACTCCTCTTGCGCCACAAAAATCAATGGCTTCAAAAACGCAAGGGGTACAAAAGTCAACATCTTGCGTAACTGTACCAATTATAGAGCCCATATGCAGTGAAAGTGCAACAAAAATGGATCAAAGGACAACAGACTTAATAGATGGGGAAAATCTAGCAAAAACTCCCCAAGTCAAAAGCAATAAAAAAAATCAAAGTGCATGCAGTTATACATTCTATGGACACTCATAAGAATGACTTGGAACTCACTAAGCAAATAGTCATAGATCTGACTACTGAATTCAAGGAGAAAACAATTCAACAACACGGCGAACTAGAGATGGCACCAAAGATCAAAACACTGGATCACCTTCACTCAACTCCTAATAAAGAAAAACTGGTTGAACATAATCAATGTTACGATTTCCCTTTAACCCCCTACATCACCAAGGGTTTGAAGGAGGACGAACTGCAAGCTTCATGGTTGCACTCTACATTGATAACAGACAATGCTGAACTCGTAAAAGCCTTGGAGACAAAAACTATAAATCAGACAAACGCGGCAACCATCCCAGTAATATCACAAGTAGAAACCATAAATCAACCATACAAACTGAAACAAATTTTTCCAACAAAATCACTCGGCACTGCAATAAATCAGGACCTCCTCTCAATTATAGAAATATCAAGCCACTCTTCTTCCCAAATTGCAACGGATTTAAAGAATAATTCAATATATGGTCCAGTATTTAATCCAAGGCAGGATCAATTTGATATGCAAATAGGGAAAAGTCCAAGCATATCACCATTGCACCTGGATAATTCTAAAATAGGAGGATATGAAACCTATAAATCTAAAAAATATATCAATCAAATTGATACACATAATCTATCCTCTCTATATTCGTCATTATTAAGCATCCTACAAACGTCGATTTCTGTATTAAACATGCAATCGGACAAATTAGATCTACAGATCGATCTCATGAATATTATGGCAACACATGTTTCCAGCATTAACACCAAAATAGACATACTCACCAAACAGCTGGTGAAAGTTCAAACACCTAAAAGCACGGATATACAAGGTAATTGCAAATGCGATCAAATAATAGACAAACTAAGCACTTTGCCATCTATATTAACAGACATCCTGAAAGAAATAAGGCATAAGGAAGAGGATAAATCATCTTTAATGCAAAACCCAGACAAATATATACAAGAACAACCGCAGGTAGCAGACAACTCAATGAAAAAGGAAACTTATGTTCAACGAAGAGGTCAATTAATGTGACAGATTGGGCAAGCACAAATGAAAATCAAAACAATTTATCACTGACCCATCCAACATTGAATGGCCCACAATCTCTCATTACAAACACAAACACTTCATTTATCCAAGTATTAACAAAAAGGCAAAAAAAACGTGCTAGAAAGGGAAGAGCAAATACAAATGGTTCTATGCAAAAAGACCTAGATGGCAAGAAAGTCTATCCAGTGTTCAATGCCACACAAAAAAAGAAACCTCTTCCAGAAAAAAAGGTCACAGAAGAAAAATTTACATTACAGGATAAATCAGCGGACAGAACATTGCGGCCTCCAATTAATAAGTTAGATAACAAAGTCACCGAAAATAGTGTAAAAAAATGGAAGGCAAGACAGGAGGATAAAGATAACCAAACTCCACCCAAATAAGTTCTATCTCCAAAAAAACCAGACATAAATAAAAAATAAAATAAAAAAAAGGACGTCCTTCCAGACACCTTGCAAACGGAGGCATTCATTTCGGACAATCAAGACGTTGATCACGATACATCATCAGAGGATATAAGAGGACGAGATCTACCTAGACGACTCGAGGTACCATCTGGCAATCTCTCTGAACAGACCCCTTGGGTAAGGACTAAATCAATCGATAATGGTTCAGTAGTGGCTTCTACATTTTCCGACCACAATAAAACTAAAACACACGAACGTATAATAACTTCTAGGGTGGACAAAACAATTACGATCACATGTCCCCTATTAGAAAGTAACACGGAGCATAAACCTCACTGTACAAGAAACATCACTCAGCACCCCAATAATGAAAAAAACACAACAAGAACTAATCCTGCTTATCATGCAGGCCAAATAAAATATAAAAGGCCAATGCAGGATCACACAATTGAAGCGCCTTCTGAAGTAAAGGATACCAGTGACCAATGGCAAATCACACTAATTCCATTATATAGTTCAAGAGGCAAGCAAGACATTTTAAATAGGGGAAATATTTTGAGGCTGCTAACTGAGATACGATCATTTCGTTTTATCGAAACAACTGATTTATTATCGGTGAAGTTTCTGCCAAATATATATAACCATCAGTCAGAGATAACTTTAACATCATGGAAATCTGAAAAAATAGTGAGTCAAATTCTAGACGCCAAAGCTCAATTTGAATCATGGGGCATATCAATAATAAAACCTATTCCGCAGCGTTACCCAGTACCATTGACACATTGGGAAAACAAGGATAGGACCCACATTCCAGTATATTCGATTTTGCAGAATGCCCGAGGATCAACAGGTATAGAAATAACAACACCTATTGAAAGAAGATATCTTCATAGGCACTGGTCACCGCTAACAACAAAAAACGTAAATATGCAATGACCAATTTCTGAACCAGCACGTGCCTTGCAAGCTGCCAAATTAAATATGTACTCTTGGAATATTGCAGGTGCAAAAACAAAGCTTACAGATAGGACTCTAACAGAAACTTGGGCTCCATATGACATCATAGCTCTGCAAGAAACCTGGTTGACAGGCTCATTTCAATTGCCGGGTTTTACATTACATCAGGTGGATGCTGTACAAACGAATCGCTTTGGAAGACCAAAAGGCGGATTATCGGTCTATATATCAAACAACCTCAAAGTTGAATCAGAACAGATGACGACCACATCTATAAGTATCCAAATAATAAGACTCAACTTTGGTAGAGATCATTGGATAACTTCACTAATCCTTTTCAATATTTATGCCCATCCAAATGCCCAAGAAAAAACAATAACATTCGAAAAGTTATTACATAAAATATCTGAAGTAAGATATAACACCCCGAATTGGGAAATAGTAATTACAGGTGATTTCAATACCCATCTCATTCACATGCCGGAGGATGATGACCAGTTAGCAGTAGAAAATGAAACTTGGTCGGTACCCACCAAACAGTGCATCCTTGGAGGAAACCCAACAAAGTAGGCAAGGAACTGGTCACCTCTCTAGAATATTTCGATTTGAGAGTAATTAATGGGAGAACACCGGACGATAATCCTCCAAATTTAACTTATTATGGACCAATGTCTGGGTCCGTAATTGACTATACTATTCTTTCCCTGCCATTAATACAGCAACTAAGTATGTTTAAAATTAAGTGCACAACGGACAGTGATCACTCAATCCAACATATAGTCATAAATATTCATCCAGACAGATATCAGTCTGCTTTAACAATTGACGAAGGAAGTGCACTAACTACCTATAAACGATTAAATTGGTCAGCTCATCGACTTCCAGAACTCGCAGGCAAAGCTAAAACAGTCTTGGAGAATAGTATAGGGTCATCCTCTACAGTATTAAACGCCTGGATCAAATTTGTAACCGAAATGATGAACCATAAGCCAAATCTAATATCAGGACGGACCAAAAGCTATATACATCAATCACTACAGAGAATAAAAGAGTTGAAAAAAGAACTGAGAAGAGAAATAAGGAAGGTAAAGAAGCGAGGTTATCAAACAGTCGCATGGGATAAGTTAAAACAATTGAAGAAGGAATTTAAGAAACATGTCTGGCAGGAAAAAAGAAAAATGACAGACAAGTTCTGGGCAAAGCTGCTCTACAATTGTAAACAATCAAATACCAAAGCGTTTTGGAAAACAATAAACAGCTTAAATAAGGCAAACACAGTAACAGTATCCTCAAATGTTACGGAACAAGATTGGGTAGTTTATCTGACAAAACTCTTTATTGATGAAGACCAGCTTCAAGTAAAAAAAACTAATAAAGTTATTGAGACTGAACTAATAATCAAGATCAAAACATTGCCGCAACTTGAGTTTGTACCCACTTTAGACATCACATCGTGCACGCTTACAAGAGTTGAAAATGTGATCAAATCAGGAAGAAGTGACAGCGCACCAGGTCCAAATGGCATCCCACAGGCAATATTTAAATTGGACCCAAAATACTGGGCCAATCCGATAATGGTCTTGTTTAAAGAGGTGGAAAATACAGGCATGACTCCAGACAGCTGGAGGGGATCAATAATAAACCCTATTTTTAAGGGAGGAGACAAAACAAAGCCATCTAACTACAGATTAATAGCCCTTATTGACTCTGAAGCAAAATATTATGCATCATTAATATTGGAAGATCTAATAGAGTGGTCAAATTCTAAGAAATTGATCCCACCCCAACAAACGAGATTTCGGAAACGGTATGGCACGTCTATAAATATGACAACAGTAGCATCAATTGCGGAAAAGAGTAAATGCCAAAAGAAGAAATTGCAACTCTGCTTTATAGATCTGAAAGCAGCTTTTGATCGGGTGGATCGACCACTTCAATGGGTTAAATTAAGACGGTGGGTTATTCAAGAAAAAATGTTAAGGGCAATTGAATCGCTATATACAAAAACATGGATTCAAATTAAGGTAGGGGATGGGACCAAAATATCAAGGAAAATACCAACCGCAAGGGGTCTTAAGCAAGGGTGTGTGCTAGCGCCACACCTGTTTAACCTCTTTACGGCGGATTTATCCACCCACCTGGATCAAGTCAATTCGCATGCTCCAAGGTTAGGCCCACTAACGATATCCCATCTATTATATGCCGATGATATTGTGCTGCTGAGTCACACAGAAATTGAATTTCAAAGACTGATAAAAGAAACTCCGGCATATACAAAACTCAATAAATTGGAAATCAATATTACCAAGACAAAAACCATGCGTATTGGGAATAATCCCCATGCCGCATTAAAGATCAAGCTGGATAATGTAACCATAGAAGAAGTCAGTGTTTATAAATATTTAGGTTTTAATTTTGATAAAAATTTTAACTTTCATGCACACCAACAGTATATGGTTAGGAAAAATAATGCTCTAATACATTCATTCAGTTTACTTGCCAAAAAACTAGATGGCCCCTCTTATCAACCATTGCTCTTGGTTATCAAAGCAAAACTGCTTCCATCTCTAACTTATGCAGTACGGTGATGCATGGAAAGGACTCCAAAATATTGGATAGATTACAAATCAAAACATACAAACGGGTCTTTTGTCTGCCCTGTAATGCTTCTCCCGCTCAAATTCGTTTGGAATTTGGATTGACACAGCAAAACATAGCAAGAAGATATCACTTCATCAAATCTATGCATAAAATACGAAACAATCAGTCCAGCCCTTTAATTAGTGCTTTATGGGAATCGGTGAATAATGACGTGAATTCAAGTTACAACAAATACTTGTCATCATCTATACAACTAACCAATGCGGGTGACTTATGGGGGCTTGAATTTATCGCATCCTACTTTCTGCCAAGCCATGAACAAAACTGCAAAATCTCATTCGTTAGTTGAGGACAAAAGCATATTTTCGCAGCGATCCCATGCTTGGATGACAATTCAAACCTATGTCACATTGCAACCGGCAACTTATTTACACCTAACCTATCCGGTGTATTTCAAGAAAAAGCTATTGGCGATGCGCTTAGGTGATCTGCCGTCTTTGTCAGACAAACCAGCATGGCGATATAAAGGACCAAAAACGTGCAGCTCCAAACAAGGATTTTGTGCATTTGATCACCATATGTCCCAAACTGAATAATGCACGCCGTACACTTTTAAAACGCTTATTTAATGAGAGAGGGATTTGTACGTGCAGAACAGCCATCATGAGAAGTCTGGCCCCTTCAGATCCTCAGCTAAACTGCAAACTTCTGAAGTTTTTACAATTTCACGATAAAGCAGTCAAACAGAATCTTAAGCTGCATCCTATAGCATGAGGAATTTGCCTCGCATTATGATTACAATACATTTATATGCAGTTAAAACGGTAGTAGGATGTTGACATTTGGAGCTGTGGAATTTTATACTGATGTATACGCCATTTTATAGCAAACGGTGAAGAGTATCCACATTAATGACTGAATTAATTTTATAATGTTATGTTTTAAATCAGACAACGAGATTTTCCTGAGTCGTAGCAATATTAATTCCTGTTTTTAAGATAAGTGCTTATTTTAAAAAGGATTTCTTTTATATGTACATTGTGATGGTTTTTATTAACTAATAACAATAAACATTTTCATTCATTCATTCATTCATTCATTACAGACTTTGTACTCAACAAAACTTTGAGTGCTGGGATTTCAAGTTTTGCATTTTCCAAGATAGCCGTTTGTCCTTTAAATCTCAGATTAAAAATTGTTGGTGGGTAAAACATCAGGGCTGGCTGAGAGTGTCATGGAAGATGGTGCCCGGCTTCCTGCATCAGGTAGGATGTTCACCGTTTGTTGCACACTTTGTGAGAGTGATGGCAAAAAGTCTCAGAAAAGTTAACATTTTAGAACTCCCTCCTCTCTTTCTGAGGAGGTGGAGAGGTCTACCAGATGACAAAAGCAGGCTAGATCACCTGATAGCCCAGCTTAACTGACAGCATCTCAGGTGCAGAGTATGATTGAGCATGCAGTATCTAAGGCTTGGCTAAGTCCAAACCGCAAGAATCTAAGAAGGTAGCAGATAAGTCCCCGGACAACAATTCAAAATCTGCCTAGGAAGGTCCTAGTATCAGTGCATCAGGAAAATATATTGCCAGAGAGCATCTGGCACACATATTAGGCCACATAAGGAACAACCTGGAATTTAAAAATGTTCTGCTGCCGAAGGAGGAAGAACAGTTGTTTCCCCAGTTTTCTAATCTGCGATAGTATCCCTACCCCTCCATCACAGAGTAAAGGACTTAATATTCAAGCAATGGAAGGAGGTGGACCACGGTTGGAATCACGTTTTTTGTGGAAGACCTATGCCTTAATGGAGGGGGACGATACGTTTCCCTCGAACATCAAGTTGACTCAATCTTAGCTCCCCTAATTGGAAGAACAGCTGTCTACCTGGATGACTGTACCCCTTCTGATGTGGTTGACTGGAAGGTGGATAGCACACTGAAGAAATCCTTTGTGATTAGCAATTTATCCCTGAAAGCTGTTGTTTATGCAGCCTACACATCTCAGCCGTTAGTGCGAGACTTCAAGGCGCTGTCGGAGGCTGTACAGCAAGAGATGGATTGCGCGGAAATCCTATTGCAGATGGAACATCAGGCTAAATACTTGGGTGACATTTCATTGGATAGCATTAGGACGACGGTTCTAGCATCTGGACATCTATTGTAGCATGGAGGAACCTCTGGTTGTGGGAATAGAAACAGATTTTACTGAAAAGTCTGCATTCCTTACAATTCAATTTAAGGGCAGGAAGCTCTTTGGTGAGAAACTGGATCCAATAATTAGTAAATCACATAAGGATAGGAAAAACACTCTACTTTATAAGATCTCCTCATCTAGGTCTTCCACATCATGGAAAAAAGATAAGGGGAACTACAGAAGAGATTCCCAAAATTTTCAATTCATCAGGAGATTCCAACCTAGGAGATATTCCAAGAGACAGGATACTGTAGGACAGTCGGGATTCACTAAGCAACGTTCCATGCAGTTAACCTCCTCTCCTGACAGGAGTTCCAGTTGTGGGCGTTTATTAAAATTCTTCAACCTCTGGGACAAAACATCACAGACCTGTGAGTGCGGAGCACCTTAAAGCATGGTTATCTGATACACCCAGTAAAGAAGGATTTCTTATGGTCTGGAATTCGAGCCTTGTTGGACAAAAAAAGCTATTGTACTAGTACCACCAGAAGAAAAGGGAAAAAGTACATATTCCATCATTTTCCTGGTCAAAAAGGTTTATGGAGAGTACAGGCCAATACTCTACCTCAGAAGAGTGAAAAAGTGTATCAGAATCACACACTTCAGGATGCTCACTCTTCAGTAGGTGATTGCACTGGCTCTAGAAGAGGACATTATTACGACATTATTACGACCGCAGATTTGCAGGATGCTTACCTGCATATTCTGATTCACCAATCCCATCAAAGGGTTCTAAAGTTTGAGTTGAGCCCACACCATTATCAATTAAGGGTATTACCATTTAGGCTCAAGTCGCCCCTTTGTGTGTTCACAAAAGTCTTGGCATCTCTGATGGCTCTGATATCTTTACGGGGTGACGATTCTACCTTATTTGGATGATTGTCTGATCATTTATCCATCTTTTCAGACATACAGAAAAGAGACTAGACATCCTGATAGAGAACAGGTTTGTTGTAAATCATGGCAAGTCTCACCTAGCCCCAGCCCGGGACCAGGAATTCCCGGCACTGGTAACTCTTCCAGAGAAGAGAATACTAAAAAGCCACTCATCTCCAGACCCTGATGAACAACGAGAGATCAACAATAGCGAAGTAGTTTCAGATAGTGGCAGAGAATGTTTCTTGTGCCATGGGCGAGATTTCATCTAAACAGAACTGTGATATATTCTGGATCACTGGTCTCCGCTGAGTCAGGATATGACTAAGATTGTTGTATTCTATGGCCCTGGCGCGGCAAAGCCAATGTTCATGCACTCTCCTGCGCGAGAGCTCTATTGTCTTCCCTGTTCCCCCATTGGTTCACCCGCATTCCACATTCCATTCCCTTCTCTCCTGTCCTGTCCCAACTGCCCCAACTGTCATTGCTCGGTCCACCCCTATACCGCACTGCTGTGTAGGGGCTGTTATCATGTAATAAACTTACGTTTATCTACCCACGGCTCCGCTTCATTTACCACAAAGATCAAGAAGGAAATAGCATGGTGGATGAGTTTTGGGAACATTCTGAAGGGAGTTTTGCTAACATCTCAACACCCAGTAATCGTGACGATGGATGCCAGCTCCTCCGGCTGGGGAATCTGGACCAAGGATCAACAGGCTCATGTGTATATCAGAACAGATCTTCCAACTGGAAGCACCTTCAAGCAGTATCTAGTTCTACGAGCCTTTGCCCATCTATTGCAGAACAAAGCAGTGGCGATCAGGTCAGAAAACAACACCACAGGGGCATATCTCAAAAGGAGGTACAAGGGCTCGTTCTCTACCATGGATAACGTATCAACTATTCAGATGGGCTCAGGACAACATTGTGTCTTTATCAGTGATTTATATCAAGGCCAATGTGAATTTGGTGGCAGATAGAGTGAATCGAGAAATTCCACCATCGAACAATCGTCAGACATTTCATCGACTGAGCACAAGATGTGGCACTTAAATAGTGGATTTTGTTCTTGATTCGACATAAAGCACACTTACCTCTGTTCTGCTCAAGGATGAAGGAAGAGCGTGCCTGTAACTTGAATGCATTGTCATGCCCCTGGCTGGAAGAACTTTCATATGCATTTTCCCCATTCCCTCTTCTCCTGAGATTCTTACTCAGATTGAGGAGAGAGAGAGAGAGAGAGCAGAAGTGATCTTAGTTGCACCGGCATGACCTTATTCCAACTGGTAGTCGCCAATAGTGACACTGAAGTGTTACAAGGAATGGCTTCTCCCACTCCACCCATCTCTGCTGGCCTTTCCTTGTCTTCAGATCGCAAGTATGAGGAAACTTAGGCTGATGGCCCGGAGATTGAGAGGGCAGGGCTAGAAAACAAAAGGTTATCAGAGAGACTAGCCTGTTCAATCCAGGCCTCTAGAAGGCAGTCTCTTTTATCGGTTTATAGGCGACATAGGTGTACCTTTTGAAAATGGTGTAAGGACAGGCACTTGACTCTGGGATGGTTTAACTCTTGGCCTTAAGCTTCCAACTCTTAGGATACAATGGGTTGCAATTAAGGTGTTTAGGAGTACATGGAAACTACAGGAAGGACAGGAATTGGTGGCCAGTTCGTTTAAGAGTTTTAGCAATATTAAGCCTTATTCCAGCCTGCATTTCATGCCTGGGATTTGCTAGTATTCGCAGTGATTAAAAAATCTACCTTTTGAACCATTCGAGTCTATTGATCGTGTACTATTGACACTGAAACCTTTTATTTTTTAAAGTTTTATATAGCGCGAACATGACCCAAGCGGGTATCAGAGCGCTTTACATACGATTTGTGGAAGACATAGGTAGATAGCTGTGGGAGAAGAAGTAGAAAAATATACATCAGGAGCACACTGACATATTAGCGTGCGACACTGAGGCCGTGGCAAATGCCAGGAAGCAGATTAATCAACTAAACAAGATAGGAGACAAAAGGAGAGAAACTTCTAGTTCAGCGCAGTGTTCAACAGTAAGGCTTTCACTTCCCTTTTGAAGGCACATGTTGAAGGAATCAGTCTTGTTTCCACAGGTAGGGAGTTCCATATTCTCGGGGCAATTCCAGAGAATGTACGATTGTAGGTTTTCATTTTTTTTAAATTTCTTCGGCTTGAGTAGCAGTGTGCTGGTGCTCCTAGAGAGCAGGGAGGCTCCCGATAGTTCGAGCTTATTTGCCAGGTAAAGGGGAGTGTTGAAGTGTAGAGCTCTATGAGTCATACATGCAATTTTTAACTGGATCCTTGATTCAAACGGAAGCCAGTTTTGGTGCTATCACATCGGCAAGACATCTGAGTGAATTAGGCTCTCTGTCTTTCAGATTCACGTTTCTTAGGATGTTTGACGATAGAGTCGGCTTACTGTTAGGGCCATCTTTTTTCCCTAAGATTAAATCTTCCTTTCATACTGAATAGAAAATTATCTGGCCAGTGTTTTTTCAGAACCCTCCGACACAAGCGGAAGCAAGTTTGCACTCACTGCATGTCAAGCGTGCACTTTTGATATATCTGGAAAGGACTGCACCAATAGGAGCTACACACTAAAATATATTAAAAAAAGTGATGTATAGAATGCTTGAATTAATCACAGCCAATGCGGAGCTGCATCGCAGATATCCCTTATTTTGCACAACATGCCACCTCAGTTTGGACCTAGCCATATGCGAATCAATCTTGACCCTGCTCATATGGGAACAGTCCAGCCTGAAATGCCAGGCCAAGTCTTCCTTGAACTAGAACACAAGCAACCCAGGACCTGGTGTTTTGCCCTAGTTCGGGTTCATCAGCCAAGTATAGCTTTGTTCCAGTAGCATAGTGTGCACGGAACCCACATCCAGGCAAATATTGATAGACTGGGATGTGGCTGAGATTAATAAAAGCATTCCATCCATTACTTTTTTGTATATTTTAGTGTCTCGCCCAATGAGAGCTACAGGCACTAATAGACAGTCAATTTTGGGCCAGTTCAAAAGGGATGCAAGCTGTCAGTTCAGACACTGAGAAGGTGGGTTAAAATTGCAATTAACCTAGCGTATAAGGAGTATGGTGAGCCACCTCTTATTGGTGTAGAGGGCCGATCAACGAGAGGGATGTCAACATCGCTGGAAGAAACGCAAGGGGCATCTTTGGTGGAGATCCGTTGGGCAGCCACCTGGACTGCCCTCTCCACATTTGCAAACACTACTGGGTCTTACAGGAGTGTCAGGGCTGACAAGCAGTCAATGGGATTACCACTAAGCTGCATCTCTACTCAGCAGGGGCGATGTGAAGCTCTCTCTCCAATTACCCTTTCTGATACCTCTCAAGAGCGTTCAATAAAAGCTATCCTGAAAAGGCACCAATCAGGTGAAAAGGGGAATAGGATAAAAAAAGAAAAAGCTTCTTAAGCGAATCAAGAAGCTTCATCCGCAGCGTCCTTCATAGTGTGGCAAGCGCGCTCTGGAAAGTGCCCCCCTTATGTGTAATATCTGCAGAAGGATAGAAAAGAGACAAACACTCATAAGAAACAAACAGTTGCACCACTCTATAATTATGCTAGGATTCGGAGTCAGCTACTCACGGCTCCCATAAGCAGGATACAACCAATAAGTAAGTCAGTCACTCAATACAAAGTCTTGCACTAGATCCTGACTAGATTCTAAAGCATGAAGTAAACAGTGTTATTCCATACTAGTCATCATGAGAAAAAGTTCGAAGCAATAGGTCCGTGGAAATCCAAAACAAGGTTGATAACATAAAACAAATAGAATGCTCAGAATATGCAAGTTCGCTAAAGAACAAAAAATGTTACGCGACTGCTGCCCTCGGTGTGGAACACTCTGAAGCCTCTCACTCCGGAAGCAGTGAAAACGTCCAAGTGAAGCACCCCAGTCAGTGAAATTTTCCGCTGTCACGCAACAGAGCAACACGGAAGAAGACGGCGAACACCCGTCTCCGATGTTCAATAGCGAGGAAATCCTTAAATGCTCTCACGCGGTCACGCAAGCAAATGGCTCCAGCCACTTGCCGCGTGCCGTCTCAACGCGTTGGGGAGGGGGTTGCGGCTCCTCAGAACTGCTGACAGCTGGCAACAGGGATCCCGGCAGGGAGCCCCCGCCACCCGCTGAAGAATCCGGAGTGAAGCAGAAGGACGGCTTCAAGCCCGAATAGATCCTGCTAACTGCTGAGAAATGGTAACAAGGGTGAAGCGTCAAGGTACAGCACATGAACGCTGAACCTCGAGGGGGTCTGAATGAGATGAAAATACGAGACGGCTGCTCGTTCTGGAAGGCAAGAACAATGTGAATAATCCAAGTAAATTGTCAAGCACCTTCCTCTTCCTGGGCAAGGCTTATATAGCGGGTCCACAGGTGCATCATTTCTCACTCTTGAACTTGTGTTCCCAGGGCTTCTGGGAGTTGTAGTTTTTTGCATTAATCCACATTCTTCCCCCAGTCAAACCGTTATAACAAGCTTTGGAAATGCAATAGGTCTCGCATTTGCTTAATTTAGAGCTATTGGCGTAGTAAATGGCGTTGTAAATGACAATGTCTTTTACCCCCTGTTGAGGGAGCAAGATGCACCTCTTACAGGTGTTAGTGGGAGCAAGATGCACTCCTGTACAGGGGTCTGTAGGATCAAGATGCACTTCTGACAAGGGGTCTGTGGGATCAAGATGCACCTCTTGCAGGTGTCAGAGGGAGCAGGATGCACTTCTGTACAGGTGTCTGTGGGATCAAGATGCACCTCTTACAGGTGTCAGAGGGAGCAAAATGCACTTCTGTACAGGTGTCTGTGAGAGCAGGATGCACTTCTGTACAGGTGTCTTAGGCGTTCTGACTAATAACCTAAATGGATTCCCCACTTAAATTTTGAGTCACATACAGAACTGTATTTCCTTTAATGGGGTTACGGTGCCCAAACAGCGCAAATCAATCCTCTCTTTCCAGAGCCCAGTAATGCAATCGATGCAAAATTCATCAATCAAAGGGGCAATCAATGTTTGTGCTACGTTGCTGCGGCGAGTTTATGTTTATCATTGACCGGTTCGAGGTTAGGTAAAATGGACCTGTGTCTGCAGCGCTCTCATATCACATTCTCAGTTTATGATGTACTCTGAACGCGTTCGTCGGGGATTATTGCAAACAGATTTCCCTGAACGGCGCACAATTCCCATGTCAGGTGCACTTGCGCAGCAGATTTACAGAAATACACACGCCTGGAAGCGATGTAAAAAGGGTATTTCGGCGACACATTTGAAGATATAAGTATAAGAAAGGACAGCGTGTTCCCATTTATAGATCGGCTGGTTTAAATACGTAATTCCCACTACCTAGACATGATTGGTCAAAGAACATGCATGCCTGACAGACTGAAAATGCCAGGAAAGTGGACATATATCCCCAAAACCATAAAAATGACCGGACGAGACAACACCTATCCATAACTATGAGAAGGCCGGAACGTGACACATACACACAAATCACCTACTCGTGTCAAGATAAGACACTGACACCCAGATTCCCCCGAGCTTTACGGGAAGATATTGGATTTACACAGACTCGCATGCCTATCCATCACCGGAGCGGAGAGCATATATATATACACACTTCACATCACAATTGGCAGACCACACGGTGAACACTCACCCGTGAGCATGTCATGTGTGGGTGGGAGACATGTCCACCACTATGAGCTTGTCCGTAGGAGAAACACACATCTGAATCACAATGAATCTACCCACAAGATTATGCACAACCGCATAACACTGAAAGGTGAGGAATGCACAGCTCAAATACCCTGCGCATGTGCAGAAGAACCACCCGCAAACCAATCAGCATAACAGATACACAACCGATGATCTATTACCATGAGCATACTCAGGGGTTAAGGGTGAACACATCCACCCAAGCATGTTGGGAGAGGATGATGGTGCACATTCGTAACGCATGTGCAGAAGAGAAACGCACATCTCCTAGCAAGTCTGGAAAGGACATTTCCACTGTTGTCGCCTGTTGGGTACGGTGGGTTGGGGGGAGGGCTGGGTTGCGTATTCCTGTAACCCTCGGCACACAGGACTATGCTCATCCACAGGTTCAGGTGTCCTAAAGCTTAGAATCCACCCAGCCTCAACGTGTAGCGCCAAGTAAGCTCGCTACAGCTGTTTTACTTTGTGAATTCCCGCACTTTCAGTCTCCCTTGCTTGTTGACTCAGCACATCCCAGAGTTTTTCACATCTGACCTCCTTTCCGCCGTGCCATCACTGAGCTCAGCACCCTCTTAGCCCTCAATTGAACATCCTTCGTCAAAAGTATTCAGGTTCCCTTTCGAGGACGGCACACGCCATTGTAGCCCAGGGATTTTAGAAGGGCTCGTATCTAGCACATGCTCGACAGACACTCACCTGTAGAAAACCACAACAGGTACCAAAATAATAATGTATTTACGTACCCAGCAACAGAGGGCGTCTCATCATATATCACCTGAGGTAATGGCAGAGAGCCAGCCTGAGCCAGATAGCCCAGTGCCCGCGTATTACCTTACTACATCAAAGCCCGTCTCTAGGACAAAAGTCCTGTCAGGGCACAGCCTGTCTTCCTGTGCGCTCTGCGGTGCATGGGGGGGTGATGAAACGAGAAATTACATTCAGGAGAAAGTGAAAAGAGGGTGCTGAAGAGGAAAGAGATAGAGTAAACTTAACAGGAGTGACAGAAACTCTGAAGACCACTACCCCTTCGATAGGCCTCAGTAATGTTTAATTTACTGCCTCACAATTTCAGAATATATTCAATATTTACAACAAAACCGTTGTTGTTACTTTTGTCTTAAACAGCTAGTAAACATTAAGAAACCCAATAGTCTGGGCTGGTTTTCGGTGTATGTCAATTGTTGTGTTATATATCTGGATACAATAACAGAAAGCTCAAAGAGGCACCAAAATACCGGTTGGAACTCGTCAGGGGTATTAAATGCAATATAAATACAATTAGAATTCTGATATTTACAGACCTACATAGATGGTGGCCACTAAACTAAAAGCAAATCTCGACTGCTAAATGAAACAAGTCTAGCTGTACTCACAACTGACAGAAGAGCGACTGCAGAGCCTTGCTGTTTATGTTTTAAGAAAATGGTACATACACAGGCTTCCATACGTCAAGTCATGCACAAAGCCTCTGGTTACAGGCATGCAATTATGAGCTGCTTATGAGCCTCTTATCAGCTACTGTTTTTCATGCCCCTTCAGCTGCCTGACATCCCCCCTGTTGGTGCCTCACTCACAGCGGCCTGATGAGCAGTTGATCGCTCTCCTCGGCGGGGATCATCACCTCCGCTTTTCTCTTCACCGACATTTTATCTGCGCTTGCACCTCCTTTATACCACTGGAGCCGGCTGCAGTCTGAACAGGGGAACGCAAAGCCGGAAGAAGGGCTTCTGTATTTCCGGTGAGACTCCAACCTACTGGCAGAAAGACACTTCCAGTAGCGCAGTCGAGCGAATGGACTACATCGAAAGCTAACAGGAACCATAGAGCGTGGGAGTGAGGTGTAGAGCGACGCCTGCTGCTGGTGACAGAGCGTGTCATGAGAGGCTTGTAACTCTACCTGTCTGTCAAGTCGACAGCAGACTGAATCTGTCTGGAGATGCATTGGAGGGGGTAAGAAATACGCCACGGGGCTGAGTGAAGAGGGCCGAATATTGTTAGAATGCCGAGGGCGATTAGGAATATGGAGTATTTTGTATCGGGACGTACGCGCTAATTTATAATTTCCACATCAAAATACAGTAATGTTGTAATAAGATCTCTGACGTCACTGTCTGAATCAGCATCTTTACAGGACTGTTCTCCCAAACTCTAGTTGTCATCTTTCATCAGCGCTTTCGTGGAAGACTGTTTAAAACGAGGGAAACACAGAGCAATATGCCTATGGTCACTCCCAGTGCTTCTTTGTTACCGCCCTGTCTCCTTTTGGGACGGCCCATCCGGACTTGATCCTTTGCTTCACAGCTTGTTTATATAACACGCCTCCTTTAGATAAGAAATTGCTTCACGACAGCCGTTAAGCAAACGATCCAGTCCGGATGGGCCGTCCCAAAAGGAGAAAGGGCGGTAACAAAGAAGCCTCATTTTCAATCGGAGGCCACCGTTTACCATAAACGATGACGCCATCCAATGAAAATGAGGGGCGGGGCTTCGAGCCCCCTTCTGAAATCTCCTCTCTAACAATGTCTCGCAGAGCGAGCAGCGCATGCGCGCTGCAAAGCTAGGCGAGACCTAAAAAAGAGGGGGATGAAAAGAAGGATGTCTGACTCTTGCGCATACGACCATGACAAGGAGACAGAGATTGAGAATGTTTTTGGTTCAAGGGTTCTGTCATCTGTGCTATCACAGAGTCAGAACTGGTAGACAATTAAAATTCTTGGTCCCTTTATTGCTTTCTATATCTCACATAGTAGTAATAGGGCAAAGGGAGCACTCTGAGGTAATGCTTCAGTTACCTGTAAATGCATTACTCGGAGGGCTTCCTTATTAACTACCTCCCTCCCACCCTGTGGATCAGGCCAACTAGATTGTTAAGGGCTTGAGTCAACGAAAACAAGAGGTTAGGAGAGTGAGAGGTTTTTATATACATTTCCTTTTTCAAGGGGGTGTGTCTGTGTGGCTTGATGTTTTACACATAGGATTAATTCTAAAGGAAGCACTCAGAGTAATGCATTTACCAGTAAGTAACTGAAGCACTTCAGTGGGACATTGTCAATCAATACAAAGTTTATTTCGGAAAATTGATTCCTTAAAACTTACAGACAATAAAACAATCATTAGAATACAATGTTTCGAGATTAAGACCATTTAAAATCTCTTAAAATCGGTCATAAAAAACGCTTTAAAAAATGTAAAACAATTCTCATAGCACAGCAAGGAGTAACAGTGGGACAGTGAACCCTTTATTTCCCTGATGTGCGAGTTGTTCCTCTTCAGAGATTCAGAAGTCATTTATTGGCAGGCCGACTGCCCATGTTTACAAAGGGCTTAAACATTAACTGCAGTGCTAAGAAAACCAGCAAGTTGTGAAACGCACTGAAGGGGTCGGAAAGTGGACTCAGAAAATGCACTGCATGGTTTTATCCTCCTTTGACTTTCTGTTTTCATCCTCTTGTCTTAAAACTCTTTCATGCACTTCGACAGAGGCACACTTCTGCTGCATGTAGACATAATCCCTCCCCCTCCCCCCAACCACTGTGCTCTAATAGGCTCGCTTTACAAATAGGCTCGCCCTAACTATTTTGCAGAAATAGGAGTTATTGCCCAAATTCATATTACAACGCAGGCAGTAATAGTCCATGCAGTGACTAAATGAAACGTGGTGGAAATGTCCCTAAAAAGGCCTGAGTTTTGAAATTGGCAGGTAGAAATCAGTGCTGAACACCACTTTCTGCATGTTCCCTCCATTCCAAAGCGGACTGTAGGGGATTACTCATAATTCAATGGTATTTATGCACCCAGGAATTACAAGCACCCATGTCAATGGTAATACTGATGCAGTATTCACGGAATGTGTGCCATTGTGCTATAACTTCTGTTGTTATGTTATGTTAAGTGACATTTATAGAGCGCACATTCACTATTAGGTTTCTTGGCGCTGAGAGTAAAATTGGAAGGTTCTGCTGTATACTTAGTATAAAAATGACTGCAGATGATAGGCTTGTCTAAACAGCCAAGTCTTTAATGGCCACATGTATCATTATTGCAAATAGCGATTGCTTAATTGCTATTTTCTGCGTGTCGCAGTTAGATAATCGCTAGTCCTAATGTATGAAACTCCATGAGTTTTATCTAGCGATTCCTAGTCGACTGACAGCTTTTAGCCTGTTTAAAATCCAGTCTAGCAGCCTGATTCTGAACCATCTGCAGTCTTTATAATTGAGTTCTTGGTTGGCCAATATATAAAGAATTGGTATCGTGGAGACATGACAAAATTAAAGCCACATAGGGGCACATGAAAGCATCTTGTGTGAGGAATCTAGATAGCTTTTTAATTTTCCTAAGTGTTAAAAAACATGATGAATTCACAGTTCCTATTTGGGGTTTCATAAAAAGCTCATTGTTTATTATAACTAGGGCTCCCGGGTTTATGGTATTTATTTTTTTAACCTTTTTCGCGTTTGTATTTATCAACATTTATTATTTGGCCATCCTGCTGGTGAGGTAATAACTTGTATATTTCTGCTTTTATTTAACGGATAAATGTGTACTCATACTTTGATGCCTGTCAAGTTTTAGCACATTACACAGTCAAAATAATAAAACAATAAACCCACATTAAAAAATAGAATAATAGCACATATACATTTTGAGATATGCAGTATTATAAGCACATCACATTGACCTTTGAAACCCCCCATGCTGACAAAATGTACAGCTATTGGCCTGAAAGTCATTAATCTCAGTATTGTGAGTCACTCAAAAGAAGCCTAATTATCTGTATTTTTCAACTTTCAAAAATAAATACAGCCAGGAAAGACAATTATTTCTGTCTGTATCTATCTGTAAAAGTCAGTAAAAACTGAAAATAGGCAGCTCTAATTATAGCACCCTGGCTTTTTTCTTGTTTTTTTAGGGGTGGGAACTACACCCATTTCAGATGACCAGTACGATGGATTCCATAAGTCAGCTTTATTGTTCAAAATCACAATTTCAGTTTTTTCTATTATACGTTTTAAGTAATTACTGCCCATCCATTCCCAGATAAAGCACATGACAGTTTGAAAGTTTTCCTAAAAACCAGAGGAACTGCCAAGTCTGAAAACTGATTTAGGGCCCGATTACGAGTACGGCAGTCACAAGACCGCTGTACCTGTGGTGGCGGTCCGAATGCCGCCTCCTTGGCAGTTGGCCCGCCTGATTACAAGAATGGTGGTCGGGCCACCACAAGCCCAATGCAAGACTGCAGCCCCCACCAGGATCCTGGATCCCGATCAATGGCGGCGATGCAGATGCCTGCACCACTGTGCTGATCACGACCTGCATTTGTGCCAACCTGTTCATGGCGGGGACCCCGCCATGAAAAGGTTGGCAGAAAGGCATGGAAGGCGCCCAAATAGGGACCCAGGTCGAATTTGCCCATGGGGGTTGTGCATGGGAGCACATGTCATGCCCCACTCTGCTTGCACTGTTGTGCGTGCACTGTGTGCCATGCACAGTGCACTGAGATGCAAGCAGCACTGCCACAGCACCAGCTTATGCTTCAGGCTCTTTCTATGAGCCAATGCATGCTGCTGCCGTGGCACCGCCAGCCCAGTGTTATCGTAATACGGCGGTCAGGATGCCGCTGGCTTGGAGGCATTCTCCCGACCGCCAGAACGGCGGTCCGGCGGTCAGACTGCCAAACTCAGAATCAGGCAAAAAGATTCATCCGTACAACTTCTGTGCGCTGGGCGTAGAGTGGGGTTAATTCCCTTTTCTGACACCACAGCTCCATTAAGAGTATTTATTTATTTATTTGAAGATTTTCCTGAAGTGCTGAATGCCTGCCTCCTCCTAGGGTTTTGTGGGAAGGATAGAAAGGGAGGAGGAAAGTGGATTTTTTGTTTTGCAGTTATCTTTGTAGCACAAACAAGGACATCAGAGCCCTTTCCAGTCTACGTTACACATTGTCTTTGTTATTTTCCTTCTTTCTGGGCACAGGGAAAGTAAGTGATTTGCCTTGAATCAGAGGCTGTTGAGCAGAAGCCAAGATGGAAGACTGGCTCATTGAGTTAAACGCTCTGGTGATCTGCGGGTCACGAGTTTGAATCCCAGAGAGGCTGATTCATGGTAAATTAACCAGTTAAATTACACGCGGCAGAAGTGTGGCATAAAACTCTATATAAGAAGATAAGTTATTGCGTGGTGTCACCTCCCGATTGAGTAAGGGCTTAGTGAACACCGTGAATTGATCACTAGAACGTTTCGTACTAATAGCATGAATGACCTGGGTTTCTACTCTGTTGACCCTCTTTTTTTTTTTTTTTTTAGGTTTAAATCTGTTTATTTGGTAGAAAACAACAGTATGCAATAAGCAATACAAAGCCCCTTGTTGGGATCCAAAAGCATTTGCGGTGTGATATAACATGACATAAAAAGAAAGAAAACAACATCCCAACTATCCTCCCCCCACCCCCTGTTTTGTCCAGACCGCAAGGGAAAGGGGGCACGGATGACACAAGGTGTTACAAATTGCTGGAGGTTGGGCTGGGTCCTGCAGCAGCGCGGGGAGTCGTAGCAGGCGCAGGTATTTGGGGCAAGTTAGCTCTCGAAATTCGGAGCTCAACAGAGCTATGAAAGGATACCACAGTTCAGCAAAGGAGGCCCCATCCCCCTGAAGTGAAAAGGAGATGCGTTCCATACCCAGCACATACGACACCCTGTGTAGCGTGGGAGTCCTATCTGTACCCCAGTGAGACAATATATTCTGCAGAGCCGCCCCCAGGGCAATTCCCATCTGCCTACCCCTATGAGACTTAAGGGGGAATGTTAGCCTATCGGGCATGCCCAGGATAACATATGCCGGGAAGCGTAGTATTTTGGTGTCAAAATGTTAATCCTCATCGAGAATCTGTTCCCAGTACAGCGTAAGTGTTGGGCATTCCCATAACAGGTGGATCAGTGTGCGCCCGACCCGCATCCCCTCCAGCATCCCGGGGAGCGGCTGGGGTCGCTCTTGTGAAGTCTGGGGGGGTAACATACCAATATGTCACCATCTTGGTGGCAGACTCTATAGTAGAGATATTGCGCGCCGAGCGTCTGGTCCTGTAAAAAATATCCCCCCACTCCTTCAGAGATAGTGTCCGTCCCAGTTCCGCCTCCCACCGCTTCTGGCGGCGGGTATGGCCAGCTGTTCCGGAGGGGTGGGGGGCGCAGTAGGTGGTAGAGCTCCGTGATAAGCCGTTTACTTGACTGTTTGGAGAGTAACCACCTCTCATAAGGGGTAAACGTTCTCTCCGCTCCCCGGCATGTCGAGGGTTGCATTATCCAGTGGCGTATCTGCTGGTAGTGATATCGCTCTGTTTCGGGCAGTGGAAAGTCAGAGCGGAAACCTTCGAAGGACAGGGGGCCTTCCATATTGAAGAAATGACCAATTGATCTATGCCCGTCTCCATCCCAATGTTTTTTTTTTTTTTTTTTTAACCTTTATTGAAGGCAAAACAAGGAAGAATTGCAGAATGCAGCACTGTGCCCACATCCCCAGAGGGGCCGGCCGTGGAATGCGTAATTGTGTACAGCAGTGAGAGTAAAGAAAGGATACACAGCAAGCCGCCTACAACCACTCAGGGCCGGCCGCATCATGGAGGAAGGATCAGTCAGATAGATATCAGCATTATATTACCTCCCACATTGTCCAGATGAATAAAAAAAATAAAAAACACATAATAACAACCAATCGTAGCATAGGAACAGAACAAAACCCCCCCACCACCCTCCCCCTCCGGCACAGTAATAGTATAGCAAGTAAATAAAAAACAATTTGGCTTTTACTAAGCACATCCACAAGGATAAGACAGGAGTCCGGGGATGAATGTGGCAGGTAACCCCATTAACGAAACGTGAAGGGCATACCAGCTTAAAGGTCGGGATGACTCATGAGATACAGAGTAAGCGGGGCCCAAAAATCTTTAGGGCGGGACGACTCAGGCAGCTCCTCCGCATAGATTTCCAATTGCTCCCTACAGTAGGATAGATCTCTAAGCCACTTACGAACCGTGGGCAGCCCCTTTGCGCCCCAGCATTGCGCCACGGCTCGCTCAGCCATAAGTGTGGCCACTGCAACCAGTCTCCTATTGCACGGCTTCAAGGACGTTACGCTGCCCAACAGACATATCTCCGGCGTACATTGCACTCTCTCCAATACGACATTCGTGAGCACATTCATCACTTTAGCCCAATAGGCAGCTATCCCCGGACATAGCCACGAAAGATGTAAGAAATCAGCGTCTGCCTGTCCACATCGCACACAGCAAGCATCATCTCGCAATCCGAATCTCCGCAATTGTACGGGGGTATAGTAAAGTTGATGCAAAAATTTAAAATGGATAATGCGTAAGTTGCAGTTAGCCGTCAGTCGCCCAGTCAGTCTGCAGCAATAGTACCAGTGATCCTCCGACAGTACCCCTCCCAGGGCCGCGTTCCATTTAGCATAGGATGGATGTGCCTCCGCCTCCCGCTCACAGAGAGATGAATTATAGAGTTTAGTGATCAGTCCCCGACGAGCCTCGCCCGCAAGCACCGCCTGCAGTGCCCGCAGTGGCTGAGGCTCCGCAGGGAAGCCAGGGTAGACATCCCGAATGGCCTGACGAACCCGCACGTACGTATAACCCAGCATAGCATCGTGAGGCCTGCTCGCCTGCACGTCATGTAGCGAACGGAACTGGCCCTGGTTGTAAAAGTCTCCCATCTGGGTGATCCCGACGGCCTGTAACGTGGTCCGCGCCAGGCGCTCCCTGCAGTGCGGATATACCGGGATGCGCTGCTATCGGCAATTTGGGGGCATAAAGGTAGGATAGCGTTGCACGACACGCCAGCATCCGCCAGGCCCAGGCCGTGCATTGGACAGGGTTAATTTCCGTCCGAGGACCTCCAGCCCCTCCCGAGAGTGCCGCAGCCACCAATGGGAGGATCGTATCCGCCTCAATCGCAGTGTGAGGTAAGAGACGCTGCGGATAGAACCAATAATGCGCAAACTGCGCCTGAGCGCATAAATAGTAAAGGCGCATATCAGGAGCCTCAAAGCCGCCGCGATGAAAGGGTTGAACCAGGGTGTCCCAGCTACAGCGAGGTTTTTTGCCCCCCCAGACAAACGACAGTAGGGCCGTCTGTAGAGACTTATAAACTGAAACATTCAGGCGGATAGGGATATTCACAAATAAATATAGTAGTTTAGGCAATATGACCATTTTGATGACTGCTATACGGTCTGCCAGTGAGAGCGGCAGACGAGCCCATCGCACCGCTCGCTCAGTAAGTTGAGAGATTGTACGTCCGTAATTCATGGAAATCACCTGCGCCGGATCCCTGTGCAGCCATATCCCGAGATATTTTACTGGTTCCTGAGTCCAGGCCAGAGGGAAGTCCATTTCGAACTCGCAGGTTCCTGTCGTTAGGGGAAAAACCGTCGACTTGGCCCCGTTTATCCCCAAGCCAGAGAAGCCCTCGAACCGGACATATTCTCGCAGCAAGGCCGGGAGGTATGTCGCAGGTTCACGAACATAAAGCAGCATGTCATCCACGTATAGCAAGACAACCAATGGTCGCAGTCTGAAGCGCAACGCCGCAGAGGCGTGGAGCTGGCGCAACTTGCAGGCCAGAGGCTCCAATGCCAGGGCGAATAGCATCGGCGACAGGGGCATCCCTGCCTCGTGCCCCTACCAATGGGAAACATCGAGGACACCCAACCGTTCACCCGAACCATAGCCGCCGGGGTGGAGTATAGAACCCTGATCCACTGCAAAAAGAACGGAGGGACACCCATCCTGGTGAGGACGGAAAACATATATTCCCAAGAGAGGGAGTCGAACGCTTTAGTAGCGTCGAGCAGCACCGCCACGGCCTGGAAATCGGCATCAAAATAGTGTAAAGTAGCAAAGATAGTGCGCAGATTAAGCACAGTGGACCTCGCAGGCACAAAGCCAGACTGGTCCAGGAGCACCAGCAAGGGGATCAGCGGCTGTAAACGGAGAGCGATCATTTTAGCTAATACCTTGGTGTCAATATTAAGCATTTAGGGCCTGTAAGAATCGCAGCGGTTGGGCTCCTTGTCGGGTTTCAAGAGCATGACTAGGAGAGCCTCCCGCAGCGAAGGTGGAAGACGGCCGGTGTCGTATGCCTCCGCATAGACTTCAAGGAGTCTAGGGGCCAAATCGTCGACAAATGCCTTGTAAAATTCGCTCGGAAGACCGTCCAGGCCCGCAGCTTTGCCAGTAGGGAGGGACATAATAGCCGTTTTCACATCCTCCTCATCGAAGGGCTGAGTAAGATAATCCCGATGGCCTGGGGCCAGCCAGCCCAATGCTACATCCTCTAGGTACGAATAAATATCGGCCGTCTGAGCCATATCCTTGTTGCTATAAAGGGTTGTGTAATAGTCAAGTATGGTCTCACTGATGGCCGCCGTGCCGAAGCGGGCCACGCCCGCCTCATCAAGCATCTCAGTGATGTACTGTTGGCTCCGCGGTGCAGCCAACTTCCGAGCAAGCGAGCGACTGGGCCGACCCCCCTCACCGTAATATCTGGCCGTGCTACGTCTAGATTTGTGTCTCATCTCCTGATCAGCGGTGTCATTATATTCCGTGACTAAGGCACGGATCTTGGACAGGGTTTCAGGCAGCGGGTCCGCCTCGTAGGCCCTCTCCAAAGCAGAGATATCTCCCACGAGTTTCTGGATCCTGCGCCGCAGATCCCGCAGCACTGCAGCCTGTGCCCCCATGCAGACCCCTCTGATAGTGACCTTGAATGCCTCCCACATAGTCCCAGCGCTATCTACAGAGCCAGCATTCTCCCGAAAGAAGTTACGTATAGCCTCCCCCACCGTGGCCTTAAAGACCGGGTCCGTCAGGGAGGATGGCTGCAGTCGCCACTGAAAGGGCGGTCTCCCACAGGTCGGGACACATAAATCCAGCAGCACCGGAGAGTGATCTGACAACGTCCGGGCTAGGTGACGCACCCCTGTCGCCCAAGGGCATGCAGTTTCCGTGACCAGCCAGAGGTCCAAACGGGACCATGTCCCATGCACCGCCGACACAAACGTACTTTCCCGCTAACCAGGATGTTGCAGTCGCCAGACATCCCTCAGGCACCCAGCTTCCAGTATGCCACGCAATGTCTCCGCTGCTAGTTTAGGTCGTGCCCCCTCGCTACCCATATGGTCAGCATACATGTCCAAGCATACATTAAAATCCCCTCCCCATATAATTTCCGCATCCGGGAACCCAGAGATACGGCGCCAGACATCAGCAAAAAATGCCGGGTCGTCTACATTTGGCCCGTACACATTCACAAATAGAACACTCGTCCCGCCTAGCAGACCGTGCACTATTGCCACTCGCCCCTGATCTTCTATCTCAGAATGGAGGACCTGAAAGTGTATCCCCTTTTTTATCAAAATCAGCACACCCCGAGCATAACTAGAGTAGGAAGAGGCCACCCAGAGCCCAGCCCATCGTGCCCCCACATTCTTATCAGATAAGTTCGTGAGATGAGTCTCTTGTAAGAAGGCGATGTGAATATTCATTCTGTCTAGGTAAGCAAACACTGCCCTGATCTTTTTAGGGGAATTAAGGCCCCGGACATTCCAGGTCAAGAGCCGTAGATTTCCACTTATCCGGTCAGTGGTCGGTAAGCCGACAGAACAATTGAATACGTTAAAGCCATGTAAGTACTGGTACAATAATAAGAAAGATGAAATGCAGTAATACACAAAACATACCGTGCAAGAGGGTATCCCCCCCTCACTTCCCCTCTCCCCCACCCACTTCAGCATCCCCAACTTGCTAAAGCCATCCCGACCATTCCCCTCCTCCCCGTCCCATCAAACAAAGGTGGAAACCTTAGGTGGGGTATACCCATGTAGGGCGCTAGAGTGCAACTACCCTCCCATCTAGCAGGAGGTGGCTGCGCGGGAGCTGCAACCGTGCCTACAAACAACAGTACGCAAGAGCCCCTGCCCACAAGAACGGCATATGTAACACATTAGACCTAGTCAGCAGCTACATGGGCATGGAAATACTACATGGCAGAGGTAGAATAGAAACTCGACATAGGCAGCAGACATCACCAACTCAACAGAGGAGCAAACCAAGCAGCCAAGTGTGTCCTTAAATGCACCCCAGGAACCTAATGTTCCTCTGCAGACTGGCATCTCGTCGTCGTCGCTTGAGACGTTTGGCATGTTCAAGAGCTGCCTTAGGGTTGTTGAAAATATGAGAGTCTCCGTCGGGGCCAATCTTCAAGCTGGCCGGGTAGAGCATAGCGTAAGGGACCTCCTCGGACCTGAGAAACTTCTTGACATCGGCAAACTCCCTTCTCGCTGCCTGAACTGCAACCGTAAAATCCGGGAAGAAGGATCCCCTGGTATTCAATGGTGCCCTTCTCTCGTGCCAGGTGTAATATCAGATCACGGTCCCTGTAGTTTAATACTCTCGCAATGATGGGCCGCGGGGGAGCCCCAGGCGCCGGGCGAGTGGCCAGCGAACGATGCGCCCGCTCCACAATAAACATGGGGGACAGCTGCTCCGTGCCAAAGAGATCAGTAATCAGCTTCTCTATAAATATCTCCATTTTGCCGATATTAGTGGACTCCGGTAGGCCAATAAGGCGAATGTTATTGCGCCGTGAGCGGGCCTCCAAGTCCTCGTTCTTGGCCTGGATAACAGACAGGACCTTCTCCATATTCAGAGCTTTCCCGGCAACGTCACTCAGACCGTCCTCCGCTGCGGAGACCCTCTGCTTCACCTCCCCCATGCGGGCGCTCTGCTTCTCCAATTGTGATGACATATGGTCCAAACGATTATTGACTGCCGCCATTGTGCCTTCGATTGATTGGAGGCTTCGCTGCATCGCCAAAAGCGTGGCTTCAAGGCCCGAGGGAGCCCCCTCTGACGCATCCGCCTCAGAGTCCGAGGCGGCCTTCTGCGACACCTTGGCGGATTTGCGCGCCTCAAACGTGAGGCGGGGTTGCGTTTTGTCCGCTTTACCCATGGCGCCCAATGGTATGGCTTGTCACCGGGGAGATCGAGGTGCCCGGCACAGAGGATGCCCCCAGCAGGGGCCAAGCAGAAGTCCGCAGGTTCCCTCGCCGCCGTCCAGTCCCCCAGGAGGCCACCAGCCCGTGGCCGAGGAGCAGAGATCCACACCAAGACTAACGGGTGGGTGGGCGGATGGAACATAGCAGACACACAATCGCAGGCCGGCCCACGGCCACCAAGCCGCCGGGACCGCTATTCAAATGTAGCTAGACCTGAGGGGCCACAGTCGGCAGAGACCCCACCAGTGCCGCTGCGCAGCCTCGAAGTCCTCAGCACCAATCGCCCCCCCACCGATCAATAGCACCGTGACTGAAGGAGCCTGGGTGGTCAAGGCAGCACCATCACATTGCCGTCGTCACTGCCGCCGGGCTCCGGTTACTCCTCATCGCCTCAGCCAATGTGACAGCCTGCGCGGCGCAACGCATCCAGCGCCAGATGCACGCCTATAGCAGCCAATTCTAGTGTGCTTTCCCGGGAGAGGACAACAGGGAGGCAGGCAGCTCCGTCAAGGCAGCGCACACGGCCCCAGCAGGTCTCCCAGTGAGTGAATCACGGTTATGCTGGCCAGTTCCTCTCGGCGGCAACGCGGGAAGGCCCATCCACTCCCCCACCGGCAGTAACGGCAGGAGCGTCCACGCAGGTCCCACCAACGTAGGGGCCGGGGTCCGGCAGTTCTCCCACTTACAGCTCACAGGGGGCAGCTCCGCACCCAGGTCTCACTAGGGCCACCAGCACAACCCCAGCACCTTACAGCAGCCCATAGAGCGCGACCCGCTTGTAGGCCCGTACCCGCCTCCGCAGCCACCGGCCTGTAGTAGGCCGCGCCCCACTCACCACCTCCGGCGCCGGGGAGACCGGGGCCCGCTGTTGTCGCCGCCTCCGCTGGTGCTCGCAATCACCGCCTCCCGGGGTCCACCGCAGTAGCGATATGCGGCCCAGCCGTCCGCCGGGTGCAGCACCGCTTGCCCCCCGCGCCAGCAAGGCACAGGTCGCCGATCGAGGCAGCGGGTCTCAGAGCCCCTCGGGCGCCGCCATCTTAGGATCTCACAGCCGCGGCCACCACCGCTGAGATGCCGCCGTTCCCCTTGTCTCGGGCAGCCCCGGGTTCGACAGTCGAGTCGGGACACTTCCCTCGTCAGGCACACTCCTCTATGCCTCAGGATAGGTAGTTTGTAAGGCGGATTCTGGACGGATTGTGGCGCAGCCGGGCAGAGCCTCACTAGGGTGCGGCCATCTTGCTGTGCGCCCTCTAGCGCCCCCCTGTTGACCCTCTTTGATGGCAATTGTATATGGCCTAGTGGTTTCCAGACACTACATGTACCCTTAGCAACAGCAGGTACTTTGATGGACTGAGAGAGCATGGCATGGTTGCCAGGGAGCACAGAGTGAGTGCATATGAAACCTGTCTAATATTCTAGTGTGAGTGAAGATGTGTAGTTGAGGATACTGGAGAGGGAGAAGAAGGAGTATTTAAGAGTTTGGCAGAGTGAGAAAGATGTTAAGTGGCGGGTCTAAGCTCTGCCAAATTTACATTTCCCCCTTGTTATTTGGAGGTAGTGGAACCACATGCCACTTGAGGGTGCAAACTGTAACTTACCAAAATATCATGGAAAAAAATATTGTGATACCCACATATCGTGTTGAAAATATAGGTAACTACAAAAATATCATGGGACAGAATATAGAAGGTATAAATATTCCTTGAGGAATATAATATTTTTTTAAACATCAATGAAGCTATTTTATTTACTCTCTCCATTTCCAACACCACCACACTTGCTGGTTTCTTAATTTATCGTCCACCTCTACCTGCTACCAATTTTATTTCATCATTGGCAGATATACTGCCCCCTACGCATTGCGTCACTCCAATCTGATAGTTATTGATGATTTGAATTTACATTTGGATGATGTAACCTACCGTCCAGCATCCACTCTCATTGAGGACCTAGCTACCCTTCAGATGTTCCAATGTGTAGCTGCCCCCACCCACATTCATGGCCATGTGCTGGACCCAATTCTCTCCAGCTCCACTTCACTGGTAGTTGGGAGTCAGATCCCACTGATTTGGTCGGACCATTACATTATCCCATCCACTTTTCCTTTGGCTAGTTCCATTGTAACCCATCAGGAGGGTGTTAAAAATAAAACCAGGAAATGGGCATTGGTCACTCCAAAAGCTCTCACCACTGCACTTTCGACGGAGGTCCCCCAGCCCAATAATTACATTGAGTCAGTCAATCAACATCTTGACGACTAGATTACGAGTGCCCTTGATAGGATTCCCCCATTAAGAGAACAGCGTACCTCTCGTTCTAAACCATCGGCAGAGTGGTTTAATGAGGAGATCCTGTCAAGTAAAACATTGTGTAAACGCCTAGAGCTCATATGGTGCAAGGATTTTAGCATCAATAATAAAACCATCTACTCCTCAGCCCTGAAGGAATATCACAAGCTCATTCATGCTACGCGAAGAGATTTCTAATCTCATAAGATCGAGGCCTTGTCAAACTCCTATGAAGAACTCTTCCAAATTGTCAACTCCCTATCATCCCTGGAACGTGCATCCACCCAATGAGAGTTACAGAGTTGCCAACTGACCGCCCGCTTCTTTTCTGACAAAGTTGCTAAAATCTATGATTCTTTCCCGGAGACTCTAAGGGATTTCCAGTGGTCCTGGCCTGGTTTGAAGCCCCAGTTTCTAACAAGAGTCTTGGAGTTTTCTCTCCTCCCTCCCTGGATGAACTTACATACTTCTCATGAAGATAACTCTCTCTAATACAGATTCCCCAAGAATCCTGGTCCAGGTAATAGAGTCTATTTTATCTAGGCTGAGCAATCTGCTCAACGTCTCTTTTACAACAGGTATAGTCCCTACTAAGTAAAAGCATGCTATTGTGAAGCCTGTTCTCAAAAAACCCTCATTAGATCCATCTCTTCCAGAAAACTTCAGGCCCATCTCGCTTCTCCCTCTTTTATCAAAAATCGCGGAGAAACACATTAATGCCCAACTGATCAGCTTTATAGAATCTAATAGCATACTCCATTAATCAGAATCAGGTTTTCGTGCCCAGTTCAGCACAGAATCGGCCTTATTGCTGGCCTCCGAATCTCTCAGACTCTACGCTGACCAAGGCCAAATGGCTGCTCTAGTTATGCTGGACCTTAGTGCAGCTTTCGACACAGTTTCCCATGGCCTGTTGTTGGAGCACTTTGGAATTTACAGTATCAGTGGCCTAGTCCTAACATGGCTGGCCTCTTTCCTTCAGGACCGAACCTTTCAGGTGGTACAGCCGCCATTTGCTTCAGAAGTGTTTTCTCTATCTCAGGGGGTGCCTCAGGGCTCGATACTAAGCCCTACACAGTTCAATCTCTATATGCGCCCCTTGGCTGATGTCGTCAAACAACACAATGTTACCATAGTATCGTATGCTGATGACACACAGCTCGTTGTCACTCTCTCTCAGGAGAAGGAGGGGGCTGCACCTCAATTTGGATCTTGTCTAAGGGATCTTGCAGAATGGATGAGCACTAGCTGTCTCAAGATGAATGCAAATAAAACGGAGGTGCTTATTGTTGAAAAACAACCCTCATCAAGTCATTATCCTGGTGGCCCAACAAACTTGGCCCCACTCCCTGCCCTAAGCCCAAAGTTAAAATCTTAGGTTTTCTGTTGGATTCTAAACTCACCTTTGACAGCCAAGTAGCTTGTGTGGCTGGGAAATGATTTGACACCCTTAAGACACTGGCCAATATCTTGGATCTTCTTCCTCTATCTGCCAGGGAAACAGTTGTCCAGGCTCTTGGTATGTACAAACTGGACTACTGTAATGTACTTTACATTGGAACCTCACTGGGCAGTCTAAACAAACTCCAGAGAGTGCAGAATGCTGCGGCACGTCTTCTGCTGAAACTTCTGAGGACGGCACCTTCGGGCCCTGCCTTGGAAGATCTTCATTGGCTGCCTGTAAGGAAACAAATCTCTTTTAAAGCTACGTGCTTCTGCCATAGGATTTTTAATGGCAAGGGCCGCCTTATCTCTTTCCACGAATTAAATCCACCTACCCAGCAGAAGGCTCAGATCCACAGACGCTGCACTGGCAACATTGCCCAGCATAAAAAGAGCTTGTTTGGGTGGTTTCACCTTTGGCTTACGGGCCTCTAAGTTGTGGAATACTCTGCCTCTCTACTTGAGACAAGAACCCATTGAGAAAATCTTCAGGAAAAAAATCAAAACATGGTTGTTTAGGCTAGCTTAACTCCTTCTGCTTGAGGCCTTCTTTCCCTTTTTCCTTTCCCTTCATTCTTCTTGTCACCTATGCACCTCAACAGAGCAATCCTAGCGCAGGGATGCTCCGTTGGGAGCAACCATGCTTAATTGTTTTTTAACATAACATACATAATGTTTTATTTAGCATAGTTGTATAAAATATCTTTTTAATTACATATTTTTGATACATATTAATTATTATATCATTATGAGGGATTATAATAATATTTGTATTTGATTGTTTAGTATAGTTTGTAATTTTTAATAAAAGATGTACATTTTTTTACTGTTAATTAGAACTTTTTAATTTAGCAGTGGGTTGTTGGGTTTGTGGGAATTACGCTGGTATTTCAAATGTAATTTACCTGTTTTAATTTACAATTAATTTTTATGTAACTTAATTTATTAATTGATGATTATGTGACAATTATTTCATTATTATTTTAGTGAATATTTACATTATATGTTGTTTTTAATTAATAGTTAATTGGTTGATCACTTTAATTACAAATTATTGACATTCTTTTTATATTTATTAATTGCTTTAATTTTTATTTGTTTCATTTAATAATTTTTAAATATTATTAGTGTTTTATTATATTTTTAATAAATGTAAATTATTTGTTGCTGTTTTTTGGGTAGCGAAGTGTATTTATTTATTTTATATATTTATAATTGTTTAATATTTTTTAAATTTATATATAAAGATTGCATATTTTTAGGCTCTACTTCTGATCATACCCCTAGCACTTCGCAATTTGTTGTGTATGTTGTAGAGTGTCAATGTAAAAAGAGTTACGTGGAAAGCACAGTACACCAGACCGAAAAGAGAATTCTAAAACATATGCATGCTATTGATAACAGAGATCCCCAATATCCCATGGCCTGACATTTTGGTGAGAAATACTACAGCGAAAGGAATAAGCTGGTGCACTACATCATTGATCAGGTAACAAAAGAGATCAGAAGTAGGAATAGAGTGTCGGTTCGCAGACATATGGAGTCTAGATACATTATTAACGTAGAAACAAAAGGCCCATGGGGGTGGAATATGGAGGAGGAATTGAAGGCCCACCTAGGTGATGAATACACCCCTGTTTTCTGAAAGTGTATCACATGGCCTGTGTTTTCTGAGATCTCTATGAGTTTTCTGACACATTTTATTTTATTTGATTAAAATCACTGTTTGTTTGTTCTTTTGTCCACAGGAGGAAAGAAAGGGAATCTCTCTGAGATGCGGTCCGGCAGGTTGGCACATGCTCCCTACCCTTTTCTTCCAGCACACTCTATGGTGATCATGGGGCTCACAGATAAGATTGCATATTTACATTTTTTACCTTTTTGTTCATCCTAGTTCCACGACATAAGCCCATACATGAATTTCGGAAGATTTCCCAGAATGTATTTTTGATTTTGTTTGATCGAAGTGTTCCCTTGGGGTGTATCATAAGGTGTAATTGGGATTTGGCTTTATTTGATTCCGGGACACCATGTCTGCGTTTTTGGACCTGCTGGGGTGGGACTACGTCTCCCAGCAGGCTTTGCAGTTCCTACAGCGTCTGTGTGGCCAGGAGGATGAGGCTCATTCCTCATCACGCTCATAAGCGCTTCATCTCTCATGCTGCGCGGGACACCGTGACTGAGTGTTTGGACCTGCGGAGTGGGACTACGTCCCCCAGCAGGCTTCGCAGTTCCTACAGCCTCTGTGTGGCGGGGAGGAGAGGGCTCATTGCTCTTCGCATTCATAAGCGCTTTATCTCTCCCACGGCACAGGACGTGCCCAGGCACGTGCCCGGGTGAGGAGCGGGCCAAGAGCAGGCCTGTCTGCGCATGTCTGAGCCCGGAGGAGGCCAGGGTGGGCCACATCCTAGCCATCTGCTGGATTACAGAACTCAATGGGTAAGCAAAAATCTCTCTGTTCTTCTGGCCATCCCCCCTTTAAGGGCCTTCGGAACGGTCAGTCAATTGTTTCTTTCCTTACCTCAGCAGTGGGGGCCTTAAACAATGAAATTCAGTGTGTGGAGTAAGAACTAGGACTGGGGGGGAACCCCTACTAACTTCCAATACTGTCAGTATGGTGACTTCCAGGACGAATAAGAGCGAGGAAGACTTAAACTTGGCACGGGAAATCGCCAATGGGGTTGCTAAAGAGGGGGTTATTGTGGCTGAAATTCATCATGATCCAGTTTCCTCCCCTTTTGATTCGGAGCAGCCCGCTAAGAAGTAGAAAAAGAAGGATGTGGGAGTCAGAAAGCTGACAGGTACAGGGAGGGCTTGCCTCAGTAAAGGCTCTAAAGCTTGCCCAGTAGCCACAGAGTCTATAACCCAAGACTCTCATAAGATTTTAAGCCAAATGATGGACGATTTAAAGATGTATTATGAATCCTTGTTGAATAATTTTTATGGAAAAATTGAACTGCTAGTGAAAAATATGAGTGATGGTTTACATATAAAGATGACTTCACTAGAAACTCAAATTCAAAGTTGGGTTCCTGGAGTGTTGAGGCGAACTAAACCAAGGCGCGTTAATACTTCTTCCCCCTTACAACCGGTTAATCCTTCTGGCGGTAATTTTACTAATAAGGCTCAGAGTCAACAGCTGATTATTGTTCACACCAGACTAGGCCACTCGCCAGGCAAGGCTGATTTAACCAATTCTGTTCAAATTGATGGTGGTCTTACAAATGTGCTCCTGGAACATCAATGGTTTAGGCAGCAAGGCAGAGGAGGTAGATTTACAAACTTTTCTTAAAAGATTTGACATATTACTACTTCAGGAAACCTGGACCACGTCACCAACACAGATCAGTGGTTTCAAAGAACTCCACCAAACGCCATAAAAGGTAAAACATCAGGCAGACCATCTGGCGGTTTATCAATCTACCTTAGCACAAAAATACCATGGTCCTATGAACAGATTGATCTAGGACAAACTTGGATCCAATGTATAAAAATCTTACTTTCGCAAGGTCCCCTTAATCGCCAGCAGCATAACAAAGAGGAAAGGCTCCTAATAATTTGTAATATTTACATTCACCCAGCTTCAAAAGAAAAACAAGAGAAAATCACGACCCTTAAAATGTTGATCAAATCATTGCAATCAACTTTCCCGCAAGCAGGAATCATGCTGTCAGGCAACTTCAATATGTTCTTACTTCAAGAGGCTCCGGTGCAAACGAAACAACAAACCAAATCAAACCGGCAAATGATTCCCCCAGTAATGACAAATTATCGTAAAAAAGACCACATCGGCCAATTATGTGTTTCAATCTTACATGAGACAGAAATGATAATCCTTAACGGTTGCTTCCCTCAAGATCAACCAGCAAAACCAACCAGAATATCCAAGCAGACACACTCTGTCCTAGACTATACAATAGTGGACATTGAGCTACTACCAAAGATCTCAAGCTATCAAATAATACACAGACTCGAGAGCGATCATAGTCCACAGTCAATCGACCTTCAAATCCACACACGAAGAGCTGCAGAAAGCAATGATCTGTCCGAAATTTCGAGCCCGTACAATCTAAAAAGGCTCGCGTGGAATGGCAAAAACGTAGATGAAATAATGAATTATCTAAAAAACTCACCATTGATCACTCAAGCACAAAATTCGACACAGCCATGGGCAATTTGGGTGAACATGACCAAGACGCTGATTTCCAAATTTCCATCGCAGAACATAAAACGTGCAAAAAAAACAATAGAGCCCTTAGGCTCCTTAGTAGTGAAAAAAAGGACATTAAACCGAGAAATAAGAAAATTACGTAGAAATGCCCTAACAACCAGTGAAGGGGAAAAGCAACAAATATATCAGTTAAGACAGAATTATAAAAAAGAGGTCTGGATGGCAAAGAAAACACGACAATCCGAAATCTGGCTAAAACTATTGGAAACAAGTAAATCAAATAACAATAAAAAAATTTGGCCGGAAATAAACAGCATTGCGAATGGATCCTTCCGTCAACATAACGCAAATATCCTAGAGGCAGACTGGATAGATAGCCCACCTAACCAAAAACCACATAGACAAGAACATCAATTACCAAAATTATACTACAGATAACATCACGGCATATCAACCAAAAGAGGACGACAAAGAAAATCAGTTTGAGGAAAACTGGATTCGATCTAACCAGATTGAAATGACCATAAAAAAATTAAGATCCAACGAAGCGCCAAGCCCAAACGGCCTACCGAATGGACTATTTAAACAAGATAGATCATTTTGGGCTAATTATTTTACACCCCTGTTCAATCATGCCTTCCAAACCAACAGAGTGCCAGAATCTTGGAGAGGCAGCATTCTGCATCCAATTTTCAAAGCGGGTGCAAGGTCACACCCAGCGAACTTCAGATTAATTGCTTTAATTGATGTAGAAGCAAAACTATATGCATCAAACCTTCTTACAGCTTTAGAAGATTGGGTCGCTTCTAGCAAGATCATCCCAGTCACACAAACAGGCTTCAGACCTGGCACAAACACGATGTGTAACCTACTTGCACTGAATCTTTTGGTCAAAAAAGCTAAGCGAAAATCCGCCAAACTGTACACCTGCTTTATTGACCTAAAAGCAGCATTTGACATGGTACCTAGACAACAGCTGTGGCAAAAGATGGCGAATTGGGGCGTTCCGTAACCACTACTACGGGCCATAGTCAATTTGTACACATCCACATGGATACAGATAAAACTGGGTAACGGAGAATGTACCACAGCAAGCATCCCTACACACATCGGCCTAAAGCAGGGATGCGTGCTGGCTCCTAGCCTTTTTAACATCTTCACCGCAGACCTGGACAAGAGGCTCTCAGAAGTTCAAAGTGATCCCCCGAAAATCGCTCACTATAATATAAGAAGCCTGCAATATGCAGATGACATCATTTTATGCAGTCAGACACCAGCAGGCTTCCAGCGCTTGATCACAAAGCTGGTCGAATATATCGAAGACCATGGCTTGTCCTTGAACCTGAACAAAACTAAGGTTATGTGTTTCTCGGCCATGACAGCGCCAAATAGGAAAAAATACCGGTGGAACGCATCAGGAAACAGAATAGAGCAATCTGACTCCTATAAATATCTGGGAGTAGTGGTCGACAAAAGGTTCACTCTCAAAGAACATCTAAACCTCAGAAAAGCCCAAGCAAACAAACTCCGTTTTGCATTGAACATGTTAAAACAGAAACTACAGTGTCCTTCAAACTCCCACCTATTAAAAGTCATTGCAGCCAAGTTTCTCCCGACCCTTACTTACGGCTCTGAATTATTCAAAGGTCAAGATGCCAACTTCCTGAATCTCCAACAGTCAGGTTTATTCAAACGAATTTTCCGGATGCCGCAGTTCACGTCACAAGCCCAAGTTCGCTTAGAATTCGGGCTATTAAATCAACATCCTGTCAGACAAGCAGCGATAATAAAAATGTGCTGGAAATTAAAAGCAGCAGAAGAGGATTCCTTGTTGGGGCATTGTTGGACAGAAATGAAGAACCAACCCAAAGGAACAAAAGTCTGGCACACCGTCCTTGAACACGCACTAACAATGCTAGACATGCACGACGCTTGGGAAACTGACTACAGCTTCGCTGCATTTAAAAAAGTAGTCAATAACGCCGCAAAACAAAAGGCTTGGATAATGGACAAAGCAGCTCTATCAAAGAAAAAACATGGCTGGATGGTCCTATCGACATATGAGACTCAATCGCCCCAGCCATATCTTGTCCAGCATATAACTCCATCAATCCAACATCAACTACTCTTGGTCAGATTGGGAGCATTTACATCAAAAGACCAGGTTCCCACATGGAAACAATCATGGCCAACCATGCTCTGCAGACTTTGTGGACAGGCGGAAGAATCCCTTATACACCTAGTGTGTATCTGCCCAGCTGTGAACCATTTGAGAAGGCATTACCTACTTCACGCATTTCGTTCCTCCAAAGTTAGATCTTGTCGACCAGCCTTAATGCTACTACTAAACAGCCACTCATTGCAGATCTCATGTAGGGCAGCCAGATTTCTGCAGAAAGTTAACCAACTTTTATCAAAACCAAACATATAGTGCCTACAGGTACAACGTAGTAGCATAACGACAAGTATATATGTCACTCGTATACGACTTTTAACCACACCAGCTATTTGCACAAAACCTTCAAACCCTGTAATAGACGACCAATAATTGGAGGTTGTAACATTAAGTTTACATTTGCGTTTTGCACATGATTTCAGTCAAGTATTCGATGACTTAGGCACACTTAGCACCTCAAATACATAACCACTGCCAAATGCATGATTCTAGCAACGCTAATGAGGATCCGCGCGCATTTGCACTTTTCGCACACCATCTCTACAAAGAAAGTGGATGACTGCCAAAAATGAGCGACAGCATTGTATCGTGAAATCACAATACTGCCTATGATTTTGGCACATGATTTTAGACAAACGTAAAAAGATGGACAAAATAGAGAACTAATTTATACACAGAGTATTGTTGAATAATGTCGATAAAAGTAGAATCTTGCAAAAAGGGTTTTTCCCTGTTTTATTAATTACTCATTGTTTTTGACAAATCAATGCTTTTTTAACACAATTTGTAATTGTTTTAATTAACTATATGCAATAAATTACTTACTTGTCCTGTCATGGAATAAACTCATCCCGTCTGGTTTCTAAGTTGGATCCCTGGAACAAACTCATTAATGATGGTGGTCTTGAGAAGGGTGCGACAGTAGAAAGAGGTAAAACTTGCCTTCCCCAGATTCCTATTATCCAGCACGAACAGTCCTTGATGGGATTTAGAAGAACACCGCCTCCTAAACAGAGGTGACACCTCCCCCCAGGATCTGCCCCTTTGCTGACGGTTTTAACCAGAGTCCCAGTTCTAAGATCAGACTTAAGGTAGTCAACCCATCAACTTAGAAACAAAGTTGTACACTGGTGTAATAGGCAGCTGGGGGAAGGAAACCAACTAGTCACCCATATCAACATGGTTAGAAGAGTTGAGTGAGTGAGTAATAGGGAGAAAACCTGGGATGGGGACTGCGTCATTGTCAATTTTGATAGACCAGATATTGCAGGACATCTAATATGGCAAGCAGCGCAGTTTAACTTGACCGTATCGAAGATCAAAGTTCTACCTCTAGGCTACATTTAACCAGCGAAAGTAAACCAATTATATTCTAATTTAAATATCAGAGATCGATAAGACTGTAGCAACTGGCTCTGTTGTTGACATGTTTGTTACTTTATGTAAAATGCCAATAAAGAAATTTTAAAAAAGAAGATATCAGAGATCAGCAAAACACAACAGGAAAACTCCGGTACTGGAGGGGGCGCTAGAGGGCGCACAGCAAGTTGGCCGCACTGTAGTGCAGCTCCGCCGGCCGCCTTCATTATCCTACATCTATCCTGTGCCCTGGTGATCATCCGAGCCTCACATGCTAGGACAACGCTTTTAATACTTCTGTACAGCGCTGGTTACCTGTTTGGCTGCTCTCTGTGCGTCGCTGCTGCCCATCTCGCTGATTCCCGAGGCACAGGCCTTCTTCCAACATGGCGGCATCGACACAGCATTGTGTCTGAGGGAGACTGTCGCGGACCTGGAGTTCCCAGCTCATCGCATCTACTGCACCCGGCCTGGCGTAATTACGGAGGTGAGCCTGGACAGCTGACTGTGGCCGCTGGATCGTTGCCGCGGACGGCGCGTGCGGGTGAGTGCGCCGGACACAGAGACGCCGCCCGACCCTGCTGACGGCCTGCTCAGATGGGGGAGGCCGCACATGAGACATCCGCACTCGGCGCGCTACGTGTCAAACTGCGCCTGCTGGAGCGGCCTGTTGCAATCGGTGACGGCTGCGACGACTCCTCTGCTGCTGGCGGGGCCTCCTGCCGCGAACTGGGTGCGCCGAGTGTGGCGGGCGCGCTCTTAGAGGCTGGATGTGCGGCCGATGGAATCGTGACGCCTACACTGCAAGTAACCTGCTCAATCTCGGCCCCGACTCACTGCGCCCTGCGAGTGTGGCCGTCCCCGCTGAGCTGACGTCTGTTTAATCAGGTGGGCCCATAGCTAAACGCCGCGTGTGGACTTGCCCTTGCGGAAGGTCTTGCTGGAGAGCTGAGAGAACGTGAATGGTGCCTGGACTAGAGTGTGGCCTGCACTGCTGACTCTGCGTGGCTTGTTGGTATTTGGCTGTACTTCCTGGGACCACTGGATGAACCGTACAGCTCCTCCACTAGACGCATACCCAAGGCTCTGGTTGTCTTTGATGAGGAGTACCCCTCTTGGCGCAGAGTGTTCACCTACACTTGCTCAGGGCCCGCTCTAATTTTTCTTGCGGCTTACTGTCCTACATTCGCCCCTAACTTCCATGTGTGGTGGATCTTCGTAATATTGCCTTTGAGCTTCGGTTTTTGTGCGCACCTCGCAATGGGTAAACCGGATAAGACTCAGCCGAGGCTTAATTTCGAACTGAGGAAGTCTGGCAAGCAGGGACAAACCGCGTCATCGGACTCAGAGTTGGACGCTGCAACCGCGCCACAAACTGCCTTAGAGAAAACATTAGCCGCAATTCAAGCCAGCTTACAATCTATCGACGGCAATATTGAGGCCCTAAATGGTCGGATGGACACCATATCCGCCAAATTGGACAGACACGCCGTTCGCATCGGGGAGGCAGAACAACGCATCTCTAACACCGAGGATGGGTTGCAACAAGTCACCACGAAGGTCTCTGAAATGGAAAAGGTTCTAGCAGTCATCCAGGCAAAAAACGAAGACCTCGAAGCGCGATCGCGGCGCAATAATGTGCGCATTTTAGGTCTGCCTGAATCTACAAGCGTGGGCAAGATGGAAACTTATGTGGAGCAAATGCTCCGAGAAATCTGCGGCGCCGACAACCTGTCCGACATGTTCATCGTAGAGAGGGCGCATTGTTCTTTGGCTTCTCGTCCACCCCCGGGCACCCCGCCCAGGCCGATCATCGCCCGCTTGATGAACTACAGGGACCGGGATACTGTGCTACGTATCTCCCGTCAAAAAGGTACAATCTCATATCAGGGAACTAAGTTATCCTTTTACCTGGACTTCACAGCTACTGTTCAGGCAGCGCGGAAAGAATTCCAAACGGTGAAGAAACTGTTAATAAATGAACACATCCCATATGCCATGCTGTATCCGGCTCACCTGCGTATAGGTGTGGATGACAAGGCCCGGATCTTCAACACCCCGAAGCAGGCCATGGAGTTCGCCAAATCACTCTGTCGCAAGAAGCGTGGACCTCCTGTTGAATTGGATAACGAGGACTGAGGCTGAGGCTAGTCACTGTTTATAACCGATAGTTGCTCTGAGACTGTGTTCTATACTCCTCATGCCTGGGCTCTTGTTGGTGTGCCAGCTGTTCGGGGTTTTGCACCTGTTGTGTCACCTCTGTTAGTCGCCCTTACCGCTAATTTGCTATGTTCCATTGGTATGCAGATATTGCTGATACACCATAAGAGATGCTCAGCTACTGCTGAATATGGGGCGTGATTATATTGTGAATAGACAATCAGCTCAGGGCTTAGGTTATAGAAGGCGGCCACCTCCCTGGTACATCTGGGAGTTATCGCGCCTCAGTGTCCCCTACTGGGTATACCCCATACCAACGCGATATTTGTTTTTTCTTATGTTGGGGGTTGTTGTACTTGGGGATTCTGGCTTTAGCAAATTGGGACTGCTGAAGTGGGGTGGGGGTATCTTTGTTTTTTATGGGAAATGTTTGTCTGTGATTGTATTTACACACCTGTCATTTCGCACACTTACCACTGTTAATATCAACACCTTGTCTCTGTACTCGCCACAGCTTCATTTCATCATCCTCGTTAATGTGTGATCCATACACTTGTCTGACATGGAATGTACGCGGGCTCAATACGCCCAAAAAAATTCGTTAGGTGTTAGCATACCTAGATAGGCACACAGTGCAGATAGCCCTCCTACAGGAGACGCATCTTACCAAATCTTCTGAAGCCCGAATAGCTGTCAAATGGGCTGGGTACAAGGTGGCGTCTTCGTACTCTTCATAAACCAGAGGGGTTTTAATCCGATTTAAAAAAGGTCTACAATTCACACCACTCAAAACATACGTAGACGAGGATGGGCGCTGCGCTATGGTCCATGGGAAACTGGGGGTGTCCATGATCACGGTTATTAATATATACGGCCCAATCCAAGACGAACCACAGGTTTTTTTTCGAATGTTGAGCATTCTGCGCACCTGGCCGGAGGCTGCTATTCTGTGGGGGGGGGAGGGATTTCAACACCCATCTAGACCCTGCTCTCGATAAGTCCAACCCACAGGGAGCGCGCACCCCAAAGATTGCACAATGCATTCGCGAGGCTATGATGGAGATGGGACTGATAGATGTCTGGCGGGTGCGCAATACTGACATCAGGAGTGGCACACATATTACTCCCGCACATAGTGGCTGGTCCCGACTGGACTACTGGTTAGTGAATGAAGAGGCTAATGACTGGGTCATGGATATAGGTCCGCTCCCACGCACCCTGTCCGATCACAATCCAGTGAAACTATGTCTTGGTGTTCCCACCACCACACATCGACCGTTCACCTGGAGATTTAGGGCTGAAGCATTATTAGACCCCCTTTACAACGACACTATACGGCAAGCGATAGCACGATATTTTGAAATAAATGTTGGTACAGTGGAGAGCGCCGCCACTCTATGGGAGGCATTTAAAGTTACCATACGGGGGGGGTTTGCAAAAGCACGACTGCGGGCATATTGCGGGACATACGGGGCCAGCTTTCCAAAATAGAGGCCACGTTAGCGGACCTTGAGCAGGAATACACTGTGAACCCAGACGTCACCATTTTAGCACACATCCAAGAGCAGCTGCTGGAATACAATAAAATGGCGGACACTGAAACACGCTACATATTGCGTCGCCATATTGCACGTACATACGGCGAGGGAGGTCGCCCGGCAGACAACTGGCTAACAAGCTAAGATTTAGAGCGGAACATCACCATATCACAAAAATAGTTGACTCGCAAGGGGGGGGAGCATTTCACACCTCAAGGGATAGTGGAACAATTTAGGTCCTGCTATTCGGAGATGTACATGTCGCGAGGGAGCTTGGATGAAGCCGCTCTGGGGGACTACCTTTCTGATATAGCCTGTGCCTGGCTATCGGATGGGCATCGGGAATACCTCAGCCAACCGATCGACGAGGCCGATATTAAGGCAGCGATCAGCTCTTTACCCAATAGTAAAGCCCCGGGGCCGGATGGCCTCACAGCGGAGTTTTATAAGGAATAAGCCGATCTGTTAACTCCCTACTTATTGGAGGTGTACGCTGAGGCCCATGACACTGGCATACTGCCGTCGTCACTAAGACAGGCTCTAATTAGAACATTGCTTAAAAAAGACAAATCCCCCTCGCACTGCGATTCTTATCGCCCTTTGTCGCTAATAAACTTAGACGCCAAAATACTGGCTAAAATACTTGCCACTAAGCTCCAACCGTTGATGTCTTGTCTGATACTGCCTGATCAATCCGGCTTTATACCGGAGCGGTCTACATCTTACAATTTGAGGACTATTTTTGCCATGTTTCATATTTTATCCCCTGATCTTCCGGCTGCTGCGATCATGTTAGATGCGGCTAAAGCATTTGACTCCATCGAATGGCGGTATATGTTTTACATTCTAAGGCATATGGGGTTCCCTAACGTTTTTATAAGATGGGTGCAACTTCTATACACCGACCCGTCAGCTAGAGTTCGGGTGGGAGGTCTTACCTCCGAGCCCTTCTCCATTAACCGGGGCACCCGACAAGGCTGCCCCCTCTCGCCGCTTTTATTTGCCATTATGCTTGAGCCTCTGGCGTGCGTAATCCGAAAACGTCATAGGGCGGCGGCACTAAATTTTAATCATCGTCCCATCGTCATCTCTCTATACGCGGATGATATGGTGCTCTTCATTCGTGAACCTCACACATACCTGTCACCGGTCCTTAGGGAATATATCAGGTTTGACTTGTTCTCTGGGCTGCTGATAAATTGGGACAAATCGGTGGTGATCCCCTTGACGCCAATTACGGTACCCCCGCAAATGGAATACCCGTTGATATGGTCAACAGACTCGGTAAAGTACCTGGGTATATGGGTGCACCGCGACCCGGAGATAGTTGTGAGGGAAAATTATGGCAGGGGGTGTGCAGAGTTAGAACTTAAAGTTGACAGATGGGCCTCGCTGCCACTTTCCTTGGCCGATCATATCGCTATTATAAAAATGATTGTGCTACCGCGGTTTCTTTATCTATTCAACAACATCCCCATCAGACTATCGACACAATTTTTTCGCACACTTCGCACTCATCTACTTTGCCTTATCTGGAATGGCAAACAAGATAGAATACGCTCAGGGTGGATTCTGTGCGCCCGATTTCTATTTATATTACCTGTGTGCGCAAGCGCAATACGCCTATTTTTGGTTCAAACCGCACGCCTTCACACACACGTGGCGGTGGAAGATGGGGATGCACACCCCACTCCGCTATCCGGTATAATCACGCATACACGCAGGGGTACGCCAAGGACAGAAATTAATACGATAGACACCACCATAGCTGCCTGGCAAACTATAGGTAAGCTGGCAGCCAAACTCCCGATCTATGCTCCAGCCCTGCCGATTGCGCACCATGCCTCCTTGTCCGTCACGCAAGAAACAGGACCGATTCGCTCCCTTCAGGCGGTCGGTATTCAGTACATGCATGATATCTATATAGAGGGGCATTTTCTCACACCCGAGGATCTTCAGTACATTACTAACCAGACACCACTGTTTCAATTCACTATACACCGCTTAAAACTTGCGCTCAAAACACATTATGATTCCTTTCCAGAGGAGCCACCTGCATTGCAGTCATTGTAGCTTCTGCTGGTGGCGCCTTCAAAGCGTAAATTGGTAACAAAGCTATACAGGGCAGTGCGAGCTGAAAGAGTGAGAGGGGAAGATTGCAGCCTAGCGAGGTGGAATGCCACATTAGATCCTCCACTAACCCCTCTGGATTGGGAACACATATGCACACTCACTGGCAGGCTGACCCCTAATGGTAATCTCCGAATAATCCATTTTAAATATATTCACCAGATATAATCATACTCCGGCTAGGCTGCACAAACTAGGTCTCCGAGACACAAGCAAATGCAAAAGATGTGGTAAACCGGACGCAGATTTCTGGCATTTAGCATGGAGCTGTAATCTCGTTGCACAATACTGGACAGGAGTTGTCAATTGTCTGGAGAGCATGTCTAATCAGACCCTTCAATGTGCGCTGGCGATCTGTCTGCTATGCTTTGTACCCCAAGCTAAGGGCACACTGGGGAAGTTTTTGCGACTCGCCTTGTTATTAGCAAAGCGTCGTGTGTCGCTGACCTGGGAAAGCACGTTGGCCCCCAAGGTGGATCACTGGATAACGGACATGGTGTACTGTAAAGAGACACTTGAGCTGTATGCTGAAGAACTGCCGACCTCCTCTAAACCCAAAGACATCTGGGAGCCATTGCGACAATATATGCTAGCGAAGAGTCAAGGTGATCTCACTACAGATAACTAACTGGTATACCTTTGTACTGTGTATGTTTTATTTATTGGCGGACAATTGTAAGTGGTATTTCAAATTCGATGTGTAACCATGCGACAAAATCAATCACAGCTGTTGTGTTTTTGTTCTTAGTGGTGTTATTTTGCCCTGCGTGGCAGCATAGGGAATTGTCTTTTCTTGAAAATTAATAAACAGAACTTTAAAAAAAAAAAAAAGAAGACTCAGGTACTCAGGAGGTGGTTTCAACAGTACAGCTGACTAATAGATTTGAGCCCCTTAGCTCATTAGATTGCAATGATTGACTATCCTATCTGGAGAGTAATCCCTCTCCCCCACGAGGAGTCATAGCTGACCTCTAAGCCAGTCCAGCCAGTCCTCTAATTTATCCACTAAGCCAAATACTCTATTTAAACGTCTAGGCTGGAATGTTGTAGGGTTAAAAAACAAGACAGCTGATGACAAATGGTATAATTTTATTAAAGGCTTTCATATTGTTGGGCTCCAAGAAACCTGGAAAACAGATAATCTTTTCCATCTAGATGGCTATACTTTGTTCTTTACTCCAGCACTTCCCTTCCTTGCAGGCGGGATGGAGGGGGGACTTACTCACTCTAGTGTCCTTGAATATCCCTTGTCAATTGACCAAAGTTGACACTGGTTGCTTGTATCTACTCGAAGTCAAGTTAATTTTTAAAAAGTGTTCTAGTATCCTAGTCCTCAATTTTACTAAGGAATGCTCATCGACTAATAGGTCTGTGCACCTATTGGCTCTAAAGGAATGTTTAGAAGTGTATGCTGTTAAACAACAGACTCAGACAGTGATTTTATTAGGTGATTTTAATATCCTTCCTTACCTTCCTCCTTGCTATCTTTTTGATGACAGCCTTTTACCTAGTGACGGACACTTCGAACATAAGGGACCAGGATACCTATTTAGTTACATCCTGGCTGACCATAATTTGGTCTATTCAGATCAGCCCAGTAAAGATTTGGGATCCTCAGAATTTATTCCCCTGTTCAGTGGTAGAGGATTTAACTATACCATCGATTTTATCTTTATCCCCACCTAGTTCACTTCCTCAAGCACTCTGGTGTTACTTGGAACCAATTTAGCAATTATAATCTGCTATTTATTAGCATAGAGTGGAGATTAGAGGTTGAAGAAAAAGCAAAGATGGCCTAAATTTAACAGTATTAAGCCCAAGGACCAGGGCTGAAGGCTAAAATGGACTAAAGTAACCCCTGATTCATTTTTAGATGACCTCTATTCAGTCTGTAGTCAGGTTATATCAATTGGCTTAGAGACTGTCATGCAACTCAAAATTTTAACAAGGTTTGCAGTCAGGTATCTATGAACTTAACCTATGGGGGTGGTAAAACTAAGGAACCTATCAGCAGATGGTTTGATCACATAAAAGATTATTTGCAGCCTTAAAAAACACACCAAGAGACAAAACAGAGATTAATCTCTGTGGAAAGGCTTATAAAGTGGCAATCGCCAATTGGAAAAATGAAGTTAGACGCAATGCATGGAACCACCTTCACCAACACCTTAAAAAACAGGTCTAGATTTTGGGAAACAGTCAACTACCCATATTTTACAGGAGATGGTAGCAGCATATACGAGTGTTATATCGCCCCCGACAGTTGGATACAGCATTTTTTTTTGTCAAACTTGTTTTTATTGGGTTTTATAGAACATCAAACAACAAGCATGGTAATACATCTTATCTTTGCATTCGGATATCGCTATCAGCCATCTATTACCGTGTACAGATTCTGTCGGGTGATCCGATTCATATCTCATGTAGTTATTCCGTCAGGTAATACCTACAAATCTTCATTACTGGTTGATACAACAAAGGGAAAGAACAACAAAAAAAGAAGCAAATCATCTGTAGTGTCAGTCCATTCCTCCTCCCTTATCCCTCCCCTCTCCCCGGATCCTTTCCTCGTGGAGTGTAGATGCATTATTTCTCTCTTTTGAGAATCGGAGACAGGGGGGTGTGATGCAGAGCTATAACGAGGATGGAGGGAGAAAATAAATCATAGCGGGGTAGAGATAATCTGAGAAGGACGGGGTCTCGGTGCTCCGGAGCAACTAATCTGATCTTGAAGTGGTTTCGTATGTTTGTGGTGGCTCTGATTAAAACTGGAACAGGTGCAGTGCTCTGACTCTCATGGGGCAGGTGGTTAATGGGAGACCCCTGGATAGATAGTTGACCAGTGGACCCCAGGCATATTCAAAGTTTTTTAATTCGTCTCTATATATGTCACTCATACGCTCCATAGTGAGTGCCTGCCATAGCCGTGCATGCCATTGTGTTATGGCTGGGGATTCTTTCTTTTTCCAGGCGGCGGCTATCGCCGTTTTAGCTGCTCCCAGGCAGAGCCATATAATGGCTTGGTCGGCTTTAGTTTGGTATTTCAAGGTTGGGTCCCGCAGGCCTAGCAACATGAACTCTGGGGAGTCTGGTACGGGATAGCCTAATATCTCGTTTCTTTGAGCCAGTATTTCTGATCAAAAGGGCCGAATTGACGGGCAGTCCCACCATATATGGTGGAAGTCGCCCAAAAGGCCACAACCCCTCCAGCAAAGGTCTGATGTGTTAGGGAATATTTTTTTCAGTTTCTCTGGATACAGATACCAGTCATACATTATCTTGTAGTGGGCTTTGCGTTGATTGAGGGAGTGACAGTGGCATTTTATATCCCTCCAGAGGGCTTTCCACTGAGTGTCTATGATATCTTGGCCTAGTGTGCATTCCCAGAATTCCAGATATCGTGGGCGTCTAGATGGGAGTGTGTGCAGTAATAGGGAGTATAAGAAGGAGTTATGCCCTTTCATTGAACTGGGCCCCTTCACGTAGCGCTCTAAGGCAGTGAGTTCTCTAGTCGCCCCTTCTCTCAATTCGGGTTGTAGGACCCAGTGACGTAATTGAAGATAACGAAAGTGTTCTGTGTTAGGTAGGTTGAAGTCCCTTTGGCAGTGTGCGAATGTTAAAATGTCCCAGTTGTGAAATATGTCAGCCACGGTAAGGCAACCACCTTCCTGCCACGCGTCAAAGGGTCCTGGCTGTAGTGCTGGTGGGAAAGCAGGGTTGTAGTGAATGGGAGTGAATGGAGAGGGGAACGTGGTCCATTCTGTCTGCTTTAATATGTCATCCCATACTTTAAGCGTTGTCTTACTGCATGCATTCGCCGATCGGTCCGCCTTTGGTTTCCATAGAAAGTCCCATATTACTCTACCCGCAATCGCTTGGTCCATATGTAGCCAGTGTTTATCTGACTCACGTTGGGACCATTCGACCAGGACCCGAAGTTGGGCTGCTTTATAATAGAGGTTCAGGTCGGGCATCGCCAAACCTCCCTCATCTGTAGGCTTTCTAAGAAGGCTAAACGGTAGCCTTGGTCTCTTATTCTGCCATATGAATTTCCTGAAGAGTGTGTGGACCTCACGCAAGAAGTCTCTTTCGAGTTCTATAGGCAGACTCTGAAACAGATGAAGGAATTTCGGTAGGACTACCATCTTGATGGCATGTATTCTGCCTAACCAGGAAAGGTAGAGGGGTGCCCACCTCCTCAGGTCAGTTTGTAGCTGGCGTAGGAGTGGTGGGTAGTTAGCTGTAAATAACCCTGAGATTTTTGGGGTCACTTTTATTCCCAGATATGTTAAATCTTTCTTGGCCCACTGGAAGGGGGTAGAAGCCACTAGTTCAATCATCTCCGCCTCCAGTAGTGTTAGGTTAAGAAGAAAGGATTTATGAAGGTTAATGCGGAATCCCGCTATCACCTCGAAGCTTCCCAGTTCGTCTCGGATTGTTGTTATGGATTGTTGTGGGTCCGATAGTGTAAATAAGATATCGTCAGCGAACAGTGAGATTTTATGTTCGTCTGTGCCGAATTGGATTCCCTTAAGTCCTCGATTTTCTCTGAGTCGTGCGACTAACAGTTCAATGCTAAGCGCAAAAAGGGAGTGGGGATAAGGGGCAGCCCTGCCTTGTTCCCTGTTCCAGAAGGAAGGGGTCAGAGGCCACTCCGTTAACTAAAACTCTTGCGCTGGGGGGCGCAAAATTAGCCTTGATCATATTAATAAATGTCTCGCAGAAGCTGAATCTGTGAAGGGTCCAAAAAAGAAAGCTCCAGTTAACTCAGTCAAACGCCTTCTCGGCATCCAAGCCGAGAAGAACTGCGCGAATCTGACGCTTGTTAGTTTTTTCTATTAGGTGTATCACTCTGTGCACATTGTCATGATTCTGTCGTACCTTAATAAATCCCGATTGATCTGGGTGGATCAGCCCTGGCATCAAATTTTCCAGGCGGGTGGCTAAAATTTTTTAATACAGTTTAGCGTCTAGATTAAGAAGCGCTATGGGACAGTACGACCCCCAATGCCTTGGGTCTTTTCCGGGCTTGGGGATCACAGTAAGAAGAGCTTCACTCATAGTGTGTGTTGTTTGTTTAGTGGTCGCTATGTGATTAAAAAGGGTGGTCAGATGGGGAATTAGTTCTGTACTGAAAGTTTTGTAGAATTGCTTTGTCAGGCCATCAGGGCCAGGAGATGTGTGTAGTTTTAGACTCCCGATCGCTCTCTGTACTTCTTCCTCTGTTCGTTCTGGTTCGGTGTGACCTGTGGGAGTTCCACAGTTTCCAGATAATCTGTTTGTGCCTCAGATTTGAGTTGGTCAGCTGTGTATAGTGTACTGTAAAAGTCCCTGAAAACTCTTGCTTTCCCAGAATCATCACGTGTCTGTGGGCCTGAGGGTTCCTGAATGCCTCCAATGTAATCTTTTTCCCTCTTAAACCGTAATTGGCCTGCCAGATGTGCTCCTACTTTATTACCCTGTGCATATGAGGTCTGCTTAAGTCGAAGCAGTGTTAATTCTGCCCTGTTAGAGTAGATCGCGTGGAGTTTCCCCTTCAGGGCTGTGACCTTTCTTTGGGTTGTGAAAGTAGGGTTGGCCTTGTGCGTTTGTTCTAATGTTTTCAATTACCCCTCCAAGGTTATTCTTTCTGTTGTTCTTTCTTTGTAAAGAGCCGCCATTAGTATTATGCATTGGCCCCGAATTACAGCCTTGAATGCGTCCCAATTGTTCATTGGGGACATGTCTTGGGGGTCATTTAGCTGAAAGTATTCCCTAATTGAAGTGCGTAGGGCATCGCGGAGCGTTTTGTCTCGTGTTACCGCATTGGGGAAAAACCATAGTTTAAATTTCGGTTTAGGGCTGTGCCACTCCAGAGTGACCGCCACTGGAGCATGGTGGGAGATGATAATAGGGTGTATGGTGGCATCCCGAACTAATTTATTAAGGGTTTGGCTCATAAAGATGTAGTCGAGTCTCGAGTAGGTGCGATGGATGTGGGAAAAGAATGTGTAATCTTTATCTTCTGGGTGTGCTTCCCTCCAGCTGTCTCTTAGACCTAAGTTGTGTATAGCTTCCTTCAAGTTCTTTGGGAAGCTACCTGTGTGGGCTCTGTGTGGGTGAGTGCGGTCATTCCCGGAATGCCATGTCAGATTGAAGTCTCCCATCATCACTATGTCGCCCTCTGCGAAGCCCCCCAGAAGGGTCAATGCATTGTGGATGAAGGATGCCTGGTTTGTATTTGGTACATATATCCCGCAAATGTGCATAGGCGTCCCCATATGCGGCCCTTTACCAGTATCACTCTCCCCTCCTTGTCGGCTTTATAGTCTGTCGGCTGGAATTTGAGGGAAGAATTGAAGAGGACGGCGACTCCATTGTGTTTGGTAGTGGCTGATGATTTAAAAATTAGGGGATATGCTTTGTGTTTTATTCTGAGGTCTTCTGATCTTTTGAGGTGGGTCTCCTGGAGCGCCACCACATCATAATGTCGGTCAGTGAGGTATTTCCATATCCTTTGACGCTTGGAGGGGGCATTTATCCCTCTAACATTCCATGTCAACGTGGTGATCACCATCTTGGCTGTGTGTACTGTGTTGCTAAGCCTTGCTCTCCCTCCCTTACCTGCGAGTCCCTCTCTGCGACCCCACCTAATGGCCATTTCTCCCCTCCACCCCCTCCTGATGTTTCAACTGGGTATATTCAGTGTGTGTGGCCCCATTTTGCACCATGGGCATTTCTCCTGCCTCCCAGGACCCCGTACATAAAAAAAAAAGGGAAGAAAGGGAAAAGAAGAAAACAAATAAAAATGTGAAAAGATAGACTGGTGTCAGTCTTCAACAACAATAATGTTGGGACAACCTGTCCCCAGTTCGGGTCACCAATGCGGTGTCCGTCCATTGTTTGAGGCGAGCTGGACCACGGTCCGCCACCGAGGTCCGTTTAGTGAAGTTACATCAAAAGACAAGTTCTGCGTTCCAGTTTGGGTCTTGTGGATGCTTTCCAGCTACGCATTCCCCTTCGTCGGCCCCCGATCCTTCAGCTGTACATGTTGATTGAGTTCTCCGACTAGGAATGAAGAGTGGTGTCATACTTTCCGGTATTTAGGAACATCGTTGATTGCCGTTATTTAATTGTAGTGTGGTGAGTGAGTTTGCGGTAGGTTCTGTGCGCCCCGTTTGGGGTCGAGTCTCTCAGGCTCTCAGGGGTGCCTTGTTTCTTCTGTGCTTTGGGAAGGCGGCGGGTTGGCCATCGGCTCTCTTTCCCAGCTTCTTGCGAGGAACCGTCCTGTTGCCTTTTGCTATTCGCCTATGCAGCAGTTTCCGGTGTCGGGAGGCCCAGTACTTTGAAGGCGTCTCTGACTTCAGTTATGTGGTGTGCTTTGTTACGGTATTCGAAGCCGAGATCAAAAGTGTAGGTCCAGCGGTATCTGATGTTGTCTCGCCTGAGTTTTTCCGTGACTGGTCTGAGTTGTTGGCGGCGAGCCAGAGTTGCTGGTGCTACATCTTGGTACAGCTGACTAGTATGCCCTTGGAACTTCACTACCTCTAGTTTCCTAGCCGCTTGTAATATGGCCTCTTTGGTCTTGAATGAGTGTAGCTTTGCCAATATGTCCCGTGGTCTACAAATCTCTCCTTGATTGGGCCTCCCCACTCTATGGACTCTGTCTATTTTTATTTTTGTTGTTGCTGTCCCAAGTGCTTCGGTGAACAGGCCCGTAACAAAGGCCTCCAGGTCCGGCCCCTCCGCTTCTTCTTCAAGATTGCGAATCCGTATGTTTTCCCGTCTTGACCTGTTTTCCAGGTCCTCGTTTTTCAACAGTACGGCTTGCGTTGAGTTTGGAGATCCCGTGTAGTTGATGCCAGTTACTCAGTTTTCCGTTCCAGGTTTGCAGTTGTAGTCTTCTTATCTAGTACCCTGGCCCCCACTGAGTCAACATCATGTTGCAGGTTAGTGAGTCTACCACTGAGGCCATCCCTGAATGAGTCCATAGATTGCGCTATGTCTGCCTTTAGCTCCTCCCGTAGTTCTTGTTTGAATTCCCTCAGTGAGGCATGGAGGTCTTCCTTAGATAGTGCCATGTTGTGTTCCCCTGTTGTCGGCACCTGTGAGTCTTTGGCTGCTGTGGGGGCAAAGTAGGAGGAAACTATTATTTTGCTGTTTTTTTGGCGGCATAGATGAGCCCTATGTCAGTACCGGTCTCTCTGGTGTCCAGATTTTCCCGAATTCAGTGGTGTAGGGACCTAGCACCTTCACCTCTTTTCCACCTACCGGGTGATTCTTTTAGTAGGATGTAGTCATTCTGGGGCCTGCTAGGCGTCCGTCCTCCTGCTGTGCGGTATGGCTCTCCTCCCTTGTTGCCACAGTGCTCCGTTGCCCCTCCTCTCTTCACGATGGGTCTGCCACTACACCTGGGGTCAAACCGCTGTGCTGTCAAGGGTCGCTGCTATTTCCCTGGTGGGGGCGGGCGAGTAGGTGCCCAAAAGAATGATCGGTATTTTCGCTGCCCCTATTAATGCCCCGGAGTCACTGTGGTAATCGTTGCTTGCTCCTTTGTCTATGGAGCGTCTCGGCCGGGCGCCATCTTAAAGTCAGGCACCCAGCTTCTGCCACCCCCTGCCGCCTCACAGCCCCCGGCCGATGGGTCCCAACCGGTCCCAACTGGTCCTCTATTGTAGTTGTGCCCTTGCCTCAGCAACACCGGGACTTCATCAGACCCCGCCGAAACAGTCACTGCATCTACACCTGGGGCCGGCGCCTTCTTCCTGCTCGCGCACCAGGTCCTGCGCTCCCCACTCACCGGTACCACTTCAGTCGGCGTCCGGCATCTCTGGAGCGCTCCGTCGGTTGTGCGGTGCCGCGAACATGCAGCGGTGCATTGCAAAGTTATGCCGCAGCTTCACTACCGCCGTCGATTTTCCCCGTCTCGGCCGCAGGCTGAGCCCCGGGCCTAGCTCTTCCCGGCCTTCCTGGTATCGGGCACCATCCAGGGCACACCGTCCTTTCTCGAACCGACCCGGTCCGTGCTCTTCATTCACCCTGGATCTACAGGTGAGAATCTTCACTTTTTTAGCAGAATTGCCTACAAAATCATGCTTTATTGGGGCCTCGGCAGTGGAGCCGTCGTGGATTACGTCCACACGGCCATCTTGGCTGGCCACGCCCCCATGGGTACAGCATTTTTAAGGGATCTATGGTCCTGGTACCACAGATGCAACAGCTTTTAATGTGGAGGGCTTTAGTGGTAAGTATAACTTGGAATCCCTTGAGGAGGAGACACATGAGGCGATTGTCCATATGCCTAAAAATAAGACCCCTGGTCTGGATGGAGTTCCTGCCGAATTGTCTAAAACGGATCCAGTAAAATGGGCTACAATTTTAACTAATGTCTTAAACAAATCATGCAAAGTTGGCATCCCTACATCGTGGTCCAAATCCACAATTATTCCAGTGTTCAAAAAAGGGTAGAGAGATGACCCACGTTGTTACAGGCCCATATCGCTTATTGACTAAGTGGTCATGGTTAAGGGGCATATTATACTCAACAGGTTAACCACGTGGCTAGATGATAATATGGTATTATCCAACTTGCAGTATGGTTTTAGGTCTGGAAGGGGTACCCTAGATCAATGTCTGAGTTTAGACATGGTAATAGGAAAATATGCCATTGCAAAGGGGGCCTCGCTACACCTTGCCTTTAGGGTCCTAACATCAGCCTTTGACAGAGTCAATAGGAGCAAATTGTGGTCCGTTCTCCTTAGCATGGGTATGGATAGAGACATAGTGGGCTTCCTTCATGAGTTACATATGGACCTGACCACTACAGTCAGATAAGACCAGAGTGGGAGTCTATCTACATCGTTCATGGTCCAACGAGGGGTAAAACGGGTTGTATCCTGGCCCCACTATTGTTTACACTATATATTTACAATCTGGACCCAACACTGTGTGACGGCTGTAAGGATATTCCCTGTGCAGGTCAATATTTTATTCCAGCCCTTTTGTACACTGATGATGAGGTGTTGCTAGCAAGAACAGCAGTGGGTTCACTACACCTTCTAAAGTCCTTTGTCAGTTTCATGAGAAGTCTGGACCTGAGTACCAACTACAGTAAATCCCACATAATGATAAGCGGTTCCAGAGGAAGGGGCCCTAGAAAATGTACACTGGAGGGTTTTGACATCACCTGAGTTAAGGCATTTCCTATCTTGTTGGTTTATTTGACGAAAAAGGTTCCTGGGTTCCGCTGGTTAGAGATAAACGAAACAACATGGCCAGAATGGTAGCCTCTGTGTTTGAATTTGCTTTTCGACTGGGAACAAAGCCTGTTAAGGCCTTGTTGAAAATTTATCAATCTAAATGCATCTCCATGGCGAGTTACGGTAGTGACATCTGGGGATACAGAGAGACCAGTGAGCTACAAATAGTCGAAAATAAATTCATGATGCCCATACACTGTATTTACCCCAATCCATGCCCTCTTATATTCTACATGAAGAATTAGGGACAGGACATATTTCAGATCTCTTAGCGTTAAGACCTCTGCTTAGATGGATTTCACTGTGGCTGAACACTGAGTTGAACCAGGCGGTATTGTCTCACTGTTTAAAATTAGAGGGGACCAGTAACATTCCATGGCTTAGGTATAGTAACTCCTCATTTACCAACTTAGGACGTCCAGACCTCTACAGTTCACCTGAACGGATTGTTCACGGGGACTTACTGTGGGCGAAGAGGCAATTTACATCTGTTACATATTAAGATGCTCACACACCGGTAAGGCAGAAGTTTTTATTCTTAGACAGCAGGGCACAGAAAACCTCCGACACCACTCCAACCGCTGGCCCAACTCCACTCTCCCACCATTCCAGGATCTTACCCCACTACCTATGCAGATACCAAGGTAACACTGCAATGGGAGGCAAGGAGCATTGGCCCATACAATTCTATGGCCCAACATTACACAGGGAAATAGAGAGAGGAGGAAGAGAAGTACATCTACTTTTCTCGGAGAAGTCTTGTTCGACCACTGAGCTCTAGCTTACAATTGCCACAAACCCACATCATCGTTTTCTGCTAACAAGATTTAGACTACATTTATTACATTGGCTCTTGACAGCAACCCTGGGCTGGAATAAAGTTGACAAGATAGGCCCTTGCAGTTATTACTCTTTTTCAGACCAAGATACCATGCACTTTATAATGTTCTGTGAACACTACAGATCTCTTCAGAAACAGTACATATTATCCTTGCTGAGAGGGCATCATTTTACACAAGTTAGACCTGCATTAACCATTTTGCAATTGCTGCGGAGTGAAACTGTATATTTTAATGTCACCACCTTTTTAACAGTGAGAATCATATGGCAACGAGGGCCTTAAATACACTAGAATTAGAGAATGGTCTTGCTTTTTAAGGTGGCCATTTTTATTGCTCTTACCTTTTTAATGGTTCTACTGCTATTCATTCGATTGTCTCTGATAGGATTTTTTTAATGATGCATTGTTTTTTGTTCACAGGCTGGACTAATTATCGCCTTTATATATTGTATGTTTTTTTAGTTCTTGCCATTTGTAAGTTGATCCAAAAGTAGATTAACTACTTTGTGCCCTGTTATCTGCTTTCAGGGCTTATAGGAGCGAACTACCAATATTATGCCCACTTGGGATAGATATACCAACTTATAATCCCCTGATTATTATCTCTTACTGTGGTATAGGGAGTACTAATAGGCTGATACTGCTGTGTGATTATACATGTATCTTTTTTTATATTTTTTACTCCTAGAAAGGTGCCTCGCTTAAGGAGTCATTTCTAACGGTGCCCACTGGAGTTTAACCTGTTGATGTATGATTCCCTGATCATTATTTCTCATTTTAGTTGAATGAAATTGAATTACTTGACATATTAACAGAGCTTGTATAGGTATTGACTATGAATCTTGTTTTTCCAAAATGGCGCCTGCACTTGTACACTTTATTGCCTGTCTGTCATTGATATCTAGATACTATATTAGGTTGTCGATTCACGTAATAATCATGTGATCAAGGCCCTTTGTGCCGAAACACGTCATGGGTGTTTTCATTGAATAAACACGGCTTTCCAGGACTCTTCCTTGTGAGTGTCTTCACTTGCAGCTTTGAGGTCAGGGACTATATAGCTGACGTGCTCCTTCAGCCACTGTGCTCCTCATACACACATTGTGGGAGCTATTATATATATATATATATATATATATATATATATATATATATATATATACACACATATATATACACATATATATACACACAAGGCAGGAATGCCGAAACGCGTCATGGTGAAAAATTCTGAAATAAAGGAAGGATGAAATGGCAACGCAACCCCTGTGTCGGTGTCTGGTCTTTATGGAGCTCAGAATTTTTTTTAAATATATATATATATTTTATCTACTGGCGGTCGCCAGTAGATAGTTATAGTTAGGACCTATTTTCCATAGGAAATCCGCGACATTCTATTTGAAATAACTCTCTTGCCGGTTGACGAATCTTCGCGAAATTTTCAAACTTTATGGCCCGCTCCGGTCCGCTCCTACCCTGAAAGTCTCGGAGTGATTCGTCAAGCGGGGGCCGAGAAAAAAGGGGGGTCCCAAAACGTGTTTTCCCCATTCATTTTCCCATAGGAAACTTTAGACACGGCTACAGCCCGAACTGCTGAACGGAATTACACCAAATTTGGCAAAGAGGTAGTTCTTGGTTCAGAAAGAACCCTTTTGTTAAATGGTGTAAATCCGTTCAGTAGTTCCTGAGAAAATCAAAAGGAAAATCACATATATATCTATGGCCGCGTTGGATTCGCGCACCCTCCCGATCACGAGCTGTCTGCTAATTGGCTGTCAACACTCCAAACCAGGAAGTGTTGGCAGCCATCTTGTTCCTCGGTAGAACCGAGGAACAAGAAAGCAGTAAAAAAAGTGCGCAAAACGCACAAAGGGGGCAGGGTAGAAACACCCTGACCCCCTAGGTCTGCTCAGAGGGTCCCACAAGGACCCCCTGGGCAAAAGCATTTTTTAAAAAAAAAATCTAAAAAAAAATCGGCAGGATGCGCTCAGGGTGCGCGGATCCTGCCGATAAAAAAAAAAAATTGAAGCGCGGTCTCCCGCGCTTCGATGTTAATTTGCCCCCGGGTGGGCCAAGTCCCGGGGGCATGCTGGGGGGGTTTATTTTATGTATGGGGGGCCTCTAAGGGCCCCCCAAGCCCCGGGGACCACCACCCCCCCGGGGCTTTATCATAAATGGTGCGGGAGGGCTCTGAGCCCTCCCGCAGCCCCGAGGACCGCCACCTCCCGGGGCTTTTTTTTTTTTTTTTAAACCTGTGTGGGGGGCTCCAGCCCCCACACGCCCGGGACCACCATCTCCCTGGGGCACTAAGAAAATTGAAAATGGGGGTCCGTTTTGGACCCCCAAGCCCCGGGGACCACCACCTCCCTGGGGCTTTCAAAATGTAGGGAGGGGGCCGCGCGGCCCCCTCCTGGAGCCCTTGATGGCCCTGGGGACCGCCACCCCCAAGGGCCGGCTCCTGCAGTGTCCCGGGGTGCCTACCCCGGGACACTGCTGTTTGCTATGACAGGACGGGAGCCTCGCGGCTCCCGCCCTGTCATAGCAAACTTAGTTTGCATTTTGAAAGAGAGAGCAGGAAACCTGCTCTCTCTTTCAAAATGCAAACCAATTGCTTTCCACATGGGGAGCAGCATCTTAGCTGCTCCCCATGTGGAAAGCAATGCTGGCTCCCATAGGACGCGGGGAGCCGGCGGGACTGTGGGGGAATTGGGGACCCCCCCCACAGTCCCCAACCAGAGGCCAGGCCCCGGGGATGGGGTCCCCGGGGCCATAAGTGGCCCAGGAGGGGGGCCACGCAGCCCCCCTCCCCAAATAAAAAAAAAAAAAAAAAAAAAAAAAATAAGGGCAAGGCCGGCCCCGGGGGATGGGGTCCCCGGGGCCTTAAATGGCCTAAGGAGGGGGCCACGCAGCCCCCTCCATATTTTTATTTAAAAAGAGGGCATGCCCCGGGGGATGGGGTCCCCGGGGCCAATAGAGGTCCAGGGAAGGGGGGCCACGCAGCCCCCTTCCCGTTTTTTTTTTTTTTTTAAATAAAACAAAAAAAATGCTCAGGCCCTGGGGGATGAGGTCCCCGGGGCCAAAAGTGGCTGAGGAAGGGGGCCACGCAGCCCCCTCCCATTTAAAAAAAAACGGCATCGTGCCGGAGGCCCCGCCCCTCCCTGCAGTATTCTGCAAACGCGCCCCTGGCGCGTTTTAAGAAGGGAAGTGATTCCCCTTGAATACTGGGGGTCCCTGGGAGCCAACTAGCCCACCAGGAACCTCCAGTATGCGCCAGGGGGCTGCCTTGCAGAGAGGTGTACAGAGGCCACGCCCCTTTTACACCTCTCTGCAACGCAGCTCTGTGGCGCTTAATGGAGGTAGCTGGTGGGCTAGTTGCACCCCAGGGACCCTCAGGATTCAAGGGAGTTAATCCCCGACTTAAAACGCGCCACGGGCGCGTTTGCACAGTGGTGAAGGGAGGGGCGGGGCCTGAGGTGACATGTGTGCAAACAGGCCCCGTGGCGCGTTTTAAGATGGGAATTAAATCCCTTCAATCCTGAGGGTCCCTGGGGCCAACTAGCCCAACAGGTACATCCAGAAAGCGCCACAGAGCTGCGTTGCAGAGAGGTGTAAAAGGGGTGTGGCCTCTCTACACGTCTCTGCAACGCAGCCCCTGGCGCATACTGGAGGTTCCTGGTGGGCTAGTTGGCCCCTAGGGACCCTCATGATTCAAGGGGACTTAATCCCCCAACTTAAAACGCGCCACGGGGCGCGTTTGCACAGATGTCACCTCAGGCCCCGCCCCCTCCCTTCACCATTGTGCAAATATTCCTCTAAAATCTGCCGAAATACGAATTCCGATTTACTCACCTGTTATCAGGAGAGACCTTAGTGCTGCATCTTTCAGCCCAGTACTGATCCTCAAAAGTAATTTTAACCGTACTTACCAGTAACTTGAATTTCCTTCCATAGGATATCATTGCCTGCTTTTTGCTGAAAAAGTTTCTAAGTGTTGATTTTTGAAACATACAAATATTCCTCTAAAACCAGCCGAAATACGAATTCCGATTTACTCATCTGTTATCAGGAGAGACCTCAGTGCTGTATCTTTCAGCCCAGTACTGGTCCTGAAAAGTAATTTTAACCGTACTTACCAGTAACTTGAATTTCCTTCCATAGGCTAACATTGACTGGTTTCACTTGGAAATTCTTCTAAGTGTGGAGTTTTGGAACTTTAAAATATTCCTCTAAAATCAGCCGAAATACGAATTCCGATTTACTCACCTGTTATCAGGAGAGACCTCAGTGCTGCATCTTTTAGCCCAGCACTGACCCTGAAAAGTAATTTTAACCGTACTTACCAGTAACTTATATTTTCTTCCATAGGAATCCATTGTCTGGTTTTCAGCAGAAAAGTTTCAAAGTGTCGATTTTCACAAACTACAAATATTCCTTAAAAATCGCCTGTATGACTTAAACGCATTCTTTCAACTGTTTACAGGAGATGCACCAGTGCTGGATCCAGGATCCAACACTGAGTAAGAAAAAGTAACGATAACAGTTTTTACCTGCTAAGTGAATTTCCTTCCATAGGATAACATTGGTGATTCTATGAGAAAAAGTTTCAAAGTGTCAACTTTTAGAAAATACAATAATATTCCTTAAAAATCACTACTGTAACCAAAACGCTTTTACTCAACTGTTTACAGGAGATGTCCCAGGACTGAATCTAGTATCCAGTCCTGTGGTTAGAAAAGTAATCCATAAAGTAACTAATTGCATTTAACTAGAAATTCACATTGAGCTGAATGTTGCATTGTGTTTGAAAATGTGTTGCCCATTGCAACAACTGTAACTACTGTACTTAAAAGTCTATTGCCTATGTGCAAAGTATTTAAACTAAAGTAATTCATTCTGAGAAAGTATTTTTGTAATGTATAATGTAATTACAATGTAATTTAAAAAATAAAATATGTAAAAAAAAATTGTTTCTAAAAATGTAGTAAATCAGTATGAAAAAAATAAATATAACAATTAATACATTTAAAAATTGTCATTTACAAAACCTTTGAAATTCACTGAAAAAACCGTAGGTTTCAGACATGTTATAGTTAGGAATTAGCATTTAAAAAACCTTTGAAATTCACTGAAAAAACCATAGGTTTCAGACACGTTATAGTTAGAAATTAGCATTTAAAAACCTTTGAAATTCACTGAAAAAACCATAGGTTTCAGGTACGTTATAGTTAGAAATTAGCATTTAAAAACCTTAGAAATTCACTGAAAAAACCATAAGGTTTTAGGGACAGTTATAGTTAGTTGGACATTGCACTCGTACAAAACCCGTGAAATTCCCCCGTTATAGTTAGTTCAGGTAACTATAACTCGCGCCCCGCAATGCACTGCTGATGACGTCACATATTACATCACTCATGACATGGTCAGTGACATCACTGATGACATCACTGATGACATCTCAAATGACATCACTGATGACATCATCCATGTGAGAATGTAATGCATCTTCTCACACCCTAATATAAGTTTTGATACACCCACTCTAAATTACAGACTGCCATTCTCAAAACCATACACACTCCAATACCAATAAGTACATACCCACTCACTGATTCTTAGGTCTACACACACACATCTACTCACTCACCCGTACAGTCACTCATACTTACAGTCACTCAGTACAGGACTATCATATGCACTCATACACCTATATAAACACTCACACAACGCAACTCATCCATAGAGGTACTCACACACCTAGTCAGTCATGCAAATAATTAATCACACTCCAATTTACTCACTTATACAGTTATACACACCAGCTCACTTACTCATAAAAATACTAGCACATTCTTACGCTCCTATGCAATCACTGATGCAAGCACACACTCATCCATATAGCCACTCTCACAATCACACACTCTCACTTATAGCCATTTATATACTCCAACACACATATATACTGCCTTTCACATATGTAGTTACTCACACATGTACCACTGAGATATACATTCAATCACTAACACACCCATACACACACTCACCCACCCATACAGTCCATCACAGACGCACTCTTGAAACCATGCACCCAGTGAATCACCCACTCACACATCTATGTACAGAGTCACACACACCCCACCCACACAAACACTCAGGCACCCATACAGATACTCAGACAATCAATCAATAACCCATGTAGACACTCATGTAGCTATTCAGAAAGCCATGCAGCCGCTTACAAACCAACAGACAGACGGATACAGACATTCACACAGTTTAGTCACTAACCCATGCATTCAGTAAGATACATTTAATCACTCACTTGTAGAGTCAGTCACTCACGTACTAAATCATCCATTCAGACACTTATACACCCACTCATTCTTCAATACGCCTTTCCCTATATATATTAAACATATTTAAACTTTACAGAAACACACAGTCACTGGATGATGTCATCGGTGATGGCATCAGTGATGTCATTTGAGATGTCATCAGTGATGTCACTGACCATGTCATGAGTGATGTAATATGTGACGTCATCAGCAGTGCATTGCGGGGCGTGAGTTATAGTTACCTGAACTAACTATAACGGGGGAATTTCACGGGTTTTGTACGAGTGCAATGTCCAACTAACTATAACTGTCCCTAAAGCCTTATGGTTTTTCAGTGAATATATATATATATATATATATATATATATATCTCAACTCCGTTCCCAATGTCCCGGAAAGACGAGTCACACTCGCAATTGAAGATATAAATTCTGTTTTTATTTCATCCACAGTCGGTAGTGTAAAACACACCCAAAGCATTTCGGTCCACCTGGACCATGATCACGGGTTATATATTTTACCTACCTATATAATGTTTTCATTCAGAATTTATATGGAAGCATTAAGACAAGGTCAGGGACTAAGCTGTTTACATCTCTGTGTAGATACATGTTTTGATTAGACATGGCAAGCTCAACTATGCATGGGGAAGTGCAATACGCAATTAATGATACATTCAAATATATGTGATTTTTTGGATCTGCTGCTAAATGATATTAGGTGTGTGCCATATTATAGAGTCAGCCCATCAGGGGCAAAAGTGTTATTTGGAATTGCATTATGAGAGGCGAGTATCAATTGAAGGAATTTATTATTTAATCAAATTCGATAATTAATTGTGGACACACTATGTTAATGGATTCATCCATTAATTTGGAACTTTATTTGCAGCAGATTTAATATAATTTGAATTTTACATGTATTTCACAAGAAACTTAATATTAATATTATAATTATATGTATCTGGTTTCTATCAAGATCAACAGCTGATGATGAAGAAGTCCACTTTAATACCGAGGCCCTCAGGAGGCAAGGGAATTTCATCTCCCAACCAGTAGTGCACCAGGAGGTGCGTTTACAGAGTGGTGGAGAAAGGGGGCGTGGCCTCCAAAGACCTCTCAGCAATAGCGCTGTGCAGGACTTATTGGAGGTAACAGGAGGGCTTGTTGGTCCCCAAGGACACTCTGGAGCCAAGGGGACTTCATCCCCCAACCGTCCGTGTGCCAGGATGCGAGTTTGCAGAGTGAAGGGGAAGGTGGCTTGGCCTCTGGCAACTTGCAGAGGTTTTTTTCTTTTCTTTAATATTTTTCTGTTTTTAAGAGAGGGGGGCTGTGTGGCCGCCCCTGTCCTGGGCCGTTTTCGGTCCTGGGACCCCATCCTCCGGGGCCTGGCCTTTTCTCTTTATTTTTTATTTAAAATGAGGGGGGCGAGCCATTTTTCGACCCCAGGGCCTGCCCCTTTTTTTTACTTTTTCTTTATTTTGTTTTAGAAAAGGGAGGGGGGCCGCGTTGCCCCCCCCCCCCTCCCGGGCCGATTTCGCCAAGCCATAACAAACACCAATGTCCCGGGGGTGAGCACCCCTGGACATTGCAGGAGCCGGCCCTGGGGGGAGGGTGGCGGTCCCCAGGGGCATCTGGGGCCCCATCCCATCTTCTAATTTACCCTGGGGAGCTGGCGGTCCCCGGGACTGGGGGTAGTCAGAGAGGGCCCCCCCCCATTTGAAATGAAATAAGCCACAGGGAGGTGGCAGTCCCAAGGGCAGCGGGGGAGGCCATACAGGCCTCCCCCGTATTAATAATTTAAGGAGCCCCGGGGAGGTGATGGTCCCCCAGGGCATAATAAGTCCCAGGAGAGGGGGCCCTTGCGCACCCCTTCCCTTATTAAGACAATGCCCCTGGGACCTGGCCCACCCGGGGGCCGATAATAAACGAAGCATGGGAGCCTGCGCTTCGTTTTTTTTCTGATATTCGGCCTGATCGATAGATCCCACCGAAAATGTTAAAAAAATGCTTCTTTGGCCCAAGAGACCTAGGATGTCAGGGTGTTTCTACCATGCCCCCTTTTCTTTTTTTACATTTTTTGTGGGGCTTGGTTTAACAGAGTCCCAAGCTGGCTGCCAACACTGGTTGAATTGTTGCCGCCAATCAAATTTCAGTAGGGTTTCAGTAGGCTGTTGGGCTCCAAAATATCTAAATATTTTCAATTTAAATATCTCTGAATCAACTGAACAAATTTACACCAAATTACAAAAAGCATGCTTTCTGGACCAACATCTAGCTTTCTGCCAAATTTGGTGTAATTCCGTTCAGTGGTTCGGGCCATAGTCGTGTTAAAAAAAAAGGAAAATCCCCATAGACGTATCATGGGGAAAACACATTTTGGGATCCCCCTTTTTCTCAACCTCCACTTGACGGATCACCCAAAAGCTTTCAACACAGCAGCTGAACCAAAAAGGAGACGTTTTGTAAACATTTCCCCTGCAAATTGCTCCCAAGAACAAGAGAGATGGCTGAGGAACTTGTCAAATGTCTGAACAACAATGAATATACTCTCAAGTTCTCAGCAGGGATCAGTAAATAAAAAAATCACTTTCTTGAATGTTCAAATAGAGCTGCGCAATGATACCATCTGTACCAAGCTGTTTAGAAAACCTATAGCAGGTAGACCATCAGGAACCCCTCAAGTGGAGTATTCCGTATGGGGAACTCCTGAGGGCACATAGAAATTGTAGTACGGAGGAGGCCTTTAATACAGAACAAGAAGATATGATTGGGAGATTCAGAGAGAGAGGATACCTGAAATGGATATTAGAGATAGCAATGAAAAGGGTCACAGAAAAAAACAAAGGAATCACTGTTGTTTGTACAAAGTACAGACATCACTAGAGAAATAGTGGGGGGGCAGGGAGTTATATTTATCCCCACATTCAATGAGGCATCTAAGAAAATCAAAAATATTATATCAAAGACCTGGCTAATGTTGAAATGTGATCCCATCATACAAAACTCAATGGATGACACACCTAGCATCACATACAGGAAAGGTAACTCCCCTAAAGACTAGCTCATTTGAACCGAATTTAGGGCAACCCCAGGGAACATCAAACAGGATTTGAAAGGTTTCTATCCATGCAAAAATTACAAAGCCTGAAAGAACAGCGAAAGTATCAAGGAATATTCTATTCCATATGGTATTGGTAAAAAAGAGATCAAACAATTTTGGAGCTGCAATTCCAACTTTGTCATCTATGTCCTAGTATGCCCATGTGGAAAGTGGTATGTCAGTAGCACCATCCTCCCTGTAAGGAAACATATTCTAAAACACAAGGGCAATAGATCAACAATAACCACTACCCTATAGCTCTGCATTTTGCCAAATATCATTTCAGCAATATGAACGTGCTGAAATATTATGCCAATGAGCAAGTAAAAAGTGAACCAACGGGAGGTAATAGAGCCCTTACATTGAGAAGAAAGGAATCAAAGTACACAACTGATTTGGAAACAAAAAAATCCACTAGGGCTTAATATTGATGAAGAGCTCAGAATTCGTATAGGTGATTAGAAAAATGTTTTGAGTACATGTATTCTTTTTTTCTCAGGAGAAATGTGAGATAATATGGGTCGATTTTAATCAGTGCTTCTTTTATTTTTTCAGGAAGGAGAGGAATGGGATTTGGAGAAAGAAGCCGAGAGCAATGCAGTTGGCTGATTTATAACCCCTACCCTTTTCTTCCTCTCTCACAAAGAACTGACCTCCTTTCACAAATGAGCTAAGATTTTGATTAGAATTATTGGATATTTCGTTACACACCTGCATGAGAATGAACGTGTACATAAATGAATGTGTACCATCATTGAGGGAATTGTGTAATTAGTATCTGCTGGAAAGATCATTTTGCCCACTATGGACTTCATTGGGTCGAAAAAGTAAAACTTTGGATACAAGTATAGTGTGCTAATTACAGATGAGAACAAGAGTGGTATGTTAAGAAGTTGTTGACAATGTATGTGGTGTGCTTTTCAAATGTTAGAGAATAGAGAGGATGTGAAGAGAACATCGAAACATTGTATTGAGTTTAGAACTTTTTAACAATGGAGATGAGCTAACATTTAAATTGGTTTACATTGATTGTAAGAAGATGCATCAGAGATGACAACAAGGTGTAAAATTATAAACTATTGTGATAACATTAAAGGTAACTGGGTTTATAAGATGGCGCCCATAAAAGTCAATTGAGTTTGGTCCTTCTTTTATATAGTGAACACTGTTTATATACGCAGGAGAGTAGGATCTGGTTTCATGGTTACCTTCACTTTTTGCTGGTGTCAGTATGTTTTTCTGACTAGTCTGACTAGGATCCTGCTAATCAAAACCCCAGTAACTGTGCTTCCTCCCTAAATTTGCAGATGGTAAGTACTTCTATACTGCAACAATTGGCTACTGGTGTACCCTTGTAAACCCCTAGTATATGGTACTAAGGTACACCAGGGGTCTCCCATGGGCTGCACCATGTATTGTATGATTCTGCCCTCCTCCTGCTGAGCTGAGCTCGAGCAGGGGAAGGTAGAACAATAGGTTTCCTGTCACAGGGAGTTGTGACCACCTCCCAGACAGGACTTAGTGTATTGGGCTGGGGTGGCGGTGCTTGCCAGCACCACCAGACTGCTTTAAAGGGCACATTTGGGGCCCTCCTTGCATACTCTGATTTGAGCCAGTTCAGGGAGCCCACGGCTCCTGCTCTGGCATGAAACTGGACAAAGGACATGGGAGTATCCTCCCCTCTGTCCAGCCTCCCCCCCCCCCCTCTGGAAGGCACCCCTGAGTCGTCCTAACCCCTTTCCTGGAGTATTTAAGGGCTTACCTGTGGGTGGGTCCTCAGATTTGTCATGGGGCAAGACTCAAGCCTGAAATCACGTCACTCTTCGACCGTCTGGACACTTGGACTTCGCCTGGAACCGAGACTGCATCAAAGAAGACTCCTGCTGCTCCTGGTCTCGCTGCTCTGCAAGTCTTGTTTGTTGTCTGTGCTTCTTCCAGCATCTTCAATAGACCTCTGGGTATCAAGGACACCTGAAGTAATCTTCCTTGGAGTGAAGGAGTCACTACCCTGCATCTGGAGGCACCGCAACAAAGCTGACCGGTCTGCTGTTCCTGACGTCCCACGGACTTTGAAAGGCTCAGTAACACAGGTGGTGGTTCTGTAACTCCCTTGAAGCCTGACCTGTCCTCTCAGCAAGTTTGAGGCCAGTATCCCTTGTGGAAACCGCAGGGACTGAAGCCCGCTGCACCACGTCGACTTGCCATTGCCAAGGCTTGTTGGCTATGCACTCCAGAGATCTTCAGGCTACAAGAAGCTCCAGCCTCCAGCATCTCTTCCTGCCAAGATCAGCATCCTCACCACATCCTCTGTACCGTTGGCCTTTATCTTTGGTGAGCTGCTCGAGGTCCTCTTGCGACTCCGGTGCCTTCGGCCTGTGGTTCCACTTGAGGATCTTCTTCTGCTCAGGTGGTCTCCCCTGCTTGCTCGGGGCCTTCTCTGACTCTCCTGCTCGAGGTGAGGCCCTTGGACCTTGCTGATCCCAGAATTGCTCCTTCTTGGCTTTCCACGCCTGATGCAGCAGCCAAGACATGTTGGTAGTCCCGCCGGACACCGACCCCCTGGTTCTTGACTTCCGACGTGGGACAGCTCAAACACGGCTGCTGGTCTTCCTCAGCGTTGCCTGGTCCTCACAGCTGCAGCGACAAGGTCACAGTCAACTCTCCTAAAACATCCGGCATCGATGGGCATTGCTCTTCTGTGCCTCCTGGTCACCTCCAAGTAACATAGACTCTGTCCCCTCTGCTTGCAGGTTCTCCTCTTCAAGAATCCACCCTTGGATTCCACCGGACTCTTGCACAGTCTTCTCCAGCGCCATCTTTCCTGAAGTCCTCCATTGTGGTCTACGGTGGTTTCCGACGTCACTTCACACCTATGCATCCGGCTTCCCTGGTGTAGGTATCCTGGTTCCTGGGGTATTCACGGGTGGGGTGACTCTTCAACCTTCTGTCTTCCACAGGGTTTCTTCAGGGTCCACTGGCAAGGGTCCTTCTTCTACAAAACTGCAACCACGACTTTCCCGTTGACTTCAATTAGACATGCGTCTGTGTTTCCACTCTGCACACAGCCTCCGTGGGGTTCCTGGGTGCTTACCTTGCGTGGTTCCTTGTGTCGCCAGCTCCTGTGATTCTCCTGGTCCAAGTCCCGACTGCGGTCACAGCTTGCATTCCACTTTTTTGGTATATGGTTTGGTTTTCCCATGGAGACCACTGTATTTTGTGCTACTTACCGTATTTGCAATTGAAGTATTGTTGTGTATTTGTGTTGATATCTCCGGGTAGGAGATATACCATTGTGTTAGTGAGTGTTGTGTAATAAATAGACATATTTTTTTATATATACACTGTGGGGTTCTTTCTGGTTTAACCGACACTACATGATTAGATCTGGTAAAACAAGCTGCTTAACATTCCTTCTGGATACACCTGAAGGCTGCTCTCCACAGCTACCACTTAGAGAGCTTTCTATGGCTGTCTAGGACCACTAAAATCACCATAAGGGTTGTCTGGATTAGTGAAAGGTGGATCACTTACATAAGTGTGCACAGTATACTAAGCCAGCCTCCTACAATATAGAGCACTTTAGTTTTTGTGAGCCATGATCGTGAGCAAGACCCTGAGTGGTCGAAACGGGTTGTGTATTGGGCAATAAACTTTCTGACACAGCATTCAATAAAAGGAGTTTACAACCCAGCTGTGCCTTATCTAGGAACGAGACGCATGGTACACCTGATGCAGCTGTATTCAGTGGTGAACAACACCTGGAGTGATATATATCACAATCACTCCAGGTGTCATTCACCTTGAAGTGAAACATAGCACAATCACTTCAGGTGTTGTTCACCACAGAATACAGCTGCACCAGGTGTACCATGTGTCTCGTTCAAAGCTAAGGCACAGCGGGGTTGTAAACTCCTTTTATTGAATATTGAGCAATATATATATCCACCAGACAGCTTACAAATCCTCGTAAGCACGAGCCACACCGATCCAGTTTGGTACAAAATATATTTTATTTAAGGGCAAAAAGACGCGTTTCGAGCTATCCAGCTCTTGGTCACATGACCTTAGTTCAAAGTTCAGACTTAATATACTCTACCATAGAGCTAAAGAAAATACTTCACATTTTAATCATCACCACTAATTAAGTGAGTATTACCAAACAATGTATACCATTTACATAGTGCTGTGTATATAATTCATTTAAACTCATAAATTAGAAAAATAGTGAAATATGTACATAGTACCAAGACAGCGAAGAAAAGCGGTGGAATATATTATACTGAAATGTACCTTTCAATAGTTTATACATTGTATTACTAAGTTGAGTAGTAATGTCTCCGACATAAATTTTGTGACGACTTTACGTTAATAAATGCACTATAAAAGTCAAGTACCTATTTGTAAAGCGTGAGCTATATTGATAAAAGATGTCATCAAAGGTCTAGTACCTGTTTTCTTGTTTTAGAATTATTGACATCGAGATCTATAGAGGGTGTAGTACCCAAAGAAAGACAAATGTGGAATTAATAGTATATACAAAATAACCGTATAAAGTATCCTGTTGCCCCAAATATATCAGGAAATGGAGAGCGTGGTTGTAGAAACAAACACCTAAAACCTAAAACTCCGTGCTCGTAGCTCATAACTCTGGTGAAGATGACCCATGAATTCCATCCGATATATATATATCCCCAACTAAACCTCTGCTCCATTAGGAAAAAGAGCACGCACACGAGGGCAACTTGATCTAAGGCTTTTTTATTTCATGTAGCCTCCTCCGACCCAGCAGATAAGAGAGACGCGTTTCGGCTGTCACAGCAGCCTATCTCAATAGCGCCATTTTACCTTCAACTTAAATACATGGTTTCAATCATAAACATAAAAAAGTTTCTAGAATGCAGATAGTCAAGCATTGTATTTCCCTGTAGTCCTATAAACATTTAAGTACACTCACTTTACATACTAAATGCGCTGCGTGAAAAATATTATACATATACTAAAAAATGCATAATGCATCTTAATGTCCCCATTAACTGCTTAGGGCACAACCAAATCACTGCACATTGTATAGAGAAAGCAAAGCCTTGACATATTCAGAAACAAGTATTTAAATGAAAGTATTACAGATAAAACATCATATCACGCTAACATTGTTTAAAAGATTTGTCATGCTGCATATAAAATATGGCTAAGGGAGACTTGGTGGATAAAGTCTACTTCCTTCAGTACTTTGAATCACTAAACGACAGAGTCCGTGACTCCTTATTTGCTTTTCCGTTTCAAATTCGAGTTGACCGACATGTACACCGAAATCGGGGGTTTAGCTCAGATGATTCATCAAAGAAAACACCACGATGACATAATGTGTACTAACATCAAAATATGAGGCAGAGAGAATGCGGAACTTAAAAGCACGCCTTAGTGGCCTTTTTTGCCTAATAACATTCTCCGCATTGTCGAATAGCCCCAGCATGAACTACTCATACCATAATGCCTCGGTGTGTAAGTCCACATATTGCTGCGTGGCCCCGTCAGTTTGTAAACATCTGAAAGTTTTAAATACAGACAGAAAACAACTGCGTTGTTTGAAGAATAAATGTCACGGGAACCCACAAACATCCAGTACTGTGCAACAGGATTCCCAAGAACGATGCACGCCATCAACTGGAAACTTACGGATTCAGACACCATGCGGGGTCCGTTTCAATCAATCCCGTAAGTGTGGGGCCATCAGTTAAAAACACAAAGTCTCCTCATCTAGCAGCAGCAAGAAATGTAAACTACAACACATATGCAGGGTCGGGGGAGACCATCTGTACCAAAATGGATAAGCCACGAAGTCCTCACCGCTTAAGCCGGTCAGCTTGTACGGTGCCCAGTCATCAGGAATCCGTCGAAAATACTGAGAGAGGCATTTCGAGACAGGGGGAAAAACCAGAGTCCTGCGCTGAAAGTCTCCAGACTTCCTCGCATACAGGACATCGCCTCCCATACTGCTGTCATCCTCAAATCCTCATCCCGGCGAGTGTCCTGGGGGCTGCCATTATAGCACTTACATGCTGATTCACCTCCAACATACGGCTGAAATTGACAGCCCAAATCGACTGGTGGTGCGTGAGCAGCGTCAACTGCCAACGCTGTGAAATATCCAACTAAACCTCTGCTCCATTAGGAAAAAGAGCACGCACACGAGGGCAACTTGGTCTAAGGCTTTTTTATTTCATGTAGCCTCCTCCGACCCAGCAGATAAGAGATACGCGTTTCGGCTGTCACAGCAGCCTTTCTCAATCTCAATAGCGCCATTTTAGCTTCAACTTAAATACATGGTTTCAATCATAAACATAAAAAAGTTTCTAGAATGCAGATAGTCATATATATATATGTATTCATTGTGTTGTTCAAAAAACACAACTCCAGCACTCTTCAGCCTTAGAAGAATTTATTATGTGAGTGACAAAGATCAGGTGCTCCAATAAACCTGAAATGTTTTGGCCACCTCTGGCCTTGATCACGGGATACGCCACTAAAGTTCTTCCCCATTGTTTAATAGAAAACTGTGTGGAAAATGTCATATCTTGTATTAAAACCCAAGTTCATAGGAATTGTATACCAATATCCACCTACAGTACTAAAACATGAAAAATGCATTGATTGTGTTAAAATCAATTTCGTGTGCTGTTAGTAAATCACCAGTGATTATTTTTTTTTTCATTTTGTTCCAGAACAATGATCATAGAACCATGATCATAGAATCCATTAATTCAATTCATTTGGAATACATTGGCATTATGGGATACGTAGTTCTGGGCAAAAGCCCACTCCTCCACCCTCTTCTTCCTCTTGAAAGCAGTCTGTCACAGCAGGAGTGAGTCCAAAGCTGATAGCCCCATAGCACAGGCCTTGGGAACGACTAGAGTTCACATCTGGACGTCAGCCACAGTGATATATGTATCAAAAGGTTAGCCCTACTCTCTATTATCCTCTTATCAGCCCCATCTCCTTCCTGAGATATGCCCAGGCCCCTTCTTTGTGACCTCTCACTGAATGAAAGAGAACCCTTTGAAATGTACAGGGGAAGTATGGCTCTCCCTTCCCCAATGTGTCTCACCCTGCTTACAGGAATGCAGCAATCAAAAATCTGTCTGGGGGCATCTGTCTACCTCCACCCCATGTTTTACCATGCAGGCCTGGGTCTCTCAAAAGGGAACCCAGGGCCCTCCATTTATTGTACCATGCACAGGTACATATACACCTATTGCATGTACAACCTACACACACTGCACAGCACTGTATCCTTCCATAGTACTGAACCACTCATAGACACACATACATCCAGCACTTTTTTTTGCAGATTTATATAGCGCGAACTCGACCCGAAGGTATTGGAGCGCTTTACATGAGCGCCAGTTACGTTACACAAGTACACATTCTCTTTTTTTTTTTTTTTTTTGGTAGGCACGCGGAGATTAAGTGATTTGCCCAGAATCACAGGATGTGTTCGCAACCCCGAGGCTTGAACCTTGGTTTCCAGCACGAAAGTCGGTAGTCTAGCCGTCAGACCACATCCTCTCCCCTTTATTGTACCCTTCCCATGCACAAATACACCCAGTACAGATACACCACTCTTGCGCTGCGCAGCACAGCACTACACATAAACCGATGTAGGCCAAGGGTGAGTTAAGGACACTGCAGCTGAACTTTAAAATGAGTGAGCCTGTAGGTCTCATTCCAGTGACACAAGTAACAAGCATTTGCAATGCAATAGGTCTCGCATTTACGAGAGTTTGAGCTATTGGAATTGTAAATGACAATGCCCTTTATTTATGTGTTGTTTTTAAAACAGATAAATAAAAGGCTTTGTCATTTACAATGCTAATAGCTTAAACTCTCGCAAATGCGAGACTTATTGCATAGCAATTGGGTTCGGTGCCCATGTTATAAAGATTTTTTTTAAAGCGTTAGGAGAGAATGTGACAAAGCTAATTGAGAAAATAGTGCTCGGAGGCTGTCATTGAAGCCTACTGAGTAACAACACACGCGACAGGAGGTGTTCTAAGGAAAGGTTACAAAAATAAGACAAGGCAGTACTAAGGAGGGACTACTAAGCCTATTGACCAATAAAAAGCCACAGTTTAAAGTGGACAATGAAACAAGCCAATGAAAAATATGGGCGGAGAGTGGCGGAGCTTCAAATCCATACCAGTATACAGCATGCCTCGCAAAGCAGCGCATGTGCTGCCCAGGCTCAACCTAAAAATACTATGAAACAAAATCCGGACTTCTTATAAAGCTGTTTTCACCACAGGCCACAATACATGAAAAAAGAGCAATTTCTATGCAAGCAGTCCAATTGAAATTAAAAACACCCAGAATGTGGGTTTTACTTATTAATTACTACGCGCTTCACTCCCGTAAGCGTGACAAAAGGGCCATTAGACATTTGAAAAGTTGCTATGCTGCTCTTTTTATTTATTTATTTATTTTTTACGAGAAAAGCTTTTAAAACCTCCCCTTGGATAACACAACACAATTTTTATGAAGTCTGCAACACATTTTTGTTGAAATTAGCCTCTGCATTTGCCTGCTAACTAGGACCATGCTCCCGCCCGACTAGGTTGTGAAACACGTCGCACTCTAAATCTGCCCAATCCACTCACAGCATTGCTTTCCTTGCTCCCACCCACATACAGCTACTTTATTACACTGCTTGTCTTTTAATTACACAGGCAACTCGAGACCTTGAAAGAAGATGTACTTGTATGCCAGTGTGAACGACACACTGTGCAAACGCAATCTCTATATTTTTGAGGGTTTAGCCCCTCCAACACTTAGAATAAGATTTTACTTTTAAAACACATTGGAAAGAATCATTAAGAAGGCAAATCCGTGAGCAAAACAAAGTGCAGAAGAAAGGTTTCGGGCCTAAAATAAAGTATAGTATTGCCAGGTCTGTGGGCTCAATGCATCCTGTCCAATAACCTGTTTGACCTTTTGGGCATTGGTTAAAATCCTGGAGGGTCCATTCAGCCTTTCGAGGACAAATAAAATGGGCACCATTGGTTTGGATAATAGTAAACACCTGCTATTCAGCCTCAAGGGGGTAATGTGTGCTTTGTTAAATCAAGGTTATGTTATGATTCTAACCGTGGCACTCAGTTAGTAATCTGAATTAATGTGGCCCACTGAAGAGTGCACTCAGGCACATTTTGAGGAGCAAGGACCCAATTAACGAATAGTCAAACAAAACTGTGGAGATCCTACACGAACCTCAGTGAGCAACTCATTCTGGAGAGCGGCCTCAACAATATTGTCTGCTTTCCTTTTCTTCACATCCCTTTCGAAACCACGCCTCTTGTCAGAGGTCTCACCCATAACCTCACTTGTCTCTCAGAGTCTCTCAACCGTGCAAACAAAACATCAAGCTCACTGCAGGAGGTTCCCTAGCTTTGGGGAGCAGAGGGTGCTGTCCTTTCTTTCTATTAGGGCAGTGGTGGCCAATCTAATCATGACGGTAGCAGTCTGTCAGCTCCAGAAAAGGCATAGAGCCACATCTGCTAACAACCTATTCAAGGTATATCAAGACACCCAGAAGGACTGACCCTCTGCACTTCTTTGGGTTTATTAACCAGCTCTACAGCCAATCAAAATGCAGCATTTCCATATTGCATGCTTATCCAGTTTATGTTGCAAGTCTATTATTTCCCAGCGAAGCTCAATGCAGTGCATGACTTTTCTTGCATATCCTGATCTTGCTGCAGATTTCTTCTTATTGGCAATTGTCAGCTACTACACCCTTTCTAATGAGGAGAACGAGCTTTTGTGAGGGGTCTTGTATCACTTTCTCTTCACACCCTACACAAGCATGTCTTACAGTTGGATTCCAGGCAATACCCACTGGTCAGGAATCACAGGTGATTTAGGGCTTATCAAATGACAAATTTCCATTTTCACCCAATGGCAACAAAGTATGCCCTTGCTGCTTATAGATTACAATTATCTCCTCTATGCAAAAGTCTCAGACCTCCTAATCTCCCAACGAAACCCTAGAGCAAGGAATTGTTGGAAAAGCGACACAGAAGCACTACCATTTTTAAGTGCACAAAATAATTAATGTGAACTCAACAAAGGTCTATCAACTTCTAAAGCCAACCAACAGGCCCTAGCCTTAAACTCAATGCTTCTAAAGATACATTATGTAAAGAACCTGCACAATTATATTTACACAGAATGAGTTAACATACAATGATACTAGATTATCCGGAAATCTGTCAAGAATCCGTTCATCCTGGTTCTATTTTAGAACACATCTGGTTTATTTTAGGTGTCGCAGATCACACCTAGGCTGACCACCATACTCCAGGGCATTATGGACACGGTCTCCAGTCCTGACATTTTAACCTACTACAAATCATGGATTTCAGAAACGTTTGTCTAATTAGTTCAATGGAAGCAGGAAGACTACAACTCCCAGAATCCATTAGGCTATGAAAGAAAATTCCGGAACTAAAAATCATGCCCTTAGCGACTCTTAATGACCTGAAGAAAGATGGCCAGCCTATTCACATCGTTTTTTTAAGCAATTGTCATGATGTTATTTAAAAGAAAGCATCAGCGCTTAACCAGCAAAACATCTGGTCATATTTCATAGTGAGTTTTTTAGAAAATGATTAAAAAAAACGTAATTAGCAGTAGTTGAAAGTACTTGTGCAGCATAATTGTTATGCCTTTTGTGAGTCTGCAACACAAACCCCCACTCACCACTAAAGCTGTGAGAAAATGACCTGCTGCACATTACAGGCTCCTCACCTACTCAGTTTCGTGCCAGCCATGCCACTCCCAGCCTGAGGAGAAAGGGCACCTCACGCAATCACCCTCCTCATAGCAGGTTCACATTTCATTAACTATTACATTCCCAGCAGTATGGAAACCCAACAGCAGCAGAACACTAAAAACACAACAGAGGGTGCTAAACAAAGCAGAAATGCACAACAGCAGTAATCACATTACCACCTAAGATTACCGGTGCATGTAGCTCTCTGTGGAAAACATGGGGAATAACTTGCAGCTACTGATTTGCCTGTTTGGTTCGACTTTTGGTTACCACCAATCTGTTGCTGGTGATCATAATGATGGAATTATCATGCAGCAAAGCAGTAATTCCGCCAAATTGAAGACCAGCAGAAACAGCGAAAGGTGCGGTTACAGGATTGTCACACATTTGGGTGAATCCACGGTTGTATCGCTGCCTACTGAAAAGGGGACTGAGTGATGCGAGATGTTTTTAACACATCCAGGCAAAGTAATACCAGAAAAAACAATAGGAAAGGGTAAAATAGTTCAGAGAAGCACACATTTTGGAACATGGGAGGCAGTGACCTAAATTCATCGCTTAAACCGCGAACAGCAGTTTAAAAATGTATTTTGAAAGAGGGGCTCCAGAGAGGAGAATTAAACGTTAGGGCAGCATTTTAAAGCAATGTTTTGGAATGGGGCGATGGATTTAAATTAAACTTTTAGACAGCGGACAGCAGTGTAAAACAAGGGTCAGACATTAACTTCCAAACGACGAAACACAGCTAACGAACTGGAAAGTAGCGCATGTGTTCCTAGAAGCAATATTCACAAATAGAGGGACAACGGGCTTTTATACATAAGGTCCAGCACAGTTGCCCAAATGCAATATGAAAATTAAAGTTGTGCTGTTCCTGAATGATCTAGAATTTAGCAGTATACAAGGGACAGTAGGCTACAGTGTCAAAAGAGATGGGAATCCATTTCTTTGGAATGTAATGCCCTCACACACCCAGTTGGGTGTCATGCTTCATCATCGGGCTGCTCCTCGTCTGGCCGGCGCTGCAATGCCTGACGGGCTCCCGATGAGGGGCACTTTGGCGGAGATCTTTTTCCAAATAGCCGTTTGGTGCCGTGGGTCAATGTTCCCTCAAATGTTTTTCCTCTGTGTGCGGCAGTGGAGGGTTTCTGTGCGCTGCAACCATGGCTATGTGTGCCAGGAACCACACGGCGCGTGTGTGCAGCGCCAAATGTCACTCCAAACGTTTACTTAAAAAAGTGAAAAGATGGTGCATTTCCATACATACAGCGCCACGTTAAGGGTCAGACATGGCACCATTTCACAGTTGAAGAGAAACCCACATGAACACCTTCCACAGCTGGCCACAAACTCCAGTCTACAGCTTGGGCTCATGAGCACAGTTTCACAGCTGGAGAGAAACACACCTGCACACATACACCTGTTCACAGCTTTCCACAAACTCCTGTCCACAGCCTTAGGCTCATGAACATCATTTCACGGCTGGAGAGAAACACACCTGTACATAAACACCTGGCCACAGCTGGCCATAAACTCTAGTTCCAAACCTCGGGCCCACGAACACTGTTTCACAGCTGAAGAGAAAAATACCCGGCCACAGAAACACCTGCCCACAAACTCCAGGCCACAACCTCGGGCTCATGAATACCGTTTCACAGCTGGAGAGAAACACACCCGCACATGAACACCTGGCCACACCTGGGCCCATGAAGTCGTCCACAGCTGAGCCTCACAAACCACCATTTCTATTAATGGCCTTCCCAGAGCTTCTCAGATAGAGAAAGCGCAACGACGCAACAGTAACAGCGGTTAGAGCTATACAAATACAAATAACATCATTTTCAAAGTTGTAAAGCCTTAAAATGTCATAAGCCACACAGTTTGCATCAGCCCTTTTGTGGGGAAATTGCCCTCAGAACATTTGATCTGAAACCACAGCTAACACCTGGATGTGTGAATCAGGAGCAGAGAACAAGAGACTGAAAGGCTGTAAGAGAGAGCGGTGCCGAAGGGGTGTGTGGACACCTACAACACACGGGGATGAAAATTGCAAAGTATTTAAACTGTACCTGACAAATCACGCTTTAGTATTTAATGCATAAAGCACCCATTGGTGGATTTCACAAAGTTTGGCCGCATCGCCAAACTTATTTGAACTTCACCTGGTAGCGAAGTTTCATGCAACACACAGTTTTTGAGAGATAACTTTGCATCAAATTCCTTACTATAAGGAGACTCTCCTGCTAAAAGTAAGAGTTCCACTAACTCCTGGGGAGAAATTTGAAGTAAATAAAGGCATGAGGGGTGAGTTACAGCAATGGGTTGTGTAGTGAGGAGGAAGCAAATGCGCACTGTTCAAAAAAGGAATTACAGAGTTCACAGTTCAAAGGGGGGCAGAATGGTACCTTTAAATCTCGAGAGATAACTAATAGAAGGCCATTGACATTAACTTGTTCAGAGGTAAAAGTGTTTGATCGTGAGCAGATACATATCAGCCACTGAGTATGGAAACAGTCCAGCCCGAACTGCCAGGCCAGGTCCTCCCTGGACCGGAAACAAGCATCCTGAGACAGGTTTAGAGGTATCACCCCATATCAGCCAGGCTAGCTTGACTCCAGTGGCATGGCGAGCATGGGGCCCACGTCTGGGCGTACCTATCCCACTTAGGGTGACAAATACAAAAAGAACAATTGATGGGCGTTTTTTCGGGGGGGGGGGGTATCACCCCTCAATAGCCAGGCTAGCTTGAGTCCAGTGGCATGGTGAGCACGGCAACCAGGCGGCCAGAGCACAATGCAAATCAGACCCTGTACATATTCATCACCTTAATGTTCATAGGGCCGATGGCCTAGATAACCCCTCTTAATAGCCCAAACTACCCTGCTTGACCTACTAAGTACCCCGTTTAACAAACTCATTGATCACTCTGAACTCAACCCCTCCTCTGAATACCCCACCACCGCCATATATTGTACTAATGTTCGCTTCCCCCCTTTATCTTAGCCCGGTAAACAAACCCTGTTTTATGCTTCCTGCCCTATATTGTATGACTTTTCTCTCCCTATATTGTATGACTCTTTGCTGTGCCTACTGAAAACGAGGTAAACGATGTACATGTAATTCTTGTAAAGCCGTACCCTGTGGTTATAGCTCTTGTGATCAATCTTTATGTAATTCTTGTAAAGTGCTCGGATGCCCTCGGGTCTAGTTTGTGCTACAAAAAACTCAAATAAATAAATAAATAAAAGCTATAACTGTCTCCCCTACACCCCAAGTCATCACCTCCATTAGCAAGTCTGGACACCACTCCACGTCCCTACCTACCTCAAACCATCACCTTTATTTGCAAGTTTGGACATCCCCTCTACCTAGCTCAAACCATCACCTTCACTTGCAAGTCTGCACACCCCCTCTGCCTAGCTCAAACCATCACCTCCACTTGCACGTCTGCACAACCACTCTACCTAACTCAAACCATCCCCAGACTAGCTACCTCCTCTACTTTGTTCAAAATATCTTTCCACTTACTAGTCTGGCCACCTCCTCTACTTATCTCAAACCATCACCTCCACCTGCTTGCCTGGCCACCCCCTCTCCCTAGCTCAAACCATCACCTCCACTTGCAGGTCTGGACACCTCCTCTACCTAACTCAAACCATCACCTCCAATTGCAAGCCTAGTTAAAACCACCTCTCCCTACACCCAAAGCCACTTCCTCCACTAGCAATCCCAGAAAGGGCTTCCACGATTTGCTGCAGAAAACGTTTAGCTCTGGATAAACATAGAACTTCTTGCTGTCAAGATGGAGTTCATCCTCCAAGAGATAGTGTACTCAACTAGCAGATTTATGCATACTGCTTGCCAAGCACAAAAGTAGTAGGAACTAGGAAGTAGTGAGAAGGTGGACATTAACGGGTATTGGGCAAAGCTAATGATTGTGGCTTTAAGGAGCGTGAGCATAAAATACAGGCCTGAACAAATGGAGTTTGCATACATTAGTAAGTGATGGATGGGTGGCACTCTTGTGAGTAAAGCGCGGTGCGGGGCAGAGTGTGTGCTTTTATTTAAGTATTCATGTTAATCACAGCTCGTGAAGGGGCTGTGATTAACATGAATACTTAAACTAAATCACACAATATGCCCTGCACCGCGATTTACTAACAAACGAGTACAGCAAGTTTAAAAACACAGCGTGTACTTTCAGAATAAATTGAAAGTACACGCTGTGTTTTTAAACTTGCTGTACTCTTTTGTGAGCAAAGCGCTGTGCGGGGTAGATTGTGTGCTTTTATTTAAGTATTCATGTTAATCACAGCCCCTTCACGAGCTGTGATTAACATGAATACTTAAACTAAATCACACAATATGCCCCGCACCGCGATTTACTAACAAACGAGTACAGCAAGTTTAAAAACACAGCGTGTACTTTCAGAATAAATTGAAAGTACACGCTGTGTTTTAAACTTGCTGTACTCTTTGTGAGTAAAGCGCTGTGCGGGGTAGATTGTGTGCTTTTATTTAAGTATTCATGTTAATCACAGCCCCTTCACGAGCTGTGATTAACATGAATACTTAAACTAAAGCACACAATATTCCCCGCACCGCACTTTACTAACAGCACCAAGCCCCAAGCCAGACAGCCAGGCTTACCTGCACTCCAGAGTCCCGACTCTTCCTCTGTCCATGCCGCATCCAGGAAGTGCCCGTTTTTCGCGCCGCTCGCTTTTTTAAAGCAGCAGCGCGAACTCTCTAGCGGGATGTCCCGTGTGTGCGCGCGCTCCACACGGCAGTGCGCGCTCGCAGGAAGAGAGGTGCGCGCGCACCTTACAGGGAACAGTGCCGTGGGTGTGAGAGATTTAGTGAGTGTAGATGAATAAGTAGTGTGTGATGTTTATGTGAGTTAAAACAGGGTTGGGAGTACCAGCAAAAATAACTTTAATTGTGGGGTCTCCTACCCTGATTAAAATAAAGAAGAAAGGCGCAATGCTAAGTTAATGTCTTAGGTGTGGCGCTCTTCCGTGTGGTTGGTCAACATGTTTCTTCGCAATTCTACAAGTCTAGAGGCGATTCGTCAGGACCTAAAGTTTAAAAACTATCTACACTAAGGTGGACCGGAAAACAAAAATAAATTAATGTTTGGGATTTAAGCCACCATGACTTACTCTGTCTAATGGCTGGTAGTTCTGGTTCTACCTATTATGGAGAGAAAATCACATATTAATGTATGATGTCAAACCAATATCACAAGTATCAAACACTACTGTCCTATTCCCTGTGTGTCTAAATCACAGCACACAGTGGTGAGGTGTTACAGGCATCTAAACACCAGGTGCCAAATATTGAAGTGGTCACATTATTGCCCATGTGTGTAGTGACCACATCCGTGTATTAAAAACCAAAAACTGCAGAAAGAGCACAAGACTCACCCTAATTGGGATATACTACTGCTTCATCAAACCCCGGCAGGTCAAGATATGAGGAACTTCCCCATTTACCACAGGGGTATGCAGATAAAAAGGAACAGTTAAAAGCTGCCAGCTTGCGAAGTTAATAGCGTTTTTATTGAATAAACTAAAGGATTGGATATGTGGGCCCCCTTAGTACATATAGTGACATACTCCTACATCACGCTATCTGCACAACATTCAGGGGTAGTTCATTAACATTGCTCACATCATTAAAAAGTAATCCCAGCTATGGTGGAACAATACAGGCTTTATATTTGTTACTGAAGTTGGGATAAAGAAACAAAAAAAGGGTAAAGGAGGTTGGGAAAGTGCATCTACATAGTTGAACGTTTTAAACTGGCTGGGAAACCCTTTAACAGGGGTTGGGAGTGCGGAACATTTAGCAGACCATAAAGGTTAACATAGTACTCACGTTTGCGTAGTACGCAATGTGTCCAAGGAACTACCCACTGCTGCCGGGACCGGGTTAATAAAAACGCTATTAACTTCGCAAGCTGGCAGCTTTTAACTGTTCCTTTTTATCTGCATTTGGTTTTTAATACACGGATGTGGTCACTACACACATGAGCAATAATGTGACCACTTCAATATTTGGCACCTGGTGTTTAGATGCCTGTAACACCTCACCACTGTGTGCTGTGATTTAGACACACAGGGAATAGGACAGTAGTGTTTGATACTTGTGATATTGGTTTGACATCATACATTAATATGTGATTTTCTCTCCATAATAGGTAGAACCAGAACTACCAGCCATTAGACAGAGTAAGTCATGGTGGCTTAAATCCCAAACATTAATTTATTTTTGTTTTCCGGTCCACCTTAGTGTAGATAGTTTTTAAACTTTAGGTCCTGACGAATCGCCTCTAGACTTGTAGAATTGCGAAGAAACATGTTGACCAACCACACGGAAGAGCGCCACACCTAAGACATTAACTTAGCATTGCGCCTTTCTTCTTTATTTTAATCAGGGTAGGAGACCCCACAATTAAAGTTATTTTTGCTGGTACTCCCAACCCTGTTTTAACTCACATAAACATCACACACCACTTATTCATCTACACTCACTAAATCTCTCACACCCACAGCACCAAACGGCTATTTGGAAAAAGATCTCCGCCAAAGTGCCCCTCATCGGGAGCCCGTCAGGCATTGCAGCGCCGGCCAGACGAGGAGCAGCCCGATGATGAAGCATGACACCCAACTGGGTGTGTGAGGGCATTACATTCCAAAGAAATGGATTCCCATCTCTTTTGACACTGTAGCCTACTGTCCCTTGTATACTGCTAAATTCTAGATCATTCAGGAACAGCACAACTTTAATTTTCATATTCCTAGAAGCAATAACAGGCAGACAGTGAGGAAATGGTCGAGTTCAGGAAGGTTTGGAGGGTGGGGCGGGCAGCAATGTGGAAATAACGAAAACAACAAGATAAAGGCATGCAAGCAGCGTGAGCGCCGTTGCTCGCTCCCAAGGCAATACTCCATGGGAGTGAACTTTTAAAATAAGGTGGCACATGCAACACCCATCAGCCATTACCACACTCGCATTTTTAAATGACGCACAGATAAGCCAATCCTAAGCAAAGGAGGAGTCAGACTCAACAAACTAGATACAACAGATCGACTACAGCGCAAGCGCTGTTTAGGCTCGACCTGAAAAGTACCTGTTTACTCCTACTGATCACTACACTGTATGCTGCCATCATCGTGCTAGTGCTGCTTAATTCTTGGTGAAGGCAGTAGCTTCTCACCATATGAGAGTAGCGCTTTGGGCGCCCCTCCTGGTCAAACAAGACTGCAATCTGTGAGACAGGCTGTAGTGTCCTCGTTCTGCCTTAGAATGTAGCTCACTGTTCCTAGGCTACATGATCTGGAATGTGGAACTGTGATTCCTGAAGAATGTAAGCAACTTCTCAGTTAACAGTTGCAGGACTCGTATGCTGGATGGGGTTGTTTATGCTCTTCTTAATAAAACTACATTTTATTCTACTCAACGCTGCCGATATATCTTTTACATTTGGCGACAACTGGAACTACCTACGCGTACTTCTTCGACCCCAACACATCGAGCCTACCTTTTCTTCATCCGGACTACGTGGAGTGCTTCATTCTTCAACCATATGCCCTCTGATATCAACAGGATTGATGCGATATCATTCCCCTTCTTCTGACTCTGCCGCTGTTCCGTCCTCTTCCCCGTTCCAAGGAGCAGTGCTTCATCTTTAAACACACGCTGTTCAACGCGGAACGAGGATTGTAATTCCGGCAGTACCGCTGTCTCGCCTTTGTCATAGTTTGCAGTTTCAGCTGTTGTAAGGAAAGCTGGGCACGCTAGCACGCGCGTGCTAAAGTAAGTACTTTTAAGTATTCCCTCTATCAGCTGCGAAGAAGTCTGGGCGTATCATTATGCGCAAGCGTGTTTGACTATGCGCGAGCATGGCGCACGCAAGCTTACCGTCTCCGTGTGAGTGAAGTCATCAAGTACGCTTCGATCTCATGCTACGGAGGACGCTTGGGCGGCCATCTTTGTTTGGGCGAAGCATCGCTGATGCGCACAGTTTTCAACATTACATTGATGCGCACGGCTATATTTGTGAAGCGCACAACGGTATCAATGAACCAAATCTAGGTTCTGCGCCGCTGATGCGCACAGCTTTAAAAATAGTAATTCGAATGTGCACAATTGTGTTGAGTTCTGCACCGCTGATGCGCACAGCTCACAAAATAACACAAATGAGCACAGCTGTGTTAGTGAAGTGCACAGGGGAATCGTTGAACTTAATCTAGGTTCTGCACCGCTGATGCGCACAGCTTTAAAAATAATAATCCCAACGAGCATAATTGTGTTGAGTTCTGCACCGATGATGCGCACAGCTCTCAAGACAACGCTAATGCATATGCGCTGATGTGCACAGCTTTCAAGAATAGTTCTAGCAACGTCATGTTACCACTCTGCGTTTTGGTGGCCTTCCACTGATGCGCACAGCCTTGCTTCAATTGCTTGTTGACCACTTTGTTGTCTAAAACACACCCTTGCTCCTTACATATATAAAGAATTTGTTTGTTTCATTTTTACAGTGTGTGCTCAACGCTGGTACATACAGCTCTTGTTCTATGCTGATTTCATGTTTGTGGATTTGGTTCATGGTACACATATATACTAGTGCACATTGTGGTAAATTTGCATTTACGAGTTTTGATACAAGAAGTGAGATTCATTAATACAAAGTTGCTTTAATCCCTTAAGCATGCAGAATGTTCCTGCTCCAACTTTCTTTTTATCGTCTCCTGGTGAGTCTAATCTACCCTGGTTGAAATGGAAAAAGGTTTTCACCCACTATGCTCGTGTTTGCGGGACATCACTTAGCGCAGAAAGGAAAACTTCTTTGTTAATGCACTGTTTGGGAGCAGAAGGCCAAGAGGTTTTTGAGCATCTTCCTGACCTTTCAGATAACGAAACGTCTGGTCTTAATGAGATTGCTATTAAAAAATTGGATTTACACTATTTACCGAAGGTGAGCACAGTTCTTGAAAGGTATCACTTCGGTAGACGAATGCAAAAAAGAGAGGAATCTGTTGAACAGTATATTACAGAACTTCGTAAGTTAGCCTCGACGTGCAATTTTGGGGCATCTTTAGAAGAGCGTCTTAGGGATCAGATGATGTTGGATTGTAGCATTGACAAAGCAAGAGACAGTTTATGGCAGAAGGATAATCCCTCTTTGCACGAGGTAGTCACTATCGCAAATACTTATGAACATTCAAAAGTATGTTTGGAAACTATCCAGAAAAGGGCTCCATCTGATAAAGACCAGGGTTCGGTCATGAAAGTGGATAAAGACAAAGAAAAGAACAGATATGAAGGAGTAAGGGGCAAAATCTTGAAAAAGACTGAGTCTCAACCTAGCAGTTCAAAGAATTTCCAGGGTAAATTTTTCAGATGTGGAAACTCAGGCCACATGACAAACTTCAAAGACTGTCCGGGATGGAAAGCTTCTTGCAGTACCGGTGGTCGTAAAGGTCATTTTACTAGATGTTGTAGGTCTGGTACAGATCAAAAGAAAATTAGAGAAGTAAATTTATTTGAGGAAGTGATAGAAGAAGTCAACATCTGTCAGGTCAAAGGATCTGGTGGTGAAGGTCCCATAGATATTGTATTAATTAACGATGCACCTGTAAAAATTTTATTTGATTCTGGGGCCAAGGTGACCTTGAGTCCAAAGAAGTTCTTTGATCAATATCTTTTGAAGAAAGTCACCTTGTTGAAGCCAGACATAAGACCAAGAGGGTATGGGGGTGAAATTATTGATCTCTTTGGATGGTTTTGGGGAACAATTGATTATAAAGGCAGAATCGTTCCCGGCAAGGTATATGTTTCTATGAAGGGTGATTCTTTAATAAGCTGGTTTCACCAACGCGACTTACATGTCTTTTTAGATCCCAATGAGAGCCCCTCTGTGTGTTTGAAAGACATACCATCTGTTAGTCAAATTGGGATAGAGTGCAAAACCTGGGTCAGTCAGTTTCCTGAAGTGTTTGAAAACAAACTGGGGTGTCTTAAAAACTATGTGCATCACATCAAGATTAAACCTGGTTCTATTCCGAAGATAGCAAAGGTTCGGGGTGTTCCCCTTATGGTGAAAGATAGTATGAGAATAAAGCTAGACAAATTGAAAGCCAATGGGATTATAGAGGAAGTTGAAGCAACTGAATGGCTTTCTCCCATTGTTATGGCCCGCAAGGCCAATGGGGAGGCCAGGCTCTGTGTGGGCCTGAGAGAGCTCAACAAGGCAGTGGTGGTAGATCACTATCCACTGCCTAACATCAGCGAAATGTTGTGTTCTCGTGGTGGGGCGAAGCATTTTTCATCTCTTGACTTGACCTCGGCTTACCATCAGGTCAAATTACACCCATCTTCTCAAAATCTTACGGCCTTTATTACGCCCTTTGGTACCTTTAGATTTTTGAGAATGCCTTTTGGCCTGATCTCTGCGGCCTCAGTGTTCCAGAGTGTCATGGAACACGTTCTCAAGGGTGTTGAAGGGGTCAAAATTTATCAGGATGATGTTCTGGTGTTTGGTGTGGACTCCAAAGAACATGATCAGAGGTTGAGATTGGTTTTGAGGAAGTTGTGTGATGCTGGATTGTCTCTACGTGCTGATAAGTGTAAATTTGATGTGGCTGAAATTGAATATTTGGGTCACCAAGTGTCTGCAAATGGTATTAAGCCCAAAGCTGCTTTGATTGAGACCATCTGCAAACTCAGGACTCCACTGAATAAAGAAGAACTTGTGAAATTCTTGGGAATGGCAGAATTTTACCACAAGTTTGTCCCCAATTTTGCTGGTGTGACTGGACATTTAAGGGACCTTTTGAAAAAAGGGTGTGAGTTTGAATGGTCTAATGATTGTGATGGGGAATTTCAACACCTAAAGATGTGTCTTAGTAAGGCCCAAGATCTCGGTAGTTTTGATCCAAAGAAAAAGTCTTATTTAATGACAGACGCCAGCTCCAAAGGTTTAGGGGTGGTGTTGTTTCAGAAATCTGAGGGTGTTGAGAAGGTTGTCTTATTTATGTCCAGACCCTTAAAAGTGGCAGAGTGCAACTATTCTGTTGTGGAAAGGGAGACCCTTGCCATCTATTGGGCTATCCGCAAGTTGCGGAAATTTCTTTGGGGAAGCATGTTTGAGGTTTTAACGGATCATAAACCTTTGAAGGAACTTTTTGCGAAAAAGGGAATTGATTTTGTCTCACATCGTATTCGGAAGTGGGTTGTTGCCTTACAGGAGTTTAATTTTGTTGTTTCCTATTTGCCAGGTGCCAGTAATATTCTTGCGGATTGTTTGTCTAGGTTGGGCAATGCTGATGAAGAATCAGTAGTGTGTGATTGCTTTGGTGGTGAAGAATTTGAAGAAGTTGTGTAAGTTTGTCTAATTAGTGACGGAATTTTGTCTGAAGATGAATGGAGAGAAACTTTAGCAAAAGATGAACTTTTGAAAAAGGTGATGACTATGATTTTGGAGGGGTGGTGTGAGAAGAAGGATTGCGATCAGGAAATGAAGGGTTTTTGGCAAGTCAAAGATGAGCTGACGGTTGTGGACGGTATTCTTTTGAGGGGCAGCAGATTAATTCCCTCTCATATCTTATGGGATAGGTTGTTGAAGAGTGCACATGCCAGTCACATGGAAATTGTCAAGACGAAGGAGAGGTTGAGAGAAGCATACTGGTGGCCAGGCATGGATGTCTGGATTGAAAGGGAGGTTAGAAATTGTCCTGAATGTGTGTGTAGGGACAAGGTTTTGAAGTGTAGAACGCAACCCATGGTGGTGAGAGAGGGATCTGATGGGCCTTGGTCGGATGTTGATATTTTGGGTTCTGTCAAAATAAAATCTTGTGACCAGTATGTTCTTGTTTGTATGGATATGTACTCGCGCTGGCCAGAGATTAAGGTTGTGACCTCTGTTGAATCTTCTGTGGTTATTGAGTTTTTGGATTGTCTATTTGAAAGGGAAGGTTTTCCTCTTTCTTTACTTTCGGACAATGGGGTGCAATTTACCTCAACTGTTGTGGAAGAGTTCTTATCTTCTAGGGGCATCAAACACAAGAAAGCTGCTCTCTATCATCCTGAAAGTAATGGGGTTGTTGAGAGATTTGTAAAAGTATTGAAGGAGACTTTGCAACAGGCTGTAGCAACTGGTGTTGACTGGGAGGTTGCCATGAGGAAGAAAGTGAGAGAGTACAGGTTTACTCCGCACTCTTCTACAGGCTTATCTCCTTTCCGGTTGTTTAAGAAGAGGGTGGCCAATACAGAAGTTTGTCCCTCTTGGGTCTTCTCTAAGAGATTGTTGGTCAATAAAGATTCTGATTGTGTGGAGGGTTGGAGAGATAGAGAGAGAGTGATTAAGGAGAAGAGAAAACAATGGTATGATGAGAGAACAGCGGTCAAGCACACTGTTGTTTCTGTGGGTGATTGGGTGAAGATAAAATCTCCTCGCTTAGGCAAATCTGGTTCGAAATTCAGTGTACCTTTTAAGGTGATAAAAGTTTTTTAAACGCCATTCGGGCGAGTGACCAAAAGATATGGAACTTAAATAGAGTGTCTAAATGTCAACCCACTGAGGTGTCTGAACGTTTGGATGTGGTTCCACAAAGGAAGTTTGTCAGACCTCGCAGGCTTATTCAACGCCCTGCTAGATATCAAGATTATGTCTAAATTTTGTATTTCTCATCTCTGTTGGTTTGTTTTTCCTAAGCTTCCTTTATTTTCTTTAGTTGCTATTGAGGGGGAGGTGATGTAGTGTCCTCATTCTGCCTTAGAATGTAGCTCACTGTTCCTAGGCTACATGATCTGGAATGTGGAACTATGATTCCTGAAGAATGTAAGCAACTTGTCAGTTGACAGTTGCAGGACTTGTATGCTGGATGGGGTTGTTCGTGCTCTTCTTAATTAAACTACATTTTATTCTACTCAACGCTGCCGATCTCTCTTTTACACAGGCCTATGTCATGTAGCACACACATGATCCATGTTTGCCTATGAGAACAAAAATCAGCATTAGGGATCCAGATATAAATACAGTTTGGCACTCAGAGCAGGGGTGTTTGTCCATTACCATGCAGAGGACTTTTCTGTCCCAACAATCATAAATTTATGCAAACAAAGCTTGCACGCACTACAGTGCCTGTTCTCAGCGGCGGCTCCCCCACAATGGCGGAGGAGCGTCGCCCCACTGCCTGGCTCAGAGCCAGCAAATGAAAAACAAAACAATGTTTTAGCATTGTTTTATTTTTCAGTTGCCATCTCAGAGCCAGCGCTGTAGGGAGGGGCGGCCGAGGGGTGGGAGGGGAGAGGAGGAGTGCTATGTGCACTCCCTAAGTGTGCATATGTGTTTGGCCGGCTGTCTCAGGCCAGCAAAAACACACATGCACACTTAGGTTTCTCCAGCCCGGCTGCATTGAACAGCCAGGCTGGAGAAACCTCACAGACTCCCTGGTTTGAGCGGAGCATCTTTCCAGCCCGCTCAGACCAATCCCTGTGCTGCTATGCAGCACGGGTATTGGATTGGAGTCTGTCCCAGGGGCTGCTGGGACCAGGAAGAGGAGAGGAGGCGTGACGCAGGAGGCAGCCGGCGGCTTCAGGTACGTTTTTTGTTTTTTATTTAATATATTATTACTACCCCCGCGACCCCTCCCGGGTTCCCTCCACCCGCCCTACCACCCTTTGTTTGTGGCGGCCGCCACTGCCTGTTCTGCTTGTTGCTAAATGCCACTTCTACTGGCATTCTCTAAGCTTACATTTTTGCCTTTCAGAATGGTGATACTTCTGATCATCTGTGAAGATGCATGCCTTTTTGTAATGTGCATTCTGGCCACACCACTCCATCTTTCAGTGCCACTCTTCCATTACCTGTCAGCCTGGTAGATAACGTTGCCACTTTTGTCAGAAAAAATATTGGCCACTTGATTATGTTGAACTGTTCTGGTAGGTGAATATGGATTTGCGTAACATCCGAAGTATTCTTTTTTTAGGTCGAGCCTGGGCAGCGTATGTGCTTCTCTGCGAGGCATGCTGTATTCACGTAGGGACTTGACGCTCTGCCCACTCTCCGCCCATATTTTTCATTGACTTGTGTCATTGTCCACTGTAAACTGTGGCTGTTCATTGGTCAATAGGCTTAGTAGTCCCTCCATAGTACCGCCTTATCTCATTTTGTAACCTCCCATGGCGACACCCCGTTACGTGTGTTGTTACTCGGTAGGATTTAATTACAGCCTTCGAGCACTGTTTTCTCAAATAGCTTTGTGACACGCTCTCTCCTAACGCTTTTAAAAAAAATTATAGCACGAACGCATTTGCAATGTAATAGGTCTCGCATTTGCGAGAGTTTAAGCTATTGGCATTGTAAATGACAATGCTTTTTATTTATCTGTTTTAAAAACAACAGATAAATAAAAGGTATTGTCATTTACAGTGCCAATAGCTCAAACTCTCGTAAATGCGAGAACTATTGCATTGCAAATGCTTGTTAACATAGCAATCAGGGCTTTAAGTGGGCCGGGTCTCACCGGGCTGAGCAGGGGCAGTTTTTTAAACGGGGCCTCGAAACGGGTCTCTATCGGGCTCTGTTTTGTGCCCTGGCACAAGCGGTCCGTTTTTTTCCGGACTGCAGTGACAGCAGGCACATCGATGTGCGCATGCTCACTTCTCACTAGTGGAGAAGTTACGGCATGACGTCATGCCAGGTGAGCGTTGTGGAGGAAGGGAAATCCTTTAAAGAGAGTCATTTTCTCTCTGGATTTCCCTTCTCTTTTTGAAACTAAGGAGCAGCAACATTGTCGTGGTGTCACCAGGGCTTTAAGTGGAAGCTTTTTCAATATTATGTGCAAGCCATAGTTTCTGCTTATTTATCTTATGCAACTAACCATTGACAAAGCCAATAGTCCTGACTTGTTGTAGGTATGATGTTACTTGTATCATATATCTTGATGCAATGACTGAAACAGCAAAATACAAGTCGGGCGGCACACTATGCTAAGCACAGATTTTTAGCTTGCGTGTTTTAAGCCACGCCCCTAATTAAATTGGCCACGCCCCTTTGAGAAACCCTCGTTTTTTCATCCCACTTAAAGCCCTGATGGCAATCATGCCACTTTGTTTTAATTATCATTAAGCAATACTTTAGACAGCGCTCAAATACTTTTTAACTGATTTGTGTCTGCCGTCTGAAGTATTTATTTCGAATGAGAAAAATTACCAGATTTTACTTACTTTCCCCAAGTGTTTCCTGCCCTTTACCCAAACTATATCCCAGGTGGCAGCCCTACTTGTTTTTCTTTTTTTACAGATTTTTATATAGCACGAACTTGACCCTAATCGAGTATCAGAGCGCTTTACATAACACCAGTTGCATTACATGAGGACACATTCATTTTTGTTAGGCACAGGGAGATTAAGTGATTTGCCCAGAATCACAGGATGTTCAGCGTCATTGCCGAGACTCGAACTCAGTTCCCCAGATTGGAGGTCGACCGCCCTAGCCGATAGGCCAACTCCTGTCCTCTCTACTTGTATCGATTGTAAACATGCACACGAAGCTCTTTGTGTGTTGCAGGATTGATGTCTCTGTTATCTTTCAGGGACAATAATGCACATGCTTTTTAAGGGCCACCTGGTGCTCCGGAGACACTCTCGCACACAATGACAGCTCCAGGGTGGAGGCGTGCGATAAACAGAGCTGACGTCATGCGCTAGAGAGGTCAGGGGTCAATAGAAAGGTCCTTACGGCGACCTGTAGTTCTCTTTCCGAGTGCTGTTGTTACTAGACGTGTGGCGATGCGGATTGTCTCATTCTTCAGCACCCGGCAACGAGAGAGGGGTCGATTCTCATCCCTACACGACCACCATTGAGGACAGAGAGCACGCACAAGAGGAGAAGTGAAAACAAACACACGGACCTCGAGCAGCAAACAACACCAAAGATGGCGGCTATCGGTGGTCCCGAAACAATTTTAAGAGGGGGTTGTAGGACGTTCCTTGTTCTTTGTGCGCTTTCCGGTCGGTAGGCTCTACAGGTTGCCGGAAAAAAAAATTCCACCCCTCTTATTCCTCACCCCACTCCTGGTACCAATAAATGTAGGAACGGTGAGGAAGAAAAATACAAATAGAGGCTCTGGTACACGATATATAAATAAGTTAATTCTTTATTCCAGTAGATAGAGCCCACTACGGCACGAACGTCCGGATGCCAAGCAACAACCCTCAAGTTCCAAGCGTCATCTCATCCATTCGTTCTGAACATGGAATACAAACCATAAAATACAAACACATTTAAAGGAACATCAACCACTGTGCACATATGCACACTACGTCACATACTACTACAGGGATGCAGCCATTAATGTTATATCACTGAAGTGTTAGGGATTGTAAACATACATGCCAACATTTTAGAAGAGCAAAGTGGGAGATTAAAGAAAAAAAAATCGGGAGAATGGGGCCTTGAATCGCGTTACTATCATGTATGGGCTTTGCAATGTGCTGCTGCAGGATCGGACATTTGAAACGCAAATGCACCGTTTTTTCTTACCTTTCAGAAGCATGGAGTGCAATGGCATCACCCTCTTTCTGCCTGCCATTGCACTCCATGCATTCAAAAAGAGAAAGGAAATCCAAAGAGAAAATGACTCTCTTTAAAGGATTTCCCTTCCCCTACAACGCTCACCTGGCATGACTCATTCCGTAACTTCTCCACTAGTGAGAAGTGAGCAGTGTGAGCACACGCACATCAATGTGCCTGCCGTCACTGCAGTCCGGAAAAAAACGGACCGCCTGTGCCAGGTCACAAAACGCCCAATAGAGACCAGCTTCGAGGCCCCCTTTAAAAAAACTGCTGGTGCTCAGCACCGGTGAGACCTGGCCCACTTAAAGCCCTGCCCTTACCACGCTCCTGCAAAATGGGGGTGGCACATATGCTACATCATCATATATCTGGATGCAATGACAGAAACAGCAAAATACAAGTCGGGCAGCACACTATGCTAAGCACAGATTTTTAGCTTACGTGTTTTTAAGCCACGCCCTTAATTACATTGGTCACGCCCCTTTGAGAGACCCCACCCCCTGGTTTTTCATCCCACTTAAAGCCCTGGGTAAGGGCGTGGTATCTACCAGGTGGTGCGTTTGGAGCACTGGTGTGGTAGCGCACTGTCATTTACAGACAGTACATTTCCGGTTGAAGTGGCCACTAAATTTGCATAGACATACAGTTAGCACAAAAACAAATATGTGTGGAAATCGTGTTTCAGTGAATATTTAGCACTTGCGCATCCCAAGTAAAGTGTCTTGATTTCTTTTGATCCTATTAAAATTTTTGTTTATATCACACTCAATTGCTGATATAATTTGAAATATGTGTATAGTTAATTTCCCGATATATAAATGTTGTGTTTACATGCTACAGTCTTTCCTTTTGTTCCCTGAGCCCCTGCAGCATTGTCACCTAGATCACTTTTACAAATTCCTCTCACTTTGCAGTCAGAGAAATAAAAGTACATTCCAATTTCCAAAAAAGTACCAAATAAGATATAGCTTGATATTTGACCTTTGAAATGAAAATCGCAGCAAATGAGGGGATACACACAAAATGTGAAAGCATATTTATTGCTCATTCACCATCTGAACTCTAGCATGATTATTTTTAGGGGTGCTGCAGCACCCCTACTTTCAGCGTTTATGGAAGCTATTGAGGGCTTCTTTTAATAACTACAATTTTGCAATCAAAGATAGAGATGGCACACGATTAATACACTTCAAATTTTTGCATCGAGTATACCGCACCCCAGTGCAACTACATCGCATGGGTATACGTCCAGATGATAAATGCTGGCGACGTGGGGCACCAAAGGCAGCCTTCCTACATGTGGCCTGGGACTGCCCACGCGTCGCTGGGTTCTGAAGGGAGGTGTTCAGACACATAGAATGCATAACCAGTCAGAAACTGTTGGGATCCCCATTGGTGGTAATACCTGGCTATGTGCGTGACATCCCCACAGCTAGTCGACATCTCACAGCAATGCTACATTTATTGGCTACGTGTCGGGTGGCCATACACTGTTGAAAGGGGTCTGCCCCGGACATAAAAACCTGGATAAAAGATGTTGCATACTGCAAAGAACAACTGACGTGCTACTGGGAGCTTATGCCAGTCAGATCTCGACCAAAAGACATGTGGGCCCCATTCACATTCTGGCTCCGCTCACTGAACTATGACGCCCCATAGCGGATGAAAGCTCAATACAATACACTTCAGACCAAATAAAACAGTAATATCTATGGGATAAAATGACCGCATCAAATGGACACTATACCCTGGAAATCAAGCACATGCCCACTGATGTCAGCAGGTTATACTGTGTTCCGGATCTGATACTTGATTGCAGGGCACGATCAGGGACATGTAGTTGAAATGTGAATGAGCGGAGGGGCATGTCACGGTTCAAAATCCAAAATAACACAAGTACTCGAACAGAAAAGAATGAGTTGTGTTATGTTGGGTCATGTCATTTTGTAATGTACTAAATACGACAATGCTGGACAAGTAATTACGGTTGTTGTATGTTTGATTTAAAAAAAAAAAAAAAAAGATAGAGATGGCACAAATGTCTACAAAACATTCCTGAAACAAACTTAGTATAAATTTACTTTGATTACATTTCATCAGTCTTAGAAAAAATGTTCATGGCTACATTATGAGCTTCGGTTAGTAACATGCAGTGGAAGGGAGTTTAAAAACTTATTTACACCCTAAAACCGTATGTACATTTAATTATTATTACACTGCCTTATACCATTAGTGATACCTATCACCATATTCATTTGTACCTTCACCACAAACAAAAAAATAGGGATCATCAACCCTCCATCTTTGTTTTTACTCCTTAGATGACCTCAATAAGGAATATGAGTTGTTATATCGTTAGTTTTTACATCGGGAGTCATTTCATCATGGTCATTACACGAGGAATACCTTTTAATTTTTTTTCAAACATACTTTATTTCATTTTTCAAACACGAGTATTACATTTCGATACAGGATATATCATCGATTGTGTTGTATCAACAAAAGATGCATTTGTTACAATGCCAGTGATAAGACGATTACAATGTATACATCACCATGTTATAATGAGGAGTACCTTTTCATTGCAGTATGTTGCATAGGGATGAGTTTACTTTGCAGGTAAGTTGGTTTATATAGTTTTACGCCCATATACATAACTATTCTTAACTTATATATTTATGTAAAAAAAAACTTATGTATATGTAAAAAACAAAGGTTAAGGTGATGTTATACTGAAGCCTTGTTGTCGGAAACTGGGTTTTTGTTGCAGTACCCCCACACACATTTTGTCTGGTATTTGATGCAACTTTGACTGAAGTGTACTAGGCACCAGTGTTCTTTCCCTAAAAACTGTATAAATGTTCCCCTAATTGGCAAAACATTTAGCACCCTCTGTAAGTCCCTCAAAAATGGTGCCCACTACCTAGGGCCTGAGGTACTAAAGAAGGCCCTTAAGGGCTGAAGCACGAATTGTGCCACCCAAAGGGACCCCTCACCAAGCACATACAAGACTGCCAATGCAGGCTGCGTGTCTTGGTGCAGACAAAAGGGAAAACACAACATGTCACCCATCCCTGTATGCCATGTCCCTAACACTGCATGTAATATTTGTAAGTCACCCCTCCAGCATGCCTGACAGCCCTAAGGGCTGCATGAGCAGATATGCCCCTGTGCTGGTCAGTCCTGTTACTGCAAATACAAGTGACCAGGGACGCCATTTTAAAACACGTGTTGGACACTGGTGAAAACGAGTTCTCCAGCTACATGATGGCTTAACTGAAAATAGGGATGTTTGGTATCAAACATCTCATATTGGTAAACGCACACTGATGCCAGTGTTGGATTTACCAATACATGCACCCAGAGGGCACCTTTGAGGTGCCCCTGAAAACCTGCCAGCATCTGGTGTCCTTGCTGACTGGTTTCTGCCAGCCTGCCACCCACGACGCTGTTCTGGCCTTCTAGGGTGAGAGCCTTTTGCTCTCAGGAGACCCAGAACAAAAGCCTGTCCGGGAAGAGGGTGTAACACTCCCTCCCACAGGGTGACCTGCTGATTAGCCTCCTTGGGCTGGCAAGCTTCAAAGAGCTACCACCTTTGAAATGTGAATCTGGCTCCCCTCTCAGGAGAGGAAGCTGCCACCCTTTGTCCAGGACCACCTTGGCACCGGGACAGGCAGGGAAATTAGCTAGCTAGGTAGGCGTGCCACCTCCAGGCTAGTACCACCCCTAAGGTGGGCTACTGTGAGGTGGAAACGATTTTTCAGATGTAGCCATCTATGTGATGGCATACTTAGGAATTTTGGGACAGGGTTATGCCCACGTCCCAGAGGAAGTGGTCATATGGGGGCATAGTGACCCCTAGGGTCAATAGCCAATTAGCTATTACCCTACACTCCCCTAATATCCCTAAATTCAGTATTTTGGGGAGCCCCTGGCACCAGAGAAGCAGATCCTGATGACCTAAGAAGAGAGAGGACACCGAAGACCCACAAAAGCAGAGAGGAGAGAAGAAGCAGCTAACCTGGTACTAACCCTGCCTGCCTGTCTCCATCCCTCATTGAAAACTGCACCAAAGTCGACTTGTCCTGCAGCTGTTGACTCCAAAAACTTGCGAGGACTACCTACCTTCGAAAAAGATTCAAGACCTCCCGTGAACAGCGCACCTGTTCTGAAGAAATTCCAAAAGAGAAGACTCTGAGGCCTCCAGAACCACTAAAATCCAACACCAGAAGCCAGCACTGCACCTGTTGCCGCCGGCCCGAGTTTAAGTGGGCCCCCGGTATCAACAAGGTCCCCCAGCCCTCCAGAGCTTGAGTTCATCGTGGTTTCACCCCTCCTGGACTCGCTGACGTCACCTGCAGCCTCTGTATGCAGGCGCCCTCAACTGCGACTGCTCCGGTAAGGAAAAACCTGATGCCTAAGGACTCCCCTGCACCCGTTGTCCCTGGGCCTTGGAGAAGAGGACCAAAGGTGTCCTCCCGCCCCGAGCATCACAGGGCCTGAGCCCACTTGCTGGTTCAGCCCGACTGGCCTCCTGGCTAGAGCCTGCAGCCTCTTTTCGTAGTGACCAAACTTCATTGAAATACATTGGGCTCTCAACGCTGTTTTGCACCCTGCACCCAGCCGCCCGTGCTGCTGGTGGTGTACTATTGGTACTGCCTTGGATGTTGCCCACCACTCACCTTAACTCCTGGAGATTGGTCTTGTAAGTTGCTCTACTATACCTGTTTGCAGAACTTGTTCTTCCTTCCAATGAATAACATGGCAGAGCTCAGAAATTGCACTGTGAACACTTTTTGAAGTGAAAAGAATTTATATTTAAAAATGTACTTACCTGAACGATTTTTGTCAGATACCTAAACATATATAAAGATACTTGCTATTTTTATAAATTGGTGTGGATCTTCTTCTTGAGTCGTGTGTGTCATTTATTGATCATTGTGTGTATTAGCAAGTGTCTTGCACTACTCTGTGTAAGCCCAAAGCTGCTTGACCACACTAACCCGTAATAGAGCTCTTTGGAATTGCCTAGCAAGTCCCTGTCCACCCTTAAGGGAACCCCTGGACTCTTTACACGGTATATCAGATTCTTGATATATCACATGAAGAGCCAGCTTCCTACACTTACAATAATACAAAACTGTGGCTTTAAAACAACATAAAACACTGAAATTCACCAGCTATAGTGGCTTTAAACCTCAACCTACTTTCAAACATACCTCTGCAACACACATTAGGTGTGATGAGCATTCATCTTGTTTAACAGGGAGTAATACTCTCACTCCAAACTTCAGTGACTTGCAAATGTGTACCATATGGCTTTCAACTTGCATAATCATGCTTGCCTCCAAGGCCTTCAGTATTTCAATGCTATGGACCCATACATGTAAACTCAGTAACTCTATGCTGCATATGTCAGTGATGTCATTTAGCATGTCATGAGGGATGTAATATGTGAGGTCATAATCACTGCATGTCAGGGTCGCAAGTTATAGTTCAGTAAACAATAATTTGTTGTTTTTGTGTTTTAAAAACATAGTTTTTATATTATTACAAGGTCTAACTATAAAGCCACTTCAACCTTTGCTTTTTAGTGAATTTCTATGCTTTATTTTTACATAAAGTAAGATCTTATTACCATACCTAACTTTAACGTCATTGTAACTTTATTTTTTTCAATGAATTTCTGGATTTTTGTTTTATCATATTCACCTACTGGGGGCGTGGCGTGCCAACCAAAGAAGGCGGACGCGTGAGCGGAGAGCTCCGCACTGGCCTGCCACGTATCCGTTAATTAATGGGGTGCAGACCAGTCTGGACGGTCTGAGACGGTGGGGCTGGCCTCCGGGAGCTGGAGTGACCGTGCCTGTTGCGGCAAGTGAGACCGCGGCTGCCTCTGATGCCGCACAGGCGGCCTTGCATGCTGACTGGGCCCTGAGCCCCGACCTGGATTGTCGGAAGGGGCGGGAGCTCCTGGGTGCGGCCCTCAGAAGAATCATGGTGCTGTTGGTGCCTGGGGGGCGAGGCGGCGGCCGCACCTTGATGGCTGGATCCCGTTGCTGCCATTGAGTTATAAGGCGGGTGGTGACCGCCGGAAGGGCTTCGGGGACAGGCGTGTCCCGAGGACGATGTCGTAAGGCCCAAAAGCACATGTAGGCGTGGCCCCTAAGAGGAGGGATACGCGGACTGGGCCCGGGCAGAGGAGGCGTCTTGCGGAGGCCGTGGAGCGGTGAGTGAGGCCGTGCAGATTTGGTGCCCTCCCCCCGCTGGGGAGGAGGTGTACGGGCTGGGCCACCGTCCCCGGCGGTCCCGAGGGGACTGAGGCAACGTGCCTGTATAGGCGTCCTGGCGAGGAGGGACTGAATCGTATATGACACCCCCTGACCTGAGACACTGCCTGCACTATGCATCGGAGGTTGCACAAGATAGCGCTTTGTTGCCATCGGCTCGGGGGGAGCGGGAAGGCCTCTGCTCCATAACCAGTGTGTGGACCCTGAGGCTGCTGGAGTCGGAGGTCCCGGAGGAGTGGGCAAGTCTGGCCTCCAACTGGTGAATCTCCCTGATGCTGTTGGGAGCTGAAGTGAGTGCGCCCCTGGCTCCTGAGGCCTGACTTTAAGCCCAGCGAAAAGGTGGTGGTGCTGCGCACGGGAACTGGGCCCTGAGGTGCGGATGGGGCAGAGGTGCGATGCCCATGGTGCAAGAAGCAGGGCACTGGAGTGGCATCATATAAGGGCGCAGTGATTAGCCTGAGACTGACCTCGCTCATTGCACTTGGGGCAGGAACATTTTCCTTTGATCTTAACAAGCTGGGTGACTCCCCCCAAGACGGGTGCACACAGGAACTGGAGTTACCAGAGCTGGACACACGGGGGGCTGGACCCTCTTTGTTGATTCCTGGTGAAAGTCAGCGTGGGTCTGGTGTGCTGGGGGGGGCAGCCCCCTGGGCCCGGTTGGGGTGCCCACGAGAAGCGCTGTACGGTGGCCACAGGCGGGTTGTGCTCCACTGCAGCCGTGGTGATGGGTAAACCACGGGTGAAACACACTGGGAACCCCCCCAGAGCAAACGGAGGACCTGCAGGAGTAGGCGCGGGGCAGCCCTGAGCCTCAATCAAAAACAGACCCTATCCAACACCAATTGTCTAAAATACTGGAGGCTATTTCAGACACGAAGGCTACGCTCCACTAGGACATCAGCACAGTGTCGGTGGGTCTCGGACTCCTCTGCGCAGAGCATCAAAAGCTCAATGAAAGGGTGAAAGTGGTGGAGTAGGGCCTTGAGGAGTTATCCCCTGCACAAAAGGCCCTCATGCTGCAGGTAGCGGAACTCACTGACAGGGTCTGGACCCTAGAACATCGAGCAGAGGACGGAGAAGGGCGTAGCCGACGGAGTAATGTACGGATCCTTGGCCTCACGGAAGGAATCGAGAATCATAATATGGTGGCGTATCTGGAGCCGTGGCCTTGACGTCGTTCTACACGCTAGAGAGAGTGCATCGGGTGCCGGCCCGCCCCCCGGCGCCGGGCCGCCCTCCGCGACCGGTGGTGCATTATAGGGATAGAGACATCCTACTACAGAAAGCTCGCACAGATGGCCCCTTTATGCTAAATAACGCCAAAGTCTCGATGTTCCCTGATTACACCCTACAGGTCCAAAGGAAATGCGCCTCATTTCTGGAGGTCAAGAAGGCACTTAGAGATCAGGGCCTCCAGTACTCTCTTATGTTCCCTGCCCAGCTCCGCATTGTCTTAGATGGTAAGACTCATTTCTGTGATAATCCCAGAATGGCCTGGGATTGGATAGAGGCCTATTGAACTGAGACTTCTGGGCCGATGCCGAAGCCCCGTCGGGTAACAAGAGGTCGCGGATCCGGAAAACGTTCCCAGCGAAGATCTGACCGCTTGGGGGCGAAGAAACTAAATTCCTCACAGACAGAGCGAGAGAGAGCCGCGGCACTGCCGACGGTGGCTGAGATCGCCCGTAAAAGTGGTTCCCCATCAGAGGCGGGATCGCGATCCATGAAAGGGACTGAGGGCTCGGAATCGGAACTCCCGGTGGTGACACCGGAAACTGCAGATGAACTCATATAATAATGGACAACCTGTCCTGGCTGGTCAAGTGTTTTTTTAGGCCGGTGCTTGGGGCGCCACTCCACGTCACGATGTTCTTTATGATATTGCTGTACACACCACAGCGCACTGTTTTGTGCAACCAAGACCCCCTGAAGGCTCTTACTGGGACTGGTTTTGGCCTTTATTGTTTCGCATCACGATGCATTTAGTGTTTGGGAAGATGGCCATTGCCAGAATGCTCTGGGGCCGGGGAGTTGTTGAACGTTGGGACCCTATGTGTTTGATTTGTTTTGTTCCTCATGCATGCGGGGATGCCTCACTTCATATTCTTAATGACCTAGAGGGGGTGGGAAACTCAGGAGGAGAGGGTGCTAGGAGCCAAACAAGATGGCGTAGTACATCAGGACCTGAAGCTACTCATATGGAACATCAGGGGGATGGGGTCCATGTCTGAGCGCCATAACATACATAACTACCTAAAACGGAGGGGTATACAGATAGCGCTCCTGCAGGAGACACATCTCACCCACGGTGAGGTGGGAAACCTGCGCAGGAGATGGAGAGGGCACATTTTTTCACCACATTTTCAGCATATGTCCAAGGGGGTGAGGGGTGGGTACTGCTATGGATCCGCCCAAGGGTCCCTTTTGAAGCAACACGCACACTAATTGATACAGAGGGAAGGTATGTGCATCTTGCGGGGCGATTACTAGGCCAGGAGATTATACTGGGCTGCTGCTAGGCCCCCAATCAAGACCAAACGGCCTACCTATCCTCTCTCTCCGCCCGCGTAGCTGACATAAAAGTGGGACAGAAGGTGCTAGGGGGGGATTTCAATTGTGTAGCTGATGTGCATCTGGATCGCTCTCACCCTCCCCTCTTGGGGTCCCAGGCATACAGGACAGTGGCTGGGCTGCGGGAGTGGATGGCACACTGGGAACTAGAAGACATATGGTGGCTTCAACATAATAGAGACAGGGAATACTCCTTTTACTCCCACATACACCATCTCCATTCGAGATTGGATGCATTCTGGTGCTCCCCAACCATTGGTAGTTCTATTAAACAAACTGAATATCTTGGCCAAAAATTCTCTGACCATAGCCCCCTGTTAATGTCGTACTGACCCTATGGGCAAAGACCCCCAATCCCAACGTGGAGACTTAACCCCATGACACTGGAGGACGCACCGTTTGCGGAATCTCTGCAGTCCATAATAGACACATATGTTACCGAGAATGCAGATACAGCGTCTTGGCATTGGTGGAACGGGAGGCATTCAAGGTGGTGGTGAGGGGGCACTGCATGGGGCAGACGACTGGAATACAGAGGGAACTGCACCGGGAGCTTTTGGACTTGAAGGGAGAATTACATACACTGTACAATATGCAGGGTCCAGGGGTACAAAGCGATACCAAAGGGGATGCTTGTTTCCGGTCCAGGGAAGACATGGCTTGGCAGTTCGGGCTGGACTGTTCCCATGAGGCACAGGGTCAGACTGATTTGCATATGGCCATGTCTGAACTGGGGTGGTGGAGTGAGCTAAAGAATGATGATGGATTAAACCCAGATCAGTTGACTGGGGGTGAGTGTTTGATTGGCTCAAGCGTTCCGTCCATCATCCCCTTTTGTATCGCTTTGGTCGCCCTAAGTTGGCGGGGGTATGCCCAGACGTGGGTCCCTTGCTCACTTTGCCACTGGATTCAAGCAATCCTGGCTGATGACGGCTGAAATGCCAGAAACCGGTCCTAGGATGCTTGTTTCCGGTCCAGGGAAGACATGGCTTGGCAGTTCGGGCTGGACTGTTCCCATGAGGCACAGGGTCAGACTGATTTGCATATGGCCATGTCTGAACTGGGGTGGTGGAGTGAGCTAAAGAATGATGATGGATTAAACCCAGATCAGTTGACTGGGGTGAGTGTTTGATTGGCTCAAGCGTTCCGTCCATCATCCCCTTTTGTATCGCTTGGGTCCAGGGGTACAGGCACATGCGCGGTTATTGGCTATACGAAAACAATATGATGAGGCTCTGGAGCGACTTCGGTCCCATGACTATAGGGCGTATATGGATAGAGTGCAGAATGAAGAAGGGAAGGCAGGACGCCTACTTGCGTGGCTAATTAAGCCGGAATTCCGGGGTTCTCCAATAACTCACATTAAGACTGATACAGGCACAACTAAATTTGATCCGGGTAAGATTAATGGTCTCTTCCAGAGGTACTATAAGCGACTATACACCGCCCCACAGGGTACCCCATGGGCATAGCTCATTGCTTTCCTGGACCCACTAGACCTTCGTGCTGTTGATGACGAAGTTGCGGAGGAGTTAGGTGGCCCCGTTACTTTACAAGAAGTCAGGGGCGCTATTGCTTTGATGGCGGGCGGTAAAACGCCGGGCCCTGATGGCCTCCCGGCCGAGTTCTACGCCAAGTATGGAACTGGACTGGTCCCCCACTTGGTGAATTTGTATAATGAGCCTTTGCAACTGGGACACTTGCCAGCCTCTACGCAATCAGCACTGGTAATCCCACTCCCTAAGACGACGGGCCCTGACGCTGGGGTGAAAGATTTTAGGCCTCTGTCCATGCTTAACACCGACTTTAAACTATTAAGTAAAGTCCTGGCACTTAGACCACTCCCACATATGACCCACCTGGTCCATCCTGACCAGAACGGGTTCATCCCCTCCTGCAACACTTCGTACAACCTACGCAGATTATACTCAGTGCTTTACCACTCAGATGCCTGGATTCTTGCGCAGGCTGCCTTTCTCTCAGTTGACCTGGAAAAGGCGTTTGATACGGTGAGTTGGGATTACTTGCTTGAGGTCATGCAGAAAATGGGGCTGGGGGCTGGTTGTTTGAAGTGGGTTAAACCATTATATACCCTCCCCACGGAGCGAATTAAGACTGACAAGACTATATCCCCGCAGTGCAGGATATCACGCGGGACTCGTAAGGGATGCCCCCTATCCCCACTTCTGTTCGCGCAGGCAGTAGAACCACTGGCCGCGCTCTTCTGCCTGGGGAGGGCCTGGGACTGATGCTGAGAGGCAGAACATATGGGATTTCTCTGTATGCGGACGATCTGTTGATCTTCTTGGGGGATGCAGTGAGGGGGGCGGGAACGGCCTTTGAGCTATTGGATGACTTTGGGTCCCTCTCGGGCCTCCAGGTTAATCGGCACAAGACACACTTGTTACCGGCAGCCGGACCTTCCCCCTAGGCCACAGGAGCTCCCTGCGGCACATAACTGGACCGTTAAATATTTAGGTATCCGGATATTTCATTCACTGGAGGACATGAGGGAGGGCAACTTGGGAAGGCCCTCCGCTCACTCCGCTCTAGCGTCGCCTTCTGGAACTCATTGCGGCTTCCACTGATGGCCAGAGTCTCCCTGACCAAAATGGTCATGCTGCCCCGCCTTTTGTACTTCTTTGCTAACTTACCGGTGATGATGCTTGCGGGTTGGTTTGGTCCGTTGGACGCATTGGTCCAGGACCTTATCTGGGGAGACGGAAGATGTAGAGTATCGCTACAGATTCTACGACGTCCTGTGAGGGAGGGTGGCTCAATGGCTGGAGAGGGTGAATCAGAAGGGGACCTACCTGATGGACCCCGGGCAGCATCCACGCTTGCTGCTGGCAAAGCTGCTGAATCAGTCCACAAGGGTACCATACAGCTCAACGTTACAGCCCATGGCCTTACAGTGCTGGAAACGGTGTATGGCAAGACTCCCAGATGTCCCGAGATACTCACCGTCACTGCCGCTGGTGGGGTTGCCTTATGGAGAACCGCAGTCGATTTTGGGAGTAGAGCAACTAGCGCCTTGGACAGAGGCTGGGATTGAGACGACGGGGGACTGCTATCATTATAACGGCCTACTTCCATTTGCCGAGCTGGTCGACGGGTGTGGACTCCCACCGGGTCAGTTTATTATATACGAGGGGCTGGTACGGACATTTGGGCAACTGTGGGGAGCGAGAAGGGAAGAGCCGGCCACACATGGTCCTCCATTCACTACTCACACTGGGTACAGCAGGGCACCAAATATAATGGTTTCATGCGTCCCTCCTTGAGGTGTCTTTGACGAAACTAAGGGGCAGGTGGGAGAGATTCCTGGACAGGAAACGCACCAATGCAGAATGGGGTAGAATACTAGAATCCCCCAAGAAAATCTCTCGCAACACCTGACTAAAATACTTACAATTCAACTACATACATATGACGTACATTACACCTCACCGTCTTCTGGCCGCCTCTGGAGGGGTACCTAGAGGTTGCCCGAGGTGTGGTCAACTGGACGCAGACTTACTCCACATGACCTGGAGCTGTGTGTCACTACGAAGCTTCAGGCTTGCGGTACTGGTTAAGATTAATGATACACTGGGCGGTACACTTTTTTTTTAATAGATCTGTTTTATTGAGGAAATCAACTGAAAACAATACAAAAAACACAAATGTAATAAGGAGCAGTTGTCAAGATGATCAAAGTCGCCCAGCATAGACATACAGTAAAATACAATCAGTGCAATAGGTCAAGGACACCATCAAATGAATCATGGTCACATACATCTATTAAAATCTTACAGCGTCTCATTGTCAACATCAAGTGAGAGAGTGTCGCTAAAGGGGGTGCAGAGGAAACCTCTGCTCTTGTTCCAGGGGCCCCATATTTTAGTCCATTTGCCCGGGCATCCCCTGCTTTCATAAACCACCCTCTCCGCCTGCATACACCAGTCCTTGTCAGCCGCCCCGTCAGCATATTTGGGCACAACTCCTCCCTTCCATGTTCTGGTGATATTACGCTTTGCCACCATACAGCCCAACGAGACCCATACTTGTTCAGTTCGTGACAGATCAGTGACTTCCCAAATGTTCAGTAGACAAAGTCGAGGGGAGGCCTCAATAGATTTGTGACATAGTTGGGACATGGTGGACATAATCCTACTCCAATAACGTTGAAGGACAGGACATTCCCACCACTGGTGTAGAAAGGTGCCAGTGGAACCACAGCCTCGGGGGCATAGTGGGGAGTCAAGGAGCCCCATTTTAACAAGCACCGAACTAGTATAATAGGCCCTGTGAAGTATTTTAAGCTGTATTAGCTTGAAACGGGAAAGGATAGCCACTTCCCGGGGCGAGGCCAGGGCCTCCCTCCAATCCTCATCAGGTATGTCTCCTACGTCATCACACCATTTTGCACGTAGTTTGTCGTGAGTATCGGGCAAATTATTAAGTATTCTACGATAGGTCAGTGAGATGGCTTTGTCTGGGAGATAATCATCTAGGAGTCTGTCCTCCAAAGGTGAGGAGACAGGTGGATCGGAACCCTTGGGAATTGCCTTATATAACGCACTTCTTGCCTGAAGATATCTAAACGCTTCCCCCTCGTGCAGTCGGTACTGTGTTTGTAGCTCATCGAACGGAACCACCCGCCCCTTGCCCACAGGTCCCCAACCGTGGAGAGACCAATCAGATCCCACTTGTCAAACCCTGGTTGCCTTGAGAGCATACCTAACTGGCAGGACTCTAGCAGTGGAGTAACCCGCGTAATTTTACCCTTCCAGCCCAATGCAGCAGTTGCCGTATGCCAGATCGAGACTGTAGTAGAAGTCGGAGTATATTTGGGTGTATATCTAGTCCCTCCATACAGTGCCCTCAAGTAATTGCCCGCTACCATATTGTGCCTATCCATTCTATATGCTGGGTCTGTGATGGGTCTGGGTCTGTCGATGTGTCCAGTGATTGAGGACCACTAACTGTGAGGCCCAGTAATATGATCTAATGGCTGGCAAAGCGATACCTCCGTCGTACCAGCTTTTTGTAAGTTTGGCGAGAGCGATTCGGGGCGTGCCGCTATTCCACAGCAGAGTGCGTACCTCGGAGTCAACTGCCCGGAAGTATTGAGGCGGGACGGCATATGGCGTATTCTGTAAGGCGTAGAGGAAACGGGGAAGCGCCATCATTTTGTAAAGGGCAGCTCTACCCAAGAGAGTAAGGGGCAGTGTTTTCCAATGCTGCACGTCGGCCCGGAGACGGTGTAAAGGAGGCAAGAGGTTTCTCTGGTGGAAAACACCCCCGTCTCTCGTGACATATACGCCGAGATATCGGAAACCGCCCGTGACTATATTGGCGTTGCAACCTGTGGGAAGAAGCGGGGGTTCCCCATTTAAGACATAAATCGATGATTTATCCCAGTTGATGGTGTACTGGGCGGTACACTTAACCACTCAGCAGTGGTTTGCCTACTTGGCCTGTTCCCTAGACCACATAAACGTAAGGTGGGGAATAGATTTATAGACCTGGCCTTGGCACTGGCCAGGAGGCGAATTGCGATAACGTGGAAGATAGCCATGGGACCACAATTTAACATTTGGACTCAAGAGGTATCTAGATGGGCTGCTGCAGAGGGTAGAGCGCTGAGTAGGGAGGAATTGAGGGGCCTACGTCAACTCCCAATTGCTGAAGCCTGGAGGGACACACTGTTTGCATGTGACCACCGAGCCGTCTTAATAGCGAGGACGATGACAGTGGGCTGCCCACGGAGTAAGACACCGAGGATACTGAGGTGACGGCGGTATGAAATATGGTAGCCTGCGTGTCGAATATGCTTAACGCGCCGCTTCCTGACCACTTACCCATTTCCCCCTCTACACACAGGTGCTGAAGTGCGGAACATATGGCCCTGCTCGATATAGGCACAGGTTAGGCCAACCCCGCCCGGAAGCTAGTTTAGAGGCTCAATCACCCCTAATTCATTTACTGTTATAGCTGTGGGCCTCCGCATGCGCAGGTTGAGGTTTGAAGTTGTTTTCTTTTCTTTAATACCTATTTCATTAATGGTATCTATGGCATGTCTAATAAACAGATTTACCGGAGAGCAATACAGCACTCCCTGCCAGACTGCAAGGCCCCAGGGGGAAAGACACACGGCGCACCCAAGATACGAGGAACACGTAGGCTATAATAGTTTAGAGTTATATGGAGATAGACGGGCGGGCAAGGATGGTCACTAAGCGGTCTTCTAACATCCTCACACAGCTCACCACCCACAAAACACACAAATACGGTACTCCATTGCCTTATATTGTACCTTAAGTGCCCAAACGAAAAGTAATCGTAAATGTCATGTTAATTTCCTGCTGGTTTACATACTGCTCATTGCGTAATGTCGTGTATGATAACAAAATTCCACTAAAGATATCTTTAAAAAAAAAAGTATAGACTGAGGTCTGTAACTTGAACACTCAGTAGGATCAGCTTCAATAGCAGGTGATGGTCGTCTCCATGGCAGTGGGTGGAAAACTACTCTTTGAATCGCAGTGCTGTGCATGTCCAGAATCCACGGGCCAAGAATATCTGTGAATGCTTTATAAAAGTCGACTGGGAGCCCATCACCTCCCGAAGTGTTGCCCACTGGGGAGGCTCATTATAGCATTTCTTTGTCCTCTAGCATTATTGGAGAGTTTAATATTTCCCGTGCCTCGCCATCAAGCCAGGCAAGCGCAACCTAGTCGAGATAATCTGACATTTCTAATATGGAGGAGTTTGGATCAGATGTGACTCCAGCTCCATCACATTTAAGATTGGTGATCGATTCAAATCCCCTCTCACTTCTGGTGATCCAGGCAAGTGTTTTGCCCGGTCTATCTCCCTCCTCAGGTTTCCTCAGCCCAGCCCCCCACCTTAAATAAAGGATTACATGATCTGCCTCCTCCCTGTATTCGTGTAGTGTCTCTTGAAGTTGGACCAAGAAAGCCTTGTCACTGGTGGCAGCATAACTAGCTTCTAGGTGCCTGAGCTCATATTCAAGGCGGGGAAGCTGATTATGAATCGACTTAAGCACACCTGAACTCTTAGAAATACATATGCATTGAATATATGCTTTTAAGGATTCCCAGAGTGTTGCTACGTTATGTACAGAGTTTTCATTTAGGAGATAAAAGTCAAGTATAGCCTCCCTGACTTCGCACGAGAAGACCTTGTCTTCTAATTCAGTGCCCCCCAACCACCAACTGTGGAATAATGGTGTGAGAGTGGGATTGCATAGAGACACCATCACTGGGGAGTGATTGAATAAAGTGTGGGGGAGTATATTCACGGTGTGAACCTTATGCATGACCGCACCAGAGATCAGCCGCATGTCAAGGCAAGAGAACATTGGGTGCACAGGAGAATAAAATGTGTGCTTGGCTAGTGTAGGATGGAATTTTCTCCATGCGTCCACCAGATTGCAGAGCCGATTTATGTGCCAAACTAGCTTATGATGCAGGTCTTGCTGACTCATTCATCGTAGGAAATATCATATTGAAATTGCCACCCCAAATCATTGACCAGTCCCATTATTTAGAATACAGCTGTAGGACATCATCTAAAACATCAGGCTCATCTATGTTCGGGCCGTATAAATTAACTACCATCATACCAGCAATCACAAGAATCCTGCTCGCTGAATCTGCAATGTGTTCTATGAATGTGAAGTTTACCATATCTCTGATAAAAGTAAACCACCCCCCCCCCTCCCGGGAGTAGGTTCAGTACGAGGAAAAGTAGCGTGTGAGTAGGGTGACCAGATTTTGAGAACCAAAAACCAGGACACATCAGAAATAAAAGTAGGACTAAAGCCTTTAGTCTTACTTCTATATTTGGCCTGTCCCGGATTTTGCGTAGCCTTGTAAATATATATATATATATATGTTTATATATATATATGCAGTAGACTTTTAAATTTATGTGCACGCGGGCACACACGCACTCGCATATATTTACCAGGCTACATTTACTCAACATTATCTATGACAGGACCTCCACCCTGTGCCCCCTGCCCTTCTCCCCACCATGTCTCCTCTCTGCTGGGAGTATTCAGCCAAACTCCTCTTGCACTGCCTGACGAAAACAGAATAAATTGCTTAATTTTTTCACTCTTTTGAAGCGCCCATGTAAGGAGAGCACACCTTCCAGTTCTCCTTACAATTACAATTGTGTGACCTTTGCCCAAAAACTGGTACATTTATTCAAAATAAATGTGTTGGGCCACCGGACAGTCCACCGAAAACCGGGACTGTCCGGAGAAAACTGGAACATTTGGTCACCCTAGATGTGAGCCCCATGAGGAAGCAAATGTAGGTCGGCCCACAGGGGAGCAATGGGTTTCCTGCAACATGGCTACATCTATTTTACACCAGTACCTGTAGGGCCTTGCCTGGATTGTTCACCTCAGGAACATTCCAGCTGTCAGGGTCTAAATACTTATTGATGTCTGAACCACACAGGAGCAGAATGACGCTAGGTCCCAATACCCTTTTCAGAACCAACCCTGCTAGGTCTTTTAGTATTCCATTGCAGGTAAGTTCTAAGGGGGGAAAAGGGGTTGGGGACAGAGAAGAGATTGCTCCAATATTCTGCCTGTTCAGCTACGTCTTCTTCTTCTTCTTACTGGACTGCAACATTAACATGTAAAAACCTTTATTTACTGTGCCTTTTAACTTACTGTTTTTTTCTATGGTGTATAAATAACTTACCTTACCAGAATGTTTACTGAAGCTTACTTCTCTTCTACTTCTCATGTATTGTTTGCTAGGTTGTATGAGAAGTCTTCACTCAGATCTCTTTCCTTTTCGTTCTCAGGTACAATCTGCACTTGATCCTGCTATTCCTTAATGTAAGAAAGATAAGGTAAGTATTTATTTCTGTATTCCTAATTTATGTATTATTTGGGTTTCTCTTTCTTTCTATTAACTCACTGTTAAGAGACTGGAGTGGGCCTTGAACTGGGGTTTCTGGAGTAGGATGACTGGTTTTCTGTCTTTAATTAGTTTTTAAACAATGCTTCAGAACTTACGTTAAATGTTAAAAGGAAGCGTTCGTTTTATTCACAATTTATTCTGCCCCCGGTTTTAATGTTTGCTGAAGAGTTAATTTATTCTGGATATGCCGGGCTTTTGACCCTGACTTCACCTTTTAATTAATTCTCAGAAGAGTGAACAAGTTTCAGTCTAAGAAGACACTGCGTGTTGAAAGGTCACGCCTGCGTCTGACAGATTCTGGAACAGCTGAAAAAGACAGCTGATTCAAAAAGCTTTTTATTTAATCTTCTCGGCTAAGGAAAGCAATTACTGAAAAGTATTTCCAGTTTTCAAACGAAGGAAAATATATTCTGACTTCGTTTCCTTTTTCTCTTTAAATAGAAATTTACCTCTGACACGATAACCTTTTCTCACAGAATGTTTTATATTAGCTACATAGTTTAACACTAACCTGATTAGTGAGGGAATGTAGTTCCGACGGAGCTAACCCCGATTTTATCGCAACTACCCTAACTGACTTCCACGACGCTGGGAAAACAGGTGCTCTTCAAATTATTTCTTCAGTGAAGTGCGCAGTGGAATGTTGAAGCACACTTCACCAGATGTCATGAAACCTAAAAGACTAGACTGCTAACAGCGGTGTGCTGTCGCAGTATGTGCATGTTGGCAGCCATCTTGGAGTTCCATCGGTGCCAACAAGCACTCCAGCTTGAGGGATTATCTGACTTTTGGTAAGTTTGTAGGGGGAAAATGGTAGCCAGCATAGAGTTAGAAGGAGGAAACCTCCCGTGAGTCCTGACAGTACCCCCTCCCAACGGGGTTTCCTCCGGTCGTGGTTTGGCAGGGAATTTGGCATGAAAGGCTCTAATTAAACGGGGGGCATGGACATTAGTACTCTTTTCCCAGGAACGTTCATCAGGTCCATAACCTTGCCAATCAATGAGGTAGAAAATTTCATTGCGGATGAGTTTTGAGTCCAAAATTCGTTTAACTTCGTACTCCGCCTCACCATTAACCATCAGAGGATCAGGAGGGGAAACCCTACGCAACCCCGGTTGAATTGGTTTAAGGAGAGAAACATGAAATACTGGATGAATTTTGGTAGAACCAGGAAGAGATAGTTGATAAGTGACTGGATTTATGACCTTCTCAATTGGATAAGGACCCATAAAACGAGGCTGAAATTTACGGGGACCTTTGAGTCTGAGATTTTTTGTACTCAACCAGACTAAGTCTCCTACATGAAGCTCAGGTTCTTTTTTACGTTTTCGGTCAGCGAAGTGTTTGTAACGATCCTTCGCGATCGACAAATTCTGGGTTACTGAGTGATGAATTTTAGTTAACTGTCGGGCAATATCTTGAACAGCAGGAACATTAATATCATCAAAATTAGCATGAGAATTGGGATGTCTGCCTGAGTTTATAAAGAAAGGGAGTGGCCAGTGGATACATTTAGAGCATTATTGTGAGCATACTCCGCAGTCCATAAGTGGTCAGGCCAGTCACCCTCCTCATCTAACAAATAAAGTCTGAGGTGTTGTTCTAGGTCTTGGTTAATGCGTTCAGTCTGACCATCAGTTTCTGGGTAAAAACTGGTGGAATAACGATGGTCAATATTAAGGCCTTTGATGTAAGCCTTCCAAAATCGTGATAGGAACTGAGAGCCCCTGTCTGAAACGAGGACCCTAGGAATCCCATGAAGGCGAATAACATGTTGATTGAAAAGTTGGGACAATTGTTTAGCAGTGGGTGTACCTTTGAAGGGTATATAATGTGCCATCTTACTAAAAGTGTCGACAACTACAAGAATGGTATCATACCCATGGGAAGAAGGTAGATCAACAATCAAATCTAAGGAGACTGTGTGCCAAGGATATGGGGGGTTGGCATGGGTTGTAGGAGACCTTTAGGAGCTTGCCTGTCCGATTTTCCCCGTGCACAAATTTCACAGCCTAACACATATTGACGGACGTCTCGGCACATGTATGGCCACCAGAAACGACGTTTGAGTAATTCTTCGGTTTTCACAACACCTTTGTGGCCAGCCAGAGGGTTGTCGTGACATTCCTGCATTGCCTTCAGCTGAAGCTCCTTGGTGGGTAAATACAGGGTGGTACCTAAATAGGGGAGGCCATTGCGAATGAAACGTTGTGGATCTTCTGTGGCCCAGTTCTCCATTTCAAGGTCGGTCATCAAATTTCGAACGTGATGTTCAAAGGGTTCTAAGGAAATAGTTCCAATGAATTTTCCATCAGGTATGATTTGCTGGTTTTCAATGACTGAAGTTTGATTTTCTGTGTCGAGTCTAGAGAGGACATCAGCCTTTCCATTCTTGGATCCGGGACGAAAAGTGATAACAAAATCAAAGTCCGCGAAGTAAAGAGACCAACGCAGCTGACGTGGTGTGAGAGTTCGAGCAGATCGCAAAAATTTTAGGTTGCGGTGGTCCGTAAACACCGTTACGGTGTGTTTTGCCCCCATTAAGTAATGCCTCCAATCTTTGAAGGCATCTTTGATTGCCAGGAGTTCTTTTTCTGTAATCGTATAGTTGCATTCCGCAGGGTTGAGTTTGCGGGACCGATATGCCACCGGGTGTAACTGTCCCGTGTCCTTGTGCCTCTGAGAAAGTATCCCTCCGATGGCTAGGTCCGATGCGTCTGTCTCCAAATAAAAAGGCTCAGAGGGATCTGCATGAAGCAACACCGGTGCTGTGGTGAAACTGTCCTTCATCAACTGAAAAGCTTCTTCTGCTTCTTCTGACTATTGGAACGGAACTCCCTTCTTCAGAAGACGAGTCAGCGGAAGTATCTTATTGGAGAATCCATTAATGAATCGTCTGTAAAAATTAGAGAATCCGATAAAGCTTTGAACCTCTTTGATACTGGTAGGAGATTTCCAGTCTGTTATCGCCTTAACTTTTGCTCATCCATTCGAACTCCTGCAGGTGATAACACAAAACCTAGGAATTCTACTGTATCTGTGTTGAAGAGGCATTTCTCCAATTTAACGTATAGAGAGTTCTCTCGTAGACGTTGTAAAACTGCTCTGACCTGGTCGTGATGTTCTTCAACCGTGTTGGAATAAATCAGGATGTCATCTATGTAGACTTTAGCACATCGGTCAATGAATTCACTTAAAACATCATTGATAAAGTACTGGAAGGCCGCTGGTGCGTTACAGAGACCATATGGCATCACAAGGTACTCATAAAGGCCAAATTTGGTCCTGAACGCAGTCTTCCACTCGTCGCCTTCCCGGAGTCTAATCAAGTGGTACGCTCCTCGTAGGTCTAGGCGAGTGTATATCTTTGCTTCCTTCACTTGATCAATTAGTACTGAAATGAGAGGCAATGGATAACGATTCTTCACAGTTATCCTGTTAATCGCTCTAAAGTCAATACAAGTCCTGAGATCTCCCCCTTTTTTCGGCACGAAAAAAAGTGGGGAAGAGACAGGGGACTGCGACGGTCAGATAAATCCGTTCTCCAGATTCTTAGCTAGGTATTCCTTCAAATGGATGTTTTCCTTCTCCGTTAATGCGTAAACTCTGCTGCATGGTAGATTAGCCCATGGTTCTAGATCAATTTTGCAGTAATAGGGCCTGTTGGGGTGTAACGTCTATGCCTTAATCTCATCAAAGACGTCTGCAAAGTCTTGGTATTCATCTGGTATCATGGTAGTTTGGATCACACATACCGAACCTCCGCCTTCACACAATTGGGTGGCAGCGCAGATTACAGAAGAATGTGTCTGGTCGTCGAAACAATTTTTGGTGCAGTAGTCTGAATTTAATTGAATAGTTCGGGCTCCCCAAACAATTAACGGGTTGTGTTCCGTTAGCCATGGTAGACCTAGAATCAGTTGAAATTGGGGGCGTCTATTAAATTAAATTGCAAGGTCTCTTGGTGTCCTTCGACAGTAGTCATGTGTACCAATTCAGTATGACTGGTTATGGGCCCTGAAGTTAAATCCGTACCATCCACCGCTCTGACCTTCTCACTTTTCTCCTTCTTGATAGCTTGTAAACCGATCAGGCTAGCGAATTTGTGGTCACAGAAATTACCTGTTGCCCCAGAATCTACCATGACGATGATTCCTGTCAAAACCACATCTCTAAACCTTAAAGTCACAGTCATAACCAAATGGGGAGAGGAGACTTGTAGTGTGTTTGCCAATTGGTGATTTGTTGGAGTCGTTTTTCCATTCGCATCCACAGGTCCAACTCCCCTTACCTGTGGTGCCTCTAGTTTTCCTTCTCCTTAGCCGGCAACTTTGGTCTTTTTAAGCAATTCTTGACAAAATGTCCACTTCCTCCACAATATAGGCACAGTTTGTTCAGCCTTCTCTTTTCTTTTTCTTCTTTAGAGAGTGGACCTCTGACTACACCGATTTGCATGGGTTCAATTCCCGAAGAACTCTCTACTGTCCGTGTGGATTCTGTTTTGACATGGTCAAAACGAGGAACACTTGGTCTAAGCTCCTTCCGCCGTTCTCCTTTCCGCTCACTTTGCCGATAATCGATCTCTAAGGTTAAATCCACTAAGGCAGAGATATCGGTGGGTCGATTAGGGATTTGAGATAGCGCGTCCTTCAGTTCCTCTCGCAATCCTCTATAGAATACTGCTGCTCTTTTATCCTCGGGCCAGTTGGTCTCGACCACTAGTTTATTAAATTGGGCTAGGTAAGACACGAGTTCTCGGTTTCCTTGCTTTAACTCCAACAGTTCATTGTCTGAAGCTTGAGATGCTGTTCTTCTACCAAAAATTCGGAGAAATTCCTTCTTGAAGTCATCTAAACTGTACAAAATTGGGTCATCCTTGGTTACTAGTGGCATGGACCATGAGGCGGCGTCCCCACTAAGGTAGGACAAGATAAACGCCACTCGGGATTGAGCATCGGGGAAGATCGTTGGACGGCACATAAAATGCAGAGAGCATTGGGTCAAAAAAAATTGCGCTTTCTGCGGGTCTCCATTGAATCGCTCTGGAGGGGCAAGAGGAATTACTGGGGATAATGAGTGGATTACTTGTGTGGGGGCAAAGGATGAAGTGCTGATGTTAGGACTCTGGGTTTCAAAGGATGTGGTGCTTGGCCTAGATCCCAAAACTGGTGTTCCCGTTTTAAAGGTTATTATCTCCTGTCTTAGTATTTTATTTTCCTCTCTGACTGCCTCTAAGTCCCTTTGTATATTACTCAAAATCTCGCCCAAATTTTTTAAATCAAGTCCTTCTGCCATTCTGCTCAGGTGCTTGTACCAACGTGGGCACTTCACTCTGTCAGGGTCTAAATACTTATTGCTGTCTGAACCACACAGGAGCAGAATGACGCTAGGTCCCAATACCCTTCTCAGAACCAACCCTGCTAGGTCTTTTAGTATTCCATTGCAGGTAAGTTCTAAGGGGGAAAAGGGGTTGGGGACAGAGAAGAGATTGCTCCAATATTCTGCCTGTTCAGCTACGTCTTCTTCTTCTTCTTACTGGACTGCAACATTAACATGTAAAAACCTTTATTTACTGTGCCTTTTAACTTACTGTTTTTTTCTATGGTGTATAAATAACTTATCTTACCAGAATGTTTACTGAAGCTTACTTCTCTTCTACTTCTCATGTATTGTTTGCTAGGTTGTATGAGAAGTCTTCACTTAGATCTCTTTCCTTTTCGTTCTCAGGTACAATCTGCACTTGATCCTGCTATTCCTTAATGTAAGAAAGATAAGGTAAGTATTTATTTCTGTATTCCTAATTTATGTATTATTTGGGTTTCTCTTTCTTTCTATTAACTCACTGTTAAGAGACTGGAGTGGGCCTTGAACTGGGGTTTCTGGAGTAGGATGACTGGTTTTCTGTCTTTAATTAGTTTTTAAACAATGCTTCAGAACTTAGGTTAAATGTTAAAAGGAAGCGTTCGTTTTATTCAGGCCTTTGGTTTTAATGTTTGCTGGAAGCACAATTTATTCTGCCCCGGTTTTAATGTTTGCTGAAGAGTTAATTTATTCTGGCCATACGTGAGGAGAACATTACTGGAGTTCTGTAACTAGCCTTCACATTATTTATCTTCAAACCTAACATGTGGCATGAGAAAGAAATATGCCGGGCTTTTGACCCTGACTTCACCTTTTAATTAATTCTCAGAAGAGTGAACAAGTTTCAGTCTAAGAAGACACTGCGTGTTGAAAGGTCACGCCTGCGTCTGACAGATTCTGGAGCAGCTGAAAAAGACAGCTGATTCAAAAAGCTTTTTATTTAATCTTCTCGGCTAAGGAAAGCAATTACTGAAAAGTATTTCCAGTTTTCAAATGAAGGAAAATATATTCTGACTTCGTTTCCTTTTTCTCTTTTAATAGAAATTTACCTCTGACACATAACCTTTTCTCACAGAATGTTTTATATTAGCTACATAGTTTAACACTAACCTGATTAGTGAGGGAATGTAGTTCCGACGAAGCTAACCCCGATTTTATCGCAACTACCCTAACTGACTTCCACGACGCTGGGAAAACAGGTGCTCTTCAAATTATTTCTTCAGTGAAGTGCGCAGTGGAATGTTGAAGCACACTTCACCAGATGTCATGAAACCTAAAAGACTAGACTGCTAACAGCGGTGTGCTGTCGCAGTATGTGCATGTTGGCAGCCATCTTGGAGTTCCATCGGTGCCAACAAGCACTCCAGCTTGAGGGATTATCTGACTTTTGGTAAGTTTGTAGGGGGAAAATGGTAGCCAGCATAGAGTTAGAAGGAGGAAACCTCCCGTGAGTCCTGACACCAGCTTAGGTTAACCATAGGGAATTGCACTGTGATCTAGAATTTCGGCACACATCTTTAGTACACACAATAGATAGAAATAGGTGTATGGTATTAACCATAATTAGTTTGCTCGTGTCCCTTGAAATGGTTGTGAAAACAACAAAAAAACAAAAGTGAAACACCCCCATCCCATCCCCTCAGGCCAGCCAACCCCAAATGTCAGCGAACACCCCTCATGCTGACTGGATATGAAAGCTCCACTCATGTATTAACCCCATAGAAAAAGAAATTTGCTCCACGCATAGGGGGCCAGGGAACACCGCGATGCCCTGTGCTACAAGCTCACGATTATAAATTGAATATAACTATTCTACCAAATGCCATATACAAAATCTTGGGGATATTTGCCTACTACCTCTTCTTGATTCGAATGCAATAGAATGCTTAGCATGCGATTAACTATTTCTGCAGTTAGGAAGAGTAATACAGAAGGAACGATTTCCAAACTATGGGGGTCATTACGATGGCGGTGAAACCACCGGCAGCCTGCTGGGTTCACTGCCATCGTGCAGCCATTCTCCGCCCGCCAGATAAGGATGGCGGGCATTGTGCTGGCGGACGGAAAGCCCGTACGCCACAGACAATCGTTACGATTGTCTGTCGGACCCGGCCAGCATACCCAGAATGTTGGCGGTGCCTAGCAGGCACCGTCTGCCACATTAGGATGCAGCATCCCCGCCAGCCTTTGAATGGCGGTTCAACCGCCATTCAAAGGCTGGCGGGGATCTTCTTTGGGGGGCTGCCCTTGTGCAGGGGCAATGTAATTGTGCACTTGGGGGGCACCTCTGGTGCCCCCCTACAGTTCCCTGCACCAGGTGGCAGGCACCGGGTGGTGCCTGCCACGTAGTGCAGGAAAATGCACAACCTGCATTTTTAACATTGTGGCGGGTGCTGCAGCCAGCAGCACCCGCCGCAATGTTAAAAATGCTTTTTGCGGCCACCACAGTGGCAGTCGCATTGTAATTTGCTATGCGGGACCGCTGCCATATGGCTGGGCAGTCCTGATTCCCGGGACGTTGGCGGACGGACTTAAGTCCGTCCGCCATCGTAATGAGCCCCTAAGCTTGAACGTTTGGAAATAATGCATGCTCGTTCCTTAATGAAACATAAGGTGGAGTTCCTTAGAGTTTATGGATGTTTATTGTTACAACCCCCACTCACCTGATCAACAGGGACCGCAGGAACGAAGAGAGCCTCCCCTCTCACCTCTGGACCAGTCCTCCACACTGATGATGACAGTATGGGCGATTGGTCCCAAAGGGGAAAGGGAAGAGGAATACACCACCCCTGGTGTGCTGAGACACGAAGGAGAAGTAGCAGGGGGATGTCAGATAGGACGGGATCAGACGGGAGGAATACAGACAGCGTCTGCAGGGTAACCTCGGAGGCAGGAGGAATGAGTGGGTGGTCTGCAAGACAAAAGGGAGGGGATGACTATAAGAGGGGACGGAAAAGATGCAGGAACTAGACTCTAGTTAAAGTCATTATCAAATGTGATAAAGGGAGAAAAGACAAAAGGTACACACACTCACCATGAACGACTCAGCATGGTGGTATATAGCACAATCTCATTGGACGTCTAGTAACAGAGCTAGAGTTACTAGAGAAACTTTCTTGAAGCTGCTCAGAAGGAATGGATCAGGGGTATCGGTATGTACAGTATTAAACAAAGCGCTGGCTTCTCCTGATGGCGCTTTTTCCAGAAGGGGTGCAAAGAAAACAAGGGTGAAAGCCAAACTCGTGTTCGCGTGGGAGGCGGTGCAGCCGGCTCCTGCCGTGCGCCTCAAGGAAAGGAGAGAGGTCCGGTGCCCTCACTCGCGGTCAGCGTTGATTATAGTTCTCTGGCGGCTCCTGCTGTTGTAGAACAAAAGGCTTCACGGTCCGTGCTACATCAGAAGCCAACTTGCAGTTTCTGCTTTAGGGGAAATAATATTTCGCGGCTTCTGCTGCCTTGGAAACTGGGGAGCGGCACCTGTCGCCGTAATGAAAGATTCGCTGCCTCTGCCGCTTGAAGGAAGCGTTTGGCGGCTCCTGACGCAATGAATAAGCACTCGCGGCTGTACCGCGTGAAGAAAATGTTTAGCGGCTCCGACTGCAACGGTTGTGCAGTCGCGGCTTCTGCCGCGTGAAGAACAAAGGTGAAGTGGCTCCAGCCGCAGCAGTAAGGCACTCGCGGCTTTACCGCGAAAAGGAAATGTTTTGAGGCTTCGGCCGCAGCTGCTGAGCACTCGCGGCGTCTGCCGCGGGAGGTACAAAGATGGAGCGGCTCCAGCCGCAGCAGTGAGGCACTCGCGGCTTTACCGCGAAAAGGAAATGTTTTGCGGCTCCGGCCGCAGCTGCTGAGCACTCGCGGCTTCTGCCACGGGAAGAACAAAGGTGAAGCGGCTCTGGCCGCAGCAGTGAGGCACTTGCGGCTTTACCGCGAAAAGGAAATGTTTTGCGGCTCCGGCCGCAACTGAAAATGGACTCGCGGCTCCTGCCGCGTTTGCGAAGTACTCGCAACTTCGGGACACTACAGGGGAGTTCGTCTGTATGGAGAGGCACGCTCCAGCGCCCTCTCAGGATTGGAGATTGGAAGGGAAGCAGAGGAGAGGCACGCACCTGCGTCCTCTCGGGGTAGGGATTGCAGTTCGTTTTAAACCAAGCACCTGTGTCAGGTAGGGGAGGTTCCTAAATAGCAACCTTCCCTCACCACCTGACGTGCTGCACCCAATACCACGGGACCAGGAAGAAGAAACAGATAGTGGTCAGAAGAATTATGTCAGGATGTGGACGGGATATGGGAAAGTGGTAACATTACCTCCGCCTTAAGGCTCTTTTTACAGGGCGAGGCTTCGTGGGGTTACAGGCATGAAATCTTCGAACCAATAGGGGTGCATTTACAAATGTAGCTGGTTCCCATGTTCGCTCCTCTGGAGGGTATCCCTTCCAATCCACTAGATAATACAGTTTCCCATTTTGCCTACGTGAATCCATAATACGATTCAGTTCATACTCTTCTTGGTTATCAACCATTAAGGGAGGGGGTGGAATCATGGGACGTGTAGAGGGAATAAAGGCTTTAAGAAGGGACGTATGGAACACAGGATGGATGCGATACTCCTCAAGTAATTCCAGTTTCATGGCCACTGGATTAATAATTTGTGTTATTGTAAATGGACCTACAAAACGCGGTTGTAATTTCTTTGGCCCTGCTAATTTCAGGTTTTTTGTGGCCAGCCAGACTTTATCTCCTACGTCATAACAAGGAGCAGGGCGTCGATGTTTATCAGCGGCTTTTTTCATTTTTTCTTTGGTCGTCTGTAACTGAGAATGAGCAGTTTTCCATATTTCCTTCAGATTGTTACATAGGGAATCCACAGCAGGGACCTTATGAGTGGGTTGCAGAGGCACAGTCCTGGGATGAAAGCCCATAGCACAATAGAAGGGTGACATACCTAAGGCAGAGTGGACACTGTTATTATACGCAAACTCTGCTATTGGCAATGCTTTGACCCAATTACTGGTTAAGGTACTCAACAGGCAGCGCAAATACTGTTCCATGGTTTGATTCACCCGCTCCGTTTGTCCATCCGTGTGGGGATGATACGCGGAGGACAGCCGGAGGTCCATTTGTAAGACAGAGCTTATCTCACGCCAGAATTTAGAAACAAACTGAGGACCCCTATCGGACACCAGAACCGAAGGAATTCCGTGCAGACGGATCACGTTCTGTATGAAGATGAACACCATCTCACTAGCAGTGGGGACCTTGGGAAGGGGCACAAAATGTGCTACTTTAGTAAAGGAGTCTACTATGACAAGTATCGTGGTGAGCCCTTCTTCTGGGGGGAGATCCGTGATAAAATCCAAACTTACTGTATGCCATGGATAAGGGGGAACTGGAAGAGGCTATAATAACCCCTCTGGTGTGGTGCGTGGTGTTTTCTGTGTGGCGCATATGGGACAAGAGGACACATACAGTTGTATATCCTTTGCCATGTTTTCCCACCAAAACCATCTACTACAAATATCTGTGGTTTTCAGAATGCCCGGGTGACTCACTAAAGCGGAGAATTGAACCCACTGGAGTACTTGATCCGGCAATTTCTCCGGTATATACAACTGTTCTCCGTGATAAAGCAAGCCCCCTTTCATATGGCATTGAGGCTGTTCTAACCAGGGGGACATATCGGTCTTAGTTAGTGTTTGTTCCAAGTCACTACAGAATTGATCAAAAGAAACATACCCTAGAATTCGACCCGGGGGTATGAATGCTTCCAGGTTAGGTTCTGTTCTTTTATGAGGTAGTGACACACATAATCGTGATAAAGCGTCAGCTTTTAATTGTTGTGCAGCTGGCCGGTAGGTAATCACGAAATCAAACTCATTGAAGAAAGATACCCAACGCATCTGTCTGGGGGTCAGGGCCCTGGCAGTACGGAAGAATTCCAGATTCTTATGGTCTGAATAGATAGTGATGGGATGTCTGGCTCCCCAGAGGTAGTGCCTCCATTCTTGGAATGCCTTCCGTATCGCCAACAGCTCCCTTTCCGCCACGGTATAATTTTGTTCGGCGGGCAATAGTTTGTTGAAAAAAAGGCGATAGGATGCATCTGCCCATTAGAATCTCTCTGCGATAGGACCCCTCCTACTGCATATTGTGATGCGTCCGCCTCCACAAAGAAAGGAAGAGCAGGATCAGGATGTATTAGAACAGGAGCAGAAGTAAACTCTTTCTTCAAGGCATCAAAGGCTTTTGAGCTTCTGTGGACCAAAGAAACTGCACCCCCTTTTAACGAGTCTTGTTATTGGGGTTACCAGTTCTGAAAACGCGAGATAAAACGCCTGTAAAAATTAGCGAATCCTAACAGTGATTGTATGTCCTTGACACATGTGGGGGTAGGCCAAGACAAGATGGCCTCTACCTTCTTTTGTCCATCTGTATCCCGTTTTCAGATATTACAAACCCCAAGAACTCTACCGTGGAGGCATGGAATGAGCATTTCTCGAGTTTCGAAAAGAGATGATGTTCTCTTAGCCTTTGCAATACTTGTTTCACATGTTCTTCGTGTTCACTACGGTTTTTTGAGAATACCAGGATGTCGTCTATATAGACTATTAAAAGTGATCCAGAAAATCTCGAAAAATTTCGTTAATGAAGAACTGAAATGCTGCAGGGGCATTGCACAGCCCGAACGGCATGACGCAGTATTCGAATAGGCCAAACTTAGTCCTAAACGCCGTTTTCCACTCATCCCCCTCACGTACTCGGATGAGATGGTACGCTCCTCGCAAGTCGATCTTAGTGAACACAGTGGAATCCTTGATTTGATATAATAATACAGGGATGAGTGGTAACGGGTATTTATTTTTTACTGTGACCTTGTTAAGAGACCTGTAATCTATACAGGCGCGAAGGCCTCCTTCACGCTTAGATATAAAAAAAGAGGGGAAGAAATAGGAGAAGAGGAATGCCGGATAAACCCACATTTTAACATGTCATCCAGGTGCTCTTTTAGATAGGCAGTTTCAGGTTCGGATAGGGCATAGATCTGACTACAAGGTAATACACCCCCGGGTTCTAGGTCTATACGACAATCAAAGCTGCGATGAGGAGGCAATGCCGTGGCTTTTACCTTATCGAATACATCCGCGTACTGTTTGTAGACGTTGGGTAGGGCTTCGGACTCCGCACCACTACAGGGCGCACATACCAAAGGAGAAGCCCAGTCTATAGCTTCTTTATAGCATTGTTGGATGCAAAAACTAGAATCTAAGGTCACAGTTCTCCGCACCCAATCTATTTTTGGGTTATGAGTTTGCAACCAGGGTACTCCAAGAATCACTCCAAAGGCAGGAGTATCTATGAGATCGAAGGAGATATCTTCCGAATGTCCATTGTCACACACCAGTGTTAAAGGGGCGGTATGTCTCGTAATGAGTCCTGAGGATAATGCCGTTCCGTCCACAGCTCCCACTGATTCAGGCTCTTTCTTCTGTATGCAGGTAATGCCAAGGGAAGAGGCTAACTGATTGTCCCAGAAGTTCCCTGTAGCCCCGGAATCTATCAAGACTGATAAGGACAACCGATTACTATTTGTCAATATTAGTGTTACACGTATGGTGAAGTGTCTCGGCACCCTGGCTACCGAGGCACTCTGGATATTCAGAGCAAGCGCCACTGTCTTTCTTGGCCCTTAGGTCTTAGGGTGAACAGGGCATTCTCGGGCAAAATGGCCTCCCTTCCCACAATACAGGCAAAGGTTGAGACTGCGTCTTTTTTCCTTCTCCTCACGAGTCAAAGGACCCCGAACCCCTCCTACTTGCATGGGTTCGTCTGACACTGGTCTATGATCCTCTTTCTTATTGCTTTTGTAGAGCAATACGCGAGGAGTTTCGGACCTCCCTTTCTCTCCATGGCGTTCACGGAGTCGGTGGTCCATCTTGATGACCAGTCCATGAATTCGGTACACTCCTCTGGGGGTTCTACTATTTGAGACAGAACATCCTTTAAGTCGTCACTCAGCCCCCGGTAAAACAAAGATGTTCTCTTTTCAATGGGCCAACGGGTTTCGGCCACTAACCTATTGAAGTCTGTAACATAGGATAGCAGTGGGTTCCTACCCTGTCGGAGATTTAGCAGTTCGGTGTCGCTGGCCTGCATAAAGGTGTGTTTGTCGAACAGTCTTCTCATCTGTTCCTTGAATGCGGGAAAGTTATGCAAAAGAGGGTCATCTGACTCTACCAAGGGTATGGACCAATTGGCTGCGGTACCCATAAGATATGATATAACAAAAGCTACTTTGGCTGTGTCATCCGGAAAGGCAGTGGGCCGACACACAAATTGTAAATAACATTGGTTCATGAAGCTGCGGTATTTGCCGCTGTCTCCACTAAACCTTTCGGGATTAGCTAAGTGAACGGGAGCAGGAGTAACTACAGTAATGCTAGTAGGTGGGGCTCCGCTATCAGGTTGTGTTTTGTCAAAATGGAAGGTGGCCGGCTGTATTACGTGTCGATGTGTCTTAGGGATAGTCCCGGGCGAAAGACCCCATGCGGTGTTTGCCTGTCTACTATGAAGCTCGGATTTTAGGGACTGATTCTCCTGTCTAAGGGCCTGAGTCTCAGTTTGCAGCGCTACTAACGCGGCCGCTAATTTCTGGACTGAAGGAATGGGACTGAAATCCACAGAGAACCGGTCCTCGCCGGTCCCCTCCTCATCCATCTTCGCTCGGGCGGTATGTATATCGTGGGCTTGGTTTTTTGTTACAACCCCCACTCACCTGACCAACAGGGACCGCAGGAACGAAGAGAGCCTCCCCTCTCACCTCTGGACCAGTCCTCCACACTGATGATGACAGTATGGGCGATTGGTCCCAAAGGGGAAAGGGAAGAGGAATACACCACCCCTGGTGTGCTGAGACACGAAGGAGAAGTAGCAGGAGGGATGTCAGATAGGACGGGATCAGACGGGAGGAATACAGACAGCGTCTGCAGGGTGACCTCGGAGGCGGGAGGAATGAGTGGGTGGTATGCAAGACAAAAGGGAGGGGATGACTATAAGAAGGGAAGGAAAAGATGCAGGAACTAGACTCTAGTTAAAGTCATTATCAGATGTGATAAAGGGAGAAAAGAAAAAAGGTACACACACTCACCATGAACGACTCAGCATGGTGGTATATAGTACAATCTCACTGGACGTCTAGTAACAGATCCAGAGTTACTAGAGAAACTTTCTTGAAGCTGCTCCAAAGGAATGGATCAGGGGTATCGGTATGTACAGTATTAAACAAAGCGCTGGCTTCTCCTGATGGCGCTTTTTCCAGAAGGGGTGCAAAGAAAACAAGGGTGAAAGCCAAACTCGTATTCGCGTTGGAGGCGGTGCAGCCGGCTCCTGCCGTGCACCTCAAGGATAGGAGAGAGGTCCGGTGCCCTCACTCGCGGTCAGCGTTGATTATAGTTCTCTGGCGGCTCCTGCTGTTGTAGAACAAAAGGCTTCACGGTCCGTGCTACATCAGAAGCCAACTTGCAGCTTCTGCTTTTGGGGAAATAATATTTCGCGGCTTCTGCCGCCTTGGAAACTGGGGAGCGGCACCTGTCACCGTAATGAAAGATTCACGGCCTCTGCCGATTGAAGGAAGCGTTTGGCGGCTCCTGCCGCAATGAATAAGCACTCGCGGCTGTACCGCGTGAAGAAAATGTTTAGCGGCTCCGACTGCAACGGTTGTGCAGTCGCGGCTTCTGTCGCGTGAAGAACAAAGGTGAAGTGGCTCCAGCCGCAGCAGTAAGGCACTCGCGGCTTTACCGCGAAAAGGAAATGTTTTGAGGCTTCGGCCGCAGCTGCTGAGCACTCGCGGCGTCTGCCGCTGGAGGTACAAAGATGGAGCGGCTCCAGCCGCAGCAGTGAGGCACTCGCGGCTTTACCGCGAAAAGGAAATGTTTTGCGGCTCCGGCCGCAGCTGCTGAGCACTCGCGGCTTCTGCCGCGGGAAGAACAAAGGTGAAGCGGCTCTGGCCGCAGCAGTGAGGCACTTGCGGCTTTACCGCGAAAAGGAAATGTTTTGCGGCTCCGGCCGCAACTGAAAATGGACTCGCGGCTCCTGCCGCGTTTGCGAAGTACTCGCAACTTCGGGACACTACAGGGGAGTTCGTCTGTATGGAGAGGCACGCTCCAGCGCCCTCTCAGGATTGGAGATTGGAAGGGAAGCAGAGGAGAGGCACGCTACTGCGTCCTCTCGGGGTAGGGATTGCAGTTCGTTTTAAACCAAGCACCTGTGTCAGGTAGGGGAGGTTCCTAAATAGCAACCTTCCCTCACCACCTGACGTGCTGCACCCAATACCACGGGACCAGGAAGAAGAAACCGATAGTGGACAGAAGAATTATGTCAGGCTGTGGACGGGATATGGGAAAGTGGTAACATTTATGACCCTTATTGCATATTTGTGACAGAAACATGGGCCCAGGAGTCTTCAGTACTTGATCTGGTCGACGCGATTCCTGTACTCTATCCTTAGACAAGATCGGAAAATTAGGATAGGAGAGGGGCTTACTATTGTGTATAGCAGCTCCTTGTATTGTACGATTGAACCTATCAATTTCACTTTTCATTGCGAGGCTTTCTCGTTTAGCTTACAAATTAATCACTGGCATTTTGGTCTATTGCCCACCAGGACCCAGGTCTGTTTTTACTTTGCAACTAGGTCAGTCAGTTGAACCTTTTTTAGAGAAGGCAAATTTCACTATATTGGGGGATTTTACTTTTCCTTTGGAGGATTTAACATGCTAGGATGCCAGCTCTGTCATTGACACTTTGTCAAGCTTTGGTCTCAAGTAATTTGCTGTCCGACGCTTTATGCGGGGCATACGCTTGATGGGATTTTTTCTAATAATCCACTTTTGAGGCTTGAAGAAGTGCTCCCCTTAAACTGGTCGGGTCATTATGCAGTTTGTTTTTCGTTGGCCTTGAAGTCCCCTCAGTGCTGCTGTAGAAAATCAAATACGAAAATTCAAAAACATATTTAGAAAGGTATGTCAGAGGCATCTATTAGAAGGGCACTTAGTAATATTCACATAACGAACCATTATGATATTAATCTAGCCCCGAAGAATTTTCGGGATGGCTTAATATTGCCTTGAATATGGTCGCTCTGTTTAAGACTGTTCATTGTCATAGGGAAAAGCCTTCTGCTCCCTGGTTCTCGGATCAACTTAGGTCTTTGAGACAAATTTGTCTTAGGCAAGAGCGAGTCTGGCGGAGAAAGTATGAGCGTCAGGAAAAAACTAAGGGGCCGATTCCAACGTCAGACTGACAGGAGTCCGTCCGACATCGGTCAGGAACTGGAACCGAACGACCTCTTGTCGTCAGTTCCAGACCTGCAAGTAGGATGAGACCGAACCCTGTTCAGTCGCAATCCTATACTTAACAATGGGAGCCTGCATTTCTAATGGAATGCATGCTTGCCTCGTCAAGTGCAGAGGTGCAGTTCATCCCTGCACCCCCCACCGGGTGCAGGGATCAACAAGGTGGCACCATAGGTGCCTCCTAGGCCGCCATTCAGCGGCCTCACACCCATGGGGGTCATGCTGGGGCCCCCCAAAGACAGTTTCCCACTATCTTTATGTGTCAGAAAGGCAGTGGGAAAATGCCATCGTACTCCCTCGGCTGGATAGAGCTGAAGGGTTTCCAGATGGCGGACGGGCTCTCTGAGCCCATCGGGAGCCATCCGGAAAACCGAGTCGGATTCCTTTCCGACCGAGCCCATCGGAATGGCTCGGTCGGAAAGGAATCCGCACGGGCAGGTCCGATGCTGTTAGGATGGCTCCGACCGAGGGTTGGACCCATTCCTAACCACATCGGAATCAGGCCCTAAATCTAGAACCTTGATTAGGGAGTATAAGCAAGCTATTGCGGATGAAAAATTTAAATACTGTATGGAAAAAATTGTTAGTGCTCCAAACTCCTCAAAGGAGCTGTTTAAGATCATAAACATAATGTCCTCTCTCAAGAACTCAGAGAACCTAGATTTTACTCAGACTTGTTGTGATAATTTGGCACTTTTTTCAGTCTAAGATCCTGACTATCCACTCTGAATTTACGACTATCAGTGAACAGGAGAAATTACACAATTTTAAAGGACATGGTCCGCAGGATATCTCAGATATAATGGCTAGGGAGGATGTGACAGTTAACAAAGCAATGCTACTACCCTTTCTTCCTATTCTGGATAAACAGGCTGAGAAGTTGTGTTTGAACCCCAAGTCAGGTTCGCCTTTTGAACCTTGCTCGACAAAAATTCAGCACCATGTCTCTGGGACTGTTGACGGGTATTTGGCCTCAACTATGAACAAAGCTATTGCCATGGGATGTTTTCCTAGTCTGTGGAAAAAGCCAGCTGTTAAGCCTATACTAAAAAAAAATCAAAATTGGACTCAAAATATTTGAAGAATTAGATTCCTATATCTTTTCTCTCGACTCCCATAAAAATCTTAGAGAATCTTCTGCATGGTCAGCTTATGACATTAATTGAGGACCACAAATTCTCGGATCCTTCACAATTTGGGTTCCATAGTGGCCATAGTACAGAATCTGCCTTGGTTTCAGCAGTAGATAGTATTAGATCACTGGTTGATGTGGGGCAGGCTGAGGTGCTAATTTTGTTAGATCCCTCAGCAGCCTTCAATTTGGTTTCCCTGTCTCTTCTTACTACCCGTCTAGCTCAGTATGGCATTAAGAATACTGCTTTGAATCTTTTAAGGTCATTTCTGACAGACAGAACACAAACAGTAATTTGTGAACAGTTTAAATCGAAATGTTTTTCTCTTCCATGTGGGGTACCTCAGGGCTCTTCGCTACGCCCCACATTATTTAATTTGTATGTGTCTCCTTTAGTCAAACTTATTCGCTCTTATGGTCTTCCGGCCCTATCTTACGCCAGTGATACGCAGATTATTGTTTCCATCACATGACAGCATTCAATAGCCATTAATTTTAACAATTGTATGAAGGCCATGTCTATTTAGATAAAGGATAATGGTCAACCCTCAGTTTGGAGCAGCAATTGATGGCCAGATTCTTTGGGGACCCCACCTTCTCCAGTTAAGTTTGCCAAAAATCTTGGCGTCCTTGTGGATCAACAAATGTCCTTTGATCTTCAGGTGACTTGAACGGTATCATCATGTTTAGTATTATTAGAACATTAAGGAACGTTTTACCGTATATTCCGCCAACAGCACGGAAAACAGCTGGCTGCAGCACCCATCGCAATGTAAAAAATTCACTTTTTACATTTCCCTGCACTACGTGGCAGGCACCATGCAGTGCCTGCCACATGGTGCTGGGAAACGTAGGGGGGCACCCCCAAAACTAAAGTGCCCAGGTGTAAGGGGGGCCCGCTACGGGCCCCCAAATGGACCATTGCAATCCCAACAGTGGTGGCTGGTAGGCACTGCCACCATTTATGGGAATACGAAGGCCTCCGCAGCACTGGCGGGCTCAAGGAGCCCCTCGGATGCGTGGCGGTCGGAGTTTCCGACCGCCACGGTACCTCCCACCATTATAATATGGCGGACGGAAAATGGCCTCACGATGGCGGTGAGCCTGCCACCAACAGCCTGTCGGTGGCGGGTTCACCGTCATCATAATCAGGCCCATAATATCAATTAAATAAATAATATTAAATAAAAAGTAATAATGAATATATTATAATTAAATTACTTCCCACCCTGTACCCCTATAAACCCACAACCCGCTACGGCAATAAAATCACAAAAATGAATTACATTTAATTTAATAACTACTATAAATGGAACAAATTTATTAAAAAACATAAACAATAATTGTACAAAAAATGAACATCATATACAGTTACAATATATACTAAAATACATAACAGTAATTAAAAAACAATATTTTAAACAACTATATTTTCCTAAACTAGATTAATGACTTAGATATTTTAAAAATCGATATTACTTACCTTAAAATCGATTATCTTGACAACTATATTCTTGCTGACGATATTTCCATATCATGATATTTTGGACACGATATTTTGGTATGGCGATATTTTTACTTCGATATTTTGACTGAATACCGTTGACTGTTTCTTGAATAATTTGGTCTCCAAGCAAAAATCTTATATAAAAGATTCAGCGCATATTAGCTCTATATTCGAGGACATGGCATTTAATGATAAAACACAATTGTTAGTTACCCTCGATAAGGAGGCTTTATATACGAACATACTGCAGAGTGACACCATAGAAGTGATCAAGAGAATTTTAGCAGATGAGGATACGAGAGGAGCCAACAAAGAATTAATTGTACAATGTGTATCTATGGTCTTGAAAAATAATATTTTTTTGTTTAAGGATGAACTTTTCCTACAAGGGGGCCAGCATGGGAGCAACCTTTGCCCCAAGTCTGGCCTGCTTGTACGTTGGTGACTTCGAAGAAAAACATATCTTTACTGATATGGCTCCCTTCTCAGATGACATTGTGAATTGGTATCGCTTCATTGACGATATCTTGTTTATCTGGAAAGGTCCACGTGAAGAACTGGATGAGTTATTTGAATGGATAAATTGGGGGACCTCAATTTTATAATGACTGCACATCAGAGCACCACTATGGTTAATTTTCTTGACATCTCTATTAAAAATGTTTTTGGTCAATTGGTTATAAAAAAAAAAATGTTTTTGGTCATTTACAGGTAGAACTTTTCACCAAACCTGCCAATAAAAATACTCACTAACACTATACTAGTTATCATCCAAAGGCCCAGAGAGATAGCCTTCCTCTTGGGCAATACCTTCGGCTCTGAAGGAATTGCTCCTCCCAAGATGACTTTTATAAACACCCAGATATTCTGAAAAAGAAATTAAAGGATCGAGGTTACCCTAAAATATTGATAAGTCATTCATTTAGGAGAGTCCATTTTTACAACTGGGAGAGTATCTTCAATAAAACTGAGAATAGAAAAACAACCCAGAAGATAGTTTTTGTAAGCCAATTTTCAGAAATGAGTAATCAAATAAAAAATATTGTTAACACCAATTGGAAAATTCTTTTTTTTTTAAACTTCTTTTTATTCCAGTGTGCTCAGCCCACAGTACATCACAAAACACTTTCCACGTATCTTATGTCATACATTACATTTTGCATTCATCATTACACCAGTTATTGAATAGGTAATCAACATAGTGTGGTAACAGTATCTGTGTATTCCCACTGTTCCTCCCTATAGTCCTCTGTAACCACATCAATTCCCCCAAATCTTTTCCCATTTCTTTGAACACCCTCTACTCAAGTATATCGTGTGCTCCGCTTGCCAACACCAGTCAAAATCCATTTTCCAATCCTCCACTTTCTGTAGGGTGGGAGCCCCCCAGTTCTTTGCAATGTTGCGCTTTGGCACCACTGTGGCTAGTGCCAGCCACAGTTTTGTATTTTTAGGCGAAGCCTCATCCTCTGGGATCATCAATAGGAACCACTTTGGTTCTACTGTGACCTCCACCTCCGCAAACTCAGGCATAACCCTCCCAATTTTTTTCCAGTTGTGTGGGTTGCTGGACATTCCCACAACAGGTGGTATAGAAGGTTCCTTCCTGCCCGCACCCTCTGTGACACAAGGTCTTCTCCACATGACCCAGTCGGTGTAATTACATTCAGGGGTAGTATATTCGATGTAAGATTTTTAATTGAATGAGGTGGAAGCGGTAACGTATTGCTACTGCTCTCAAACCCTGTATGGCCTCCACCCACTCTTCATCGTCAATGTGGGCCACATCATTCTCCCATGCTGCTCTCAGTGGCCCCAGGGGATCCGGGGCGTTAGTTGTTATTGTTTTGTATATTAATGATATTGCTTTGTCCTTTAATGGGTCAGTTAACAGCCGGTCCACTAGGGGGGACGCTTCTGCCAGATCCTCCCCTTCACGGATATGGCCTCGGAGTATGTGTCCCAGCTGCAAATACTTCAGCCACTCTCCCTTCTCTATCCCAAAGTGGGGTCATTGTTGTCAGTCTACCATCACTGCCCTCCATGCCCCTATTACCGATCGTATGTGGGTCGGGAGGCCCTGCTCCACCTTCCTATCATATAACAAGCGGGCTAGCCCCTGGTCCCAGGACCAACCTGTCAACTCTATATGCAGGCTCACTCCGATTTGCAAAAACCCAGTCATTCAACGTGACCAGCTGGGAGGCCCAGTAAGATATCTTAAGGTCTGGAATCACTAGTTCTCCTTCGTAAACACCTCCCTGCAACTTATGTAATGCTATACGTGGCGCACCCCCACTTCAGAGAAGGGTCCGCAGCTCGGCCTCTAATTTTTGAAAGAAGAGTGGGGGTACATGATAGGGCGTGTTCTGCAAAATATACAGTAGTCGCTGCAGTGTCATCATCTTAAATAGGGCTGCGCAGCCCATTAATGTAAGTGGCAGTGTCCGCCATCACCTGGCATCCATTGTGAATCTGTCCAGTTGTGTCACCGAATTCTATTCGTAAAACTCTCGTGGGTCTCTTGCTACGTAGACCCTTAGATATTTAAACCCCTTCAACTCTAGTGGGACGTTGCATCTAGATGTCAGGCTCGGGGCCGCCCACCAGTGGGAACAGCAAGGATTTATCCCAATTTATGCGGTATCCCAAATACTCCCCGAAGATTTGGAAGATTTGTAGTATCCTATCAATAGACTGCCTTGGACTCTTCACGTATAGTAAAATATCGTCTACATACAAAGAGATGCACTCATCCCATTCCTCTCCCACCGGAATGCCCCATATCAAGGGGTTCTGTCAGACCCACACTGCCAGGGGCTCAAACAACAAGGCAAACAATGTTGGGAACAAGGGGCATCCCTGTCTCGTCCCTTTCTGCAATGGGAACACCCGGGACACCGTCAAATTGACTCTCACCCTGGCCAACGGCTGTTCATATAAGAGCTTCACCCATCCGATGAAATTCAGCCCAAACCCCAGGCGACGCAGCACTGCTAATAAATAACACCATTCCACACTATCAAAGGCCATCCTACACATGCAGAATCCCAAATAATCTACGGATATTCAGCCTGGTTACCCTGCATGGCATAAATCACGATTGGTCTCGGTGTATGAGAGAGGAGATCACCGCACACAACGCATGGATATAGCCTTTGCCAAGACCTTTACCTCATAATTGAGGAGGGAGATCGGTCAGTAAGACTGATCCGGAGGAAGGACCCCTACTGCCTTGGCCTCTTTAAACATCCCCAGAAGGTGCGGCGTCGTTTTGTCCAGCATGCATTTAAACAATTCCACTGGCAAGCCATTAGGCCTCCCTGCTTTCCCGGACTGCAAAGCCTGGGCTGCTGAACTATCTCCTCTACTGTCAAGTCACCTTCCAATCTTTCCATATCTTCTGCAGCTAGCTGCGGTAGGGTTATGTCTTGCAGGAAATCACTACAGTCCAGCTCCGTCTTACTAGTCGTAGAGGAATATAGTTGTAGTACACAGAAAACGCCTCTGCTATCTCTTTTCCAGTGTTGTGTCGCTGTCCTGCTCTATCTACTATCCCTGGGACCCATTTATTTACTACTGATTTCTTATCTTGCCACACCAGTAATCTGATAACTTTATCTCCCACCTCATACAGTCTATGCTGAGAAGCTAGTGCCTGTGCCCTGGCACTGTCCTCGAGTAACTCACGTAGCACTTTCTGACATAATCTCAAATGGTGTTTCACCTCTGAGGGTGCCCCGTCTTCCCCCGCCACTCAGGCCTCTAGACTCAGTATATTGCTTTTGAGGGTGTGGAACTGTAATGCCCTCTCCTTTTTCAGTGTCCCTATCTGGGCCTGGGCCTAATCACCTTTTTAAACGCCTCCGAGATCGTTGTCATCGAGCCCACTGACCCTAAGTTTTCCGCAAAAAACTGTTCGGCCAAAATTCTCATACTCTTTTTACATTTTACATCCTTTAAGTACTACAGGTCAATCTTCGGGGGCAGGACATGGTTCCGAGCTGGACCTACCAGCAGGACCTCCACTGGAGAGTAGTCAGATACACCTCGTGCACCATGCGTGGCGCCTTGAAAGTGCCCCAGGTTGTGGATCTGTGTGCTCAGGTAGTCTAATCTGGTGAGGGCCCCGTGAGTCGCTGACATGTGGGTGTATTATCTAGTACTCGGGTGGTGAAGCCAGATATCGCCCAAACCCATTGCCACAAGGAAGACCCCCAGGGCGCCCACCCTCCTTCCAGAGGTCACCCCCCAAAACATCCATTTCAAGTGAGACCACATCATTCATATCTCCCCCTAATATCAATTGTCTCTCCGGGAACTTTAGGAGTAACGGACCCAGCCCATCCAATGTTGGGCCCTGTAGCCTAGGTGGAACATATACCGAACAAGAGTTAAGTGATTGTCCCTCCCATCAGCCGCTCACCGCCACAAACCTCCCCAGCGGATCTGTCCATTTGCCCATTGGAACGAAAGGGAGGGATCTTTTACACAATACCACCACCCCCCTAGAACCTGTTGTATACCCTAATTGCTCTATCAGTGTGTACCAAACCTATCCAGTGCCTTGCAATGGTTGGCCCATAGGTGTGTATCTTGCAGTAGAACAATGTCTGGAGCATGTTTCTTAATGAATTGCATCACCACTGTGCGCTTTATCTTGCTGTTAAGGCCATTAACATTCCAGGACCACACTTTCAGTGATTGCGCTTGAGGTTCAGACATTGTGATGGCCACTTACATCTCCTCCCCACACTGATTTCCTTGACGTTAATCGGGCGTGGCCACCATCACTGGCCCCCTCTAACTATGTGATTACCTCCCCCTACTCTCTGTCTGAGCACTGCATTCTCTAACTATAGATTCTTCATAACCGTTCCCTTTTGCCCAACTCTGTTCCCCCATGCCCCCACCCTGATACCCTGCTAAATCGGTTGTGTTTACCACAACTACCCAACCTGCAGAGCGCCTGTCGTCCACACAATACCATTGAAGAATTACAATGGGGGATGTCTCAGCCACGCCAATCCAACCTGTAACTGTTCTATACATTTCAACCCGAGTAAGTAAACAAACAATGTCCATGGTCCCCATATATCCAAAAATGGTATTGTCTGAGGTTGTGTTTGGCTCTTCACTTTCAGTTCCCTCATATGGGTGCTGGTGCTCCACCGCCACCTGCAGCCTTGCATTAAATCCGTGTCAAAATCCGGCCTCATTCACACAGGTTGCCCAGTACCTCAACTCTTGTCACCCCCTCCATCCACCTGTTGCTCATTTGTGGAGTTCTCCACTGTCTGCCTCTCCTGCGACTCCCCGGCCTCCTTGCTCTTCTCCGGTCCTCTGCGGTCTTATCTCGGTCCTTTGCTTCTATTCCGGCTTACTGTGCACCACCCTCCAGCCACTCCCAGGCTTCCTCTGGGGATGCAAAGTGCCACGTTTTGCCCTCCGCAATTACTGAGGTTTTGCTGAAAAGAGCATCAAATACTTAATTTCTCTTTCTCTAAGTTCTCTCTTCACTGCTTCGAAGCTCCTCCATTGGCGCGGAACTTGTAAAGCGAAATCTGGAAAGAAATGGACCAGGGGATTCTCATAATATATGTCACCTTTTGACTGTGCTGCTATGAGGATTGCATCCCGGTTGCGGTAGTTAAAGATTTTTGCGATTATTGTGTGTGGAGGGGCCACTGGCTTAAGCGGCGGCACCCGGGCTCTATGCGCCCTCTCCACGGAGAAAAATCTGGACAGTCTTTTGGGCTTTAGCGTCTTCCGAATGAGGTGTTCCAGGAAGAGGTCTGCACTGGGGCCCTCTGCCCCCTCCGGTACCCCCACCACCCTGATGTTATTTCTTCTTGCCCTTCCTTCCTGGTCGTCAAGCTTTACCGCCATGGATGGAGCCTGTTGACTTAGGGTTTGCACCTGCGCTTCCAAATGTTTCGTCATCAACTGAAGTTGGGATATGTGCATCTCTGCTGTTGTGACTTTTTCATTCAGTTTTTGCAGATCTGCCCTTATCAAATTGACTTCAATTGTCACTGTATCAATTTTGGGCTCCAGGGTGCCATTTACATCTTTGATCGCTGCCATGATTGCTTCACCCTCCGCCATCACCACGGGCCTTGGGCCCGCATAATTGTCAATTTCATTGGTCTGCGGTGCTCCTGTTCCTTTAGGTTTCGCCATTCTAATTCTGGCTGCCCGGTAGGGTTTGCCCCAGTTTGCTTCTTTCAATTCCTGGGGGGGGGTGAAGGTAGGGGAAGGCGTATTTTTCTTGCCTTTCAAGGGCCGGGCCACACTCGCGCCCAGTCCCGCTCGGCTGGTCTCTCTGTACTGTTGGGTGGGCCTCCGACACCTCACACCTGGCCCCCAGTCACCGTCCAGGCCACAGTCCAGTCTCAAATCCCTTCCTTTCACCAGGCTTAACTCCATCCCTCCTCCTCCTCCGAGATTTTCTTTCACAGGTCAATTTTGTCCCAGGATATAAGCCCGGGCCCTGCCCGAGCTCACTTTTCCTTCTCTCTTATGACTCGCAGGGTATTTCTTCAGCCCATGGCGCCTGTTTATTAATTAGTTCATCAGCCCTTGCTGGTCCAGCCCGTTCTCTGGGTTCTATAGGGGATGGGGAGGGGGTCTACCATCACCGTCCTCCACTCAGTCTTCTAGACCCTTCTTGGCCCCCTTTTACTCCAGGCATATTATTTAGTGGGTACCGGCCCAACTTCATCGCTCCCCCTCCAGGCCCTGCAAATGTGTCTCCGATGCACTGGCCTGCACACTGATGCAGAGTCTGGTCTCACCCAGCCCCACACCTTACTCCTCTTTGGGACCGGGCCGCCCTTCGCCTGCGAGGATCCACAGTTCTTTTGGCTGCCTTGGGGAACGGCTCCCCATCCGCTCTCCGCCTGGGGCTCCCTTGTGGCCACGCTCCGTCTAGGCATTGACTACGGGCGGTGCAGGCAGGCCCGCCATGCTCCCCCGCTCCTCTGCTCGGTCCGTGGACTTACCACAATTAGGGCATCTGCTGCCTGGGTCACGGTTCTGGCCCATATCTGTGTCTGTAGGCAGGAGGATGCGGTGCCACATTGGCTGCGCGCTGGTAGGCCGCTCTTCAGGGCCATCCTCTCCGGCCGCCGGCGTCTCCGTCCCAGCGGTCGCAGGCTATTATCGCCCGGGTTCTCCTAGGCATCCCCTCCCCAGGATGTCCATGCCAGACTCGGATTCATCGCTCTCACCGCCTGCTCAGTTCCACAGCCACCGATGAGAAGCCGCACGTCCACCTCGGCACACCCCGTTTTGGCTCTCCGTTGCTGCGTCGTCGTCAGCTCACCGGCTTACAGCTGCCGCCTCTATTGCGGATAGACACTTTTTCCACCACGGTGGGGGGGCACGTGGACAAGCCCCCCACTCTTCCAAACTGTATTTCGATCAGGGATGCCCCCTGGGGTAGCGGATAAATGACGGATTTCAGGGTTTAATGATTAGCTACTCGGAGCTCAGCTAGTGTGCAGCCATCTTTGTTCGCGGCCAAGCCACGCCCTGAATTGGAAAATTCTTAATGACAATGAAGAGATCAAATTGGAGAAACCTTTATTTGCTTTTAAACGTAACAATAATTTATGCAATTACCTGATACACACACAGACAGGGAACAAAAGTCTGTACAACAGACAACGCTTCAGATGACTAGGGCAACTGGGAACTACAAGTGCGTAAACTGCACTATATGTGACCAATGTATAGTAGAAAAGATGGTTGAGTACAATGGTTACAAAGTGACAGCAAGCAGTCTGATTAATTGTCGCAGTAGTAATGTTATAAATTTGATATTATGCCCATGTGGACTAGGATATGTTGGTGAACCAGCAGAGAGCTGAGATTAAGAATGTTAGAACACAAATCAGCACTGAAAATAACTAAGATCAATGCCCAACTTGTGGAACATTACACTAAGATTAAACATAACCGTATGGATTACCGTTGGTACATTCTAGAGAAGAATATGGGCAGTAAAACAGGGGGCAATTTGGAAAAGAAGCGAAAAAATGAGAACAGTGTTATATTTAACTTAACAATGTGAGAAATGGGATAAACTCAAGGGAGGATTGGGTGAAACTTGCCATATAGATACCTGCTTTTGTCCTTTTCACCATGGTCAGTTAAGTGAGGATATTGCTGGCATTATGCTGGCTTTATGTTTGCATTCTGTGGGTAGGGGTATTATTTGTTTTTATATATGAAGAATAATAAATACAACTGGGGTACCCTCCGATGTTATGGGGTTAGGATGTGGTTGTGTATCACCACTTAATAGTTTAGCAAAGATATTGGCATCCCCTTATGTTACGGGATCAGGATGTAGATTTGTTACACCATTCAACAGTTTAGTGAGGACATTGGCACTTTTATTAAGGAAACAGATGCAAATTCTTATTTAAAGTTTCTAAAATGTACGTGGATACTCCATTCGATGAATTACCCTAGATACATTTTGTTAATGAGGTCCTATAGGCAGTTAATGAGGTCCTATATGCAGTAGCTCATCATTCAAATATGGCGCTACCAGTGCTCTTAAGTTTTTGCCGGTATTCCGGGCGGATAACACGTGATTGACGGTATCATGAGATCTTGGCTGGTTTAAAGAATGGTGTACAGCCTGCGAGACACACATTTTCCAAGTTCACATGCAGGTAAGCTATGCACATGGACCAATTTGTGTGGGGCACTTGAGTCCCTGTCTAAAGAGGTCCTATTAGAACTATCTTTGCAATATGCCCGAAACGCTTTGATGTTTTCCAGTTAACCCCGTAAAATGGGTTTATTTACTTAAGCACCACATGACGCGATCAGCGGGTGGCCTCAGTAATGGGCAAGTGTTTCCTGGTTTTGGGCACTAATAATCAGTATGATGACTTTTACCCTTTTAGTAACAGATGTGGTTTTCCCTTCTTTTAATGCAGAGGGAGCCGTCAGATGAGTGCAGCCCCCTGATAGCATACAACCAGAAAGCTTATTATCTTCCACGTTTGCTCATGCCTTATTGATTCTATTGAAGCCCGACCCTCACAGGAATCGTGGTGACAGGATACACCCTTTTGCTCTCACAATCGACAATAAGCACTTGTCCACAATAAGATCTGAGAGACAGGAGAAAAGTTTAAAATATTTATTTTAACTATCGTGCTGTAGTATGCAGTATACGTGCCACAATAAGCAAGAAGATACCTAGCACAAATACGGTCAGTATAGTAAGTAATCCATAAATCATAAAAGGAGCTGTCATTATATAAGACAGGGTAAACTCCCCCTTCTACAGAAGCAAAGTGATTATATATCAAAAGATCTCTGGGTGCTTGCAGCAGACCCCGTACCTTAGCATGCACAAATGAAGGTTCTACATCTCAGGTGTAGTCGCGATGTCGTCTGTGTAATTGCCTGTCTGTGCATACCTATATGACAAAGAGTACATGTTCCCAAACAACAGCTGCATGTGTGTGTTTTGTCTATGTGCTAGAGACTGACCAAAACAGAATAACAAGGGGCATTGTTGTTTGACCTTGTCTATGGTGTTCATGCTAAATCCCAGGAAAATTGAGAACACAAAAATAACAGTAAGTTCTGTGTGAAAGTACAGAATGGCACAAAGCAAAATATGTGTGTATACTAACGTGTGCAAAGCAATGTAAAGACTGCAGCATACTCATGCTGACATAGGGAAACCGGCAATGGGCCTGCACAGGACATGTGGCACGCTCCCCTTCGTCAAGAACTCAGGCGATAAGCAGTCCCAAAGCATTAGATGAGCAGTGCTGCCAATAGTTCATTGATTCGTAAGATCACTAGTAATTGCGCAAATGAAAAAAAAAATGTTATCATTGTAATATTTCAAAAAGTGCTGGTGGGTCCCAAAACATCTGATGCCAAGTGAGAGGCCAACAATTCCATTATTAAATCAGCTCCTTCCGAGAGACAAATATCAGCAATCAAATTGAGCAGGGCAAAGGGACAAACATGCTCCTAAGCGCCAGATGTCGATTAGATCATCAAGAGGCAACCTCTGTTTATTTAGATGAAACTGAGATCCAGAAGATGCTTTGCTGTTGCACAGGAGTTATTTACGGCCACTGGCCATAACGCCGGGTTATGAAGCAGTAGCATGCTCAAGGAACAGTCCTGGTAATGGGCCACTAAGGGACTCATCAACAGTTCGAAATTGAGGGCAACATGAGATGGCGTAGCCAGGCAGATGTCCAGGGCCCATTGAAAGGGGCACCGGATTCATTAAAACACAGGTTGCAAGTTACAGTTGCAGCAATGCCTGCCCTGGAAGAGCCACACATGGAGCATCCATTGCGGAATAGCAGGAACAGCACTACAATGCTCAAAATCAAGACAAGCAGCAGCGGGAACCCACCAAACAACCTGGGAAAAAATATAAAAGCTGCTATTAATTCAAATATAGTTTGAAATGAGGTCACAAGGACGGAGTCCACAAGTTTAAAAAAGTGGGCCAGACCCGTGGTACCAGACGCATTAAATAATCTATGAATCAGTTCATTGAAATGTAGGGGGAGATTTGTGTTTATTAATGACTGTATTTCACTGGATGTTCTTACCACCTGCAATTCGAAGGTTTCGCAAGCTGAAGTAAAAGTCACTTCTTGTTGAAACAATAACGCTTTGAGTCTGCTTAGCTTATTGAAATCTGTCTTCAAAGTTGGAATGGAATGCCAGATTGAACTAGCCACACTTCCGTGCAGAGGAGGAAACAGGACGTTGTTGCAGCAAGTGACTAACTGGGAAACGGACACCACATACGGGATTCCTGACCACAAACTGCAAACGTCCTGTTTATTAAGGACAAGATAGCTTCCATTTGAAAGCAATGTGAGAGTGGGAATAATAGAGGATACAGGAGTTCCTTTTAAATAACAAGCCAAATTAGGGGCAGACACATTCCAGGGCTATGGATTTTTACGTGTTGACAAACAAGAGAATGACCGACAGTGGAGTCACATTGCTCATCTGTAAGAAAATCTTCTCTCTCAGACCGTTGACAAAGATATGTAAATAGCAGGGACCACAATTCATGTATATAACCTCTCCCAAGAGGTTCGTATCTACCCACTGGGAAGTGTTTCATTCAGGCAGTGAACTGAAAAGTAGAGATAGGTAATGAGATAACTTTGTGCATTAACCAGACTGCAGATGGTGTTTCTGCTATCATAAAGGGAAGCTTTTCAAGTTTCTCAATGTGTAACATAGTATAACTAGCGTCTTTCATAGCCATTGATTGTTGTTTACCTGCCAAGTTAAATGTTAAGAACAAAGTGGTGGAATTAAGGTAATGCCAAGGAACGCACTCGTTCTTCGGTGTTTGGAGTGTCCAACTAAATTTCATTATGCATCTAAGTTGAGTCTGACCATGATTTAATGTAGACAAGTCAATTTGCACAATATCAATGACAGATGATACAATATTATCCAAACTATAAATACGAGATGACAAAGTATTTACACTATTATCTACCAAAGCGAGGACTTTATCCAAATTATCTTGATCAATTTGGCGTAAATGGACTGCAGCTTCCATTTGCGATAATTTCCAAATTTCATTATGAGCAGCATAAACAAATCATTTAGAACATGGGGATTGTGGACCCAAAAGAAAATCTGAAAGATTCATGTCTTCGGATAGGAGGGAAAGATGTTGTTTCACTGCAGACAATGTGGAATGTGTTAACCACTGTTGGCATAAGTTATCCACGGAATAAGTAGTCACAGTGTTATGTTGCGTGGATTGTGAATATCAGGGATCAGGTCTATTTGATTTGAACCCAGATGTGGAGTTTAAAAAAGCGAGCATGACAAACATTAGTGTCCACTGGTCACATCAACCACCCTCCTGGAGCCAGAAGTGAAGAACTAAACGTACCATTCTGTATCATGCCATTTAATTAATCTTCAGTATAATTTGTATAGATTGCCAATCATTGAAAGGGGAAAGGGATGGAATCGTTGGAGTGTTCAATTCTTTAATTTTAGCCAGTTCCATACAAGTAGTTTGTTGGACCGTATCAAATAGAAAAATTATTTGTAAAGGTATGAGACATGCACAAAATAAAGATTCTGTACCTTGGACCTTCCAGGAGTTAGTGTCCCCAATTGATTTCAAGTCAATACTGTCTTTCCAATAATCATAGCCTTTTAAGGCTAATTCTTCAATAAAGGAAGATGTATGGAGTAGCTTAGTTTGAGTAAGCATATATTTCTTCAAGGGAGGAGGAACCAATTTAAAATAGTATGATTTTGGCTCTGATGCGTTATAACCAGTGAAATATGTGTACTTCATTTTTGTGTTTTTGAGCTACCCTGAGGTGGAATTGGGCAATGCTCCCATTGAGTATAATTATGTTGGGGATGATGTCCACTAGTCCTATGCAAAAAATGATGTCCATAATGCTGATAACAGAACAAATCAGCATAGTTAGTAGAATTTAAATAAAAATCCTCAGCGTCAAAGACAGTGTAATATACTAGTTCAGAAAACATCAAATTTACAGTATCGACATCACAATCATCTGAATGCAACCCAGGTATTAAGACATCGCCCATGGAAACTCAGAACACATATGGTGTTTGCAGGGTCTCCGTAGGACCAAATACATTGAATTGTACTTTATCCCATAAAATTTCATCAGTGACTGGGACCGCTGAAATGTTAACAAGGGACTGGTCTCTTTTCATTTTATGCGAAGAAGAATGTGGGGCCAACACCCCGTCAACCAGTTCTGCAGCAGAACGTTCTGGGAGGTAAGGGCTGTTGATCAAAAGGAAAAAAACAGTCACAAACCCAATCCACATGAACAAAAATACCATGAAAAATAAGATCCAGATATATATCCAAGGCGTAACCAGATAAGTGCATTTTACCAGGAGATGAAAACATAAATCCGTGCTGGTGGCAAAGGCAAAGAACTGTCTGAAGAAAAATGACCTTGATCAATATAATAACCAGAAGAACTCAGCTGAAATAGAGGAGGCTCTGATTCTGGATGGACTATTGGTTCTTGTACTGTAGTTGGCGCATCAACTGGCGGATCAGAATACACAATGTCCATTACTGAATGTGTAGAAGTTGTAACAGGTATCAGGTCAACTGAAGGCTCGATATCCCCCTCCTGGAGCCGGGGAGAATCAGCAAGGATGGAGCTCACAGACTGTAAAGCAACATTCTGTGTAGGAACACCTCGAGGCATACTATTTAGGATTGGCCATATGGTGTAACTTGACATGTTCAATTGAAATAAAACGATTTTCTTTGTATCCAGGAAGTGGAGATAAAATCACAGTTCTCGTACCCTGAAGACCAAAAACTGGAACAGGAGCACGATAGGAAGGACCACATTATTTCTTGATTGCCACCTTTTCAAAAACCAAATCACCAACTTTAGGAAGCCAGCCGGTAACAGGAATCGGAACAGCTGCATCCCATTGGAGAGAAGAAGGCAAATTACTTTTTGCCAGAGTATCACAACTTTTCTGTAGATCCTGCAAGACAGCACAGTGGTTAGCTACGTCAAAGGTTGCAGCTACCACCACAGAGTCTAGACCATCAAGGTCGGGAACATCTTGATGCCAAAGATCATCTCGTAAGGGGTCTGCCCACCCAGAGATCTTTTAGGGAGATTGTTAAGCGCTCTCTGAACTCCATAAAGAAGAGTCAACCAGCCACGCCCCATACCTAATACCCTCACTGTTAAAGACTGCTTTAAGTCACAGTTCATCCGCCCCACAACAGAGTTGCCCTCAGGCCTATATGGAGATGCACCTGCACTCCCATCGATGCCATAGAATCACGGTACGCCTTAGAGGTGAAAGCCGGACCTTGGTCCGAATGGAACACACCACAGGCATAAGTTCCGACAAAGACCTGCAAATCCTTAATAACAGTTTGAGCATCAGCCGAGCGCTGTGGTCAGACCCTGAGCAACCTGGAGCAAGAATCAACTGCAACAAAAATATATTCGAATGCATTGTCTGAAACAAGGGGACTGCAGTGATCAAGATAAACACAGCCAGGTGGCTGATTCAAAATATAAAGGTGGTTCTGAGGTGGACGGGACACAGTAGAACATTTTATTTGTTGACAAACATCACGACATAAGACATAACAGCAAGTCTGTCGGTATAGACCCCGCCACAAGTAACGTTGCTGTAAGAGAGAAAGAGTGGCCGCAAGAGTGTCTGCGGTCGAGATTAGGTATCAGACGATCACCAACCCCAGGAATTGTTACAAAGGGAACCTTGTCAGTAATTAACTGATAAGTATACTTAGAAGGAAAACCTTGAGGAAAAGCAGTTCCCTCCCGACATACGGCTATAGCAGGCAAGATGTCATCATCAGTTTTAGTCATAGAACGCGTAATCGCTGCTACTCTAGTTGTGGCTACAGCAGATTTGGCTGCTTCATCAGCCATTGAATTTCCAACAGCGTGCGGTCCCGCACGTTGATGGCCCAATGTGTGTACTTAATACACCGAAGAGGAGTGAGAAGTATATGATAAGGGTATACCCTCGGCTTCCCTATTTTACTATGCATTAACACAAGGAGAGGGGAGACCCAGTTATTTGTGACAGTGTCTGTCTTGCCTGTATCCAAGACAAGTGAGCAAAATGCACCCAGGTAAATCAGTGCTTGCTTCACAATTTCTCAGACAGTAAACTTTCTCTGAGATGGTGTGAAAAATGAAACTATTTATATATATATATATATATATATATATATATACGGTCCTCACCCACAGGTACCACCTGTTGCATGCTTCATCACTGGACCCTCACCCAGACACTGAACGTGAATGAGTGGGCTCGACACGCTTTTAAGTGGAGCTCTTTGAGTGGAAGCAGTGAGTGAAGGCAGGGTTGAGTGAGTGTGTTAAAATAACCTTTAAATCCTGTGTAACAAATTTATTATTCTGGGATCTAGGGCTAGGTTAAAATAGATCAGCATGATGCTTTTAGGAATATTCCCAGGCATCTGATAGGCCGACATGTTTCAGCCTTTATATAGCCCATGAAGGGTCAGTAGGCTTTCCTCAGGACCTCTTTTCTACCCTGCTTTTTGCGATTGCTAATTTTTTCTGCAATTAAATAGTAATAAACATGCACGTTACCATACAGACCATATTTATAGGACTTTTTCCTTGTATGGTTGTAAATGACTTGTTTATTCAACAGACATCATAGGGGTACCAGGGGAGGACGGACTCTGTAGTCACACATTCATCAAGAGTACGCATCTGCTCACGCTCGTAGCGTCTCCCTGTGTCCCTGCATGTATGTACAACATGTGTAAGTGGAAAGCGATCTTTAAGATCAGCCACTTTCACCCAAAGTTTTTTATGCTTTATTGTGCTGCCTTTGTAATCACGAATGTCATTTTGTTTCCAAAAATGTAAATTATTATTGTAAGATTGTACACAGTAAAAAGAATCACACACCACAAGGGTGAACGACCCAGGATCAGAGGGCTCGAGAGCCAAAAGCAATGCTTTCAGCTCGGCCAACTGTGGCCTACAGTCACCTAGAGACTGTGTATGAGTCAAAGTGGAGTGGAAAACTCCATCAATCATAGTCCCTTTTACTATAGCGCAAGCTGCAGAATAAGTCTGCTTAGAACCAACGGCCGGCTGTCCCGAACCATCAGTGTATATTATACATTTATTCTGTTCAAGAGGAAGAAGCGTAGAAGGCAGAGGATGAACATGTTCATATTGAAGAAACTCCTGAGTTTGTAGTGAAGGGTCAAAAACAAAAGAAACATCAACAGACAAAAAGACATAGCGCATTGAATCCAACGTGGGTGTAGGGCTTTTGAATAGGGAACGCTAGCTTTTGTGACCTCCTCCAAGGCAGGCACAGGTGAAACAACACAGATGTGTTTACCCTGAGCAATAGGCCGTTCCTTAAGGATGGCCATCTGCATTGCAGTCAAAAAAATGTCAGTAGATGAAAAAACGTATCTCGGCAGGAGTGCAAAGATGTAATTTATAAGCAATGGGCACAGTGTCACCCTCATTGAATGTGACATAAGTAAAACCGATTGCACCCGGTACTATCCAGATGACTAAATTAGTGGTTTTAAGCCTGGTTTGTAAGAATTGCGTAGCAAGTAGATCAGACTGTAAGTCACGTAAGACCGTAGAATGTTCAGGAAGCCAGGGGAAGCATAAAAAGTCAGATGTATTAAAGCATAAAGAGGTTTGATTCGCTGAGCGTACTCAGGAATGTAAGTCCTGCCGAAATTCAAAAAACCAAGCAGAGACTGCAATTTCTTTTGAGGGTAGAAGGTGGTTGCAATTGTGCACACTTTTCCCAAAAAATGGGGAGCCAAACATCTTCCCTCATGGGTTAATCCATAACCAAGAAAAAGGACATCAAGAAATGCAATGTGAGACTTTGCAAAATTGAATTTGTGGCCAAGATCAGCAAATCGCGTAATAATGCGATCTGCTCTTGTGAGAAAGTGCCCTCTTTCTGCATCGTTGCCCCCACTTTTTGCTGAATTGCTGATGTGCTTTGACTGAGTGTGCTCTGGGCTCCTGCTAACCAGGTACCCAGGGCCTATGTTCTTTCCCTAAAACTGCATTGAAGCCTAAACCCAATTGGCATCTCTGGCCACAGGTCAGCCCCTGGTAAATGGTACCACAGGTACCCAGGGCACTGTTACCAGAGAAGACCTCTAAGGGCTGCAGCACTTATTGTGCCACCCTTAGAGGTCCTGCACCTTCACACTCACACACTGCCTTTGGGTGCTGCGTGTTTTGGTGCAGAACAAAGTGAAGAGTCGACATGGCACACATCCCTGTGTGCCATGCCTACAACCTACTGCCCTGGCATAGATCAGTCACCCCTCTAGCTGGGTGCAATATACCAGTGGTGAGGGTACAGGTGCATGAGCCCTGTACCCCTGCAGTGTCTAAGTCCATTCTTAGACATTGTAAGTGAAGTGCTGCCATCAAGAGTATATGGTGCTGGGAGTTTGTCATTACGAACTCCACAGCACCATAATGGCTACACTGAAAACTGAGAAGTTTGGTATCAAACATCTCAGCACATTAAACCCACACTGATGCCAGTGTGGGATTTAATAAAAAATGCACACAGAGGGCATCTTAGAGATGCCCCCTGAAAACTAACCTACCACTAGTGTCCAGGCTGAGTGCCTGCTTTCAGCTGCCACCACCAGACATGTTTCTGGACCCCTGGGTTGAGAGCCTGCTGCTCTTGGGGGCCTGAAACAATGCACATCCTGGGACGAGGTGCCAAGCCTCCTCCCCCAGGATGGCAGGGTCCACGAAGGAGAAGCTTCAAAGGCTTGCTGCCTTTGTGAGCTTCCCCAGGTCACTTGCTGCTTTCAGCAACTGGTCGCCACTGGTTCTGACCCCCACTTTGGGTGGGAGAACCGGCGGGAAAAACAAGTGAGGAAGAGAGGTGTGCCCACCTCTGCCAACTCCACCCCTCAGGTGTGGGAGGCGAGGTGAAGCACAACTCCCACTCCCCGCTATCTTGCAGATGGGGGGACTCAGCCAACCAGGGAAAGGCTTATGCCCCCTCCCACTGGAGGGTGGCTTAATAGGGGGTGTACCCACCGCAAGGAAGGGACCCATTGGTCCCAACCTTTTTACCTACCTGTAACTTCCCTAAATCTAGTATTTAGGGGCACCCCTGAACCTTGCTTCCTTTGACCAGAAGAAACTACAAGAAAAGAAGAAAAAGGACTGAACAGCCGTGCTGAAGCAAACAAGAGGAAGACGCCCACTGACTTGGCCCCAGCCCTACCGGCCTGTCTCCACCTCGAACCTGCTCCTGCGCAATCCCGATGTGTCCTGCAGCCAGCAACCTCGAAAACCCCGGAGGACCTGCCTGCCTTCAACCACAAAGACTGTGTCTCCCGTGAACACCAGATTTGTTCATCTCCAACCTCTGGCTCCGACCGGACACGGCGAATACGCACCACTCTGCACCCGCCATCCACGGCCTGAGCTCAAGAGGGCAAACACCACGAGGAGGTCACCCCGGCAATCCTGACCTGGGATCCAGTGACCCCTGACCTGCCTCAAACCTCCAGCCGACGCCTGCAGCCTAAATCCAGAAGGTCCCCCCAACCGCGACCAGGAGCTGGTAAGAAAATCCGACGCTAAAAGGCACCCATGCACCCGACGCCCCACGGCCTTGGGGGGTCCAACCGACCATCCATAACCAACCCCCAAGATCCCAACTTACCTCTCGAAGTGGTGGTCGCACCCAGAAGACCTTTGTCCCCAAGCCTGCAGTGCCTTTGCAAACGGGAGGTTCCCCAGCGCAAACAACAGGGCGCCCGACGTTGAAACAGCACCCTGCACCCGGCCGCCCTAGTGCCGCTGAGGGTGCACCTTTAGTGCTACTTTGTTTCCCCATTTGCCCTGAGCTAAAGTCCAGGAGCTTTGCTCCCACAACCAAGTGGCCTGCTTGTCAGCAGCCTCCAACCGGAGGCCCCCTATCCCCTATTGGATAACATTGGGCCTCAGCACTCTGCACCCGGCCGCCCTAGTGCCGCTGAGGGTGTAACGAGAGTGCATCCCTGACCCTGTAGGACCCCTGAGTCTACCCCCAGAACCTCAACTCCCAATACCAAATACTTACCCTAAAACCGATAACACTATTTTCCTCCATAGTATAACGTTTACTGTTTTTCTTGGAAAAGTTTCTAAGTGTGGAGTTTGAAAACCTAAAGAAATGCCCCAGTGTAGTATCCAGGTATGCTACACTGTGTAAGAAAAGTAATCTCAAAAGTAACTTACCTGTAATTTTACTCAAAATCCTAAACAAAGTATATGTACTGTATTTTGAAAAGCATTGCATTATCAGTAACACTACTGTAATCAAATCAAAGTACATTTAACATTGCAATCCAAACTGTGTAACAATCTGTATATTTACTGCAAAGTACTTATTACTTACCTGTGCCAGGCTTGCTTGGTTCTAGGAAATAAAATAACTAACAGAATATTTTTTATACAAAAACAATTGGTCTGAAGTTTACAGTTTGAGTGTGTGAATTCATTTGCTGACTGAGTGTGTACAACAAATGGTTAACACTGTCCTCTGATAAAGCCTTACTGCTCGACCACACTACCACAAATAGAGGGTGAGGTGCTATCTACTTTACCTCTGCCTACCTTTTGGGTTCCACTTGACTCTGTGCACACTATACCTCACTTTGGTATAGTATATACGGAGCCAGCTTCCTACAACTCTTGCTATATGCAGATTCAATTCATCATCGGTAAGGTATATGACATCGACATCTGATAAAGCGTCAGGATCAATACATTGTAAAACGGACACGATAGGTGCCGCAAAAACACCGGGGCTGTTCTTATATCCCAATGATAAACAAGTGTATCATCTCTGGGAACCGAGGGCAGTAAATGCAGACCAATCACAGCTCTCTAGAGCCAAGTTGTGACTAAAAAACCCATTAGAAATGTCTAGCGTAGTTATAAATCTTTTATGGACGATATTGTTAATCGGGCCGTACTGTGAGTGTTCTGCACTGCAAAAGTGCCTGTATGACTATTCAAATGTCTATAATCTAAGACTATACGATAAGAACTGTCAGGTTTCGTAACTGGAAAAAGGGGATTATTCATAGAAGAGACACAGGGCTCAATAACACCCTGATATTACAGCTGACTAAGGACGTCTTTAAGGGACGCCTTCGTGTCACGTTTAATAGGCTACTGAGGATGCAGTTGAGAGGGGGAACAAATTGGAATAACATGTTGCGGAGAGTTCAGAACACAACCAACCTGGTTGCGGTATAGGGCAGGAGCCAACGCAAGGGTCCACTCGGAAGCATAAGCATGCTGCCTGTCCTCAGGGACGAGATGTGAAAAAGAAGGGAGGATTATTTCTTTCCAACAAGGATAAGCAAGAATAAAGGAGGGGGGCCATTCGACCTCCGCTAATAAATTTTCATATGAAGAAGTCAAATTGTCCCAAAAAATAGCATTAATGGAACGTTTAATATCACCTTCAATTTGAATATCTAAATTATAAAGTCTATCAAGAGGTGCAACGCGGGTATCCGCGGTCTCAACCGTAACAAAGGTTTCAGTTGCTCTCGCCTCCAGAAAGCGGCGGAGTGTCTGTCGCACTACGGTGACTTCTGCTGTGCTGTTGAGAAGGGTCACCGCCCAACTCCTGTCCAGGAGAAGGGTTCTCACCGACTGGGCCATATTTTGCTGTTAAAGCAGCAACCTTCTTCTTTTGGAAGGGAGCTCTATGCGGCGGCGGTTCCTCTCTCTTGACTTTAGCATCAAAAGAGCGCTGCGTGTCCCATTTAGGTTGCATGGACTCGCCTTGCCTGCGATCCTGTCACTCGCCTCTGTCGTACTGTTGATGAGACAATTCTTGAAAGGAACGAGGAGAACGAGAATCAGGAACCTGAAAACGTTCCGGAGTTTTGATTTTAATGCGATCACGCAAATCATATCGTCGCTCAGAAGCGTTCGTTGGTGGTGAGCTGCCACGAGACCTGGGCTTCTGTTGTTGTTAAGATTTATCCCAAGATTTCTTAGATAAAACTGGACAACCTTCCTTTTCAGGAGGAGGTATGCACAGAGATTGCCCAGATGGTCTGGACCCCAAATTATTACGTCCCAAAACTGTATAAACATCAGAAATAATTACAGTCAACTCACGCACAAGGTCAGCTGCAGCCACAGCAGTAAGTTGCTGGTGTATAATCAAGGACGCTGCTTTACCTTTAACATTAGAAAGAATCATTTCGGAGACCACGGGAAAATTACCCACTAGCTTCATCCCCAAATATAGGGCAGGAGCTGCCCCACGTTCATTCTGTACATGTTTGAGCACGTTCGGAAGAACGCTCATCGAGGGGGTGCCATAAGAAAGTGTATACACTGTAGCGAACACCGTCCCCCAGGTGTTGCAGTCGGCCAAGGGAGGGACCAGACCAGTAGGCAAATACATAGTAAGGATTCTATGCCTCTCCACAGGACCCGTGAGGGGAAATCAGCATCAAGCTGATCAATTTTCTGAGCAATACAAAATGGAAAGCTTTCACGATTAAGGGGCAGTTTGCCCATTATGGAGTTTATAATAACAGGGCTAATTACAAGGCCTCTACCCTGTGGGGGTCTGCAAAGGAGGAACAGCCCCTGGCGGAGCCACCAAAAAGGCACAGACAACAAACTGAATCAAACGTCTATATAGATGGACGACTTGAGCGTACAACAAATGTTCATCTGCCACAGTAGCAGTGGCATAATGTGGATACGGAGTAAAACCTGCCAGCACAGGCCATGTGGCCCCGTCAATACTTAAGGGGCCCATACGAACAGAAGTAAGAGGATGGGGAAGGGCGCCATTTAACCAAATCTGGTGCTCCCAGGCCATAAGAGGAAGCTCAATGATCGCATAAGGGCAATAAGCCGCAGGAACATTAGCTACCGCATAAGAATGAAAAGTATTATCATTCGCATTAACAGTGGGGAACGTAACCCAGGAGTAAAAAACCTTGAAGCGATATGCTAGGTCCGCTTCGACCACAAAAACAATGGGAGACCTCGCATTGGGGACACCATTCTGTAACAAGTGTTGAGTAACCGCTGCTCGGCAATGAGCCGGGATCGCAACCGGCTAAGCCATATGGAAACTAAGGGATTCAAACAGCAGCACAAAAATGGGTCGTAACCTTTTAAAATTCAAGCTTGAAAAACCTACAGCAATAGGAAGTACCTACAAACTGAGGAGGTAAAGCCCCCACACCACGGATGTCTCCAGACAACGGTGCGAGGGTATTGTGGATGAGCTAAAGCGCTACTCAGGGGTCCCGCAAATAAGTACCAGACCAAACGTTGGCGGCAACATGTTGCTGGGATTCTGCAAAATCACAGAACTATGCTTGGGACCATAGAACAATAGTGGGCAGGGACTGAGTTATCCTACCGCCTTAGTACCCATGAGCCCGGAATCGACTAGCTATAGTGTCTCACTTGCCCTCCTACTCACTCCCAGAGGAACAAGTGATTAGACACCCCAGAACACAACACTTCCAACCCTCTCAGGAATCGCGGTGACAGGACACACCCTTTCGCTCTCATGCTCGTACTTGTCCACAATAAGATCTGACAGAGACACGAGAAAAGTTTAAAATATTTATTTTAACTATTGTGCTTTAGTAAGCAGTATACGTGCCACAATAAGCATGAAGATGTCTAACACAAATACGGTCAGCAAAGCAAGTAATCCATAACTCATAAAAGGGGCTGTCATTATGTAAGACGAGTAAACTAACCCCCTACCCTTCTACAGAAGCAAAGTGATTATATATCAAAAGATCTCTCGGTGTTTGCAGCAGATCCCATACCTTAGCATGCACAGATGAAGGTTCTACATCTCAGGTGTAGTCACAATCTCATCTCTGTAATTGCCGGTCTGTGCATAGCTATCTGACAAAGAGTACGTGTTCCCAAACAACAGCTGAATGTGTGTGTTTTGTCTATGTGCTAGAGCCTGACCAAAACAGAATAAGAAGAGGCATTGTTGTTTGACCTTGTCTACGGTGTTCAGACTAAATCCCAGGAAAATGAAGAACACCTAAATAACAGTAAGTTCTGTGTGAAAGTACAGAGTGGCACAAAGCAAAATATGTGTGTATAGTAACTTGTGCAAAGCAAAGTAAAGACTGCAGCATACTCATGCTAACATAGGGAAAATGGCAATGGGCCTGCATGGGACATGTGACAGGCACACCTGCTTGCCTACTTCCCTGCTTCATATAGCCTCTTCTATAATAACTGGTATTTGTAATTCAAGGTTCTACATTACTGTTGTGGTCTAATAGTGTTTATTTTATTTATATTTCTTTCATTTTGTTGACTTTATTCTTATGGCTTCCTTCAAGAATGTGGTGCAACCCCCCTAATTTCTGCAAAATCGTGGGAGGCCTTCCATGACATTGAAGAAATGGTTAAGAGTGTTTGAGAACGTTTTGGTTGTTATTGACGCTGCTAAATACAGTCCTACACGTCATGCAGCTTTACTATTCAGCCATTTGGGTGACACTGGTCAACAGGTTTTCGATAATTTGCCTTCTTCAGTAGCACCATCCGGAGATGTTACCTTCCATGTTTATACTGAAGCACTGGCTTGTATGAGCAAAAAATATGCAGATGAGCCATCCATTATGCTGTAATAACATAATTTCTTTTTTTCAGAAAACAAATGTTGGAGGAATCTGTGGAGGATTATTTGCCAGTGTTGAGAGTACCAGCAGTCAAATATGAGTTTGGTTCAAATTTAGATATTTATTTGCGTCACCAACTTTTTTTTAACTGTTTCAGCAAAAAGATTCAAGAATGTTATTTTGACTTGCAATAATCTAACACTTGATGAAGTAATGGATTTCGCTAGAAGTATAGAGCGATCACTCATTTCTTCAAAAATGTTATCACAGGATTTTAAGAGTAATGCACAGGCACAAGTGTCAGTTCTATCTGAAGTTGATGATGTTGAAGTAGCTGCCATTATAAATAAAAGTAAAGTTAAGAAAGCTGATGAAAGAAGTGAAAGAAAATGTTTTAAATGTGGTTTCAAGTTCCATTTAGGAAATAATGTTTCATGTCCAGCACAGGGTAAAAAATTTGATAATTGTTAAAAGAAAATGGGGCATTTTCAGGCTGTGGCTCTAGCAAAACCAAACCTAAAGTTAATCAGGTGTGTGTGAAAGAAGATCACTTATGCAACACTATTATCAATGTATTACTAACGGTTGAGGTGGACATGTTGGAATCTTTGCAAAGAAAATGTAAAGGTCCCTTATGTAAGGTAATGATTTGTTCAGTTAATCTAAGAATTATAGCCCATTCTGGCTCTCCCATTTCAATACTTTCTGATCATACATTTGAGAAGTTATAAGCCAAACTTGTGTGGAAACAAACAGATGTAAACCTGACAGCCTTTGGGGAATATGATATCATAATGAAGGGTTTCTTTTCGGATGTCCTAAAATTCAAAGGCAGGGAGTTGTTTACTTAGATATACATTGCAGAAAAAGGGAGAGATATAATGGGATGCAAGATCAAGCTAAGTTGGGAATTATTTTGAGAGCTTGTTATGAAGAGCCTGTGGTGTAGGGTGATCTCCCAGTATTGTTGGTTGATCATTCTCCCGAGGGTGCTGAGTCAGTACAACCAGTATAACAGTTGTTGCATTATGAAACAGTTTTCAGAGAGAAGGTTGGATTGGTCAAAGGATTTGAGCATAAGATTAAATTAAAAGGTAATGCCGTCCCTGTTGTACAAAAGGTTAGACCCGTACCATTGTCAGTCACAGAAGATCTTAGGAAATTGTTGGATAGGATGTGTGAACAAGGTATTATTATGCTGGTTGATTCCTCTGAATGGGTTTCGGCCGCTGTTATTGCCCATAAAACGTCTGGGGATATACGTTTGTGTGCCGATCTCAGGGGTCTTAATCGAAATATTCTCATTGACTGCCATCCTCTCTCTAGAATACATGATTTGTTGGCGTACTTAGGTAATAGTAAGTATTTCTCTACTATTGATCTACGTTCTACCTATCATCAAATTCCTTTGTCAAAAGTGTCACAGCCTCTAATAACGTTTATAACACCCTTTAGGGCTTTTATGTACTTGCGGATGCCTATTGGCCTGGCATCCGCAGCTAGTGTTTTCCAGAGATTTATGGATGAGATGTTTGGTGGTGAGAGCAATATACAAGTCTTCCAGGATGACATACTTGTTCATACAGAAAGTTTGGAGGAACATCTTGAACATTTGATTCTTGTATTAAGCAAATTGGAGAAACACAGTGTGACTGTAAATCGAGAAATATATACATTTCTTGCTACTGGGTAGATTATCTGGGACATAGTATTTCTTCTCAAGGTATCAGACCCAAACTTTTACTTGTGAAGGCCATTAATGATGCTCCAGTGCCCAAAGATAAGGATTCCTTGAGAACATTTCTTGGTTTGAATGAGTACTATGCCAGATTTGTGCAAGGCTATCCTCTCATTGTACAACCACTTTGAGCATTGTTTTAAAAGATTTGTGTGGACGGAGGAGGAACAGAAGACATTTGGAAGAATTAATTGTTCGTGCTCCTGCCATAAAACCTTTTATGCATTGCAAATGAAGTGTGATTACAGTGGATGCTAGTTCCATGGGACTAGGTGCGGTTCTTAGTTAGTTTGTAAATGGAAGGGAATGCACCGTTGCGTTCACATCAAGAGAACTTAATCCTGCTGAGAAGAACTACAGCACTATTGAACGTGAAGCTCTTGCTTGTTCATGGACTTCTGAAAAGTTCAAAATGTATGTTTGGGGAACGAGGGTCAATTTGGTCACAGATCACGAACCCCTCATATACATGTTAGGTGATAGTTGCTTGGACAAGGCTTCCTCCTTGTTGATTAGACTTTTGTCAAGGTTCAAGAGTTTAATTTTGATATAAAATACATGCCTGGGGGAAAAAACATCAGGACAGATTGCTTTCATGGTTACCAGTAGGGTTAGATGGAAGTGAATCAGAGGTTTTTGAGGAGTATGAGTGTGTTATGTCAGTTTCGGATGTGACTGAACATATTGGGATCTCTCCAGGAGAGTGGGAGGATTGTTCCTCCAGAGATGACAGTTTGAAGAATGTTAAGAACTATCTCATATCAGGGTGGCCTTGTGAGAGGAGTCTTGGTTTGGATTTGGAGCCTTTTGAACAAGTAGAATTATCTGTGGTGAATGTTTTTTTTGTAAGGCAGGATGTGTTTGTCCCTCCTCTTGGTTTACGTAATAAAATAATTAGTTTGGCCCATCAGGGTCATCTAGGTATTAGTGCCACTACCAAGCAGATCAAGCAACATTACTGGTGGCCTGGCATCAATGGCCATGTTTTATGTTCTGATAAACATTGGAGAGTTGGTACTATGCCGATGTGTCCTGTACTCCATAGTGTAAAAATTAACAGGAGTAAGGCCCGTTAGCCCAGGTGAGACCAGGCGCAGTTTACAACAAAAAACAATGTCTCAACTGGAGGATAAAAAGAGGTCAATTTAAAACAGTGAAATAAATCACAAAGAGAAAGGGGGACAAGGGAAGGGAGACCACAACGTAAGAGTAGAGTGAAGTAAATTAAACTATAATTCCGTAAGTAGTTTAATAAGCACTACAGTACATCATTATACAATGACCATGACACACAACGTGAGCACTGGGCGTGCTAGTGAAGGGGACGGCGCAGTGACATAAGTGTGCAAAAACAGCGTGAACGGCGAAAATAAGTAAATTAAATTAAAGGTGGTCAAAAATTGCAGAATATATACAGTTTATATATACAAGATAGTCAGAAAATTAAATTTGACCACAATAACGCCTGTGTTCTAGGCTGGATAGTCGACGGCGTTTCAACCTGAATGATTGCAGGACAATGGTCATTAATTTGACGGTAGTGCTCTAGTAAAAAGAGCGAAGTGGGCGCTGCGGACACATTGGAGACCGCCCTGACTAAGTTTAACAAATAAAATTATCCTCACCGCCCACTAACCGGGCTGATATTGGATTCCTTCCTCCCCCCTTACTTTGCCATCGCGCTTCTGGACCTACATCTTGGACTTCACAAGCCACCCTGAAGAAATCGCAGATTGTGTTCCCTCCGTGATGCCTCACGTCCACTTCGCTCTTTTTACTAGAGCACTACCGTCAAATTAATGACCATTGTCCTGATGATGACCTGCAATCATTCAGGTTGAAACGCCGTCGACTATCCAGCCTAGAACACAGGCGTTATTGTGGTCAAATTTAATTTTCTGACTATCTTGTATATATAAACTGTATATATTCTGCAATTTTTGACCACCTTTAATTTAATTTACTTATTTTCGCCGTTCACGCTGTTTTTTGCACACTTATGTCACTGCGCCGTCCCCTTCACTAGCACGCCCAGTGCTCACGTTGTGTGTCATGGTCATTGTATAATGATGTACTGTAGTGCTTATTAAACTACTTACGGAATTATAGTTTAATTTACTTCACTCTACTCTTACGTTGTGGTCTCCCTTTCCTCTGTACTCCATAGTAGCAACTCTTCAATTGCCAAATGGATCGTGGGAGAAAACTGGCATAGATTTTGTTGGACCATTTAATATTTTAAGAAATGAGAACAAGTATTAGATTGGCGCAGTGGACTACTTTTCTAAGTGGTTATATTTTGCGTTTGATAACTCTAATAATTCTTTGGCTGTTGAGTTTTTGGAGCGTTTGTTTCAAGTGGAGGGACTGCCCAAAGAAATTGTTACAGACAATGGTACACTTTGTGTCAGAAGAAGAAATGTCAGTGTTTTTCAAGTAACATGCTGTGAAACATGTCAGCGTGCCTTTGTGTAGCCCTTCTTCCAGTGGACTTGTTGAGAGGGCGAACTGTTTACTAAAAGAAGGTGTGCAGACAGTGGTGGCAAACAAACTGAATGTTTGTAAGCATTTACAGCAGAAGGTATGGAGTTATAATATCATGCCACATAGTTCTACAGGAGTGGATCCTTTTGTGTTAATGAGAGGGAGGAAGCTGATTTCTATTCTTAATCCAGTTTGAGCGCCGGAAAAGCTTGGATCGGGTGGTTGTGATTTGGATCTGAAAGAAGTGCATGAATGTGTCAGGAGTAAACAGAACATGGTTAAAAGTTTTGATAAGGTGAAGCATGTTAAGGAAAAGGAGGTTGTGCCAGGTGATTGGGTATTAGTTAAAAAGCCCATGAAGGTTGTGAAAGGTGAGTCCAGATGTTCCAAACCTACCAAAGTTTAGAGAGTGACCAGACGGGCTGTGGTTTTGGAAAATAAAGCAAGAATGCTATTGTTACTCTGAGTAAGGAACAAGCAATTATTATTATCTTCATGTTTACGTGATTTGTAGAGTGCATGGCTGCCCAAGGGCTTCTCAGCGCTGCAGAGAGGGTCACGCAACGGTGTGGAGGGGCAATCAAGGAAAGAGCCACGTTTTAAGTTTCTTCCTGAAGCTATGCAAATCCTTCAAAAGTCTCAATTCAATGGTCATTGAGTTCCAAAGCTTTGGGACCAGATGAGTGAAGGATCTACCTCCCCAACTGGCTCTTTTTATCCTTGTTGTGCTCATTAGGAAATCCCACGAGGACCTAAGGGACCTGTTGGGTGTATAAGGGGAGATGAGAGACCGTAACAGGGCTGGACCCCTGCCATGCATAGCCTTATGGGCTAGGCAAAGTGCTTTAAACTTGATCCTTGATTGAATAGGGAGCCAGTGCAATTTGCTCAATGAATCTTTCACTGACTCCTGCTTAAGAATTTTTAGTATCATTCTGGCAGCCGCATTTTGAACAACCTGCAGCCTCTTGACTGTATATATGGGGGCCCCTAGGTACACTGAGTTACCGTAGTCCAATCTGGAGACCTCAAGTGACTGAATCACTGTTCTCCGCGTCTGATCTGGGTCTATGATTTTCCGAATTAGGCGAAGAATACTGAAGCAGGTGGCTGAAAGTTTTTTAGCTTGGGTTTCCATAGAAAGATTCTGGTCAAGCCACATCCCCAAATTGTTGATGCACGGCTCCGGTGCGGGGGGGGGGGTACCCCAATTGTCTGGCCAGCTGATCCTTTTCCAAGGGTCAGTGCAGTTACCCAGGAACATTAGCTCAGTTTTCTCCCCATTGAGTTTTAGACTGCAGTCGGCCATCCATTTAGCGATTTTTTTCCATGGAAGGGAATAGCTGCAGGTGATTAGAGTTAATCGCATCAGACACTGAGATAACCAGTTGTGAGTCATCTGCATAAGACACAAATGACAGTCCAAACTCCTCTACTATTTGTGCCAGAGGCCTCATATAAATGTTGAACAAGGTGGGACTAAGTCCCGATCCCTGAGGGACTCCCTATGGGGCATTGAATGTGTCCGAATAGAAACCTGATTCCATGCATTGGAAGGTTCTTTCACTTAGGAAGGAAGACAGCCATTGTACGGCCTTATCCTGAATCCCGATCTCTCGTAGTCTATATATCAAGATACTGTGATCAACAGTATCAAAAGCTTCACTTAGATCAAGCGGAAGGATGGCGGCGGTACCCCCTTGGTTCAGTATCATTTTAAGTTTCTCAGTGACTAGAAGGAGAGCGGATTCCGTGCTGTGTTCAGGGCGGAACCCCATCTGGGATTGGTGCAAAGTATTATTCTCCTCAAGGAATTGTGAGATTATGCCCTTAACTTGTTTCTCAATAACTTTGCCTAGAATGGGGAGCGATGAAATGGGGCGGTAGTTCTCCAATGAGGTAGGATCAAGAAGGGGTTTCTTGAGCAAGGGCTTGACAATGGCGTGCTTCCATTTGTTTGACACTATCCCGGAGCTCAGGGATAGTGAAATGAGATCTGCCATTGTGGAGAAAACCGGCTCCCCTCCTTGGAGGAAATGTGAGGGGGGGGTGGGGGTGGCAGGGTCAAGCGGTGAGCCTGATTTGATGTTTTTTAGGCTAAGGCCCAGCTGTTCCATACTTAAGGCCGGAAAGAAATCCAGGGTTGTGGCAGTTATGGGGGGTGATAGTTCTGGAATATCATGCTAACCAGGGCTTTCAGAGATTTCCAGCATGACTTCAGAGTTAACCCCGGCGTTCATGTGCAGTGAGTTGTATATGATTTCCACTTTATTCTTAAAGAAGGTGGCAAACTCATTGCATCTCTCCTCAGAGGATTGTGGGGAGGATGAGCTCTTATCTATGGGAGTGAGGGAATTTACGATTTTGAAAAGCTCTTTGGGGGAGTTGGCGGCCATATTGACCCTTTCTGCATAGTATTGTGTCTGGGCTTCCTTAATATCATTGATATTGTCTAATCGCTTTTTTGTACAGTGTCTTAAGATCTAGGGCATAGGTCTTCCTCCAGTTCCTTTCTAGTCTCTTACATATTTTCTTTTGGGATGCTAAGTGACAGTTGAACCAGGGAGCTCTTCTGGGTTGACATTGAGTTTTCGTGTTATGTATCCTAAAGCATTTTTCCACTGAGTCCTTGATCCAGTCCGACCAGCATGAGTGGGCCTCGTTGGGATCATCTTTTAGAGATGGTGGGTCAGACTTTAGGAAGTTTATCTATTTCTCAGGAACGACTCTTGGCCACTTCTTACCCGCCCTTGAGTTACCATTTGTCCTAGTCTGCTTAGGTGGTTTGGTGTACAGGAGTGGGATAAAATGGTGGTCAGACCATGGGACTGGGACCGGGCTGAGAACCTGGATCTTGAGGTCATTAGAAAAAATAGGGTCTAGGATATGCCCTTTTTCATTTGTTGCACCATTTGCTAACTGAAAAAGTTCCAGAGCTTTGAGATCTGACCGCAGTCTATTGACAGCTGCATTATTGGGGTCATCCAGGTGAATATTAAAATCCCCCAGAGGCGTGAGAGCTCCTTTTCCTATGAGAGAACTGGCAAGGAGCTCTGGAAGGGAGTCTAAGAAAGTAGCATACGGACCAGGGGGGCTGTAAATGAGCATTCCAGAGAAAGAAGTGGTGGGGGAGAGTGTCATTCTGAACTGCAAGGCGTCGTAATTGGTTAGGGTCAGAGGCATGATGGAACAAGTGACCTGAGTTTTATGAATGATGGCCACTCCTCCACCTGGTTTTCCCTCTCTGTCTTGCCTGCTAATGGTATAGCCAGGGGGAAGAGCCATGATAATATCAGGATTAGAACTCTAGTTCTGCCAGGTTTCTGTAATGAAAGTATGTCAAGTGCTTAGTCTTCCAAAACCAGCCCAATCTCCGTTTTATGGCCTGGGAGGGACCTGCAGTTTATGAGCCCCATTTTCCAGTATGCTGTTTTTCCCAATGTGTTCTCAGAGTGAAGCAGTTTTTTCCCCAGCATGAAACCACAGTGCTGGCAGTGTACCATCATTCTGTGGAGACTGTCAGGTTCAATAAAATGTGCGCATTGCAGGGGTAATGTGGGCCTGAGCTGGCGTAATTCTTCAGAGTTATACTTTATGAAGTTAAGGTCCTGTGGAAGACTTCGACCAGGGTTCCTGGCCCCTGGTCCCGGTTGGGCGCAGACGGGTGCAGACAGGCTTGCCTTTGGCGCGCCATTGGCACGCCGGCGGCACGCCCACTGCGCTGCAGCTGCCATATATAGGCGAGCCCGTGCAGCTAGACCGCTAACCTTTCCACTCTATGACCGATAGGAGGAGGGATCCTCTCTATGGTCAAGGTGGAGCAATAGTGCAGAAATCAGGTAGGTAAAAACAAAAGGCAAGTGCTTCTGAGGCACTTCACTTTAGTTTAAAAGGTGTGGCATTAAAAGCTAGCGCTTGAGCAGGCAGATTAAAACAAAAGGAAATTAAAATGAAATTAGGTCCGACTTTCTTTAAATTCAAATTCAGGCAGATTCAACACAGAAATACTCTTAAGGACAATGAACATGAGGGAGAAGAAGGTCAGAGCAAGTAGTTTCATTTGGGTGTGTTCAATGATGGTGTTTGTGATACATGAGAACTGAGCGACATATTGGTGCAGAATGGAAGTGTGGTGTTCCCGGTAGTGGTGATGGTGGGTGTCAGATTCAGAGACTATGTCATGTAATTTTTTTTAAATTATTTTCTAGAAATTACATTAAGTTCATATAGTTTATCTTTTAGACTTTGCTTAAGTTTGTATTATTTCTGTTTGTTTTGTTTTGTTTGTTGTGAAATGGGGGGATGATGTTATATAGGTGTATAGCAGTGTTTGTTTATTCTGTAATGCTGGGGGGTATGGAATGTAAGTATGGCTTGGCTTGTGACATGGTTTCATGGAATGTTAAGATGTGATTAGTATCATTCGATGAGCCTACCAGCTGGAGAAAGATCGTGGGTCCTTCTGAAGAATAAACTTCTATTTATTGGAAACTATTCCTGATTCCCGGGTATTATTTCAACCACAGCATGGAACAACGGAAAACTTTGAGGGAGAACTGTCAGGCCCAGCTCCGCAGGATCCAGTCGCAGCAAAAAAAGGTCCACCTCCTGATAGCACCAACACCCTGAAAGCAATATGTACAGGGTATTCGAATGATCAGGCGAGGGAAAGGAGAGGGAAGGGACAGCAGTGGAATAGAACCTGAAACAACAAACATATAGATATAAAGAAATGTATAATGTCTACTCTCATATATATCTCGCTAAAGGATAGCACATATGTACCTGAATATAATTACTGTAGTAGGTACAGTCCTTGGGCAATCTCAAATGGTGCACAAACCAAGCCTGGACCTGAAATGATAAACACTCACAATCATTAATGCTTGCTGATTCGCACGACCCACAATCCGAATGAAACAACACAGACCTAATACATACCCACAGGTTGTTTCGCACACTCGGAAAAGAGACCCTTGGAATTTCGTAGAATAAATAATAACCTTCCCCTTAGTGCTGGCAACATAACTTCAAAGCCAGTCTGGAGAAGTATGCATAGCCCTTTCTCAGGGAGTTGCTGTAACCCTATGGTTAATTGTTACTATTCAGAGGTGCCTTCTATCTGTGTTATGAATCCCAACAAAGTCTTATGACTTCCCAAAGTATAAAGTAAACAAAAGAATACAAATGGCAATACGCGGTTAATCTCACCGCTGTATTCCGCTGTTCTTCTAGGGCTGAAATCTGAACCTTTCCAATCCCAACGGCAATACGCGGTATTTACACCGCTGTATTCCGCTGAGAGCACATCTGACCGTCTTCAACCGATGCCTGAAAACCTACGATAACCAGAGACGGCAATACGCGGTAGCACCGCCGTATTCCGCCCCAGAATCACTGTCTCTGTACTCTGGACTTGAATTGAACCAGGAAGCTGATCTCCAGGCTTCCACACCTTTCCCCACTTCGTACTCACTCGACTGCCGCTGACCGTCCGAGCAGCTCTCTTCACCCCAGGATCTCTGAAACAGGAATCCCCGTCGGCGCTTCCTTCCTCCGTTCTCTCTCGGCCGAGAGAGAACAATCCAAACAAAGCAGTATTACGCGCAACGTCCTGCGCGACGCGCTCGCCTAAATACCCATCCTCCCACGGGCATCATGGGATTTGTAGTTTGTTGGTACCAGTAGTTCTTTTGGTACTCGGTAGGCGCTGCACGAACGATACCTGACAGTAGGTCCCCCTCCCCTAGCGCCTCCTAGGCCCAGGTTTGAACTGACATCGCCTGTGAAATGAACGAACAGCCGAAGGTGCATGCACATTCTGCCACGACTCCCACGAGTCGTCCTCTGCAGAATACCCCTTCCACGAGACCAGATACCAGAGCACCCCTCTCCGCATCTTCGAATCCCGAATGCACTTCACCTCATATTCCGCACCCCCATCGCAGATCACTGGTGGCGGAGCACGTCTGCGCGCCCCCAAGGCAGGTTTCAGGAGGTTACAGTGGAACACCGGGTGAATCCGAAGGGATCCGGCCAGTCTCAGCTTGTAAGTGACAGGATTGAGGCGTTTAACAACGACGTAAGGACCGATATATCTAGGGTGGAAAATGCTTCGCAGCTTGAAACGAATGTTCCTGGTGGACAACCACACCTTGTCCCCCACCTTATACTGAGGCCCCTCTATCCGATGGCCCCCACCTTATACTGAGGCCCCTCTATCCGATGGCGGTCTTTTTGGCCTGGATCAGATGGCTTCTGACCTTCCGCTGTAGTGAGTGGAGCTTCCGCACGTGAGACAGGACCATGGGTTGATTCGCCACTTCCTCAGGGATGTTGATAGGCAGTATCTTGGCATCGTATCCATAATTAGCACGAAAAGGGGATAGACCGACAGAGCTATGCCAAGCATTGTTATATGCCAATTCTGCCATCCACAACATGTCCACCCAGGACTCCTGAGCCTCCTTCGCATAACATCGGAGGTACTTTTTTAGTGTTTGGTTCAAGCGTTCTGTCTGCCCATCCGTCTGTGGGTGAAAACTTGTTGACAGAGACGAGTCTATAAGCAGGGCCTTGCACCATAATTTCCAAAACCTGGCTATGAATTGGGGCCCCCTGTCGGACACTATGACTTCAGGCAGTCCATGTACCCTGACAATGTTAGTTAACAGGAGCTGGGCTGTTTGACTGGCCGTAGGGAGATTAACACAAGGAATGAAATGTCCCATCTTGGTGAGACCATCCACTACTACCAAGATAGCAGAACAACCTTTCTCGAGGGGTAAACCAGTAACGAAATCCAGACTGATGTGTCGCCACGGGTGGTGTGGAGTGGGCATGGGGATGAGCTTTCCCTTGGTCTTAACGTTTTCATTCTTGGCTCTCGCACATTCCTCACATTGTGCCACCCAGGAAGCGACATCTGCCTTTAAGGAGCCCCACCAGAAATGGCGTTGTAGTAGATGCAATGTTTTCCGCACTCCCGGATGACCCGCTAAGGGAGAGACATGGCACCACATGAAATCCTTCTTTTGTAGGTCGGTAGTGGGTAGATACAATCTGTCTCTATAGAAGGGCAATCCCTGCTTAACTGTGCGCTCCACCACCTCCGTAGCCCAGGCCTCCCAGACGGAGAGGGACTTATGCTTTCTCACTTCTGCTAAGAAGTTTTCCACTCGGACAACACACAGCACTTTAGATGGTTCAATGATGGCCTCAGCTTTGACATCATGACGAGAAAAGTCAGTCGTATCCTGTCTAGATAAGGAGTCGGCTTTGCGGTTCTCCACCCCAGGTCGGAACGTAACAACAAAGTCGTATTCCGCAAAAAACAACATCCATCTCATTTGTCTTTGTGAAAGATGTCGCGCCGACTTCATATACTGCAGATTCCTATGATCCGTATATACCGTGATAGGGTGGCTAGCCCCCCACAGATATTGTCTCCATTCCTGGAACGCCCTTTTATTGCCAACAACTCCTTCTCGGCAATAGAGTAATTCCTTTCTGCAGAGTTCAGTTTTTGGACAAGTAGGCCACAGGATGGAGCTGCCCTGTGCTCTGATTCCTTTGAGAGAGTATGGCGCCAACAGCCTCATCTGAGGCATCGGCCTCCACCACAAAGGGATGCTCCGGACGGGGATGTGCAAGGACGGGAGCCGTGGTAAATGCAGTCTTTAGAAAACGAAAAGCTTCTTCCGCCTCACTGGTCCATTGGAAGGGACTACCCTTCCTGAGCAGCCGGGATATTGGAGCAGCAACCTGGGAGAAATGGAGGATGAATCTACGATAATAGTTCGCGAAGCCCAGGAAACACTGTACGTCACGTACATTTTTCGGGGTTGGCCATTCCTGCACCGCCAGCACCTTTCTCTCCGCCATGTGTAAACCCTCTGGGCTAAGTACAACACCCAGAAATTCCACTCGTCTCACACCAAACTCACATTTGCTCAATTTACAGAACAACCTGTGGGCACGCAACTTGGATAACACTCGGACAACATGACCGGCATGCCCCTCCACTGTGTCAGAATAGATGAGGATGTCATCTATATACACCACAACAAACAGGTCCACGTATTCTTTCAGAACATCGTTGAGGAAATACTGAAATGCCGCCGGGGCGTTACAAAGGCCGAACGGCATAACAGTGTACTCAAACAGACCATAACGAGTCTTGAACGCTGTTTTCCATTCGTCCCCATCCCTGACATGCACCAAATGGTACGCCCCCCTCAAGTCCAGCCGTGTGTAAATGCTGGCCTCCTTCACTTGGTCAAGCAACACAGAAATGAGGGGCAAGGGGTATCTGTTTCGAACCGTATTCTTGTTTAATACTCGATAGTCCACACAAGCCCTCAGATCTCCATTAGCTTTAGATATAAAAAAAAGCGGTGATGCTGCCGGTGACCGTGAGGGTCGAATGAACCCTATTTCTAAATAGTGATCCAGGTATTCACGCAGGTGTCTGGTTTCTGGGACAGACAAGGCATACACTCTACAGGCAGGGACCGTAGCCCCATCCACCAAGTCTATCCTACAGTCATACTCCCTGTGAGGGGGCAACTGTTCCGCCTGTATCTCGCTAAAGACATCCCTGAACTGTGAGTATTCCTCAGGTAACTTAACCTCTTTTTCCGCTGCAGTGGCAACCACATACGGATGTCTTAGAGCCGCTGCCTGTGAGGGGCACTTCAGGACCAAATGTTCCCGACATTCTTCTGAGCTGAACTGAATGGACTTAGTTTTCCAATCTATAGCGGGATTGTGACGACACAACCAAGGCATACCTAGGATGACCTCATACTGTGGGGCTTCAATTATGTTCAGCGATAATTTCTCCGTATGTTTTTCCTCTGCCATGTCTAAGGTTAATATGATGGTCTCCGTTTGCTCATCGACCAAACCGGATTTCAACGGTTGGCCATCCACGGCGAGTACTTCTTCAGCCGTTTTCTTGGGTACCCTTTGCAACCCAAGGAGCGTGACCAGTCCACTGTCTATAAAATTACCTGTAGCACCAGAGTCTAACATGGCCTCCACCTGATGAGACTAGTTATTACTAGCAAGGTTCATGGAGACCACTATGTGGGTTTCTGTATCTAACAAGTCGGACGTAGCCAAAGAGGGGAGCTGCCAACCTTTGTTTGTCTCTATACTACCCAGAGAAACCCCTGAAGGAGTAGCAGGGCATGATGTGGATACAGCCACCCTTTTACTTCGGGACCATGCTTCGGAGGACTTGGGTTTAATGGGGCATTCTCTTACATAATGTCCCCTTTTACCACAGTACATACATAACCCCTGCACTCGTCTGTTCTCTCTTTCTTCTTTGGACAAAGGTATACGAACAGCCCCTATTTCCATGGGTTCTGGTGGCGTATCAGAGCTAGGTATAGACCGACGTGGAGGTCTCTCCGATCTACAGTAACCTCTCTCCCACTTCTTTTTCTCGCCCCCTCTCTCGGACATCCTCCCATCCAGACGCAGGGTTAAATTAATCATGTCCGTGCACGTAGTAGGTTGAGGATCGATCTGAGCCAAGACATCCTTTAACTCCTCTCTCAGTCCCTGATAAAATAAAGACATCCTCTTTTCCTCTGGCCAAGCAGTTTCGGCCACTAATCTGTTGAACGTAGTTAAATATGTAACCAAATCATTTCTCCCTTGTTTAAGATCCAACAATTCTTTATCGGCACTAAATGTGGTCGCCCGTCGATCAAAAACCCTCTCAAACTCTGCTCTAAAAGCAGCCCAGTCCGATAGCACGGCATCATTGTTCCTAACTAAAGGGACAGCCCAGGTGGCTACGTCCCCAACCAAGTAAGAAATTGCAAACGCTACTCTAGAGTGATTATTGGGAAAAGAGGCCGGTTTGCAGGAGAAGTGCAGCATTATCTGCGTCAGAAACACCTGTATCTTCAACGGATCCCCCCGTACCTTTCAGGACTAGCCAATGGAATGGGGGGAGGTACAGTTACCTGTATCTGAGAAGACGCCGAAGAGACGTCGAAAGGGTTCCTAGATAATTTGTCTACCTTATCTCTTAAAGCGGCTGTTTCTGCCCTTGAGGATGCCAACTCCTGTTGTACCAGGACTAGCGCCTGAAGGACGTCCTCCATGGTAGCCATTCTCTACCCCGTCTGGACCGGGCGGAGCTAAATACGTGGGCGCGTAATTCTGTCAGGCCCAGCTCCGCAGGATCCAGTCGCAGCAAAAAAAGGTCCACCTCCTGATAGCACCAACACCCTGAAAGCAATATGTACAGTGTATTCGAATGATCAGGCGAGGGAAAGGAGAGGAAAGGGACAGCAGTGGAATAGAACCTGAAACAACAAACATATAGATATAAACAAATGTATAATGTCTACTCTCATATATATCTCGCTAAAGGATAGCACATATGTACCTGAATATAATTACTGTAGTAGGTACAGTCCTTGGGCAATCTCAAATGGTGCACAAACCAAGCCTGGACCTGAAATGATAAACACTCACAATCATTAATGCTTGCTGATTCGCACGACTCACAATCCGAATGAACCAACACAGACCTAATACATACCCACAGGTTGTTTCGCACACTCGGAAAAGAGACCCTTGGAATTTCAGTAGAATAAATAATAACCTTCCCCTTAGTGCTGGCAATATAACTTCAAAGCCAGTCTGGAGAAGTATGCATAGCCCTTTCTCAGGGAGTTGCTGTAACCCTATGGTTAATTGTTACTATTCAGAGGTGCCTTCTATCTGTGTTATGAATCCCAACAAAGTCTTATCACTTCCCAAAGTATAAAGTAAACAAAAGAATACAAACGGCAATACGCGGTTAATCTCACCGCTGTATTCCGCTGTTCTTCTAGGGCTGAAATCTGAACCTTTCCAATCCCAACGGCAATACGCGGTAATTACACCGCTGTATTCCGCTGAGAGCACATCTGACCGTCTTCAACCGATGCCTGAAAACCTACGATAACCAGAGACGGCAATACGCGGTAGCACCGCCGTATTCCGCCCCAGAATCACTGTCTCTGTACTCGGGACTTGAATTGAACCAGGTAGCTGATCTCCAGGCTTCCACACCTTTCCCCACTTCGTACTCACTCGACTGCTGCTGACCGTCCGAGCAGCGGCTCTCTTCACCCGGGGTTCTCTGAAACAGGAATCCCCGTCGGCGCTTCCTTCCTCCGTTCTCTCTCGGCCGAGAGAGAACAATCCAAACAAAGCAGTATTACGCGCAACGTCCTGCGCGACGCGCTTGCCTAAATACCCATCCTCCCACGGGCATCATGGGATTTGTAGTTTGTTGGTACCAGTAGTTCTTTTGGTACTCGGTAGGCGCTGCACGCACGATACCTGACAAGAACAGTCTTGTATCTTTGGGGGCATAGGAGCATGTTATAGACCACACCACACACAGAGCTCTAGTTTGACCATCTTTATTCTTCAGTATGCAACCGTTAACTGGACGCACTGCGTCACAAGCTTTATTAACCAAACCCAGCCACACCCAACAGATTACGTAATACTTGTAAGGAGTTTGCCGAGGACCACTAGATGTCTCGTACACACAAACACAGGACACGACAATAGTCATCGACAAATATTTACGTTTTCCATTGGCGGGAAACCCTCTCTCCGACAAGCCATGGCAAAGTCATAGAATGGCTTGATGACATCTTGCAACCTGGAATATCCCAGAGATCCTCAAATCTGATAATGGCCCCCCCTTGAACAGCAAAGAGTTCACAGAATTTCTTGTCCAACTCAGTGTCAAACACCAAAAGAGTACACTCCTCTGGCCCCATGCCAATGGTGTAGTTAAATGATTTATGGGCACCCTAAAGAGGGTCATTCAATGAACGTCCATGGAGGGAATCGATCTGAATCAAGCCATGTGCCAGGCCTCCGGGCCTATAGATCAGCTCCTCACTCCAAAACTAGTGAGAGTCTAGCCACCTTGCATTTTGGGGGAGTCATCAGAACAACACTACCTCAATGGACCCCGGATCCATCAATCGGACAAGAAAATGTTTTATTTATGCATATCAGCGCCACCATGTCAAGAGAACAATCTTTGAAAATGGAGACTGGGTACTGGTCAATCAGAGACAAAAACAGAAAATGGACACTCCTTTTGCCGCTGACCCTCTGCAGGTCATGGTGTGTGTTACGGTCTGACCTTATTCCCTTACTTGCTTGTCCTGTGTGTATGGTCTCTCCCTGACTTACGGCGAGTGCGTGCTGTTTTCCTTCTATTTGCTGCTCCTCTTGGGGGGGTCTTTCTTCTGTTTCTTTTCCGCGCGCTGCGTCTTGCTTTCATTTTTGCAGCGCAGACGCGGAAGGTTCAGAAGGTGGTGACAGGGAGTATTTCAGAGCTGCCTCCCTGTTCCTCCCTGCTTGGGTTTGCTTCCGGTTCCTGCCCCGGAAGGATTCTGGCCATCTGCGTTTGCTGGCGCCTTGTTGTTGTTCACGGTGCTGCTGAAGATTGGACTGGACTTCCTTTTTGGCCTTTGAGTAGCCATTTGTTCCGGCTGGAGCAAATACGACGCCCTCCCTTTTTTCCTGTTTCTGGATTGGGACTTGCAGTACGTCATCGGGTTTGCGAGGTGCCTGATAACCTCGTTGCCCTGAACCTTGGTTTTTCCCAGTGCACTGGTGGATCGTATTGGAATGGACTTCCTCCTGCTGTTTTGATTATTTCTTAGATTAGATGCAGGTTTTTTGCACGGTGTGCTTTTTCCCGCATTTCAAGCACTCCCTAGTTTTCCTTATTAGAGTATTGACTGGCTACCTTATTCGTATTGGGTCTTCACCTTATTTCTGCCTTGGACACATCGTTAAGGAGAACATCTTTTTTTTGGATTTAGTGGAGGCCAGTTCCTATTACAAGAGGGGGTGAGCAAGGGACTTTCTATGTTGCTCATGTTTTGTGTATTACGCTGCCTTGCTCTTTGGGGGATTTCTTACTGATGTGTGTTTTTTCTCTTTTTACAGTGTGAACCTTTTGGGGTTTGTTTGGTGTGCCTGGAGTCCCGGTGAAGTTCCGTGGAAAGCAGATTAGTGTTACCACTGCCATCCTTGTTTTCTTTTCCTTCCTACCTTCCCCCCGGGGCGTTGTCCGCTCGTGCTTTTGTTTATGTGGGCACGGAGGGTCAAGGCACAGGGCGGGTGAATGGGACTCTCTTCGTTCCCGCAGTACCTGCGATTCAGGTGAGTGGGGCTGGAACAGTGTGCAAGGGACACATGTTGACTGCACATCGCCCTGGAAAATCCATCACTCGGGACACATCACATTTTAGGTTTAAATATTTTTATTGATAAAGACAAAAATGCAACAAAACAATACAGTGCAATCTGCGAAAAGCCAAGCAAGGTGTGCAAGACAATAAGGCAAAAAACAAAAACAGGACCCCAACTCCTCCCCCCGTCTCCCTCCGCCCCCTATTTGTTCCCCTCCCCCCACCACCCAAGGGAGCAACAGAAGGAAAGATGAGAGTCGCCGCAGGATGCCTCATGTTGATGGGGATTGGGCCGGATCTTGTAGCAGCGCAGGAAGGCGCAGTAAGCGCAAATATCTGGGGCAAGTAAGTTCCCAGAAATCTGAACTCAGCAATGTCAGGAAAGGGTTCCACAGTTCCGCAAAGGAGACACCGTCCCCTTGGAGCGAAAGGGAGATACGTTCCATGCCTAATACATACCACAGCCTATGCAACCACCCTTGGAACGTGGGGGTCCTATCTGTGCCCCAATGAGACAGTATGTTTTGCAGGGCAATTCCCATCTGCCTGCCCCTGCGCGACCTAAGGGGAAATGTAAGCGCGTTGGGCAGGCCCAAGAGGACATACGCCGGGAAACGCGGTATTTGTGTATTGAAGTGTTTATCTATCTCATTGAGGATCTGTTCCCAGTATGATGTGAGTGTTGGGCATTCCCACAGTAAATGCGTCAGCGTACCCTCGGACCCACAATTTCTCCAGCAGCCTGAGGTGCGGCAGGGGTTACCCTTATGTAATCTGGGGGTGTAAGATACTAATATGACGCAATCTTGGTAGCAGTTTCTATGCTGGAGATGTTTCGTGCTGAGTGTCGAGCCCAGTAGAAAATGTCCCCAGATTCCTTCTGTGACAGTGTACGCCCCAGTTCTGCCTTCCAGTGCCTCTGTCCTGCGGATTTAGCCAACTGTTCTGGGGGCCGCAGGAAGTGATAAAGCTCTGTGATGAGACGCTTGCTTGACTGTTTAGTGTGTAACCACTTCTCATAAGGGGTGAGTGGCCTCTGTGCCCCCTGGCGTGTCGAGGAATGCATGACCCAGTGGCGTATCTGCTGAAAATGATAGCGCTCAGTCTCTGGCAGTGCAAAATCTGAGCGGAGGTCCTCAAAAGTCAGGGGACCCTCCGCATCGAAAAGGTGGTTAATCGATCTGTGCCCCTCTCTGTCCCAGTGCCTGAAAGCTACCAAATCAAGGCCAGGAGTGAAATCGGGATTGTTGGTTATAGGCGTGAGAGGCGATGGAAAAGAGGTGAGGCTGCATCGTACAGCGGTCGCATCCCAAGCCCTAAGGGTTTGCCTTTGTGACCGGCGATCTGTAAAGCCCTGGGGGGCTTCGAGATTTATGCATAAAGGGGATCTTCCACAGGGACTGGCCGGCCAAGCCTCGTTCCATAAAAAGCTAATGCTTTTCGGATTCGCTGCGGGACCATTCCAGCAAGACCTGCAGCTGAGCAGCTCGGTAGTAGCGATCAATAATGGGAATCCCGAGACCGCCCACCCCTGGAGGTGTGTAGCTTAAATCCCTATTCATCCTAGGTTTTTTATACGCCCAGACAAAAGAAAGAAACTTTTGTTGAAGTGATTTCAAAATGCCGGGGTGAGGCTCTACATGGAGCGTTTGGAAGAGATATAATATTTTCGGAAGCACATTCATTTTGAGTGCCGCCACGCGGCCCAACCACGAGAAGCCAAATGGCCACCAGCGATGAAGATCCCGCTGGGTCTGCGACAGGAGATGATTGTAATTTAGGGTGACTGTATCCTGAATTGAGGTCGCCAGCTTTATACCGAGGTACGGTATTGATTCCAGGTCCCACTGAATTGGGCATATCTGTTTCAGGGCATCCCTGGTAGAGGGCTGTACAGAGAACCCCAAAGCTTGTGACTTAGAGACATTAACCTGGAAGCCCGAGGCTGCAGCAAACGTCTCCAGTTCTGTGAGAAAAGCCGGAATCGAGGTCAGGGGGCCCTCGAGTGTAGCGATGACATCATCCGCGTATAAGCTTATAGTGTGGTGTTCTCCTCCAAACTGGACCCCGGTGATCTGAGGATTCTCCCGCACCCTCTGAGCCAAGGGCTCTATATGCAGAGCCAATAGCAACGGAGAAAGCGGACACCCCTGCCAAGTTCCCCGTGCTATCGAAAAGGGCTCTGAGATATATCCATTCACCCGGAACGTAGCTGAAGGGCGGCTGTAGCTACTGAGCACCCATTTGCGAAAGTGGTTCCCCACTCCGAACCGCTCCAAGGTGGCCTCCAGGAATGGCCAATGCACCCTGTCGAACGCCTTTTCAGCGTCGACAGATAACACCACTCGCTCCACCAATTGATGGTGGGCCTTGTCAAGGAGGTGGAGTAGTCTCCGTGTGTTGTCGCCACATTGCCTGGTTGCAACAAACCCCACCTGGTCGGGGGTCCACCAGACCCGGCATCAGTGGCCCCTACCTAGCAGCCAAGATCCCTGTAAAGAGCTTCAGGTTAATATTCAATAGGGATATTGGCCGGTAGGTGGTGCAGTACCGACCATCCTCACCGGGCTTAGGTAGGACAACAATGGAGGCAAGGAGCATTGTGGGCGGGATGTCAGAAGTATCCCCTATCGCATTAAAAAGTCGGGTTAGTATCGGAGCTAAGATAGTACAAAAGGTTTTGTAAAAAATTGCGGTAAACCCGTCGGGCCTGGAGATTTAAAATGTTTGAGTCGGGCAATGGCTGAGATCACCTCCTCAATGCGGATTGGGCTGTCAAGAGTGCAAGCCTGATTCGGAGTCAGTCGGGAGTGGGTTACCCCCTGCAAGTAATTTAGAGAGTCTTGTTCGGACAGTTGTTGTGCTGTATACAGTTCAGCGTAAAAATCCAGAAACGCGCGAGAGATGTCTGCATCTCGAGTTTGCTCAGAGCCATTCGAGTCGCAATCCTTCTGGACCGTAGCCGCCTGGTGTTGGGCGCGCAGTTTATGGGCCTGTAGGCGCCCACATCTATCCCCCCTGTGTAGAACGAGTGCCTCAGTCATAGGGCAGCATACTCTGCCCTGTCAAGGTCAGCCAGCTGCGAGCGCACTACCTCCAACTGCCGCCACACCCGAGGCGCCCCAGTCTGCTTATGTATACATTCAAGCTCTTGCATTTGTTTGGAGAGTTCTTCTCTTTTGTCTCTGCGGATCTTGTTGTCCGCTGAGGATGTGGCGATGAAGTCCCCCCTTGCCACTAGCTTGAGCGTTTCTCATAGTGACATGATTGAGATATCCGGGGAATCATTGAAGGTTAAGAATTCCTACAGTGTTTTGGTTAGGCGCTGCACTACTGCGGGCGATGAAGGAGGGTATCTAGCAACCGCCAAGAGTATGGTGGTCTGTCTGCGGGTGGTATTGCTAATGTCAGGATCATGCGGCATGGTCTGAGAGCGTGTGAGGTTCAATGTCTGAGGCGTGCGTCAAAGGAAGCTGGGATTGGTAGCCGATAAAATGGTCAATCCTGGCATAGGTCTTATGGGCATGGGAATAGAATGTATAGTCCGTTGTGCGGGGATGGAGGAAGCGCCATATGTTAACTAGCTCCAAATCCTGAAGCCATTGGCTCCCACTCCCGGACAAGGCCCCTGTTTGTCCCTGCCGTTGAGCAGAGTGGTCTAATTGAGTATTGAACACTGTGTTTATATCACCCCCACCAGTAACTGCCGGTCTGGAGAGGCCGTTAAGCCTATCACTGCTCTACAAAGGAACGCCTCTTGGCTCTCGGGTGCGTATATGAGAGCAAGTGTAAAAGTGTGTGCGCCAATGGATATAGAGAAGGCCAGAAGCCGCCCCTTAATTTCAGATACTTTTGCTCCCGCCACCCCCTTGAAGTTGCGGGAGATGAGGATGGCAACTCCAACCTTTTCGGTAGGGAGTGAGGAGAAATATTGTTGTGGGAAAGCCTTGAATCGGAGTCTGTGGGTGTCCTTGGATAGGAGATGCGTCTCCTGAAGTAAGCAAATATGTGAGCCCGAATGCTCGAGATTAGATAGGATAGCCCTTCTCTTAATTGGGTTATTAAGCCCCTTTACATTCAGAGTGAGAATTTTAATGTTTGCTAGCATGTGGGCCGGGATCGAGGTGTACAGCTAAAAAAGGGGCTGATATGTGCCAAGAGTCACATCTTGTGGGTAATCTCATTGTGTCGGGAAGCAGAACTGGTATGGGGCCCGACCCGGTGCGCGGGACCAGGCATGTAGAGGGATGGGGGAGGAGATCAGAAAGAAAAGGAAACCTCCAACGAAAACAACTATACAAATATAGAGAAATGTCATTTGGCAAACAAATGTCCGGAGCTTTTGGCTGCTGGGAAATAAGCTGCAGGGTACCAGTGGCCGGTGTCTCTCCCGCCACCCCCCCGGACACAGCCCCGTGCTTACGTTAAAGTGTCCCTGAAGACGGACATGAAGGACAGCCAATTGTTTGCCGCTTGTTCTTCTGTGGTGGTCAAGGACTACTCAGAGGGAGCCCCAGTTAGAGACGCCAGGACCGCCTGTCGAGGTCAGGTCGCAGTGTCGGGCTCGGGGGCTTGATGGTGGTTCATCCATGACCGCTTCAGCGTCTTCTGCTTGAGTTGCTCTCTTGTGGCTTCTCCACTGTAGGTTCATCAATGTTCAGTAGCTTGTAGGCCACTGAGAGAGAGCGCAATTGCCTGAGTTCCCCTTTGAAAGTGAAAATCAGCCAAAAGGGGTGTCCCCACAAGTACGAGATGCCAGCTGTCCGTGGGTGTACAGTTATGGGTCTGAATGCCTTGCGCTTCACTAATGTGGATGCTGCTAAGTCTCGGTACAGTGTGGGCCTCTGGCCCTTGTATTGGAAAGCGGAGTCGTTCCTGGCCGCTCGGAGTATACGCTCCTTAAGCTGGAAATCATGCACACATGTCAGAATGTCTGCTGGAGGGGCTGGGGCGGTTCTCCGAGGACCCATTCTATGGGTGCAGTCCAGCTTGATCAGAAAGTCCTGAGATTCGCCCAGGAGAGAGTGGAAGAGGTCAACCACCAGCGCCTCGATGTTGGTATCCTCAGATCTGTATGCCATGCCTCGGATGCGAATGTTGTTTCGCCGGGACCTGTTTTCCTAGTCCTCCGTGTGGGCCTGGAGGTCAAGGTTCTGTTCTTGTAGCCGGAGGACTTCTTGCTGAAGGCTCTCTAATTACTCATTGCGACCAGCTTCGCGTTCCTCCAGGGTGTTGACTCTCTCCCCCAGGGAGTCCACGTCTCGGCGCACCTCCCACAAGTTAGCCGAGAGGTCTTGTTTCATAGCCGACTGGTCCTCACGGAGGGAAGAGAAAAGAGATTCAAGGAAGGATCGGCTAACTGGGGCCTCCGCTCCCTCCGTCTCCTCCGCGGTCTTCGAGGTGGCCTGGCCATCAGCCTGCCCGTTGGTCGGTTTGAGCAACATCTCATTTACTGATCTGTCTTTCCGACCCTTAGTGGCCGCCATTGCGAGACGTCGACGCCTTCAGGCCGGGCAAATGCCACAGTCTCTTGCTGTGATGCTCGGAGGGCAGGCGAGCAGCCGGCTGGCCAAGGGGGCCGCTCCCCACTCCCTCTGCTAGGATCGGAGGCCTCCCCCGGTGTACCCGCTTAGACTCAGGTGGGTGTGCTGTTCTGTTCTTGCCTTACACTGGAGGGGTTGCTCTGTGCTCCCCAGTACGTGTCCAGGACCCGGGCTGCTATCGCCAGGCCCGGCTCCACCCCACGAACAACTTTGCGACTCCAGGTTAGACCACGTTCGGGTCGACGTCGTACCCGGTCCCAGTAGGTCGGTGCCGCACATGCCCTTTGAGCAGGAGAAGAAATGGGGGGTGCAGGGCACCCCATCGATAAGCCAGGACTCACTGCTGGTACAATGCCTTCAAGCGCTCACCGGGTGCGAGAGGTCCCGCCAGGGGCTATTGGTGCTTGGGCCGCTCTCACCGGGTAAAGATGCCTCCAGATGGTCTCGTAGCCCCCGTCCACTGCCACACCGTAGATCTCCTGGGGGACGAGCACCCTGCTGTAGCTGTTGCGGGCGTGTGATCGGCTCCCCGAGGGTCCTCTCCCGGCCCCCTGTTGTGCGTTGATTCTGCCAATGGGCCAGGGCCCAGACCCAGCCAACAGACTGCACAGGGGGGTTGCAGTCCACATGCCCCCGCCGCTCCTCTCTTGCCCAGGCCCACGTGTAGGCCGCCGAGGCTGCCTCTGCACTCACCAGTGGGGCGGTGTGTCGCGCCGTAGTTGCCGATCTTCTTGCTGCTGCATCTTGGCTTCCCTTGTTGCCTTCCGCGATGTTAGCCCCTGGCCTCTCTGGGACGGCTCCTCCTCGATGCAGCGCCAGACGGTGAAGGTTGCAGACTCGTTGGGCCTGCGAGTCCCCCCGAGACCGGGATCTTGCATAGATCGCCAAGGCCGGCTCCTCCCACTCCGGAGCCCCGGCTGGCGAAGCTCCGCCACCGGACGCTGTCACCTAATGTTCGGTCTCCTCCGGTGTGCCTGCGCTCCGGGCCTGGGGAGTCCCAGTGCGGCGCCACCGCCGTCACCGTGCCAGCCCCCTCGTGGCATCTGCAGGCCGGCTGCGCTCCGATGCTGAGGCCGCCCCAGGTGATTGCCTCGCGGTGACACTCAGACCCGGCACTCGCGCTCCGATGGCCCCCATGCCAGCAGAATATCCTCCGGGGGGGTCGCCAACCTCAGGAGCCACCTTCCGTTGCTAAAGGAACGGGGCCCTGCCGGACGGGAGCGGAGAGACCCGAGAACACGTCCTATCGGGTCGCCATCTTGGCCACGCCCCCATCACATTTTAAACACCTACCTCGACACATGTCGACTCCTGAAACGATTGAGGTGACTCCGCTCACAAAACCCTGAGCATGTGTCACCGTTGCCCAACCAGGGTGGACCTCGATCACCTCAGATCACCCAAGCCGGCAGACCAGTGCGAGCGCCTCGTCGACTAATTGAGATGTGATTTTTAATGATGTCTGTCACTTTTCATTTAACAAAGGAGGAGATGTAGCATATTTATTTATTTATTTAATGCAATTTTATATAGCGCAAACTTTACCCAAAGGTGTCAGAGAGCTTTACAAAAGAACCAGTTACATTACATAAGGACTTCGGAGTACATGAGTTACATAAAAGATACAAACTCTAAAATTCACATAAGAATGGTAGTAAGTACATACGTCTACTACAGATACTAGTGGTTAGAGTTACGTATATACAAGTTGCAAATTCACTCAAGATTACATTTTAAAAAGCGATTAGGGTTGGACAATTACATATTACATATTTACAGAGCATGAAATTCTTGCTGTCGTTCAGCCAGGAGTTCAGCTGGTGTTGCACTTATGGGCGGTGGTCTTGGGTCTGTAGGGATCCCCGAGGTGGAGATGGCCGTAGGGGTAGAAGGCCGGGTGGTGGCGGTCGGAGGAAGCATGCTGGATCCCTGGGCTGATCTTGAGGTCATGCGGGGCTCCATCTTGTGGAAGGAGGAGGACGCGCAGGGCAGGCGGATCTGTGCCACAAAGTCAGGTCTCCCGCCTGGATCAAGCACCTGCTGTGAGTCTCCGGCAGGCCCAGCGCGCCAACACCGCAGTCAGGCCTCAGGGCTGCCGGACTGCCGCCAGGCTTGCTCCGCCAAATCAAGGCCCCGCTAGGCCCACTAAACTCCCCTCCCTCTCAGGCACGAGGGTGATCGGGCCAGGAAGTCCCGCCAGGCTCAGCGCATCGCAGGCAGACAATCCGGGGCCCGCATGGACGTAGGCACTTGCCTGCTCTCCGGGACTTTAGCGTGTGCTGCCACGGCCGGGAAACACACCTCGGCTTCGGCCCGGCTGCTGCCCCTCCACACCGCGGGTAAGATTCCCACGCCAGCCAGCAGAATAAGGTGGCCCGATAGCGTCCAGAAATGTAGGGTAATGTCTGCAAGAGCACAGGATGGTGACGGATTTCACTAGGTGGAGGCCGGAGCTCAGGTGGACACGTCCGCTCCGGCCTCCATGCGTGCGCGTATTGATGTTATACGCACTATGACCCTCGTGGTTCTGGGGAGTTCCCTAAAAAGGAACTACGTTATATGGGGGAAGGTTTTAGGGTTTGGTTATTGGAAGTATGATGTAATCAGGTGCAGCCCGTGCAGGTAAGAGAGGTGGGGCCGGGTTGGGGGGATTCGACAGACAACCATGAGGGAAAATTAAATAAATATATAATTTTCCCTCGTCGTCTGCTGAAATCCTCCCCACCCAGCCCCACCACCCCACTGCTCTTACCTGCATGGGCCGCGGCTGGATGTAATGTGCAATGTGCAAGTGAATGCTGGAGAATAAACAGGAGCGGCCCGTGCAGGTAAGAGTGGTGGGGTAGGGTGGCGAGGGAGTCGAGAGACTACGAAGAGGTAAAATTAAATTAAAAAATAAAAACCACTTACCCTGTGCTTGCCCAGCACAAGGTAAGTGGTTTTCTTTTTTTAAATTTAATTTTGACTCGTCATCCTTCGTCGACTCCCTCTCCACCGCTCTCACCTGCACAGGTTCTCTCTGGCCAACTTCGCCCTGTATTTAAATGAGAAAACAATCCAAAAAAACACACTGGTGGAGAGGATGTGGTCTGACAGCTAGACTGCCGACTTTGAAGCTGGGAAACCAAGGTTCGAGCCACGGGGTCGCGTTCACATCCTGTGATTCTGGGCAAATCACTTAATCTCCCCGTACCTACCAAAAAAAATAAAAATGATTGTGTCCTTGTGTAACGTAACCGGTGCGCATGTAAAGCGCTCCAATACCTTCGGGTCGAGTTCGCGCTATATAAATGTGCACACAAAAAAAACTTGTCTTTTCATTAATTGTCCACGCCTATTTTTATTCCTGTGACAGCTAAATTGAACTGGTTTCACGTCGAGCGAGACACTTTTCCTCAGGGAGTTTATAAAACGTTGGGAGCCATGTTGGGAACAGGCAAGTATTGTAAATTATTTCTAAAATGCAAGGATCCATTTTCTGTATGCTATGCAATGTCAACACGTTGATCCTGACTTAAGATGGCTGTTTTGTTTGGTAGCGTGCGCAGGTGACGATATGCGGGAACGTCGACAGGTCGACCACGTCGGCGCCCTCGCGCAACTCGACATGCGCACTTTGCTCTATCCCGTTGCAGCGCTCGTGCCCGTTGCCCCCGTGCTTCGCGCGCGCCCTGGTACAGCCAGTCGTCGAGCCCTGAATGTTCGTTGTTCTGTCAGACGTCGCCATCGATCGTTGATTCTTCTCAGAGGCCGCGGACCCGGCGCTTCGTTCCTACCCTGGGGCCCTTGCCCTGCCCTGCCAGCGGCGCAATGTACCGACCGCGCCCGTTGAGTCCCGAAGTCAGCCGCGGCCTGCTTCCTCCGCTGCCTCCCTTGCCTCCCCTTCCGAGCCTGCCTCCGATTCTCCCGATGCCGCCTCTGCCGCCTTTGGCACCGCTGCCTCCTTTGGGGCCGCTCGGGTCTGTAGGATCGTTGACATCGTCGGCTTCGCTGCCATCCTACAGGAGAGAGTTGTCGTCCGACATCCCGGGACGGGTGAGTGTTAAGGGGCGAGCACTGTGCGGTGCCCTGGAGGAGGTGGAGAGGGGACTGTCAGATCATGGGGAGTGATGGTACTGCAAGATATTATTATGAAGAGGAGTCTGCGAGATATGACTGAGGGCACGGGATGAGATACGGAGTGACTGCATGACAAGCACTGATTTGGGATGTGCAGGAAGACGTGATGAGTGAGTGTGTGGGGTCAGGTTTATTTTTTTATGTTTTGTATGGGGCGTCGCTAAACCAGATGCGCCTCTGCTCTTTACAAGTAAAACAAAATTGGATTTCGAGATCTCATTATAGGGGAAATGGAAAACAGTGGGACCGGTGCAGAGTTATTATTGATGTTGGCTGTTTGAGGAGGTAGGGTCATCTTGCAGCAGCTGAGGTGGTGGACACAGTATTGCTTGTGCTGGGTAATGTGGGAATGGAGCCTTATTAGAAAGAGGAGTGTCCTGAGCAGACATACTCAGTAAACCCGTCACTTCTGTAGCACGCCACGTTATATCTAGGCACTATACTGCTCTTGTCATTAGAAAAGTAACGTAAAATAATCTAATGCCTTGAGTTTGAATTGCTCCCCAGAGCGAGGAGATGATTTTTTTTTTAATGGATTCCAGGTCCAGTTCTTGCAAACGGCGTGCCTGATATTTGTCCACTTCTTGCAAACGGCGTGCCTGATATTTGCGGCTTGGTATGAATGTTTCTGCCAATCTCTCCAACTATAGGCCCATAGCCTTACTACCAATCTTGGGTAAGGTCACTGAAAAAATGGTCTTTAAGAAACTCTCTAATTTTGTAGAGTCAGCCCAGATCCTCCATCCTCGACAATCGGGCTTCCGCCCGAAATACTCCACAGAATCAGCCCTACTGGAGATATCTGACACTCTGAAATTCATCACCGACAATGGCAAGAAGGCAGTGTTGATCTGTCAGCTGCCTTCGATACTATATCTCATGACATCCTCTTGGCCAGATTAAAATCTTGCGGCATTTCCAACACAGCTCTGGCCTGGATCACATCCTTCCTGTCCAATCGGAAGCAAGCAGTCTCCCTGGGCACCTTTCTTTCCTCCGAACGGACCATCAACACAGGAGTCCCCCAGGGGGCCTCACTTAGTCCACTCTTGTTTAACATATATATGGCCCCACTTATCTCCCTCATTTCGGCCTACGGGATAGAAACAACATCCTATGCGGATGATACGCAGCTGATCTTGTCCCTTGAGAAAAACTCTACAGAGGCTGAAGAAAATTTTCAATCTTGTCTCACAGCGGTCATCACTTGGATGAAAAACAACCATCTCCGTTGTAATACGGACAAGACAGAAATCCTGTTGATCGGGAAAGACAATCCCTTTCAACCAAAGGATTGGTGGCCGGAAGAGGCAGCAGCTCCCCCTGCAACAGTGGAGGTGGCCAAGAATTTGGGGGTATGGCTTGACTCCTCTCTCTCCTTCAAACACCACACCCTTAAGGTGGTGGGTTCCTGCTTTGGAATGATTAAAACCATGAAAAAATTCTTTGAGTTGATTCCACTGGCTGCAAGGAAAACAGTGGCTGTGGCGTTATTACTTTCAAGACTTGACTACTGTAACAGCCTGTTAGTAGGGGTCAATAAATCCATCTTGAAGAGACTACAGGTAGTACAACACGCAGCGGCCAGACTTGTCTTGAAACTTCCACGCAGGTCATCAGCATCAGAAGCTTTGAAAACCCTTCATTGGCTTCCGCTGCATAAGAGAATTCTATTTAAACTTTTGGTCATCATCTTCAGAGCTATCCGTCAAATCGGACCAGAATATCTCTCTAGGAGATTTACACCTTACATTCGAGGAAGGACACTCAGATCCACATCTGCTAACCTCCTCAAATTACCTGGTTTTAGACTTAAAACCAGGGGAGGGAAAACTGCTACAGTACTTGGTGTAAAAGCCTGGAATTTTATGCCTAACAAACTGAGAATGATGTATTCAGAAAAACTGTTTAGGAAAGCTCTAAAGACCTGGGTCTATGGATTAAGTGACGTATCCAGTCTTGCCCTTATCTAGGTTCTATCGCCTTACTAGCTCGCCTGTTATCTGAATAGCGCCAGGAGGCTCCTTTGGGAGCGACAGTCTGCGCTCTATAAATGCCCATTTCATTTCGACAGCAAGGTGCATACTTTGAAGTCGTGGGTTACTAGGCAGCCTAAACGCCAGTTGCACTGTTTACAAATGAAGGGCATTCAGCGAATGGAATAGTTTCAAACTGAAATATTTCTGTCTCTGGCATCTGTTTGTTTGTAAAACTCGTAATAGTTTGCATGTTTCGATTTAGAGATTGGATCAGTCAACAATGTGCTAAAACGTTGGCCCCTTTTAAAGCAAAGACAGTTTTACGCCTTCCACGCCACAAATCGCTTGACAGCTCCGCACACGTCCATACTAACAAGGCTTTTGTCATGCTGTGTATCAAATACTCTTGTCTTTGGCTATTTTCTTTGTCACGTTCTTTTCTTTGGCGTTCGCCAGTTTACTGACTTCTTTAGCGCCTTTTTGAACCCCTGAACTGTATGTTGGTTTACATCCAGAGTTCACTTTTGGGCGGCCTCATTTTTATTGAAGGGTAGGGCAATGACCTTCATATGTCTGGAAGCCAGTGGACCATTACTAATGTACTAAGAAATGGTTCGTCTCGGACATTTTGATTAGCTGGACCCATCCTTCAGCTGGCTTGTCACTGTTTATAGACTAAGATAAATCAGACAAAACAACATTGTTTATATTTTATGTCGTTTGAGCCGATTTTACGTGGATGTTAGGCTCGTTATTATTTGATGCGTTTATGCTACTGCAGTAGGCAGGACAGCATTGTATTAAGTTGTAGGAATTGCCAATGGGTCTATTCCAGGATGTTATCAGACATGTTAGGATTAAAGGCTGACAACGTAGAGGATTTATTTCAAGCTCGTCAAACAGTTTTATTGTTATTTGTTGCAATATAGCACCACCGAGGACTGCTCTAGTTACTGCTGCTCTTGCTATTTTGAAACACGACTAGTGAAGGTAACAAGGTAAATGAATAAAATATGAGAGCAGGACAGGGCTAGCTGCATGTTGAAGAGCCCTGTTCTAATAAATATTTGTTAACGCCAGAGGATTTGTTTTAAGTTCTAAACCACTAGTTGTGGCTAATCTGCAAACACATATTTTGATCTTATTTAAATTTAATTGAACCTTTATATCTTATCTCAAGTTTAAATGCTTCTATTGATAACTGTGAGACTTATAATCACTTTTTGTCCAAAAGGTGAGGAACATTTGGGACTGGATTATTCCCAATGCCAGTGTCGTCTAGGAGACTAATCTTGTTAAGCGCACTCACAATCTTGAAAATTGGTTCTCCTTGACATTGCTTCAAGAGATAGTCTGTTTATTTTCCGTGTTCTATTTACAAACGTGCTGTTTGGGGGATGCTTTACCTTCTTTTGTCATCCAGAGCTGTATAGAAAAATTGGCACATTTCACCACTGAAGTGGTAACCCTTTTTTCTCACTATTGGGGTGATGGCTAAAAGCTAAGAAAAATCTACGCTCATCTTTGTTAAAAAACGAATTTTGATGTAACTAGCTAATTCTCCCATTTACTAGCTATCTTGAATTCTTTAGAATGTGGTGATGCAACACTTGCACTCCTTTTTTTACATCCAAACTTTCAGTTTAGAACTTTTCAAAAGGATAGCAAACATAATGGCATCAATAAAACAACATACAATTAACAGGTTTAAGGATGTAGCCACGTTGCACACTGGTGTTTGACAAACAGTTGTGAGACATTTGGATAATAATTACGATACAAGGTTAAATTGCTGTAGACAAACCATGTGGCTCTAGTATGAAAGCAGAACATTCCTAAATTACTTCAATATAAGTGTTTTCCACTCATTTAGCCAGGTTCTAATATTGATCACCGTACATTTTAAAGTCCGCTTGTTCTCTGTTGAGCTATAACTGTTAACTTTAGAAGAGCTCTTTTCCTCAATCAGAGCTGCCGAATAATGGACTAAAATCGAACGAAGAATGAAGCTGTAAGGAAGTATAGTCGGCTAGAGAAGGGTGTTGGCAGGATAGATGAGGGAACAAACAGCCTCATGGAGTTTAATCACAGTGGATATTAATGGGTTTGAGGTTGAGATTTGTTTTGCATTCATTTACTCCCCCCCACTTGATCATATAGGTTAGGATTGGGACATTACACACGGTGCCTTGTGTTGAACTAGGCGGTCTTTTCTTTGTACATAGATGTTAAGTTTATCCCATAGTTGATCATTTGGCGCCCCCCCCTCCTCCTGCCATGCTTGACATGAGGTTATCAATTCTGCTAACTTGGCAGATCCAAACCCACGATGCGTGTACTGGAAAATTGTACTTCCCATTACACCACGAAGTCTTGGATGCAACCACTAAACTTCTTTTTCGAATTGTATTTTTGTTCTGTCTGCAAATTCTTCGAAGCAAGACTGTACTGACTTAATTTTGTTCTTGTATTGAACATTTAGTTCAATTTGAGTTAATTCATACTCAAACAGAGCGAACCATTGCCAGTCGAATATAATTTTGATTAGTAAACTGATAACTCCCACTGCATTGCCTGCATCATTTAGTATTTTATAAGGCACCCTTGGAGTTCAAGGGGGCCGGGAGTGCTGTATATGTGGCGGCTGGCACGGATCAGGGGTGGAAGATGCGGAGGTAAAGAAAATTAAACTTATATTCTTGCTGCTCCTCTCCTCCGTAGTCCCTCCGCTCCGGCCGGAACAGGAAGTACACTCAGGCTCCCCTAAGCCAATCACAACGCTGCAATGCAGCGATGTGATTGGTCTGAGCGCCATGGTTCGGCGCTTAGATGGGGACTGGGGCCCTGGGCATGTTCTCCACCAAGGCTGTAATGAATCCTGGGTGGAGCGCATGCAAAGTGCGCATGACTGTTTGGCCGGCCCCAGAGGGCTGGCCAAACAGTCATGCCCGCTAACAGAGTGCCCACCACTCCTCCCTCTGCTCCTCTTGTCAGCAGAGCAACCCCGCCCGTAAAGCTGCCGTAGCAGGAACAAATAAAATGATAGCATTGAGTTATCATTTTATTTTTACTTTATTTACACTGCCAAAAAGCAGTGGGGCGACTCTCCTCCGCCGTAGCGGAGGAGCTTCAACTGATATGAGGTGATACCTTGTTGGTGAGAATATAGTGGAGATGTTGCTCTTGAGGGTTGATTTCAATATAACAGGCCACCTATTTCATTGTATTTATTATGGAGCTTATTAAACGTTGCCTGTCTGGTTTAATTTTTTTCTCAATCAAATTTTGGAGTTTTACCTAAAAGTTTGTAAATTGCTGAAGTATAGTGCCATTTGGTTACGAAGCATTTAAGTATGGATCTGACATTGTGCGATTTAATTCTGAGGCAGGGCTTTTTGATTTTAAGGAAGGTTTAAAAGTGCACATTGGTTAGACGTAATTTTGAAGGAGAGTTTAGTCTCATGCTCCATCAGTACTCCATACTGCCCAGTTAACAGTTTATCATTTTTTTTGTTTCATATAGGCAAAATATTGTTACTATTTTGATTTAGCTTTAAGGACTATAATGTTTAGAATAATTTTTGACTATTTGTTTTAGGGTGTTCTCTGGAATTAAAGTATGCTAGGATCTTTTTCTGTTAACATTCATACCCGGTTACGTTTCTTATGGTTAACCATTTATCATATTTTACATCACAAAAGGGATTAGTATGCTAAGACAGCTGCTAATCTCTTTTCATGTTGTGGTTGTCAAGACATTTGTTCATGGCAATTCTAGGTGTTTTTTTTTTTTTTTTAATATCCTATGAATTTGTTTGTTTATAGTATTGAAGAAGAATTTGAAGTTTCCGTTGTACCATGCAGCACGTTTAGTTGACTAAAGTATTTAGGGGCATTTTTATCAAACAACAAATGTCCCCACGAAGCCATTCACATTAGAGATCATTTTTTAGCTGGGTTTCTAATTGTTTAAATAATTAGATCTGCATTGCGGGTGGAAAATCTTAAGTACATTATGATGTTCCTGGCTAAGCTCCGAGTGCTGGACAGTGGCAAATCGTCGTACTTCACAACATTGGAGGAGGTGTGGGATTGGCTTGAAGGAGGACATGCAACCAAACAGCGACGCCAGGAGCGTGACCGACGTCGGTGCAGGTACTTGAGTGACTGCTCTCCCTGAGAATTTGAAGAAGCTGCTTCGGATGGAAGATCCTCCCCTGGGGGTCGCCCTCTGAGCCCGCTCTCGTGAATAAGTAAGGGGTGGGGGTCTCGAACCCTGAAAAAAAGGATGGTGAATAGTGGATCAAAACTACGTTGGACACTTGACCTGATGATGCCTGGGGCACAATGGACTGAGGTTTGAAGTCAGGTCTCCTTTCCATTTACGAGCCACATAAGTGATGAGCCTCACTGGGACACAAGACTGAGCATACATTAACTGCTGGAGTCGTGGGAGGAGTGGGAGGGCTGCCATCTGAACAGAGGTGGCAGTGCTAGCCGACCCCAGTGCATAGTGATGGTTACATTTGGGCGACAGGTGCCCTGCAAATTGGGTCTGTGGGTAGTTTTAGACCTACAGTGCAGCAGGTTGAGGGGTGTTATTAATCAGGACTGGTTTCTGTGTTATTTTGTTCTGTAAGTTTTATGCGCTGTTTGACTTGGCTTTGGGGTACAGCAGGCATTGGATTTAAAATTAGGAAATAAAAACTGCTTTCGCACAACAAGTAGGTTGAGGACATCACTATGTATTGTTAAAAATGCTGGCCTTGTACATTTCACTTGGAGGAAGCTGTATTATTGGCATTGTCATGGCTTACCTCAATTGGGTTGGGTAATGCTTCTTAGGCGAATTGGAGGGTCCCGACCACAGAGAGACACCTTCATAAGACATAAAAGGAGAAGCATCCGTAGACACCAATTACAAACATTCTCTCGTCGGGAGTGTTACCGTTAGCAATAAGGCATCAACGCTTGGTGTTTCTGTTGAGTGATGTGAGTTGTATTTTGAGATCCCTGCCGTGCATGGCAGTGATCTCAATAGTCAGACCCACCCGGATATGGCAAACCAAGTTGGTAATTCGTGTTCTGATAACACAGGAAGTGCTTGTGATCTAAGCCCATGTGGGACGTCAGCTCATATTTTGGAACCCAGGTTCGGTGTACTGCTGCAGTGAGTGTATTGGAGCCTGCTGTCCATGCTCTGGGGCACGTTGCAGTGATTCGTATTAGGGGCCAGGATAGGGAGGAGACGAACCCTCGTCCTAATCTTGCCGCTGTTCAAAGGGGCCAGGATGGTGCGGTCTTATATCTTGCCATATCCGGGTGGGTCTGACTATTGAGATCACTGCAAATGCACGGCAGGGATCTCAAAATACGGCTCACATCACTCAGCAGAAACACCAAGCGTTTATGCCTTATTGCTAACGGTAACACTCCCGACGAGAGAATGTTTGTAATTGGTGTCTACGGATGCTTCTCCTTTTATGTTTTATGAAGGTGTCTCTCTGTGGTCGGGACCCTCCAATTCGCCCAAGAAGTATTACCCAACCCAATTGAGGTAAGTCATGACCATGCCAATAATACGGCATCCTCCAAGTGAAATGTACAAGGCCAGCATTATAAAAATACATAGTGATGTCCTCAACCTACTTGTTGTGCGAAAGCAGTTTTATTTCCTAATTTTAAATCCAATGCCTGCTGTACCCTGCATGATAAGGAGTGATAACCTTACTGCAACACATAGCAGATACACGTCACCCCGTTCAGTAGGACTAGTAAATACACTACTGCACCTGTATATAAATTATTGCACTTGTATGGCACACCTTGAACTTTATTTAAAAATGTGTGTCGCTTGTTTTCCTTTCCGCCTTATGTCTCCTTTTCTTAGGTGGAATCGCTGACCGGCACCCTAGTAGGGGATACCATACACTATTAGGTCCCCCTCGATTATCGAGGGGACCCTCAGCCCAGATAGGAGATGAAGTGACTTTTGGTCCTGACGAAGTGCCGCCCGAAGATTGGGCTCACATGGCACGAAACACGTTGACCTCATGATACTAGTGACTTTTTTCGATTAGTAGCTATCCTGGTACCTAAGGACCACAAGATAGCACCACTGTTTTTACCTAGTCCTGGTACCCTTTTCTCATTAAATCAGTTGTTTGTGGGTACCAGAGCCTATTTTAAGTCACCACTCACTCACTAAACTCACTGCAACCCCCTCACCTGCATTCATCATTACGGCATCTCCAGATCATAAGATCTCCGATGAAGAAGCCCCCAGGCCCGTCGGGCATTGCAGCGCCGGCCAGACGAGGAGTGCCCAATGATGAAGCATGACACCCTAACAGGTGTGTGAGGGCATTAAGAACTGATTCTCGGATCTCCTAGCGACACGTACCCTAGTCATCTGGCGCAACTGTCTGTGTCCACTTTGCATAGGAACTACCTCAATGTTGATAACTGGACAACATTCTAGCTCATGCACAAGAAAAGTTGCTCATTCTGCCTTATTCTGCTGCTTCCTCATTGGTAATCCTTCACTCGGACACGGTGTCCTGCATCCTCATTGGGCTCTCTCTTCATCTGCAACAGATTTTGCTGGTGGCCTCTCAAAAAGCTTCTCTGCAATCATTATTTGTGAGGGTCCTAATCCTTTTGTGAATTATTTAAATCCTGACTGTAAACATTCTGCTCCCTCATTCACCCCCTCCCCATTTCTACTCCAGAAAGCTGCTGCCAGTCCATGTGTGGATTAAAAAAATTATATATTTTGAATAAGCTCTAAATTGATAGGGGCAGTTGGAACTTATTTAGTTGTAGACTAGCTCCACTTCTAGCAAGGAACTAAATATTGAAATTGAGAGGAATCCCACCCTTAACTCTGCTTTAATCTCTGTACCTCATCAGAAAAGACTTTAGTCTTGTTTTAAAATGACTCACTCACTACAACTTCGTAGTAGACTTCATTGTTGTGCCCTCGACCAGAATGTAGATATATCCGGACAGGCTGAACTTCTTGACTCAAGGGAGCACTTTAGATCTTGATTCTAAACAGAGGGGATCTCAAAATAGAAATGTCAAAAAGAATGCCCCTTCAACTGAATGCATATTTTAGTCTTGGGTCCTCCGTCGAGGGTAAAAACAAGTTATCCGCTATTGAAGTTAATTAGTTTTTCCAGATGTTTTTTGTGTGTTTTTTTTTGGGACTGCATGTTCCAGACTTTTTTTAAATTTGCCAGTAAAGGTCATACATCTCATTCGGCTTTCTTCAGAACCTATGAAAATCCCTAATGCTTATATTGTCAAAGTTGCACATACCTTTAGTGATTTACATTCTCAGTGGTAAGGTCATTAATTCATGCAACACATACCAACTGATCTGATATTTTCAGGTCGTTATCTGTGGGTACAAAGAAAACACTCATTTTTAGGTTGAGCCTAGCGGGAGTGCACTGCTCGCTCTGCGAGACTGCTGTAGTAGAGTATGGGAGAAAAGCCGCGCCCTCTCTCCGCCCATATTTTTTATTGACTTGGATCATTGTCTTTCGTAAATGCTGCCTTCGGATACGTTAATAGGCTTGTTAGTCCCTCCTTAGTACGGCCTTATCTTCATTTGTAACCTCCCATGGCTACTGGCCCCCTTACTTTGGTTGTTACATGGGACCTGTTATTTAGTCAGTAAGCACTATTTACTTTATTGAGTTTCTCTTATTGCAGGCCGGACATGCGCTGCTTCAGTTGAAACCGCTTGTGTTTTTTTAAGCAGCACGGCCCCCCCTGTAACAGGGAGCCTGCTTTCAATCACTTTAACCCGGCATTCTCATGTCTTTTTCAACCCCCACCCTCCCAATTAAAATGGATTCAGAAATGATTAGCGTAATAAAGTCATGTGAATTCCAGGTAGCACATAATCATGTGCTAATGGGCTGAAGCTGACAACAGCACATCTGTGTTATATGTCATCTGCACTAAGCCACCCGACAGGTTGTTTTCAAAAGCCGGTTTTATTAACAACAATACCACCATCACCACCACCAATACCATCACCAATCCCACCGCCACCAATCCCAATACCACCACCAATACCACCACCAATAGCACCACCACCAATGCCACCAATACTACCACCAATACCAGTACCACTACCACCATTACCAATACCACCACCAATGCCACCACCACAAATACCAATACCACCACCTCAGCGCCTCTCGTTCACTAGTAATAGCAGGGGCACTGTACGGCTGCAGGAAAGAACATCCCTCCCTCCATGCCTGCCATCAAGCACAGCCCGCCCTGCACCAGGAGGTCAAGGCAGGGCCCTACTACAGCTGGAGTGTTTTTTATTAGGCCAAAGATAGCAATGACATTATGCAATGCCACACTGAAATCACCTGACGGGTTGTTTTCAAAAGCCTGTTTTATTAACACCACCACCAATATCACCAATGCCACCGCAACCAATACCACCACCAATGCCACCCCAACCAATGCCGCCACCACCACTTTTTATTTTTATTTTAAATCTTTATTTGCGTTTTGTCAAACAAACAGGTTACAATTAAAGAGATAGATGAGGGAAGAAAGGAGAGGGTAGGAAGGGGAAAGAGGTTGGGTAAGATAGGGAACAGATATTCAGCACAAATGCAATAAAGGGTTCGACAGGTGCTGTCGGAGTAGTTGCAAACTGCGATAAACATTAAATCTATACAACAGGTGGCTGATCACAAATTGCATCTTTGTCATATTATGTCTGTATCAATTATCAGAAGGGCTGCCCTTTAATGTCCAGACGGAAATGAGAAGAATAGTCATCCGTTCACAGCTACATAAATCAATGACTGTACCTGGTTATCCTGTTCTACGTTAAAGTGAAGCAAAATCGGATACAAATTATAATTCTGCAATCAACCATAAAAACAAACAAAACTATTATCATACTGTCACGCACTGGTCGCCACCACCACCAATACCAACAATACCACCACCAATACTACCACCACCAATACCACCACCAATAACAATACCACCACCACAACTTCCAGTACCACCAACAATACCAACAATACCACCACCACCAAAAACAATACCACCACCACCACCAATAACAGTACCACCAATGCCGCCACCAATACCAATGCCACCACCACCATACCAGCACCACCATACCACCAACACCAATACCAGCACCACCAATACTACCACCACCAATATCACCACCTCAGCGCCTCTCGCTCACTAGTAATAGCAGGGGCACTGTACGAGGCCGAAGCTGCAGCCAAGACTATCCCTCCCTCCATGTCTGCCATAAAGCACAGCCCGCCCTGCACCAGGAGGTGAAGCCAGGGGCCTACTACAGCTGGAGTGTTTTTTATTAGGCCAAAGATAGCAATGACATTATGCAATGCCACCCCTCCTCTCTCTCTTCCTCCTGAGCCGCAACAGTGTAATCACAGAGCGAAAGGTGATGGAGCGCTTTGTTAGTGTTTATAGCTCGGATCATATGTAACTCTCACTTCACACTTTGTGTCTGTGTAATTTACAACACTTAAACATCTTCTTCACTGCACTATTTATCACTACTTTGAAGACGTCGCAGGCCGGTCTCTTCCTCTGATATTTACAATCTAACAAGCGGTTGAGAAGGCCCTTTATTGCAATGCAATAGGTCTCACATTTGCGAGAGTTTAAGCTATTAGTATTGTAAATGACAATGCCTTTTATTTATGTTTTAAAACCCAAAACATAAATAAAAGACATTGTCATTTACAATGCCAATAGCTCAAACTCGTGTGAATGCGAGACCTATTGCATTGCAAATGCTTGTTGTTATTCATATGAGTATATCACGTCGCATGTCACTCTGTGATATACTGCACAACTTTGTTTGGTGTTTTTTTTTCTTTCAGTGCCACACTCTAAAATGGCCCATCAACAAATGTTCTATCATATTTCACTTCAGTCAGGTTGCTTTTTTTAAATTATTATTAAACAATTCTCGTGTAGGCGCATGCTAATCACACACATGCCTTTAGGTACATTCATATTTCTCGACATACTTGTAATTTGGGTAAATCTTGCCCTCTAAGGATCTAGAGAACAGTGGACCTTATAGTCCTACTCTCTGAATGAAGGACATGGCTGTGAGTATTGTTACCATTATATCGAGTTTTAATATCAAATGACTTAGACTATCAAAGGTCTTTCTATGAACCTTCTTTGTCAATGTTTACTGCCCATGTTTATCTTACTTGTGCGCTTTATCCTGTGCCTGTTAAAATGTGGGGCTGCTCTCCTGTACTTCGTTCTCACCAGTTACGTCCAAGTCACATGATGTGTAAGCATTCATGTATGCCGTCTGACGCGGGGCTCCTGTGTTACTGTTGTATGATCTGTGAGGCTCTTTTTGACTAAATTTTGCCCCAAAAAAATCCATCCACTAGTAGCAGTGTACTTTGTGTGTTCGAGCCCACTAGGAGACGTAGCATATATTTAGTCAAATAAAAAAAAAATGCTAAAAGGTCAAAATCCGAACTTTTATGTTAAAAATGAAATGGAGTGCAGTGTATCACAGTGACAAGCTACATATGATACTTGCTATATGAATAGCAAAAATTAATGCTTTCTTCGTACCCACAGATCACAACCTTTAAATATATCGATTTGTATGTGTTACCTGTAGGAATATGACCTTGCAACCAGATGGTGTGTGCAATTTTGACAGCATAAGTATTGGAAATCTTCAGTGAATGACCCACATGGGCAATTATTAAATAGTCTGAAAAGTGTAGACCCAATCATAAATGCAGGAGAAACTTATTAATTGTTTTTTACCCATGCCATAGTACCCTGAGAAAAAAATAAGCAATCAGTTGAAGGTGCATTTCTTTAAGCAATTTTATTTCAAGATCCCCTCTAGAGAATCAAGCTCTAAAGTACTGCCATCAAGTTCAGAGGTTGAACCTGCCCAGCTATATCTACAGGACGTGATGATGAAGCCTGCCAGTAAGTTTTAGTTGGTGAGAGTCCTTTTAAAAAAGACTGACATGGAGGAGACCCTGGGAGAAATGGACATAGAATTAGGATCGTTTTGTTTATTATACCAAGGGAAATGTGGAATATGAACGGAGTGTTTAGATTTTTAGGGATACGCAGCACCCACTTGACTGATGTGTTGCTCAATTGTTTATAGTTGTTTATAAATTTCAAAAAATGTCAAAGATACTAAAAATAAGTAAGGATTTAGTGCAAGAGGAAGAACTAGCAAGGGGGATCAAGAAATTGCAGGTGTCCTGGCTTAAGAGATGTACAAAGGTGGGGCAGCAGGTATTAGTTTTCACTCTAACCCAAGGAGTACGCGCCTGCAACGGGCGGATGCAATCTGACTTAGAAGCTACCTTTACATTTAAGCGGGGGAATGCCAGAAGCAGGATTGACTATATAATGGTTGATTTAGAACTATGGAACAAAGTACATGATATGGTCATCATACCAGGGCATGACAGCGACCATAATGCATTGGTTTTGGAACTAGTCGACACTCCTTTCTTGGAAAAGAGTTCTGATAGAATGGCTACCCCCATAGTTACCTCAAATGATGACAGACAAATCCAATGGAACCACATAGCCTCAGATGAGAACACTCTAGCCAATATATATGCCGAGGTACCTCTGGCCCTTGAGAATTTGAGTAACTTGGGATGTAACGATCCAACCATTCTGTCCACTTTCTCATATCTTCTCAAGTCAATTAAGAGTCACTTTTCTAGACGAATAGTAAGCGCGTCCCATAGATGCAGGGATATGCCCTGGTTTAATGGGACCAGCAAAGAGGCAAAGTCCTCCTTAGTCGCAGCAGTAAAGGGTGGGAGCAATGTCTATATAGTGGAGAGAAGAAGAGCTTATAAGAAGGCACAGATAGAAGCTAAGAAAAATTGGGTGGAAGAGAAGTGGCGTACTCTGGCTGAAGCTTCACGTAAGAAAAACAGCAAATTATTTTGGCACTTACCGTCCAAAGGAGCAGTGAACACGGTAATAAAAGAGGATTTTTTTTATCTAAGCCACACGTTTGGGAGGAGCACTTCAAATAATTGTATGCTATGGAGGGCAGTGATATGGTCGTCGAGTTCCCAAAGGCTGACCAAAGTTCGACACCAGAACAGCCCCAGAGGTAGTAGTCTCCTTTACCTTAGAAGAAACTATAATGGCAATCATCAGCTTGGGAAAGGGCAAAGCTCCAGGATTAGATAAGATACCGGGGATCTCTATCGCTCAGAATCCACCATATTTGGCCCAATACTTTACTCAACCTTGATATTGCCGAGGAGGGGTTATCCCAAGTACCTGGAGGGGTGCCGAAATTATACTGATTTTTAGAAAGGGGATAAAGGTGACCCCCTAATTATAGACTAATTAGACTCATAGATACGGCTCAAAAAGTCTTAAGCGAATTGATCCTGATACACCTGGATCAAGGATAACAACATACTGTCTCACCTCCAAGCTGGTTTTAGGGAATCTACTAGCACCCTAGACCAGGTATTCTGTTTCTTACCGATAACCTGGAAGGAAGTCATCATTAGAAACGGCCATTTATATGTTGTGTTTGTAGATCTCAACAAGCATTCGACTCCATAAATCGTTTAAAACTATGGGTCGCCCTCCAGGAACTTGGTTTGCCAAATGGGCTATTACAACTTATTGTGCGTATGCACCAGGATAACTATGCCCAGACTCGATGGAACCAAGGGGGCGAACTCACCAGGAAAATAGGGGTGCATGAAGGAGTACGACAAGGCTGCGTTTTAGCCCCAACCTTATTTACCTTATACATAAATGGGTTAATTAACTCTCTGTATAATTACGGGGGTGACCCTCCGAAGCTTGCAGGCAGTCAAATTCCATCTGTTATACCACAGATCTATTAGTTATGCCTTTGCTTGTTTGTATTGATTCCTAAAAGCCAAGAACAGAAGTCTGCCTCTACTTGCCTTATTTTGTTCCAGTAAGTTGCTATTACATTGATTCCTAATACTTTTTTAGTACAGCCTAATTTTAAGCATCCTATTATACTGAGCAGAGTACAAAACAATAATTTTGGTAGCTGCTGTGGGGTAGGCGTTACCTGCAGTCATCAGTCCCTTTTAACTACTTGTTCATCGTCTACTTCCCACCTCTCCTTTTATTGAATAACAGCATTAGTTTGAGCTGTACTGAGACTGCATCTCATTTTGTATGGTGATAGACACATTCCCTTAGTCAGTGCGCTGCCACTGAAATTTGTAAGCACTGAAAAGCTTAAGTAATTTGAACTGTTATAGACTTGTGATAAATAGACATGCTATGTAGTTTAAAGAGAATTTCTTCTGGCCTGTTTCTTGAACCGTTAAATATAATGCTGTTGGGATAGAAAAGTCCTCTGCTTGGTTAAAGACATGTACCCCTGCCCCTAAGTACTGTTTCTGGCTAATTATTCTATTGTCTTGATCCCTAATGCAGATTTTTTGACATATGCCTATCTCACAGATTTTGCTCTTGCTGGAATGGAAAGGGCTCACAAAGCGATATCCTCATAGTTGTGGAAGACTACCTACTGCCTTCACTAAGAGTTAAGCAGCATGAGCGCGATGTTGGCAGTATGCCGTGTAGTGAACAGGTCCTTTTTAGGTCTCGCCAGAGCATGCGCTGCTCTGGCGAGACTTTTAGTGAGTGGGCATTCAAAAATCCGACCACACGCTTTGTGTGGCCTAGAGCGTGCGGTTACGCGCACAGTTACGAGCAGAGGCGCCATCTGGCTTACCTCTCTCGTCATGCGCTCAGCGCATCGCTCGCGGGCACACAGAAAGCATGTGGACGCTGCAGCTGCTTTCACTTTTGCCGCAGCGCGCCCACTCGCTCCGCCCTCTCCGTCTCCTTTTTGAAGACCGCTTGTTCAATATTCTCTCTGGTTTGGATGAAGGAATTCCAGCTATGCTTCTACATTTCTCTTGCCAACTGCGTTTTGCGTTGCTGGCAGTACGTGGTCTTATGTTTATTTAATGACAGTGTGTGGCCTCTTGGCTTACAATGTGGTTATCGAGTAGATTCCATCGAGGAAGTTTGGATGTAGTTAAATTCAACAAATTCCTTTTCATCAGTAACACACCACTGACTTTGTCTAATAGAGCTTTGCGCAAGATTCCAATGTTGTATACATTTTTTAAACACTTCATTAATCTATCTTTGGGCTGATCTGCTTAACCATTATCAATTAAACAAAGTTTTAGAAAGTGCCTGAACTTTTGCAAGCGCCACATGACAGTAAGCTTCTTTCATGGTCGGTGCCAAATGTTTTGGCTTACTCGGATTTAGTCTTACTCGCTACGTTTTACTCCATCTAGACAGATGCTCCCACTCCTGTATTCTTCTACTCTTACTATTTACTCCGAATCATACTCCCAGACATACTTTTAATCCTATGTACACCTACTCTTACTTACTCCCACAATTCTTCCTACTTATGCCTACTAGTACTCATACTTAAACATATACTTTCTTTTAATTACTCCCACTCTTACTCTACACATATTCCTAATCGTACTCCTACTTCTACACCTCTGTACATTGGATCTTACTCCTCCTTTTACACTTATTTCTCGACTTATTCCTACTGTTGCTTCCAGGTACTCCCACTCTCACTCTTATACTTACTCTTCATCTTACTCCTACTTACTGCTACTCTTACATATGTATACTTACTCTTAAAAACATTTGCTCTTCTATTCTTACTTCTAAATACTCGTACATTCATCCACTCACCCACATATTTCCATCAACCCACGTAAACCACGTAAGCATATATCCATCCACTAACAAGCAAACACTCATTTATCCACGGAGACCCAAGCATTCATCTATTCACTCACTCTTTTATCCACCCAGCAATGCATCAACGCCCGTCTATCTACACATCCTTCCACCCACCATCGCAAACACCCGCAGCCAGCTGTCCATCCCTCTATAGCACTTCACAGCCATGATTTTAAGCATTTTTCCAACCAACATCCACCTGCTGCTACGTGTACGGTCCGATTGTGTGTACATGTGCGTTCAAGTGCACATCTGGGCCGTGTCTGTAGGCAAATGAGCACCTGCACGTGCGGTGTTTGTCAATGCATTCAACATAGAACCTGTACAAATGTATCAAGACCAGACCCATTGGCAAGGTTGGTTACTTTTTGACTTTCATTCTTACTTTGCATATATTTATATATTCTGAGACATTACTAAAGTGATGTATTTTTATATAAAATAAAACCCTCGCAGGACATTCACAGTGTACTGCCGCTGTGATAAATATATAGCACTACCCCTCTACCCCTCTTCTACCCCTCTACCCTTATACCCCTCTACTACCCCTCTACCACCCCTCTACCACCCCTCTACCCTTCCTCTACCACCCCTCTACCCTTCCTCTACCACCCCTCTACCCCTCCTCTACCTCTCTACCCCTCCTCTACCCCTCCTCTACCACCCCTCTACCACCCCTCTACCACCCCTCTACCACCCCTCTACCACCCCTCTACCACCCCTCTACCACCCCTCTACCACCCCTCTACCACCCCCACCCCTACCCCACCCCTACCCCACCCCTACCCCACCCCTACCCCACCCCTACCCCACCCCTACCCCACCCCACCCCTACCCCACCCCACCCCTACCCCACCCCTACCCCTCTACTACCCCTCTACTACCCCTCTACTACCCCTCCACTACCCCTCCACTACCCCTCCACTACCCCTCCTCTACCCCTCTACCACCCCTCTACCACCCCTCTACCACCCCTCTACCACCCCTCTACCACCCCTCTACCACCCCTCTACCACCCCTCTACCACCCCTCTACCACCCCTCTACTATCCCTCTACCCCTCTTCTATCCCTCTACCCCTCTTCTACCCCTCTACCCCTCTTCTACCCCTCTACCCCTCTTCTACCCCTCTACCCCTCTTCTACCCCTCTACCCCTCTTCTACCCCTCTACCCCTCTTCTACCCCTCTACCCCTCTTCTACCCCTTTACCCCTCTTCTACCCCTTTACCCCTCTTCTACCCCTCTTCTACCCCTCACCCCCTCTTCTACCCCCACCCCCTCTTCTACCCCCTCTTCTACCCCCTCTTCTACCCCCTACCCCCTCTTCTACCCCCCTACCCCCTCTTCTAACCCTCTACCCCTCTTCTAACCATCTACCTCTCTTCTACCTCTCTTCTACCTCTCTTCTACCTCTCTTCTACCTCTCTTCTACCTCTCTTCTACCTCTCTTCTACCTCTCTTCTACCTCTCTTCTACCTCTCTTCTACCTCTCTTCTACCTCTCTTCTACCTCTCTTCTACCTCTCTTCTACCTCCCCTCTACCCCTCCTCTACCCCTCCTCTACCCCTCCTCTACCCCTCCTCTACCCCTCTTCTACCCCTCCTCTACCCCTCCTCTACCCCTCCTCTACCCCTCTTCTACCCCTCTACTACCCCTCTACTACCCCTCTACTACCCCTCTACTACCCCTCTACTACCCCTCTACTACCCCTCTACTACCCCTCTACTACCCCTCTTCTAACCCTCTACCCCTCTTCTAACCCTCTACCCCTCTTCTAACCCTCCACCCCTCTTCTACCCCTCTACCACCCCTCTTCTACCCCTCTACCACCCCTCTTCTACCCCTCTACCACCCCTCTTCTACCCCTCTACCACCCCTCTTCTACCCCTCTACCCCTCTGCCACCCCTCTTCTACCCCTTTACCCCTCTTCTACCCCCTACCCCCTTTCTAACCATCTACCTCTCTTCTACCTCTCTTCTACCTCTCTTCTACCTCTCTTCTACCTCTCTTCTACCTCTCTTCTACCCCTCTTCTACCCCCCTCTACCCCCTCTACCCCCCTCTACTCCCCTCTACCCCCTCTACCCCCCTCTACCCCCTCTCTACCCCCCCTCTACCCCCTCTACCCCCCTCTACTACCCCTCTACTACCCCTCTAATAACCCTCTACTAACCCTCTACCCCTCTTCTAACCCTCTACCACCCCTCTACCACCCCTCTACCACCCCTCTACCACCCCTCTACCACCCCTCTACCACCCCTCTACCACCCCTCTTCTACCCCTCTTCTACCCCTCTTCTACCCCTCTTCTACCCCTCTTCTACCCCTCTTCTACCCCTCTACCACCCCTCTACCACCCCTCTTCTACCCCTCTTCTACCCCTCTACCACCCCTCTACCACCCCTCTACCACCCCTCTTCTACCCCTCTACCACCCCTCTACCACCCCTCTTCTACCCCTCTTCTACCCCTCTTCTACCCCTCTACCACCCCTCTTCTACCCCTCTACCACCCCTCTTCTACCCCTCTACCCCTCTTCTACCACCCCTCTACCACCCCTCTACCCTTCTTCTACCCCTCTACCCTTCTTCTACCCCACTACCCACCACTCTACCCTTCTTCTACCCCTCTACCCACCACTCTACCCCTCTACCCACCACTCTACCCACCACTCTACCCCTCTACCCACCACTCTACCCCTCTTCTACCCCTCTACCCACCACTCTACCCCTCTTCTACCCCTCTACCCACCACTCTACCCCTCTTCTACCCTGCGGTGGACTAAGTGGCAGCCGGAGCCTAATAGCACTGCTTGTCTGTTAAGAAAAGAAAAAAGCATTGGCATAGCCAATAGGTCTCGCCTTTGGGACCTTATAAGTGTTTAGTTATGCAGCACAATATCCTTGGTACAACAACATCAACTGTTGCATGGCTAAGCACTTATAAGGCCCCAAAAGCGAGACTATTGGCTATGCCAATGCGTTACCATGTGTCACTGGAATGAGGCCTACAGACATACCTTATTAAAAGTTCCCCTGCTGTGAACTTAACTAACCCGTGGCCCACATCAGGTAGATGTGGAGTGCAGCGCAGGATTAGTGACTGCGCTGGATGTATGTGTGCCTGAGAAGAGTACAGTAGAGGGTTAGAGTAGTACTATGTAGTATATGTGTGGTTAGTGCATGTGCTAGCTGTATGTATGCCTGTGAGGAATAAATTACCTAAGAGATGTAGTGCTGTGCAGTGCATCTGAAAGGAAAGCATGTACTGGGTGGTGTATGGGTGCTTTGTTCAAGTACAATACATGAAGGGTGGAGTTTTATACAGCTTACATATGGTGAGTGTGCGTGCTGGCAGTATGTGTGTTTGCAAATAGCACACTCTGGTACAATACAGAATAGCTACCGTACTGGACATTGTGCACTTATTGAATTTGTGTGCTGAATGTATGTGTGTACAGTGGCAAAATGCATAGAGGTAACCGTGCTTGATAGTAAGTGTGCAACAACTACTCTAGTTTTTCTATGTGTAACATAGTGTATTTTGCATCTATGCATGCCATAATTATCTGTTATGTAAGATGGTATAGGGAAAACAGATTTGTGATGTTGATATGTCGCCATGGCACATGGCCAGAACGTAGTGTCTGTAATGTCCAGCTCAATAGCATAATAGACCTAAGCTATTACTGCCCATGTTGTAATGCGGACAGGTCTTATTGAACAATGTCAATTGCTGATGATACTATGTTTCCCAAAGAGTTTTAGACGATAAGTTGGTCATACCGTTGTCAAACACTGCAAGAGCTTGTTCTAAGTTATCCCTATCAATTTCGTGCAATTTCTCCGCAGCCTCCTGCTGAGACTTTCCATATTTCATTGTATATTGCATACAAGAAGCGCTTTTGACGTCGTTTTGGAGGACCTAATAAAAAAGTCCTTGAGCTCCAGGTCAGCAGATAAAAGGAACAAGTGTTGCACCTGGGATAGTGTTGAGGATTTTAGCCAATCAAGGCACAACTTCCCAACACTGTAAGTTGTCACCACCCCTGAGGGTTCAGACTGCACGTATTGCTTATCAGGCCTAATTGTTATAAAACCCTTGGTGTTGTCGAGTAAGCATGCCTGACATCCGTTTGTATCTAGTGGTCAAATCAACCATCCCTTCCAATTTGGGCCAGATGAATTGAATGTGCCATTGCGTAGCATGGTATCTAATGTATCCTCACTGTATTGTCCAAACTGTTGCCAGTTGTCAAAACGTGTGGATGTGGGAGTTCGTTGTGTGTTCAAATCTTTTTTTATCTTTCCGAGTTCAAGACAGATGATGGTTGCACAGTCTCGTTAAGGAAAATAGTTTGTTGTGATATTAGGCAAGGTCTAAATAAAGCCTCAGTTCCCTGAACCGGTCAGTCTTTTGTCCCCCAAATAGACTTTACCTCTATAGTGTCCCTCCAAAAGTCAAAACCTTGTACAGAGAGCTGGGAAAGAAAAGAAGCAGAATATATCAGTTTGGTGTCTGTCCGCATATTTTTCTTTGCAGGTGATGGTGCAAGCCTATCGTAATAAGAGGCCGAGGCAGATGTGTCATACCCAGAAAAATAAGCAAACTTTTGCGCAAATGCTTTTGAACTACCCCTTGGTGGTGTGGGGCAATGTTCCCATTGTGTTTAATTGAAAACAGCACAAGGAATACTAGCTTAGTGCAGGAAATGATGACCGTAACGTTGAAAGCAAAACATTTCATCATAGTTAGATGTACCTTCATACAATTCATTAGGAGAAAACACAGTTGAATGCTCTAGATCACGGGTACTCATAGTACGGCCCGCGGCCCGGCAAGCCTTCCTTGGTGGCGCACGGACCTTGCAGACATGTACCTGTGTTTTTTTAAAAATTTTTACACAGTGTCAGCAAACACAGACTCTGCTCTATGGGGGCCGGGCGATTCCAGCGATAGTCCGAGTGGAGCTGCAGGGGCACTAAGAAGAGGTGAAATACAACAAAGCCTCGTTATCATGCAAATGGTCTTTTAAAGACCTGTGAAGTACTCGGGTGCGGCTATGTGTGTGCCCGGGAAGCTGTCTCAGCCCGGGCTGCAACACACGCGGGGTGAGGTGACAGAGAATGATAGAGGACAGCAGGGTGTGAGAGCCGGGTGAGGTGACGGAGGGCAGCACGGAGTGAGCCGGGTGAGGTGACGGAGGGCAGCAGGGAGTGAGGGCCAGTGAGTTGGCAGAGGGTTACAGAGGGCAGCAGGGAGTGAGAGCCGGGTGAGGTGACGGAGGGCAGCAGGGAGTGAGAGCCGGGTGAGGTGACGGAGGGCAGCAGGGAGTGAGAGCTGGGTGAGGTGACGGGGCAGTAGGGAGTGAGAGCCGGGTGAGGTGACATCCGTGACTCAAATATTAAACACCCAGCGCATGCAAAGCATGGCAGAAGATACTCCACTCATACTATTCCTTATTAATGTTTATTGACACCAAAGTAATATTAATATTGTTCTTTTGTTCCTACTTATAAGCAACAAATTAAATAATTCTGTATGATTGGGATACGGGGCAACTCCCACCCATATGTGAAATTGACAATCAATGGCTACATGGACGGAGGGAGACGGACGGAGGGAGACGGACGGAGGGAGACGGACGGAGGGAGACGGACGGAGGGAGACGGACGGAGGGAGACGGACGGAGGGAGACGGACGGAGGGAGACGGACGGAGGGAGACGGACGGAGGGAGACGGACGGAGGGAGACGGACGGAGGGAGACGGACGGAGGGAGACGGACGGAGGGAGACGGACGGAGGGAGACGGACGGAGGGAGACGGACGGAGGGAGACGGACGGAGGGAGACGGACGGAGGGAGACGGACGGAGGGAGACAGACAGAGGGAGGGACAGACAGACAGAGGGAGGGACGGACGGACAGAGGGAGGGAGGGACGGACGGACGGACAGAGGGAGGGAGGGACGGACGGACGGACAGAGGGAGGGAGGGACGGACGGACGGACAGAGGGAGGGAGGGACGGACAGAGGGAGGGAGGGACGGCCAGAGGGAGGGAGGGAGGGACGGAGGGAGGGAGGGACAGAGGGAGGGAGGGACAGAGAGAGGGAGGGACAGAGAGAGGGAGGGACAGAGAGAGGGAGGGACAGAGAGAGGGAGGGACAGAGAGAGGGAGGGACAGAGAGGGAGGGAGGGACAGAGGGAGGGAGAGACATAGAGGGAGGGAGGGAGGGAGGGAGAGAGGGAGGGACGGAGAGAGGGAGGGACGGAGAGAGGGAGGGACGGAGAGAGGGAGGGACGGAGAGAGGGAGGGACGGAGAGAGGGAGGGACGGAGAGAGGGGAGGGACGGAGAGAGGGAGGGACGGAGAGAGGGAGGGACGGAGAGAGGGAGGGACGGAGAGAGGGACGGAGAGAGGGAGGGACGAGAGAGAGGGACGGAGAGAGAGAGAGAGAGGGAGGGACGGAGAGAGAGAGAGAGGGAGGGAGGGACGGAGAGAGGGAGGGACGGAGAGAGGGAGGGACGGACGGAGAGGGAGGGACGGACGGACGGAGAGAGGGAGGGACGGACGGAGAGAGGGAGGGACAGAGGGAGGGTCGGACGGGCAGAGGGACAGAGGGGGACGGACAGGGGGACGGAGGGAGAGAGGGGGACGGAGGGAGAGAGGGGGACGGAGGGAGAGAGGGGGACGGAGGGAGAGAGGGGGACGGAGGGAGAGAGGGGGACGGAGGGAGAGAGGGGGACGGAGAGGGAGAGGGGGACGGAGAGGGAGAGGGGGACGGAGAGGGAGAGGGGGACGGAGAGGGAGAGGGGGACGGAGAGGGAGAGGGGGACGGAGACGGAGACGGAGAGGGGGACGGAGAGGGGGACGGAGAGGGAGAGGGAGAGGGGGACGGAGAGGGGGACGGAGAGGGAGAGGGGGACGGAGAGGGAGAGGGGACGGAGAGGGAGAGGGGGACGGAGAGGGAGAGGGGGACGGAGAGGGAGGGGGACGGAGAGGGAGGGAGACGGAGAGGGAGGGAGACGGAGAGGGAGGGAGACGGAGAGGGAGGGAGACGGAGAGGGAGGGAGACGGAGAGGGAGGGAGACGGAGAGGGAGGGAGACGGAGAGGGGGACGGAGAGGGGGACGGAGAGGGAGAGGGAGAGGGGGACGGAGAGGGAGGGAGACGGAAAGGGGGACGGAGAGGGAGAGGGAGAGGGAGAGGGGGACGGAGAGGGAGAGGGGGACGGAGAGGGAGAGGGGGACGGAGAGGGAGATGGGGACGGAGAGGGAGAGGGGGACGGAGAGGGAGAGGGGGACGGAGAGGGAGAGAGACGGAGAGGGAGAGGGGGACGGAGAGGGAGAGGGGGACGGAGAGGGAGAGGGGGACGGAGAGGGAGGGAGACGGAGAGGGAGGGAGACGGAGAGGGAGGAAGACGGAGAGGGAGAGGGGGACGGAGAGGGAGGAAGACGGAGAGGGAGGAAGACGGAGAGGGAGGAAGACGGAGAGGGAGGAAGACGGAGAGGGAGGAAGACGGAGAGGGAGGAAGACGGAGAGGGAGGGAGACGGAGAGGGAGGGAGACGGAGAGAGACGGAGAGGGAGAGAGACGGAGAGGGAGAGAGACGGAGAGGGAGAGGGGGACGGAGAGGGAGAGGGGGACGGAGAGGGAGAGGGGGACGGAGAGGGAGAGAGACGGAGAGGGGGACGGAGAGGGGGACGGAGAGGGAGAGGGGGACGGAAAGGGAGGGAGACGGAGAGGGGGACGGAGAGGGAGAGGGGGACGGAGAGGGAGGGAGACGGAGAGGGAGGGAGACGGAGAGGGAGGAAGACGGAGAGGGAGAGGGGGACGGAGAGGGAGGAAGACGGAGAGGGAGGAAGACGGAGAGGGAGGAAGACGGAGAGGGAGGAAGACGGAGAGGGAGGGAGACGGAGAGGGAGGGAGACGGAGAGAGACGGAGAGGGAGAGAGACGGAGAGGGAGAGGGGGACGGAGAGGGAGAGGGGGACGGAGAGGGAGGGAGAGAGGGAGGGAGAGGGAGGGAGACAGACAGAGAGAGAGAGAGAGGGAGACAGACAGAGAGAGAGAGAGAGAGAGATGTGTATGCCGGGTCCGGTGGCTCAGTGGACGAAGGCGTCCGCTGCAGGGGTCTGTGTTCCACCTCATGGTCACAGTTTTTTCTTGCTCTAGCCCCGCCCCCTCCCCCAATGACCCCGTCCCCACCGGTGCGGCCCTCAGCCACAAACCACACTGTAAATTTGGCCCCCGAGAGAAAGTTTGTGAGTACCCATGCTCTAGATCTTCTAGCATTCATGCTCTGTATCAATGTCCTAATTTTCTGAAACAATACTAGGGGTAATGACATCATTCAATGAAATTTTGAACAGATATGGAATTTGTGAAAGCTCGATGGGGCCATACACCTCATACGATATCCCATCCCAAACAATCTTTTTGGGAACTGGAACAGCTGTAATGTGCACCAGGGAATGGTCTCTTTGTTCTTGGTGTAATGACAAATGTGGTTTGAGAACCAAGTTCACCAGTTGTACTGCAAAGTGTTCTGGGATAAAATGTCCATTCAGAAGTAGGAAAAAGACTATCAGAAAACAAATCCAAACTAGGAAAAGTAACGCAATTGTAATCCAAAGATGTAACCAAGGAGAAACAAAATATGTTCATTTCATCCAAAGATAGAAGACACATGTTTTCAGCCTGAAAGGAAGAGGCAGTGGCGGTGGAGGATCAGTTGAATCCAATAAGTAGTCACCAAAGTCGAAGTAGCCAGAGGCCGTCTGATCTATTTTTGGCAGCTCAGCAGGTTTTGTAAAACTGGGAGGTGACTCGATCTGAGGTACATTGCTGTAGACTGTGTTCTTTTCTGGTTTCAGAATCGAAATCTTTGTTTCTGTACTCGATTTGTACAATTGTCGTAGTTGTAGCAACAGGTAAAAGACATAATTGTTCTCTCGTTGGAGAGAGGACGCTTTATTAGTTATTAAACCTTCCATCTGAACTTCCTGTACTGTAGCAAGAGAAGGCAGGTGACTACCCAGGAGCCCACGTGGCTTACTGTTGAGAATCAGCCACATAGTGTGGTTTGATCAGATCATTGGAGACAAATCTTTTGTATCTGCGACCGGCAAGAAGCTGAAGAAGTATGGTTCTTGTACCTTCAGCAGCCAGGGCAGGCACAGGCTCTCCCAGTAGGATGACCCAAATTCTTTCTTATCCACAATTGTTTCTCTGACCAGATCCCCAACCTTCGGGATCCAGCCAGGCCTCGCCGGGACTACCTTCACTTCTCCAGTGGCGGTGCGTTTTTCTTGGACTTCCGTCGCCAATGTGCTGGAATTTTTTAGGGCTGGGACCCAGATCTTTACCCCAAACATGATTTTATAGGGAGTCCGACCACCCAGGGATTTTCTCGGTATGTAATTGAGTGCCCTCTGGACCCCATATAGGCGATGGACCCAATTGCGACCTGATCATAAGACCTTTGCTTTTAAAGACTGCTTTAAGTCATGTTTTTTCTCTCCACGACCTCATTTACCTCGTAATGGTATGGAAGTGAGAAATGCAGGGTCACACCCAAACTTCCATGGCCTCTATGTAAGCCCTAGAGCTAAACGCCAGACCCTGTTTGGAATGTAATGTGCCTACTGCGTATGTCGCGATAAAGACTTTGCAGATCCTTATTAATAGTTCGGGCGTCAGCCGACCGCTGTGGCCATACTCGTAGGAATCGAGAGCAGGAATTCACTGCGATCAAGATGTACTTGTAAGCCCCATTTGATGATAGAGGGCACAATGGTCCAGATAGACACAAGCCAAAGGCTTGTTTGAAATCCGTAGACGTTTCTGTGCTGGACACGCCACGGTGGAACTAATCTGCTGGCAGATGTCACATTTAAGTCCTTGGTCTGTTTGCTAAGACATGGCCACCAATTGCGCTGCTGCAATAATGAAATTGTAGCAGCCACCCCCGAATGTGCAGTTTCCAGACCCTCGTGTGCAGCTGGTTTATTTTTGGGGGGAATAATTATTTATTAATTTTTCATTTCACAAGTAGTTCCACATATTTATCTGAAACATCTTTGCAATAATCAACTTTCCATCGATATATTGAACATAAATGAATACAATACAATTTTTGTTGTATTTGTATATAACCAATGCCATTGTCCATGTAGCCATTGATTGTCAATTTCACATATGGGTGGGAGTTGCCCTGTATCCCAATCATACAGAATTATTTAATTTGTTGCTTATAAGTAGGAACAAAAGAACAATATTAATATTACTTTGGTGTCAATAAACATTAATAAGGAATAGTATGAGTGGAGTATCTTCTGCCATGCTTTGCATGCGCTGGGTGTTTAATATTTGAGTCACGGATGTTTATCGGATTATTGCATGATGTCTGTGTGGGGGGGGCTGTATGCATCATGTATCAACACATCTGTTTTCAAGAGAGTATGTGGTGTCTGGTTCTGGGGGAGAAAGTGTGCATGTGTTATCGCGGGGGGTCCTTCTAGTGATCAGTCTTTATGTGAGGAGGCCCTGTCGCATTAATGACTGTGTGGTACATAGTCGCATCTCGTGTAATTTATGGTTCTTTGTTTGCCAGTTTAATTTCAATGGCTGTGATGTTTGCCCTCCAGTCTGGGATATTAGTTACTATTGGTGTTTCTGTTTGTTGGCCTTGCGAGATGTTTATCTCGGCCATTAAGGCTCTGCGCTGGTCTTTAAGCCATTGGGAGATAGGAGGGGGCATCCTTGCCTTCTGGCACATAGCTAGTCTGCGTTTTGCTGTTACCAGAGCCAGGAATTTATTTTGTGCTGTGCTTTGCGTTTGGATGGACGCTTAGTGATCCCCAACAAGAAATGTTGTCCGAGTGCCTGTACTTTTTTTTCTGTAGTCTCAGTCAAAGTCTCTGACACTTCTTCCCAATATGCAACTATTCTCGGGCATGACCGTACCATGTGTATGAATGTAGCCATGGGGGTATGGCACCGTGGACAATTATCCGAGGAACCTGGATACATCCTAGCTATTCTGTTGTGTGTAAGGTAGGTGTGGTGTAAATAATTGAATTGTGTGTACTTGAGCCTTGCATTAATTCAGATAGTCTTAGTGTTCGTCAAGCATTGCGTCCATTGTTAGTCGGTCAGTGTTAGTAATAGTTTGTCTTCCCAATAAGTCCGTAGCGTCATCACATGAGGTGTCCTGTCTTGGCGCAGAGAGGTGTAGAGCATTGTGATTGCCTGGCGAGCTATGCTGTGAGTGAGAAGCGTTTGGAGAAGTTTTGATACTTCTGGTTCTGCATGCGTTTTGTTCCATATCACATGTAGCTGGTTCGTTAACGTAGCATACATTAGGAAGCAGCCTGGGGGTATTCCGTACTCATCTACTAATGTGTTGAATGTAATAAGTATAGAGTCAGTGAACATGTCTCCCCGGGTTGTGAGCCCTGTGTTAGTCTAATCTGTCATTTCTGGTCTGTGACTGCCCAGTGTAACCCGGGGCAGCCCAGAGTGGTAATGCCATTGCATATGGAAGTAGGAGTTGCATCTTATGTACATAATGGTGCCAGGAATGCTTGGCCATGGTCATTAGTAGGTTACCTGGCCTTTTCGGTATCGTCATCTCAGTCTAGAGGAGCCATTCTGAAACTGTATTCGAGTGAGCCGTAGTCGCCCAGTGCCCCAATTCAGAAATGTTTTGCCCTGCGATCCATCGCATGGCCATTGTAGTTGGGCAGCAGCTTAGTAGTTTTCGTAGTTTGGAGCTCCCAGACCTCCCTCAGATAAAGGTGCGTATAGTTTCACCAGGGATACCTGCTCCCTGCCCTTGCGCCATATTAGCACTGTCCGTAGTGACCTTAAGTCCTGAAAGAATCTCAGAGATATTTTTATCAGGAGGGCTGCAAAGAAATACAACCGTCTTGGTTGCAAGAGCATTTTGGATATGGCCCATGGGGGACAACGACAGACCTGTCCAAAACTGCAGGGAGGATTTGGCATTGGTCAGATTTCCGTCCATTAGATCCGTGGTTGAGTGGTAAACTTGGACGCCTCAGTATTTAAACGTGTCGCAGGTCCAAGTCAATGGGGTGATTGGGAGTATCCTAAGCTGCTTGGGTTTCAAGTGTGTCAGTGGGAATAAGAGTGACTTGTCCCAGTTAACTTTAGACCTGAGTCTTTACCAAATCGTTCTAGTAATCTCATCAGTTCTGGTAGGTTGTTGCGTTGTCCCGTAAATATATTAGTGCATCGTCTGCGTATAGTGATACTATGTGCCACATGTTGTGTAACTTAAGGCCCCAGTCTTGTGTATACCTACGGAGTACACATGCCAGGGGTTCCATTGCTAGAGCGAAAATAATCGGCGATGAGGGACAGCCCTGGCGAGTGCCCCACTCTATATTGAACAGGGCTGAAACTTCTGTACCCGTACGAACTCCTGCAACTGGGGAGTTGTATAGCAGGGATACCCATTTCTGGAAGTGTGGACCTATTCCATATCGTCATAGCACTGCTTGCAAGTATCGCCACCCTAATGTGTCAAACGCATTCTCTATATCTAATGACACCACCCAGCCTTGCATCGCTTTTGTTTTTGCTCAATCCATTAACCTAAACAACCTAAGCAAGTTTAAGAACGTGCTTCTATTTGGTATAAAGCCGTTCCGGTCTTCGTGTATTAATATTGGTGTTAGGCCAACTATTCTGTTTGCTAATACTCTACCTAAAATCTTATAAGTGGTATTTAGTAGGGACAGTGGTAGATATGAGCCGAGGAGTAGTGGATCTCTACCTGGCTTAGGGAGTACCACCAGTACCGCATCTCGCAGTGAGGCAGGTAGGATGCGTTTATCATATGCGTCCATATACATTTGGTGCAAACGTGGGGCTAGCTGGGTTTGAAAGGTCGTATAAAATCTTGGGGCCAACCGTCTGCTACAGGCGTTTTCCCTCTTGCCATTTGTTATATGGCATCTTCTATTTCACTTAGCGTAATTGGGGATTTGAAGTCTGTGTACTTTGCTAGTGGTATCTGTAGGAGTGCAATGTCCTCTAGGAATGACTGTAAGTCTGCCATATCTACATTCTGTGTGGCGCTGTACAATGTTGCGTAATAAGAGTGAAAGGCTGCGTTTATTTCGTTCTGTGTATTGACTATGCTTCCCGTTTCGTCTCTGATAGCTAGAATCGAGTTTCTTGGTGTATCAGAGCGTAGCAACCATGCTAACACCTTGCCTGCTTTGTCACCTTCTGCATGCCGCTTAGCCGTGTATTCCTTATAGTCAATTGCTCCCAAGCGGTCTAGTGCCTCTTTATGGTCTAATCTTGCCATAGCTAATTGCCCTGCCTGTGAAGTCAAGTCAGGAGTCCTTTGTTCGAAGTGTCGTATTTCTTCTTCTAATTGGTTGTTTCTTCTGAAGGACCCTTTTAGTCCCATAAACAGTTTTGATCGTGATTTCACTCAGTACTACCTTGAATGCATCCCATCCGATCCCTGGTCCTGAGGTGGAGCCTTTGTTTTCCTGAAAGTAAGAAGCTATAGTATCTGATGTAGTTGAGCGGAATGGTGTCTCTTTGACTGCCGCCACAGGTAATCGCCATGTAAGTATAGCAGGCCTACTTCTGCCCCAAGTCAGCCATAACTGCAGTGGGTTGTGATCTGACAATGTACGTCCAAGGTACTCTGCCCGAGAGACCTTTGTGTGAACCATATATAAAATCTATTCTGGTGTATAGGTCACGTAGACCTGAGTAGTGTGAGTATTCCCTGCCCTCTGGGTGCAAACCCCTCCAGGTGTCCCGTATTTGCAAGTCTGTAGACCAAGCTTGTAAACTGCGAGCTAATGCTATAGATTGCGAACCAGAGGTTGGGGGATGGGAACGGTCCATGTCCAAGTTCTGTGTAGTTGAAGTCTCCACCCCAGAAAGCAGGGGCCAGCGTATCTTGCAGTAATGTAGATGATAAGAAATGTAAGAAGGATGCCTGATTAGTGTTAGGGGCATAAATCGATACTAGCGTTATTGGCTCACCCTCTAACCTTCCTTCCAGTACCACATATCTACCTTCTGGGTCGATACGAGTATGTCTGATCTCCAACTGTGTCTCCGGTGCCACCCATATCGGTGTCCCCCTAGCATAACTAGAGTAAGTGGTACTGAACCATTTTCCCCTCCAGCTTTTAAGTATTGCCTCATGTGTTTGTGTGGTGAGATGTCTCTTGCAGTAGTGGTATGCTGACTTTCCGCCTCCTGAAGTATTGATAGACTCTATCGTTTAGTGTAACCTGCCAGACCACGTACATTCCATGTTAATATTGTTATCGCTGGGGTCAGATCGTGTATCTGTGGATGCATATCAGAACAGCTGACTGCATTTTTACCATGTGTGGTCACCCCCTCCCTGGCCACCCAAGCACCAGATCCTTCAGAGTATTTTCTAGGCAGGTACAACGTTCCTCCGTCTCATATTGAAGCGATAAAAAGAAATGAACAGTAATAAGGCCCAACTCCTGCACCCTCGCCAGTACGCCAACGGGCGACCGGCCATTTGCACTTAAATGCATGTTAACAGCACAATTCTATATTTTAGGAAACCATAGTCTATACAGAAATATATGGGGGTTGGGGGTTGGGGGGGGGGGCTGTTAGGCGGTCAATCTAGGCTCTTCAAATAATGAGCGCCTCCCCATGCTTGTTCCAAAGGGACAGTGCACCAATATGATCATGTTATAAGCTTGCCTGTCCCGCCCGGCCACCCGTGTCTACTCCAAACCTCGTGGTGGGTTGTCACATCATGTAGTCTGCAGTTTGTGGTGTGACTGACGGGCCATCGTGTGTTGCCGCGGCTATCTGGGTGGCAGAGTGGGTCAGTGCGTTTTTGTCATGTTTGCCAGGTTTGCTTTGACCTCTCTGCTCTAGCCAAGTTTTCCAGAATTGCGTTACGCCATTGTGTTGAATTCGAAGAGTGGCTGGGAACTGCAGTGCATATTTTATTTTGTGCTCTCGCAACACACTCTTCACTGCTGCAAAGGAAGATCTGCGTTTCTGGACGTCCAGGCTGTAGTCGGGGTAAATTTGTACTTTAGCATTCTCAACAGACCACAGGCCCTCTGCTCTCGACACTTGGAGGATGTGGTCTCTGTCTCTATAATTAAATAAGTGTGCCACCACAGGCCTTGGTGTTACGCCTGGGCAGGGTGGTCCTCTGTGTGCTCTCTCTACCAAGAAAAAGCGAGATTGTTTACCTTGCAGTATTGTTCCAACGAACCAGTCTTCTATGAAGAGCTCCATTTTGTGGCCCTCTGCCCGTTCGGGCAGGCCAACTATGCGTACGTTGTTGCGCTGGGACCGCTCTTCGTGATCTTCAAAGCTGTCTCGCAGGTAAGTCTCTTCTGATTGTAGCGCTTGTATACGCTGATCTGATTCCTTTTACCGTGGGCTGTAGTGTTGCTAAAGTCTATCTGTTCTTTTATCTTCTTATGGTCTTTCTGGAGGATACCCATTTCAATGCAAATCGAGTCAAGTTTGGGTTCCAGTGTTGACTTAATGTCCATTATGGCCATGAATAGTTCCTCAAATTTGCTGGAGTGTTCCAATAGTTTGGTCGCCAATGTTTTATCTGTAGTTTCATCATCAGTAGGGCGAGTTGTTATTCCCTGTGTACCTCCTTGTGGCACAGAGACCCTGTTTGTTTTAGGTTTCACCATTCTGCGTTGCTTATCTTCAGCTATTGTTATCAAAGCAATTCTCAATCCTTTGTGGTATGGTAGGGAAAGTAAAGTGAAAGAGTCAGACACCAGGTGTCCGTCAGTCATGGCGGATTGGGCCCACTATCCGTATCTTGTGTTCTGTGTTGCGTGGGGGGTGCGGTGTTTTGGGTGGTGTCCTCCTCACAGGTCGGCCCGCTATATAGCTACAGGTAATTGGTGTGAATGCCTGTAGGAGAGCTTCATCTGCTTAGCTGAAATCCAGTAACTGCTGCACTATTCCGGTTGTTTCTTCTTGCCTTTACAGGGGAGGGTCTTATATATATATATTTTTTGTAATCAGGCCATCTGTGCTGTGTGGAGGCACTAATCCCCACCCCTGTTACACACTATGTAGCCTGTACGCCTGAGTCGAGGAGGGGTAGATTTGGAACTACCCCTGAAGTCACAATTGCGCACACTGCTGAGTATAGATGCTTAGTCCCTAGGACAGGCTTGGTGGACATTTCAGTGTATATGTTGTAAACAGCGATCTAGAGGCATTTATTTCATTAGGCAGAGGATATTCTTGTTCGTACTGAAGAAAAGCTTGCATTTATAGTGTAGAATCAAATCTGTACTCTATCTGTTGCGGTGAGTGAGTTAGCCCATTGAATCCATCGTGGATGTAGTTCTTTAGCATTTGGAACACTTGCTCTGGTGACCACCTCTAAGGTCGGCACCGGGGTCACGACAATTATGTGTTTACCCTGAGCCAGTGCTCGTTCTCACCACAGCAGTCTGTACTGCTGTCGGGATCTTTTCAGTAGGTGCAAAACATATTTCAGCATTTGTGTATAAATGTGATTTATAAGCAAGTGCTACTGTGTCCCCTTCATTGAAGTTAAGTGTATTCTGATGCCCCCATGATGAAACAAATCACCAGGTTCGTCGTTTTTATGTGTGGGTGTTTTGAAGTCATCATGTCAGTTTGTACGGAACGTAAATTGTGTGTGTTCCTGTGTCCACCGTGTACTTGAGAAGTCTGGATGTATCAAGTCGTAGAATGGTTTTAACACAATATGGATTTTAGTCTTTTCAATATTGTTGCAGGTTGAAGCAACGCACATTTCTCTAAGATGTGTCGCAAGGCTTTTGCCTTCACTTTACAGCTCGTATCCCAGATCAAGCATTTGCAATGCAATAGGTCTCGCATTTTCTAAACTTTTCCTGAAGCAGAAGCTGCGCTCCACTTCAAACTTTAAAAAATAAAATGTAAACTGAGTGTGGTGCCCCTAAAGCGGGCGCCACGCTCAGCATGCACATACAACAAAAAAAAGCAGCCGCTTTGTCAATAAAGTAAATAGTGCTCACCCACTAGATAAAGCATGCCGTGTAACGAGCGAAGTAAAAGGTCCAGTCCTTATGGGCGGTAACAAATGGAGACAGGGCGGTACCAAGGTGGGACTAACAAGCCTCATAATGAATCGGAAGCCAGCGTTTACCAAGGACAATGACACCAGGCAATGAAAAATATGGAAGGTGAGTGGGCGAGGCTTCCATAGCATACTCTACTATAGCATGCCTTGCAGAGCGAGCAGTGCATGCGCGCCGCAGCTAGGCTCGACCTAAAAAGGACATCGAGATGGGCAATTTTGGATTTTTTAAAATTAAGTTTATAGCTTGTGTAAGCAAACCCCAGGATTATGCGGTCTACTCTAGTCAAGTGTTCCATGAGGTCATCATCTGTCAGATCTGTTGTTGGCATGAGACAATATCGGGTCCTCAAAATTTTGTAGTAGTTCTGTTATCCTGGCTGAAAACAGCCAGGGTCTATTTTTATATTTCTGGGGCAAACAGCAAAATTGCTTCTGAGAGACTAGCGCACTGAATGCGGTCATATCTGCGTCCAGGCACTATATTTTGGCAGAAAAACACATTTGAGGTATCAAGTGTTGTTTTGTATTTCTTTCGCACAATGTTATTCATTAGTGCGGCGCTGTGCGCATTTTGTACCGCAAATGTACATGTAACTGTGTTTAAGTGTCTGCAGACTAATACTAGACGATATGAATGGTCTGGTTTCATTAGATAAACAAAAGATTATTCATAGATGAGGTGCAACCCTCTATTACACCTTAGTCTTCAAGTTGTTCTAGGATTTCTCTAACTTGTTGTTTAACTTCATGCTTAATTGGGTATTGTCTTTGAGGTTGTGGTGTCGTCCTCAATGATAAGGGGAATAGTCATCCCACCCTACATGGTTGCGGTATAACGCAGGAGCTAGCGCTAATGCCCACTCCTTGGCGTATGAATGTTTAACTGATTCTGGAAGGAACCGGAAAAAGCAGGTAAAATTGCTGTTTCCCCGTTTGGACATCCATTACAAATCAGGTGGCCAATCATTTTCTGCCAAAAGAATGTTGTAACGTGAGTCGGATCCTCCCAAAAGAGAACATTAATGAACCTGGGTATGTCCCCCACCAATTGGAGATGTATTTCATATAATCGATGTGGGACACTCACCCTTGTATCCAGTGTTTCCACCGTAATCTACTCACTCAGCGCTCCTCCCACCAGACAGTCCATCAGGTTCTGGCAAACTATCGTGGCTTCTACCGCGCTGTCAAGCATTGTCACTGCCCATTCCGCGCTCAGAAACCGAGTCCTCAATATCTGGGGCATGCTTGACCTTAAGTCCAGCTACCGTCTTCTTGTTGAATTGAGGTTTTGATGTTTTAGGTTTAAATCTTTTAATACAGTATAAGCCACCTACAACCCTTGGCCGGTGGTATTTGCAAAGGGAGGCTTGTTTGGTAGGTGGCGGACAAAGTAGATGGAACAGAAATTATAGACAGATATAGCAAGAAGGGGAGGGAGAGAGGGTAGGGGGGAGGGGAGTGTGCCGCTTCTCTAATACGAAGGTATCTTGCGAGGGTTATAGCGATCTAGTGTTGTGCGTTGTGTTCTGTGGCTGTCAGCTGCAATATCCATAGATACTGGGGGAAAGGATAGCTCGCGAAACTCGTCCGACAAATATTGTACACAAGTTTGCCACATTTTGTCGAACCAGGGGAGTTGTGTGGTTGCGAAGGTCAGTTTCTCCATTCCCAATATTTCCGATATTTTATGTAGCCAATCTTGGTGTGTGGGTATCTTGTCCGTCCCCCACCTAGCTAGAAAAAGTTGCTTCGCTGCCCCCAATGTAAGAGTGATAGCTTTGCCTCTAGGCGATTTCAATGGGTAGGTTAGCGGGTTGGGCAATCCCAATAGTATGTAGTTCGGGAATTTGGGTATGTCTGTGTTGAACATTGTGTTGACTGCGTCCAAGACTCTTCACTAGAACAATTCTATACTAGAGCACTGCCTTAGGAGATGTATGAGTGTACCTTGTTGGCCGCATTGCCGCCAACACAGCCCGTCCCTCCTAGGGTCCTACATTGCCACCCTGGCCGGAGTAAGGTACCAGTAGTGTTCTATTTTGAGAAGCATTTCTTTACTAGTGGTGTTGAGAGCGGATGTTTGTGCTCGATGTAAAATATCATTCCACTCTGTCTGAAATGGGGCTCTCTCACTCTCCCATCTAGCTCTTGCGGGGGAGGGTAGTGGGCATGTGGGCTGTGTTAGAAAGGCGTAAATGTCGGATAGCAATTTCTTGTCCATAGATCGTGTGAGGATCCATTTCTCAAAAGGCATTAAGGGCCTACTAGCGTGCGGTTGGATCCACTGGCGAGTCACCCAGTGTGCCACTGCTAAATATTGCCATCTCGCCGTGTCTGGGAGGTTGTGGCATGTTTGTAATGTGGAGATATCCATGAGACCGTCTGCGTCAAAGAGGCCACCCACACTTTTGCAATTAGCCTCTTGCCACACCGTGAATCCCGATTCGTAGCCGCCGGGGGGGAAGTCAGGATTGCCTATCAGAGGCGTCTGTGGGGATATCTGGGTGGAGAGGTCATGTTTCCGCTGTACCTTGTCCCAGACTCCAATTGTTGATCTCGTGACGGGGGAGATATACACGTCCACTGGCCTTTGTGGTTTAGTTAGCCATGGTATTTTCCAAATGTGTGTACCTGTGATGGCTTGGTCTATGAAACACCAGTGTTTTTCCGTGAGTGTACGGGTCCACTCTTCCATGTATCACAGCTGGGCTGCCTGGTAGTACTTGCAATTGTTCGGAACCCCTAGCCCTCTCGCAGCCAGTGTGAGAAAAGCCCATGCTCTAGCCATTCTTGCCCGTTTACCCTCCCAGATAAAGTCCCAGAACAGAGCCTGCAGTTTGTCTAGTATCCGTGAGGGAGGCTGGAGTGGCAGAGTTTGCATTACATAGAGTAGCTTAGGAAGTAGTGTCATTTTGACGGCTGCCATCCGTCCCAGCCTTGAAAGGCTCTGGGACTTCCATTTAGTGAGGTCTGACCTTGTCATGGCAAGTAGGTTCCCGCAGTTGTGCTCGGTGGTGTCTGGGAGCGTGGGAAATATCTGTATTCCTAGGTATGGGACCCCATTCTCCGCCCATTGAAACGGAAACTGACTGCGAAGCTGGGTCCCTGAAGGGTCCGGTCCAGGATCAAAGATTTCTGTGGGTTGATTTTAAAGCCTTATGCCTCCCCAAACTCCGATAGCTCTCCCAGGGCAGCCGCCAGAGAGTTAGACGGATCTGTGAGGGTCAGGAGTACGTCGTCTGCATATAACATAATCCTATGCTCCCTCCCTCCCATCTGGATCCGATCACCTTCGGGTTAGCCCTCATCCGTTCCGCCAGCGGCTCCATGTAGAGTGCAAAAAGGAGTGGGAGAAGGGACAGCCCTGTCTGGTCCCTCCACCTATTGGAAAGGTGGGCGAATGCACACCATTGACGCAGATGCTGGCCTGGGGGGGGGCTGTGTAACCAGAATGCACCCAACTGCGGAATCGTGGTCCTAGGCCCACGTGTTCCAACACCCGGTACAGATACGGCCAGTGCACCCGATCAAAGGCCTTTTCTGCATCGATCATCAATGCGAGTGCTGGGATCCAGGAACGTTGTGTTTTGTCCAATAAGTGGTAGAGTCTTTTTGTGTTGTCTCTGCATCCTCGCTCCGGTATGAACCCGGCCTGGTCTGGGTCGACCAGTCCCTGCATGTAGGGTGCCAACCTTTGGGCCAGTACACTGGTAAAAATCTTCGCATCCACGTTTAACAGGGAGATCAGGCGATAGGAGGCGCATCTTTTGGGGTCTTTGCCTTGCTTGGGAATCACTGTGATGGTGGCAAGTCGCATTGAGTCTGGTAGTGCTCCTCGTTTGTCAATTGAATAAGCACGTGAGAACCAGGTGTTACGTGGGAGGCGAACGTTTTGTAAAATTCCCCTCCATAGCCGTCCGGGCCTGGCGCTTTGTGGGGTTGTAGCTTGTGTATAGCAGTGGGTACCTCTTGTATTGTAATGTCTGTTTCTAGGGTCATGTACACGGGCGTAGCTGCATGTGGGGATAAACCTGGGCGAGATATGTCACTATGGCTTCATCCTGTAGGGGCTCGGCGGTGTAAAGAGCCCTATAAAATGCTCCAAAGGCGTTCGCAATGCCCTCATCTGTATTGCATATGGAGCCATCTGCCCCTTGTGTTTGAGATATCTGCCGTTCCGTGACCTGCCCCCGAAGGCAGTGCGCTAACATGCATCCCTCCTTGTTGCCCCCGGCAGAATATTTCTGGCGCAATCGTAACGGGGCGTATTCCGCCCTTCCCATGTCTATTGCGTGCCACTGTTTACGAGTAGCTGTTAGTTGGCGGCAGACCGCCACAGAACCTGACTGGGCATTTGCGGTCTCCAGCTCCTTAATCTGAGCTTCTAGACGGCAGCGCTTATCCTACCGTTCCCCGTTGTAGCCCGTAGCAATTCCAACAAAGTGGCCCCGAAGGACTACCTTTAAGGTCTCCCACAGTGTGGCGATGTCCGTCTCAGGAGTATCATTGAACTCCAGGAAGGATATCAATGCTCCAAGGGTGGCCATTCGTACTTTGTCGTATGTGAGGAGCTTTGTATTAAGGTTCCAGCGGCGAGGGGTCGTCGACTGCTTACCAGGAAGAAAGCGCAAACTGATGGGAGAGTGGTCGGAAAGGGCCACCACCCCTATGTCAGCCAATGTCGTGTCCCGCGTTATCCCTGAAGTAGTGAGGAAGTAATCAATGCGTGTGTGTTTGGTGAGCCGCTGAGAAAAACGTGGTCTACTTCCGTGGGGTGTGTGTGGCGCCATATGTCAGTTAGCCCTGCTTCACCCAGCTAGTGCCTGGAGTGAGTCCCCCATCTTGGCCCGCTCAGAGGATGGATCTACCTTTCTGCACGTCCATCACAACGTTGAAGTCGCCCCCCAGCACCATCTCCTTATCTGGGGTAGACACCAGGCGGCCCAAAACATCCCTGAAAAAGGTTTCCTGCCTGCCATTGGGGGCGTAAACAATGGCTATCGTGTACTGGGTACCCTGTAGTAGTACATGCAGTTCTAACAGTCAGCCCGGGATGTTTAGAAAGACCCCCTTTACCTTCCCCCGCACAGTGTGTGGCAAACAGGATAGCTACCCCAGCTCTCTGTCGGTCGATCCAGCGAGAACGCAACCGTCGCCAGTCTTTTTGAAGCAAGTGGGTCTCGTGCAGCATGCAAATATCGCATTTTGCGTCTTTGAGGAATGAGAGAACTGCTAGTCGCTTCGCTGGACCGTTAAGGCCTCTGACATTGAGGCTTAGCAAGGATACCATGGTCAACGCCTATACACAACATTGTCCACTCATCCAGGTAACGCACTGTTCCTAGCCTCTGAGCCCACTCCCAACAATGAGGAAGGGCGGGCCGGTCCACTACCAGTGGGCCGCAGAAGGCCACAATCTATTTCCTTTGCCTCCGACTCTGGCCTTAGGCTTAGGAAGGGACCGGTGCGGGCCCCTGGAGCCGTCCCCACCACGCACTCCCCCAGATGCCTCTACACCTCCAGTCCCGTGGGAGGGGGACGCGTCTTCAAATCCCACAGCTCCCACTCCTGGGGAGTATTGCTGCTTGCTGGAGCAGGACGGGACAGTCCACTTAAAGCTGGACTGCAGCAGGCCTCAGCGTCGGCAGAGGTCGTCCGGGAGGGAGGGATGTGAGTAGGTGCTGATGGGGGTGCACCGCTTTCTCTGCCCCGTATGCCACCAGGCCAAGGCCGCCGGCAGTCCAACTGCTACCGGGGAAGATATGCAAGAGAGGGGTGGGAGGGTCCAACGCCCCAGGCTGCCGCAACCTCCCGGACCACGCACCGCCCTGGCGTACCCTCACCACTCCTGCGTATGTGTCCAGCGGGCCGCCTTGTATTCCCCATGCGGCTGGTCAAGCGTATCGCGCTCACTGTGGCCCCCTGCCGGCGCCGGGCAGTCACTCACCGCAGCTAGCACAGATCCAGAGGGGCGGCCAGCCGACCGCCTCCCGACAGGTGCCCAGATGCCGGACCAGCAGAAGCAGCCGCGTCCCGCGCCGTCCCGGGCGGCTCCGAGCTACAGGCCTCTGCGCGCCGCCAGATGGCTTTGTTTAGGCGGCCGGCTCTCCGTCTGCTCTCGTCACCGTTGGTCTCTCCGCCGTACCCCCACTAGTGTCCCATGGGCGGATGGCTGCTGATACTGGGACAAGATACTCTTTTCCCCTGCTATGTCGCTGCTGGGCCTAGGAATCCGGCGGAGCTCCAAACAGGTGTCCTACGCTGCCGCCATCTTGGACACGCCCCAGTTTTGATGTTTTAGGTTTGTCTTCATCTTTAATAACTTAGTCAGATGAGCGTTTTGAGTCCTTGGGTTTCACATGCTCCTCCGTTCTGTGCTCTAACCGTCCACCTCTCTCCAAACGTTTATCAGATGACTCCTGAGAGGAACGTGTATCAGTATCCTGATACCTGTCAGGTGGTCTAATATTATCACGGTTTCGCAGGTTATAGCGTTTTTCAGTGGCTTCCTGTTGAGGAGACCTACCACGTGATTTCATTTTGTCTTTATTTTTCTAGTTATCCCACTTCTTCTTCGTCGAAGAGTCTGGTGCTTGCTTAGCTATCCTTTTCAGAATTGCTGTACAATTGTGGTTTAACAAGTCTGGCTCCCAAATTATCTATACCTCGCGTAGCATAGGTTTCTTCGATGATTTTAGGTAGTTTGCACTCCTGCTGCGCAGGTGCCAAAATGCCTTAGGTGTTGGCGTATAACTAAACGCAGCTACTTCCCCTTTTATGTTACTTAAGTTAATGACGGATACTCTGGCAAAATTGTCCGTTCAGTTTCATCCCCAAGTCCAGGGCAGTTGCTGCCCCATACTCATTCTGGAGCTGTTTCAGCACTTCAGGCAGTGGAGGGGTACCATGTGTTCTGGTATATACTGCAGCAAAGACTGTACCCCCAAGCTGTGCAGTCTTCCACCGGGGGAGCCATCACCAGCAGCAAGCAAATTGTTAATATTCTGTGTTTTTCCAGCGGGTTCATATGGGGAACACCGTTTCAAGCTGGCTTGTTTTTTGTGCAATCCAGAACGCAATCTCCTCCTGTTTGGTGGCAACCTTACTCCTTATTGCATTCAGTGTCTGTGGGCTAATGCCCGATGTAGCCAATGTGGTTGTGCAGCTTGAGCAGTCCGTGCACGGTGTAGTGTTAATGTCTGCATTACGAACTGTGGCAAACATCTTTATATTGTTACTAAATGTTTGTATAATGACCGCATCTGGGCTGGCGATAAATTATCAACATTAGGATGCGGTGTGTATCATGCTAAGACTGGCCAAGTAGCTGCCTCATTGCTGAGTGGACCGAGTCTTACGTTTTCTGTTGTGTGTGGGAGGGCACCATTACGCCAATTTGTATTCTTGGTATGTTAGCGGTATCTCGATTTCTTCGTATGGTGTATCATTTTCTGGTATTTCTTCCTCTTTGTAGGTATGAAATAGTTGTGTTATGTTGTTTGCAGCCGGGAATGTAACCCTCTGTCCTATATGCACCACGAATGTGTAGTCTCCACCCCCAAGTGTGAGACCATGTTGTAGTAGTTTCTGAGTAACTTGCATGTCTGCAATTCTCAGAGATATTAAGTGCTGCTAAGTCTTCTCTGTCAGACATATTAATATGGTATCGGAGAGGGTAACACATTGGGAAATAGATCCTTTGATAAGTTCAAGCTTGTATGACCTACAGCCAATACATAGGGATCACCTACTCTGCTGAGGAGGATAGTCCCTACCACCACGGACATCTACGGTTAGAAGGTGAGTAGGGATCTCTGAGAAAACATGATATAACTACTCGGGCGATCCATAAAAATAAGAACCCAACCAACATTGGCGGTGTCATGTTGTGCAGTTTCCACTCTACAGAAGGAACTGTGCATTTGTGGGCAACATAACTGTTGGGATGGTGCCAGACTGATTCTGTGTGCCCCTTCAGGATATGTTGTCCTAAAGTCCAGCTAGCACACAGTGCCACCATAAGCACCTCTGAATCTAGACGGGTAGCAAATGGTTCTGGCAACCACTGAACATAACCCTGATTCCTCAAGAATTGTGGTAAAAGATCTAAAACCCTTTTGATCAGTCACTCGTGCTCTTTTTCTCTCAGAGAAATATACAAAGAATACACAGAGGAGCATTTCCAAAATGTATTGAGCCAGTGTGATTCTTGTATAAAATATATGTCTAGATTAATAGACAGCAGCAAACGAAAGTATCAGGACACTGAACAGAATAAAACGATCCACCATCGTGCTGAAACTGTGTGTGTGTCAGTGTGTGTGTCAGTGTGTGTGTCAGTGTGTGTGTCAGTGTGTGTGTGTGTCAGTGTGTGCGTCAGTGAGTCAATAATCCCCGTACTGGAAGATCCAACCCAGATACCTGATCGAAAGAATGTAGGTCCCGTCGTAGAGCAAGCAGCTGGGCTGAAGCTTCACCGTATAGCAACCTCACACATACCCGCAAAGTGCTCCTCTGCCTAACCCCAGAAACTGATGTTTATTTATAATAAAAGGCATCCTTGTCTTGGGGCCAAGATCTTGATCAGGCTGCCACTGTTTAATGTTTTAGATAGCTATGTCACCATATGTATGCAAACAACAAGCACATTTTCACAATGTATGTATAAACCTTGTGCATGGTGTCAAGGTAGCCTGATCGTGTTCTTGCAAAGTTGATTCTGTATGCAAGTATAGTTTCAAAGAAACAAATCCAAACTGTCACGGACGCAAATGTGCGTCAAAAATCATCTTGTAAAAGTGAAGCAACTTTAGGAAAGACCCGTGTATATATAAAATGGCACTGTTTTCCTCCAAGCCTAAGTGGGACATATGACAGGACCCTGGGTTCCATTTTGTGAAGCTCAGGCCTGCCTGATGAAGACATGAGGAATAGAGGATTCCCCGAACCCGTCCCCCCCCCTCCCCGGCAGATTTTATTGCGGCATTCCTTTGAGCTTGGTGGGACACACACTGGAAGAAGAGACTCCCCCTTTACACTTCAAAAGGGGGCTCTTTGATTCAGTGATGGATCACAAGGAAGGGGAGGGGGGGTTTGGGCAAATCTCAGGAAGGACATGGGGCTCCTTGGGGAATCATATGGTGAAGGGTGGGAGGCCAGAATTAACCTTTTGATGCACATATCACTGTGGCTGACATCCTGGTGTGAGCCCTGGTCACTTCCATGAAGGGTGTTGTGGGGTTATCTACATTGGTGTCCTTCCTCCTGTGACAGATGGCCTTTCAAGAGGAGAAAAGAAAAGGAAAGATGTGCACTTGGGGAAAAAAAGCAGAATCTCAACGTAAAACTCATACCCTAAATCACATTTGGTGTCTGGAAATGGAAATAAAAAGGAGAGGTTGAGACTGTAAAATGTGTCAATTGCCAAGCAGCCAGACAGGCTGTGTGATAAGGAGAAGCTCTAAAAGACTTCTGCCTGTGATGAGGACTGGGGACAAAGGCCAGTTAGTCTCCCTGCTGGTTGAGGGGACATCTTCCAGGAAAACCAAGGTCCCCTGTTCTGGAGCCTAGAGCACCAGCTCCTGCCTGCTTGCTAAGACCAGTGTGCCCTGTGAGGAAGAGGAGAGCGTTGGAGGGAGGTCCAATGGGGAGCCCTACTAAGAGGACTCCCTCAGTGAGAGTTGAGAGATGGCTGTATGGCGATCCAGTCATTGACTGTGTGCAGAAGCGATCTGGTGACCCCCGCTCCCATATGCCAGGAGAGGGCCACCGTGAGTCGCACTGTGCCCGCTTAGCCTCGTTGCTGTGAACCCATAGGCCCACTGTTGAATTTACACTGAGACGTGTCCGCCTTAAGCGGCGTCCTCTTGTGCCAGGAGGGATTGCCATGGTGTGGACGAGTGCACTGGAGGAGTCTGTGTTGAACTAGAAATTACTGAGGCAACCTCGTATGCTACAAGGGGCTGCTGGCACCAACATTGCCAGAAATTTGGGTCGTTCCGCCTACAGAAGATTGCAGCTGTGACGGGTCAGGTCAAGCCCGCACACCAAGACCTGCACCTGACTGATGACCTGAAGGATGCCTCTGGAGTTTGTACCCTCACTGGGCTCAATTGGGAGCTGGAGGATCGAATCTCCCCAGGCGAGGGGATGAGTGACTTTACTCCTCTTTGCGGAGCTGGAGCACCTCCGATTGCTAAGACAAGCTGCCAGTGCTGCTCGAGGGAGAGAGCCTGTGCCTGCCAGGTACTGCTGTGTGCGTGTACCATGAGCAGCCCGACTTGTTATTGCTTACGGAGAGGGTACTCGCTGAAAGCTTCTATACAGACAGTCGGTAAGACTAGAATTGGGCCTCTGGAGCCTTAGGTGACTCGCTGCTGATGGTGCTGCAGCACCATAGAACTTTTGACTAAATCCCAAAGATTCAAAAGGGCAACTCTTGAGTATGGCTTATTAGTGAGTATTCTCTGGGAGCGGCTACCAGTGAATGGGGAATGTGGAATAACCCCGACCGCGGCATAAGGAAGAGGGTGGGACAGGGAATAACCCCGACCGCGGAATAAGGAAGAGGGTGATACAAGGATCTGCCTGACATCTACCAGAGCTCCGACCTCGGGGGTATTGTGTTGTTGCTCATGAATGTTTTTTTTTTTTTTGTGTGTCGAGTTAAAAATAAAATAAAGTATGTATTTGACTGGGCATTAATTTGTTGTTAGAATGTGTGCTCTTTGAGTTATTAGTTGTGTTCACTCACTTGTATCTACACTTCTCCTCCAGAGGTAGCCTTTGACTGCTTGTCCACAGCTACCAGGAGAGTCAAGTACAGAGGGGGTACTTGGCCTAGATGCTCACGATCCATAGTAGATCTGGCCCCGGTACATCAGAAGTAAAATGCCTCCACCACCATGGTTGGGCCTAGTAGGCTCTGCATGCCCTGTGGGCTTCTGAATGTGGTTTTGACAAATAATAAATACATTTCATTATTTGAATGCATTTTATGTTACTCTCTAGTGAACATTCACAACATTGCTGCTGTTTGATTTTTTAATTTTTTTTTATTATTATTAATCTGACAAAGTTGCTGTTGACGCTTCATTATTAACACTTGAAAGTGAGTAGACTTTGCTGTTTCAGAAAAGCCAGCAGCAAAAAAGAGGTTTAATAAGTTCTTACCTATCTTGCACTTCACCTGATGTATAGGTAGTGGGTATTCTGGATTTTAATACTTTGATCTCTTTTTTTTAATTAGAATTGATAATGGAATGTTGTGCACTCTTATTGCTGTTGGGTTATGGCCTGCTCCTAATTCCTAAATGTTCAACTTTATCTGCTGTACCCTCCTGTTTAATGAGACTGCTGATGAAGAACCTGACTTAGTTCATTTCTCTCCATTATTTTGCAGAGATGGTCTCCCACCCGACTTGGAGAAACAGAGCAAAGCCTACGTGTTTCCACTGGGAATGATTGGTACCGTGGTCCCCAGTTAGAACCACGTAACGTGCAGAAGGATGTGTTCTCTGATCTTGACAGGTAGGATGCTAAAGCAGTGAGAGGTGAAGAGAATTTTCTATGTTTGATGCTCTAGGTGCATATAGTGTATGTCTCCAGAATTGAAACCTTGTTATAATTTTGGGCTGTCCATCTTTTCAGGCCATGTCAACACCATTGTTGTTAGATATGGCTAAATAACATTCTGCAGTGGTCCGCACGTCAAGAATTTGGATACAGTGCTTAAAGAGGGTAGAAAAAATCAAGGTGGAAATTATTTTGGATGTGAAACAGAAAACTGACTTTGCTGCTATATCAAATCTGGTGTTAGGTCTGTTAATTTTATTGTATTTCAAAGCATCTCTGCCTTTATTGCATAAACGTACCTTTTAATAATGAACTAATCTGCCATTCTTACAGATTGTTGGGGGTAAGAGGGTTGGCGTACACTGAAAAAGAAACCCCTTCCTGATTGATTTGTTAACCACACATACATTGTTCAGCATTACTACTGAAATGATGGTCCTTCTTTAGCCTGTCAATGTTTACATGACCTCTTGTCTGAGAAGCTATTTTTAAATCATTGTGTTATGCCGAGGAGTGAAACTGCAATTACTGGTCGGTCTCTAATTTGAAAATTGGTTGCATCCTGTAGGCAAAAGAAATTATTCTAGTTAAAAATCCAAGAACCTGAAGCCATTTTGCACCAGCTTGGCCCTTTATGAAGGTGATCTTTCCGCTTTCCCCGTTCCTGTTAGCGGTTGTCATACTTGTTATCGCAAGTGTGATAGCTGCTGTGAACTTTCAGCTTGGAGAATGTCTTGGTATTTTTTATTGGCTAGTAGGTATAGCTATTTAAGTCGGTGATTACAAGTGTATTTGTGACAACAATAAAAAAATAACTTTTTTCAAAGACTCTTGTGTTTTCTTTTTCTTAAACACATTGTACATGTAAATATTACAGGCAGCGTATCTGCCTTTTAGTTACAGTTCGGGCTCGAGTTCCTTAAAGAAGCCTTTTTATCACTGCACTGACAATCCACGTTTCCTGTTGAGCATGGACCAACCTTTCTCAAAACACGATTTAATCAAAGTAGTTTCTGCTAAATCTGCAAAGTAGTTGTTAGAAATTTGGGAAACGGGAGAGCAACTTTGTAGTGGATGAATTTGCTCTCTTCATCTGAATTTGTGTCCAGCCATTTTGAGTTAACATTCCCACCCCACCACCCCAAAAAAGCAAAAACAGTTGATACATGTGGACATTGTGCAAATTTCCATTAAAAGATCGAGGGGAGCAGAAAAAAATCAAAATGAGAACGGCAAAATTGGTTGGCTGTCATGTAACCATGATTGCAAGCAACATCATAATTTGAAAGCAGGTTAAGGGTGAATCGATGCTGCCTACAGGACGCTGTCATTTCTTCCAGTTTTGCTTATGGTAAACGTGTGTGATCAGCTTTTCATTTTACCATGATGTAGGAAACGGCCACATCTTATTCTGCCACTCAAATGTGGACAACCTCTGATGATGCTGTAATTTAATGTGATCGTTTCACTCTTAATCATATTTGTGCAGTCATTTTGCATTACTTGGTACACTTTACAATCATCATGTTGGGGCAATTAATTTACAATGACTGTAAAACCACTATCACAGCGGTAGCATAATAATGAATGTGAACATTTAACATGGCAGATAATGACACCCTCCAATTTAAGTTTATGGAAAGCACGGCAAGCCTTGTGCTGCAGTTCAAACTCGTAGTCCAGATGTTAACTATGGTACCTTTTAATGTGGCCTCGTCGGTGTTCTCCATCAATGTTGTGGTTCCCCATGCATGTAATTGCTGTAATGTGGCAATTACGTTAAAAGGATCATAATCTCTTCAGAAATATGAAATGGCCTGAGTCTACTGGGCACAACCAAAGGACACTTCCTGTGGGCACTGGTCATGGCAGAGTGTCTACCCACTGGGCTCGGGCAAATAAGTATGTCTGCACAGGGTGCCTAAAGGTCACTCTGGACTGCAAACTTATTGGCAAGGCCCAAAGTAATGCTCTGTCTTTCTGGTGGAATGACGTAGCCAGAGTCCATACCCTGCACAAAGGCTATGCCAGGAGGGCTCTGTGGCCAAGGTCTGTCCTGTGCCAAAGTCACCTGATTGCACACGAAAGCCAGGGCTTCACGAGCCTGGTGGTCAGAGAGTCTCTAATATGGTATAACACAAACTGTCCTGCACCCAGAGCCCGCAGCCGAAGGATGCTCTTTGCTGTCAAGACTTGCCATATCCACAAGCGAAGAATGTTCTTTGCTGGATTGGGACCGAGTTCTGTTTCAAGCTCCCAGAGCAGAGGATGAATCCAAAGTTTGCCTTAGTGACCGTGCGCTCACTTGACATGGCCAGGGGCTGTGCCCTGTGCTCTCAAGGGGATTGAACGTTGATGTATTTGTACACAGCCTTTGAATTTCACTGAAATAACAATAGATAAATGAAATTTAAAGTTGTGTTCGAAGAAATCTGTTGATGTTGCAAACCAAAAAAGTTAATTAGACTGCATGTCTACGGCACCAGACCTTAAAACTCAATGAAATCCACAGAGTGTAAAGATATATCCGTTATTGTAAAATTGATCTTCATTCAAAAAGAAATCCATAACACAAGATCACGCTGCCAGCTTTACTCACAGCGAACAACTCTTAAGGCCTGGAATGATCATGGTTGAAAACAAGTTCTGAACAAGTGGCTACTTCACCCCTGAGGCTTTTTCACCCCAGTGCGGAGTCCTTTTTATTTTCAGATATTTGGGGTACTTCATGCTTAGGCCTCAATAACTGGCAGAGCTGTATGGTGATAAACCATTTTTTTTAATCGAAGTTTTGGCATTTTCCTAAGAAGTAGCTAACTTCTTCAAATTTTTGTACTTTCAACCTGCTTCCAGTTTGTAGTGTTAAGCTGTAGATTTGAGAAAGGAAGACATAATTCTGAATTCAGCAAGGGGTAATTTATGTAGTTCTCTTGAGATGTTAACAAATAAACTTTAATTGTTTAAATGAAAAAAAAAATATATATATTGAAAATCGGTAGGACAAAATGCCAATTTGTTACATCATTTTCATTTGTAACATCTTGTCATGACGGCTGATTTACAAAAGCAATATAACAACATTACTTTCGCTAGACTCTTCTGGTTGTGGGGATATATAGGGTTTGTTTGTAGGTTGTCCAAGAACCAGAGGTACCCAGAGCCAAACACTGATCTGCACCTTGCGGCGGTTTTTCATTGTATACCAAGTATAGAGCAACTTATATGGTAAAATATAAAGAGTGAAAAATCTGTCTGAAAGAAGCTTATGCATTTCTGAAATGTACACCAGATACTGAGTTTAGGAGCAGTGGTTATTCGTATATCTCTGAATTTGTGGCTACCCATACTAGCAGGTGATTCAGAGGGCATTTTTCATATGTCTTCTTTCTTACACGCTGGCTTACATTTAAAAGGCACAAAAGCAGAGAAATCCAATTGGTAATAACAAATGTTCTTATATTCTGTTTTCCCACACGCCTCCCAGTAACAAGCATTTGCAATGCAATAAGTCTCGCATTTGCGAGCGTTTCAGCTATTGGCAATGTAAATAGCAATGCCTTTTATGTATTTTAAAAACCTGCAAGTGGTGCGTAAACACGCACTTTGTACTTAGTCGTTGCTTACGAGAAGCAATGCTGGCAGTAACTACGCCTCTTTTACTGCCAGCCGTGCTTTTCGTAAGCAAGGACTATAAGTAAATGTGCGTGTTTATGCACCGCTTGCAGCTTTTCAAAACATATAAATAAAAGGCATTGCCATTTACAGTGCCAATAGCTCAAACTCGCGTAAATGCGAGACCTATTGCATTGCAAATGCTTGTTTAGAATGGGAGTGGCCGCGTGCGAAGTTTAGGTGAGGCTCTGGACTTCTTGGCCCCCTTCCCTCTCCTCCAAGCGCAAGAGACGGCGCACTCAGCTGTGCAGGCCTACTGCAGCCTCGCATTTCCTCTCTGACTAAAAACAACAAGCATTTTCAATGCAATAGGCCTCGCAACTGCGAATTTTGGACCTATTGGCATTGTAAATGGCAATGCCTTTTGGCATTGTTGTTTACAATACCAAAAGCAACACCTATTGATTTGCATAGCGCGGTGTCCGTGAAGACGGCGCCGCGCTCATTAAAGTAAAAACTAGTGAGAATAATATGACATGGCAGGATGCTGGTAGCGGGCCACATTGAATTAAGATGGCACGGACCCTGGACCAGCTTTTAAAATGGCAGATGAGGGCCGAAGGACCCGTTGTTCGGTTCGGGTTTAAGACTCCCCACTTCCCTGTTGCTCCAAAGGAAAAGCTGTACACCTGGTTCACTAAATTCCCAAATGTACCACAATATTACGAGGAAGTTGACAAAAATTAAACAAGTAAATATACGTATGGCGTCTTTCAGTGTTTGTGTACCCTTCCTTTTAAGTCTCCTGTTTATCTCTGAAATGTTCTATTGTGTAACACTTTTCTCTTTTAACGTAACTGGTTCTATTGTACAGCGCTCTGACCCCTTCGGGTAATGTCCGCGCTTTATAAAAATGCACTAAATAAATAAAAAAATCACAGGGCAGCCAGACGGCCTGATATCGGACCCTCGCCCTCCCTTTCCTGCTCGGGACACGTAGCTCTTGGCTTCCTGTTCTTAGCCCGTGGCGGATAAAGAGTTAAAAGAATTAAAAAATATAGATATAAGGGCAACACGTTTTGTCCAAATGGGTGCCAATGAGATCCAGATGTTAGAAGCTGCGCTCCCAACCCCTGGCTGCTCCTAAATAACGGAAAGTATTCCTGCAATTGAGCTGCAGCCGCCGCTGCCAAGAACAACTCCCAGATAGGATGGCGAGCAGCAGAGCGCCATCTGGAGAGTGTTAGGGAACACGGGGGGGGGGGCGAATTGCAGAGACCCGTCTGTGAGGGGAGACGGAGAGAGAACGAGACAGCGGGCAGAAAGAGAGTGGAGATAGGCAGAGAATCAGGGGGTGGGGGTAGTGGGGGTTAGGAGTGAGGTTGAAAATTACGTGAGAGGTGTGAACCCCTGAAGAAGCGGAAAAACAAAAGAAGGGGCTAGGGTTGCAGGGTGTTCTGGGGATATCCGGGGATGAGGGGTCCCTAGGGCGTAAAGTTGAAACTGCATAGCTGTGTGTGTGCAGGAGGGGGTTGAAGGGGAGAGAGAAGTATGGAGTAAGAGGGGGGGCGTCAGATCTATGAGATAGTGGAGAAGGGAGCGTGAGAAACGGAGGAGAGACCCAAGAGGATAAGGGGTGAGAAGCATTGCAGGTGATAAGTTATGGGAAACACAGGCGGGGGGAGGGAAGTGAACTGCAGGGCCCGAGAGTGCAAGAGGGGGTCACATCACATGAGTGGGAGAAACAAAGGAAAGCTAGAGACAAGCCTGTGTGTGTGAGAGGGGCGGGGTGTAGTGACAAGGTTGCAGAAGCAGAGGGAGGGAAAAACGAGGGAAGCAGAAGCGAGAACGTGAAGCAGATTGGAGAGAAACCGGTGACACAATAAGACGGGTGAGAGACCGGAGAGAAAGATGTTTAACTACCTCGTGTGCCAAGCCGAATTGAATTGCACTTCTCTAGGTTACGTATAAATAAAAATGACATTCGCACAACTCCTGCTGTAAAGTGAACCCATTATCCGCTTGACTTGTGCGTCCTGCCCTTGCTCGGCTGATGTGCACGGTTTATATCGGGCACCATTCGAGAGGCCAGCCCAGAAGTTAAAGGAAGGGCCCAGCCCTGCAGCGGTTCGGCGATTACACCTGGGCTGGGTGACCTGAAGCATAGCCCCGAGCTCGGTGCTTTGGTGTCCCTGTGCAGCTGGCGCTTCACTTGGAGGGGGTACAAAACATAACATCCAAGGCCGCAGCATTTCCGCAAATAACCCTTCAACCCAGCAACGGGATTTACCCTCTTACATTGGCAGTTTTACAAATTACATGTTACCATTCCTTAGTGATCCGTGGTGCTAAAAAAAATATTTTCCCGTGTGCGACTCGTTAGTAAACTAGGAAATCATTTTTCTTGTGCAGCAGAAGTCTAGTGCCTTGGTATATATCGCATGTGACAAAAAACAATGAAATGCAGGAAAAAAATGAAATGGGTGATCACGGCCATTCAAAAGTTGGGATCTGGGGTGCACCCAGAGACATATGTGAAGTCTTGGCGCCCTGCTGGGCGTACAGTGTGATACCATGCAGTTAGCACCCGCAGCAGCGTAATGACTCGGGATGGTCCCCACGTTTTTGATGCGCCTCCAGGGTGAAGTGGCAGTGGTGCCTCAGAGCAGCAGTCATTCACCACACGTGCACCACATTTCTTGCTGAGGTTACCACAGCTGACAGCAAAGCTGTCAGACAGGACGGAGCTCACAAGAGCCGGCTCCACACGCAGCTGTCGGCGGCCGGGTTGATGGATGGATGCCAGAGCCCCCACCGGGCACATTCTCTGTATTATAGCCTGGGGGCTGCTTCCAAAGCAGCGCTTGCACAACCCAAGCAGACGCAGCCCCAGGCGCCGCTTTACACTACAGTCACGTCAGGGTGCTCGCATTAACGTAATAGTGAAACATGGCACCTCTGTACTAGGACTGGGACCTCCCAGTCTGCGAGAGCACCTCTCGGTGTCCCACATCAGTTAGCAGGGAAGCGTGGGGTGCGAGGCGCAGCTCTGCTAAACCACCTCATCCTAAACCAAAGCACACATCGTGTCAGGTACCATCCGAGCTCCGCACATGCACCTCGGTTCTAGCCTGCTGGAGCGCCGGACCCTGGCACCCGACAACCCGCTCGGCCAGTGCAGATCTGTCTGGAGCACCGCTGTGGAGCTGGACCCACGCACCCGACAATCCGCTCGGCCAGTGCACCTCTGCCTGGAGCACTGCTGTGGAGCCGGACCTACACACCTGACAATCCGCTCGGCCAGTGCACCTCTGCCTGGAGCACCGCTGTGGAGCCGGACCCACGCACCCGACAATCCGCTCTGCCTGGAGCACCGCTGTGGAGACGGACCCATGCACCCGACAATCTGCTCTGCCTGGAGCACCGCTGTGGAGACGGACCCATGCACCCGACAATCCGCTCCACTGGAATCCATGATAGAAAAATAAACACGTGGCTGCCTTTGGCAAAGCGTAAAGCCTAATGAGCGCGTGGGGGAAGCCACGCATTTAAAGCAATGCACACGTTGGAAAGAAGCCCAAAAATGCGGGAGTCCTACCAAAACAAGCCTGTTAACACAGGAAGAGCTTTCTCAGAGCGCCCAATGACAGAGCCGGACTGGCGCGTGCAAGGCAGTGTGACGAAGCTTCTGATAAGAAACTTCGTCACGACAGCCGTAATGCAGGCGAGCCAGTCCAGGTGGGCCGGCACAAAAAGCCAAAGGGAGGCAACACAGATAGCTCGTTTCCAATGGCTGGCCACCGTTTAGCATAAACGGTGACGCCAGCCAATGGAAATGAGGGGCGGAGCTTAAAGCCCTTTTCTGAAAGTACTCATTTGCAATAAATCTCTGAGCGAGCTGCGCATGTGCGCAGCAACGCTAGGCGAGACCTAAAAAGATACGTCACTTGTGTGGGTAGGCCTAGTGGCAGCAACAGGAAAGGGCCCAAAAAGCTACATGAACACATGACATTCTTCCACTGAAAACTGACCCTTTTTTTTGCAAAGTGGATAGCTGTGGATTTTGTGTCCTAGCTCAGCCGGCACCCAGGGAAACCTAGCAAACATGCATGTTTTTAGGTTTCGCCTGCACTGTACTTGTGAAATCTTAAACCTAAAAAAAAAAAAAAAAAAAGGCCACCCATTGCTTACTTTTACTTACAAATGGTTGGCTACCATGTCACTGTTCCTATTGGTCAGCAGAGCCTCCTGGGTTTTGGAGTCTTTGTCCAGGTCATGGAGCATGGACCAAGTACTTCCTGTGGCCAGTGTCCCTCCACTGGCCAGTAGGCTCCTGCAGGTACACTTTTCTTTTTTTCTTAAACCCCCCTCCCCTCCCCCAGCCCCCACCCCCCTTCGGTGTCACCTTGCCCCAAATAAATGTCTATTTGAGAAACGGAAGCAAATCGCCTCATATATCTCGTCATTTCACATTCAAGTGTTCTTTTTTTGTGCTTCTTTATGGGTTGGATACTTAAACCATACATAGTTCAACTTGTTGGTGCTTGTGAGTCTCCTTTATAATTTGATGTTAATTGAAAGGATTTCTGAAAACAACGTAATTATTTCTTCCTTCAAGCCACTGGACAGAAAATGAGCATTTCAGCTTTTTCTCACAGAGATGGTCCACTAGATGGAGCTAAACGTCCAGCAGAAAACCACGACTTGTCTCATTTACAACATTCGCCATACGCTTCAATCACATGCTGTGTTTTTCATAGAGCCCTCCTTGATATTAAACAACTTCTCTGAGGAAAAAAGCAGTTTTGAGATTCTCAATTATGAAGCAACTAAAAAAAAGTAGTTTTAAAAATTATTTACACCTGTAATGAACTGTGTAAGAAGACAGGCGAGGAAACTCATTCAAGACGAGCTTCTTTTTGTTTTTAAATTTTTCAACCTTTTATGTCGAAAAACATAAGAATTGTAGGCACAGGAGGTTGAGATTGGCACAGAATCATTGGCTGTTGAGCAGATGCTGAGATTCGAACCTGGTTCCCCTGCTGGAAGCTCTGGCAGTAACACCACATCCTTTCCCCAGAGGAGAGGGCTGTTTGCCACCTCCAGCCCCGGCCTGTGTTAAGGCATATTGCACAGCAGCACAGGCTTCTATGCAACATGTCTTAAAGTAAATAAAAACAAAGCACTATGACGCGGTCAACGATGGCTGTGCCATAATGTTTGTTTTTATTTTCTTTGAGCCATGTTGCAACATCTTTAAACAGCATTAACCACGCCAATGGGTCTTGTATAGGCAAAATCTATTGGCTTTGCCAATGCTTGTTGAAGACTAGATACTCGGTTAAATGCATGGTGGAGTAGCTTGCATGGCTCTCACCACGTTTTCGTACCCAGAAGCCCCTGCACACCTCAAATTTTGACAAAAACATGTTTTACTCGCATATCTCTGTGGGTATCCACATATTTCATACCACACAGAGATGCCATATGTCTTCCAATAATAAAGGTACTCCATTTGTATGGGTGGGCCAAGGGACTTCGACACAAGTGCTGTGTGGAGCTCAGTGATGGGGGCAGCTGCGGTATTTGGGGCTGTGCTCATCCGTCACCCATGGAAACCTGTCAGCCACAGACCTTTTTGTAAACTAGATACCCTGGAGATTTCAGGGTCATGTGCCTTAAGTGGATTCCACAGGGTTTTCTTACCCACAATGCCCTGCAAACATGCCAAAAATCACACATTATCCCTTACATTTCTGTGATGAAAACCTCTGGAATCCACAGGAATTCACAAAATTCCATGGGTGGCGGCCTACTACAGCCCAATAAGTGCAGCCATTCACAATGGCAAGTGGGACGATATTGGGATTTGGCCCCACTCCCCTGGACCATATGTAAAAACGGCACCCAAATGAATCAGATGCCCTCTCGCTGGTAAGTAGGGTGGGATGTTTTAGTCCATAGGGGACTGTGGAGGCTTTAGAGGTAAGAGTGGGGTCTGATGCCAGGATGGGCCACACCTATATAAACGCCATTATTTTATTAAAAAGTATTCCTGCCATTCAGTGGGCTTTCTGGAAATTGGAGGCAAATTCCTGGCTCTACCCCTGACCGGAGAGTGTGGAAGGGCAGAAAGACTGGTTTGTTCTTTTTGGGATGGGGGTATAGCCAGTGCCTGAGTGCAATGCCCGCACCCCTTTCTTTGCCCTAAATGCAAAACCTGGTGTCTAGTGGGCTTTCTGCCCCTCCCCACCCCGGGGAGGAGGAGAGATTTGGGGCACCCTTCCCAAATGGAAAAAACCTATCCACCCCCAGGGATGGCAGAAATACACTATTGCCTCTTCTGGGGCAGGGGTATGGCTCTATGCCAGTGTATGCAGTCCCCCTCCTTTTGATTGTTTTGGCAGTATTTTGTATTCCCTGGTGTCTAGTTAGATTTTTGCCCCCCCCCCCATCCCCCTGGGGCGAATTGGGGTAATTGCCCACCCCCCCATGGAGGCAGAATGACCGAACATGTGTGGCTGCGGTGGGAGCACAAGCCCTTGCCTAGGTGGCCGCTTCCCCAAAATCCCTGGTGTCTAGTGGTGGATCCTTTCTTAGGGATCGCTCTACTGTAGTGTTCCCCAAGTAAGGATTCACTGGGCAGAGATCTTTAGAACAGGAGGTTCTCCGTGTTCCAATTATGCCTCCCCCATCACAATCTGTGCTCGGGGCATATATCAGCCCCTGAGCACTGAGACAGTGAATGTAAAACGAGCCAATCGGCTCATTTTAGCAGTAATGAGGTCAGCACGCCTTGCACACTGATCGTCATTACCAAAGAAAAAAAAGCCTTGACTGCTCTGGAATCTCTCCCTGAGCAGCCAGAGCTAAAAACAAAAAAAAGGAATCCCACGGTTGCCAGAGGGTCCTTAATAGCCCTCCCTAGTGTACACCATTGGCCTATGTCCACACTAAAAGGGTCAACACAATTGCAGTTGTCTAGTGGAACATACCATAGTGAATAATCCTTAACTTGGGTGAATAACCTCAACGGAGCTGCACACACTTATCTCCTACCCTTGCCATTCGCCACTCATGACCTCAAGTGTGTAAGGTCGTGGATGACCTCATTGATTAGATCGCTTTAATAATAATGATTGTGTCGTGCTTGCGAGTTACATTGCTGTATTGTCTTTCTTTAAATCAGTTTCCATTGCTTTTTGTAGCTTGCAGGACCATAAATTACTATTGCCAATCATGATCTGTGATTGAAGCGGATATTTTTACATACAAACACTTTCAGTCTGGGGTTGGTGTTCAAGCTAAAGAGCAAGTTGTTGATTGGAATAGTAGATAAGTGGTTTATTAGATAAATCCATGCGGAGCAGAGGATATAATATTGAGCAACAAAATGGGGTAGTAGTGGAGACAAGAGGTCGCACCTCGTAAAACAAACCAGTTTTGTGGGCAGATAGTGTTGAAAAGGTATAAGTAAATTGGCCCTATTAAGGTAAAGGTGACATTCAGGATAATACCACACCCTACTACCTTAGGTGTGAGTGCACAGTGGACAAGGCCATTGTGTTACAATATTTTACAAATAGTATACCCCTGCACTCAAACAAGTCAGTTAAATTTAGTCATATATATTTTGAAGTTGCCAAACACAATTGTTTACTTTTCACAGGTTTACAAATCCCAGAAAAGATTATTCATTTTCTCAACAGTTTATTAACCCCACTGAACATATATCTGATAAATTTCAGTTTTTACAGAAAAAAAGTTACAAGGACTATACAATGTGGTGATGAAATTTCCGAGTCCAATTGATACTGTAATATTCGGTGATAGACAACAGCCGACACATGTATCATCACGAAAGTGACTTTTTCAAGGCTGTGTAGTAATAAAAGACCTGTGTTGAACAAAATAACCGTACCGTTTTTACATTTTTTGAGTGAAAAAATATATAGTAAATAGTACCCAACCTACACCGAGTGTCATCAAAAAATAACAATAGCATCCTTGTGAAAGTCAAGAGTAAGGATAAAGTGACCAAGTGAGTAGTAGAGCAATAGTTAGCTAAAATTCCACATAGATGTGAAAAAACATGCAAATAGAGTGGTAGAAAGTGAACCCTGTTGGTCCTTCTAGTTACGATATACCGGATCGGATTCATAGAAGAAAGAATACGATATACCAGCTGTGAGTGACTCTATTATTCCATTTTTAAAAGAACAGTCTAACCTTCAGAATACAACTTCAAAGTTGTGCCAAATGTGACACAAGGCATAGGATGCAAAAACAAAGCAGTCATTTCGAGAGTCTCTCGATGTCAGTTTTAACCGCTGAGTAAATGAGATCAAACAAGAAACAGTTTGGGAAATCCCCAACATCAAGGTTACGATATGTAACGATCTATTGGAAGCCGGAACTTGCAAACTCTGATAATTCTAAAGTTATTTGCGTGTCGGAGATGCTGGTCAATAAAATAGGCAGGATATAATATTGAGCTTGGAGCTGGCTCTGGGATATGACAGTCTAATAAATTTGCAGATAGGTGCAATGGAAAATGATTATGAGAAAGAACTGAACATTTGACCGACTGACATTGAGCCACAGATCAACCACATATGTAGTTGAGCAAACATGGTATCATCTTTTTGAGTGGACTTGGAGAGTAAGTTTCGATGACTGATTACATATCTTAGAAGTGACTTGACGTGTAGATGAAGTGACATCCCACCAAAAGGAAGTGAACGATATGGCTTGAAAATTCTTTTTGTGTTGTATATCATGCTGTGAATGTACCATTGCAGTGTAGCACCTTCTTATACATTGTAAGAGGGTTCATGGCTCTCCATTGATGTACTAAGGGCATGTCAACGTTCTGTTTGTTAGTCCTTAAATATACTCCAGATTCCCATTTTACAACTGAGTTGCTCATTTAAGTGCCTTTCTTGCCATTATTTGTGTGCTCTTTGAATGAACTCTGAGTGCTGATGTAGTAGCTCCTGTTTCCATCATGTAGCAAAGGCTTCTTTTTACTGTAAAAGAGTTTACTTGACAGATGAAAGTGGTATATGACCCCAAAAAGAGCTGTCTTTCACTGCAGACATGCCCACATAACATAGAACTTAGGAATTTTCGAGCCAAGTCATGAGCAGTGCATGGCAGGCAGGAATTAAGGTTATGGAGATGACTAAAATAATGAATATCAAGTTTTGTTCAAGTTTTGTTGTTTACTTGGTGTCTTGCAATCTCAGTTTTTTGTTTCCTGGATAACCTTTGATGAACCTTTAAGTAATCATTATAGACGCATGAGAGGAGATTTACTTAAAGACATTAATTACTACTAAACTCTGACTTGTGGTAACATTACTAATCTAAGTTATATCCATAAGACCATCACCATAGCTTGTTGTTATTTGAAGATGACAATTTTTACTTGGCATAATTGAGTTCCTAGTCTCCTGAATACAATGTAGATTTGTTGGTACACTGATTTTTATTTCATACATTTGAGTGTGGCATGTAAATATCTCTAACCCAACCTGTTTGGACCAGGGTGCTATGTAATGCAGAAGAATAAAACGTTCCATACTGCTTTCCCATTGTCTGTGGGAGCATTCCTACTCAAGTACCTCAATTCTGTTGTGCATCCATCTTTAGGTCCGAGTTTGTACTTCAGTTAAACACCTATTTTTAACAGTATCATTGAGTGTGTTTTGAATCTTCCCTTTTTAGGTCTCGCCTGAGCCAGCGCATGCGCTGCTCTGGCGAAAGTTTTAGTAAGCGGGTTTTGGAAGTGCAAACAGCAGTGGCTTTTGCTGGCGACCAGCTTGCGTTCACGCGAGCATGCACGCGCGATCAAGCGCCATATGGCTTCCCTCGCGATTACTTTCACTTTCGCGGCCGTGTCAGTATCGTGGCCGCGCGGCCAATGCTTGTTTTGTTTGTTTTGAGCTTGCTCGTGTTATCCAGGCAAAAATGGTCAATCCCTAGAAACAGACAAAACCTTTGAAAGTGTGCTCCAGTCAAGATATTCTCTCTTTCACCTTCTTGTTCTCATCCGCCTAACCCCTTTCACATTTCTTTCTCTTCAGCTGCTTTCTCTTTATCCCTCTACTCTTTCTGGCTCTGTCTTATCTTCGCCCTCTCTTCCTCTTCTCCGTTTGTTGGAGACACCTTTCTGTCTCGAATCTTGCTTTTCTGTGTTTTTCTTACACCCAGTGTCTTCCCTTCTTTCTCCAGCACTCTTCCGTTTCCCCCCTTGTGCCTCGCTCTTTTCGGCTCTGTGCATTACTGCCTTCCAGTGCCTTGAGCTGCTCTTCTCTTTCGTGTCCTTTCCCGGGTATGAAAGCCCTCAACTCCCCCCCTCCCCCTCCTTCAGTGCCACTTCTCTTGAAACTATTCTCGCCTTTCTTTCCATCTCCCTCCATGGAGATCGCCTCTGTTTCTCTGCCTTGCTTCTCTCTCACTGTCCCCTTTCCATCTACCTCACCTTCTCCTTCCTCTCCTTATCTCATCGACTGTGTTTCCTTTTACCTACTTGGTTTCTCTTCTAGTCTTAACCCCTCTTGTGCGCACCTTCTTTCATTCTCACTTCTCCATCTGTCCTCTCCAACTTCTCTCTTCCTCTCTGTCACACCTCTCACCTTCCCCTGCCTGCCTCTGCTGACTCATCATTTATCTGCTTCTTGCTTGCCTGTGGGGACAAACACCAGCGCAGAGGAAGAGGGAAAGCCGCCTGGTTAGTCTCATACCGGAATATAAATATAAGAGCGATTAATTGATTTAACAGTTTCTGTTGCGCCCACCAAAAACGGAACTGTTGGTTGGCGTTGTAAGTAACAGGTGTGAGTAGTGTTTAACTCAGTGCTAATGTCATCGGACCTCAGAAAGAAGGAAGGGAAGTAGGGCCCATCCAGATGTACATGAGACCAGCAACTTACGCACAAATTGCTGCAGCCAACGTCAATCACACATCTTGGTACCACACATTAATCGTAGATGTTAGGTACTCAGCTCATCAGCCACCAGATGCACTGTTTAGAGTTATATTTTCTGGATGGCCTCCTCCCAATTTTCTTTTATTTAAAAGCAGTTTTATCGGCTTAAAATATCAACTGCATTTATTGTCATTAAAGTAGCAACCAACTACTTCTCCAGAGTGCTGTATTCCATCATGTTTATGACATCATCTCCAACAAACGTGTGGCAAACGCTGGCAAATTAGGCTACATCTTGAAGTTTGAAAAATAAGGGTAGCGTTTCAAACAACTGATAAACATAAATACAGCTGAATCGATTGCACCTTCTCAGTAGGCGGTTATGCTCTTCCCTTCTGTTCTTTCACCACATTGCACCAGCTTCATTTAACCCACAGTGTAGGAAGACAATCTAATATGGTTGTTAGCTATCCACAGAATCCTTCAAAGATCCTCAACTTGCTTGCGTGTTTGACCATCTACTCTAGTGAGTAGAAGATGGCTACTCCCTTTGTTTAGACAAGCATTGGCATAGCCAATAGGTCTCGCCTTTGGGACCGTATAAGTGTTTAGCCATGCAACACTTGATGTTGTTGCACCAAGGATATTGTGCTGCATAACTAAATACTTATAAGGTCCCAAAGGCGAGACCTATTGGCTATGCCAATGCTTGTTAACCATTGACTTGCATCAAACGCTTCTTTTTGTAAGTTGTCTTGGCTCTGTTCAAGGAAGTATTCTTCTCTCACCTAATGCAACTGTCTTTTTTGGGTGTATCCTTCCATCGCTACTCAAGTGTTTGCATTGAACTGCACGAAGGACTATTTAATTACTAATTCCCTCTTTCCACCTCCCCTTCTCCCTCACGTGTTTCTTGCTGTAATGTGCTAATGCGGCGTGCATTGGAAATTCAATCTTATACTTATTGGCTCTGCCAATGCCGTTTGTTTTATTTTCTTGGTGCACATCGTGTTCCATTCCTCCATTACGTAACTAATTTGTTGAAAAATTGACCGAGTTCCCCTTCTCTGAAGCTCTAAAACGAACAAAATAAGTGTCTTTAATTGTTTTACCTTCTAGTCGAGGAGTCTTTGACCTAGTGAAATACGATGATACTCTGCCTGCAATTACAAATGATTGTTCTTTCTGTGACTAAAGTTGGATTATTTCACTAATCCAGTGCTTAATAGGTTTGCCAGAAACCTAATACAAATTTCCAATATACTGTTAGCCCGAGACATTTCATGTGGAAGGTTCTCTCTTACTACTCCCTACATCCGCACCAACATTGCAGAAGTGAATCTGATATGCAGGCAAATTACTGTTACCATTTAGCTGAACCGTGCTGTTAGGAATGTTCATATTTATTGTCCAGTGTACTGTTAAATTTAAAGAAAAAAATGGGATGTATGCAGTCTAGCTAACATTGCTAAAGTAGGTACATAAAGTGAAACATGCGGTTTCTTTCTTTGCCTTTCTTGGCAGTCACTAGATAATACGATTTTTATCTTGAGCTCACTGATTATTTTTATTTTTCTGGTCATCTGCTTTAACCAAAATGTCGGGGGAAAAAACCTCACAGAAGTATCCACCTTCATTGTGGCTTGCTCTGTCCGCACCTTTGATCTGCAGAAGTAATTGCTTTCCATAGGGCAGGCAATGGATATTTATTTTCTGCTTAAGGCGACTGAAAAAATAGTTTAGATCCATATAACGTGGTCTTATCATGCTGAGTGGTATTCTCTTAAACTGCATGAAATTCAAAATCAATGTCAGTATTTCTGTCCTCTAAAGAGTATTTTCAGCCCTTAACACAAACACAATAAAGATAACTTAAAAGGCTAGAAAATGGCTGCATTAGCTTACAAGTCCAATACCTGCCATTTAATGAAAATGAGGAGCGCTTTGGATCCTGCAAGTAGTTGGTGTTATCTTGCAGTATAATCAAAGTTGCTTGTGTTACTGTTGCCTCTGATGAGGTGACGTGTAGTGATACCCAGAAATGATGACACAGATCTTGAAGTTTTAAGTCAGTCTGTGCAGTGGTGCAGTCTTTCTGTGGTACCTCTGTGGAAGGCAGGGATGTAATATGCTTTCAGCTGCGAAGTCTTCTTACCAGTGAGCCTTTAGACTGCTCTTATTTTTAGGTGCATCTTCCAGACAACCTTAGCTTTTTTGCCACCCAGTAATAAAAAAATTAATTAATAAAATACATACATATGCGCTTACATAGGCAGTTTTGGACAAGCCCTTTTTAGGTCTCGCCTGAGCCAGCGCGCATGCGCTGCTCTGCGAGGCTTATTATAAGGACTTCCAAAAGGACTTCCAACTTCCAGAGCTTTGCTCATGTTTTTTTTAATTTTTTTACTGCCACACATTTGATTGGCCATTGCGTAAGGCTTCCACAAAAGAAAGCACGCAAATGGCCAAAGGCTCGGGTATGTCCCGCCTTATCTTTAAATGTCCCCTCCCATAGCCTGTGTGTCTCGGAAGCGAGCGCAGTAATTATCGGAGCGCAGTGTGCCAGCTGCACGGCAGGCTACGTTTCAGTATCACATGACTGCTTCCCACCGTATAATGCATACTGTACACACAGAACTTTTTGTTTCAATTTAATTATTAGGGTCATTGAACGAACGATCGATGTTTTGCTAGCAGGTATTTGTGGACTCGGTTTTGTGACCCAGATCTTGACTTCCATAAGAACGGTTCTTTGAATCACTCCAGCTTCTCATACCGATCGTGCCAGGTAAAGATTGGTCTGTCTGATGCTCCCCCGTGGCCCCGCCTATAGGGATGGCGTTGACTTCACATTGAGCGGCGGAAGTCCAAAGCATGCAGATTGGCTCTCACTTGCACACAGTATTTTCATCCCCCATTGCTGATCACCGTGCATAGTTTATCCGTCTGAAAACTGCTGACGGTTGCAAGTAGGTAACGGCAAATGCACGCCACAGCAGAAACTATTTTAGGGTTTTCTTGTTTTTGTGTGCGCGCCCGTGCAATCGTTCCCCTCGGGGAAATTCCTGGAGATGCCCCTTGGCATCGGTGCAGCAATTGCTTTTCTAGCGGAGGCTTTGCGCTTTTGAGGAATAGCGTCCGGGGGCCTCGGATGGCGGGAGGGGGTGCCATGCACCCGGGCTCCGTGGGAGCCGTAATGGAATATTGCAGCCTACTTATTCTAGGAAAGCACCGTCAGCGCCCAGAATCACAGGATGTTGAGCCGAAGAAGAGACTCGAACCTGGTTTCCCAGCTCCAAAGTCAGCAGCTCTGGCTGCTAGGCCACATTCTGGCCTTTCGTTTTTTTATTTTGTAGAGTCAGTGGGCTGCAGCAGGAAGCGTGCACCGAAACATGGGAAGAATACAGCAAGAACAAACCATTTGCAACGCGCTCGCTCTCCCCAGGGCTTTCTTTGCATTGTGGGAATTGTAGTCCCGATAATCACTTTATTAAATGAGAAGTACAAGTACCAAAATGGAAAGAAAAATGTGGACTAGATAAGCTACTCATGCCTTGGCCTTGAATTTAAGAGCTCTGTAATTTATTTAGTAGCCTGTGATGAGTGCTTCACGTGTTCAGCTCTGTGATGCACACAATATGTGCTGAGAAGGTTTGCTCTAAGGGGTTTCAAACTTATCGCGATAAGGAAGCCGGGTTGATTGAGCATCTGCTGGGGGTATCTCTGTGCGAACTGCAGGTCACAGGTTTGAGCCATGATCGGTCGACTCTGCCCTTCACCCTTCTTAGATCAATAACCTGATGCTGCTTGAGAATTTTCGAACTGAGTAACTTGACACTTGAGACCTCTGCAGGCAGCCCACTCTCGATCGAGATGCGTGAAGATAATCTGTTTTTTTTAGCCACCGACACTTTCTATGTTAGATTTATGTGAGTCCAGTGTTGGAAGGGTAACTTGAAAACCCGGAATGCAACATGCTTTTTGGCTAAAAAGCCATGTCTGACTAAAGGTGTCATATTTAAAATGGGGACACATGGCAGATCTGCACGAGGACACCTCATTTTCTGTCCTCGGCTTTTTAAGCTGGGCCCTGATGTGTGTGTTTAGGGGGGGAAGTCCGCAGGTGCTTGCTGCTATGTACAGAATACTTTTTTTTTTTTTTTTTTTTTCACTAAGAGGTACCTTGTTCAAGTTCTAACATGTGGCCCCTAATTCATAAAGACCACTACGATACAAACTCTAATGCCCTGCTGAACCCTAGACTGAAGATGGGAAAAGAGAGGCCCCAAACCGCCCATGTCTGCCTTCCAGGGAGAAACTGCTTCGACTGATCCTGGGAGGACTGTCTGGTAGTGTATGTGGGGTTCGAAGGACAGCATTTGTGCTCTTCCTGATTGGGGAGGTCTTCTGACTCAAAATCCACCCTACAGTAAAATGCTTGCAGTGCCTAATAATCAGGACCATCTCCCCAATACTTTTTGCCTACATGTCCACTTGTTTATGGGGCGTCTAGGACAAAGGAACAGGTGCAGCCTTTGCCCAACAAGCCAATGCTGCTTTTTTAATAGAAACCTACAAAAATGCCTCTGTCCCTTTATTGAATGCCACCAAAAGCAGTGACCAATGTCACCTTTGATTGGTAGCTGGGCCTCAGTCCAGTGCCCTACATAAGTACTGGGGGGTCTGCAAACCTCACTTCAACTAGACCTTTCTGGCTCTTAATGACGCAAGCTGTGGGACGCCTGATTCCCCAAGACTTAGATCAACCCTAAATAAATCTCCACCTCCACTCCCTCCTCCTTCCACCTCCACTCCCCCCTCACTCCCTCCACCTCCCTCACTCACCCCCTCCCTCCACCTACACTCCCCCCTCCCCCCACCCCCACCCCCTCACTCCCTGCACCTCCACTCCCCCTCCTCCCATCCCCTCCCTCCCTGCACCTCCACTCCACTCCTCCCCACCCCCTCCCTCCCTACACCTCCACTCCCCCCCTCCCCCACTGCCCCCTTCCTTGCATAAACAATAAAACTAGAACACATTTTTGGTGTTAATTCAGATTTTTATTAGGATACTTCAGTTGTATATAATGTTTTCTAGGTTATATATAAAGTGACAAATGGTTATAACACTTTTTTAATTTTTACTTATAACTTTTAAACATGCTGCGCAACATTCACAATGCTCTGCAACACATATTAAAAACGTTAACAAAGCCAGTAGCTCTCTCTAAACACTTATAAGGCCCCAAAGGCGAGACCTATTGGCTATGCCAATGCTTGTTATTCTTTGGAATTTTTCATTGTCATGCAGATTTTGCTTACGTCCATCACAACATACAATATGGAACAGTGGTTGAGTCCACTTTAGCATTTGCCTCTCTGGAACCGTCAGTGATGCCAACATTTGTGCTCACATGCATGTTAGCTTGAAAGGAAGTGCATTTCAATGCCAGGGCCTTTCTTTTAATTCTTTATCCTTTTTAAGTCTTGCCTCGACTGAGCACGCGCTGCTTCTTCAAGAACCTTTGCTTTCTACTAGTGATCTCAGAGTCCTCCCATTTCTTACAATTGGTTGGTTTCATCGTCATTCATTTACTTGTTATGTATTGGTCAAATGTAATAGGCATCCTTCCAATTTGTGTATCTGTCCCTTCTTTGACGCATTACTTGTGTCCATCCACTGCTCATCATTATATATATATATATATATATATATATATATATATATATTTTTTAGTTAACTTTTTTTCTTTTGTGTTTGATTACGCACTTTTTTAAAAATCTGGCTCCCTTGGGGTTTTGTTTTTCTCCTCTGTGTCCTGTTTGCCCTGGTCTGTGGTGCTTGCCCCTACCTGCCCTTCCTCCTTTGTACATGTTGCTTGCTGCTACACAATTGTTATTGTTGTTTGCTCCTAGGTCCGTGAAGCTTGCCCATAGATCCAAGTTGCTTGTCCCCTGTCTCACCCTCTGTCATCCATGTTGCTGTTTGACCCCAACCACCCTTCCTCCTCCATACATGTTGCTGCTTGACCCCAACCACCCTTCCTCCTTCATACATGTTGCTGCTTGACCCCAACCACCCTTCCTCCTTCATACATGTTGCTGCTTGACCCCAACCACCCTTCCTCCCTCATACATGTTGCTGCTTGACCCCACCCACCCTCCCTCATACACGTTGCTGCTTGACCCCACCCACCCTCCCTCTTACATGTTGCTGCTTGACCCCACCCACCCTCTCTCTTACATGTTGCTGCTTCATCCCATCCTCATACATGTTGCTGCTCTCCCCCACCCTCCCTCAATGACAAAAAAACTTCTATGATGCTTGAGCATCATAGTGTCCCCCCCCCTGCTGTCTGTTGCCTACTACTCTGCCTTACCGTCCGCTAGCACTAGAAATAAATGACATGCCATCTTTTTTTTTTTTTTACTTTCAGCGATGCTGCATGACAGCCACGCTGCTGAATAATGTGGCATAGCCTTCACAAAGCTCTCGTCTCGTAGGTGAGACCTGTTGGCTTTGCCAGTGCTTGTTTATATTTAGCAAAACCAAAGGGGATGATGGACGGAGTGTTGAACATTGCAAGCACTCACCCCCAGTCAACTGATCTGGGTTTAATCCATCATCATTCTTTAGCTCACTCCGCCACCCCAGTTCAGACAAGATGCTTGATTCCGGTCCAGGGAAGACATGGCTTGGCAGTTCGGTCTGGACTGTTCCCATCAGGCACAGGGTCAAGACTTATTTGCATATAGCTGTGTCTGAACTGGGGTGGCAAAGTGAGCTAAAGAATGATGGATTCAACCCAGATCTGTGACTGGGGGTGAGTGTTTGAAAAGTTTCAGCACTCCGTCCATCATCTCCTTGTGTTTGCTTTGTTCGCCCTAAGTTGGCAGGGTATGCCCAGACGTGGGTCCCTTGCTCACTTTGCCACTGGATTCAAGCTAGGCTGGCTGATGAGGGCTGTTAGCCCGAAACCGGTCCCAGGATGCTTGATTCCGGTCCAGGGAAGACATGGCTTGGCAGTTCGGGCTGGACTGTTCCCATGAGGCACAGGGTCAAGACTGATTTGCATATAGCTGTGTCTGAACTGGGGTGGCAAAGTGAGCTAAAGAATGATGATGGATTCAACCCAGATCTGTGACTGGGGGTGAGTGTTTGAAAAGTTTCAGCACTCCGTCCATCATCTCCTTGTTTGCCTTGTTTATATTTAGCCATTCTTGTGGTATTGCTTGCCAATAAACAGCTTCTAGCTGTCTGTTGTTAAAAGATCTCTTGTGGACCATACAAAAAACTTAACAGTGGACTTAAAGCCAGCCCATTGGTTGACTTTCTTATCACTGTCATTTGCTTGCTTCTTCATTGGCTTTACTTCTCTTCACCATCCTTTTGATTGGATGACTCTTATCCCTCTGCTGCAGACATTCATGGAAATGCCTTTCTTTCTTTTGCTTTTAGCACCCCATGGAAGTGCATATGTTTTCTTGCTTTCTTCCATCTGTGCTATTTGTCATCACACCCTCCTCCTCTATCTGTGCTTCTCCACCCCACCCACCAAGCATTTACGTTGATTCCTCCTCCTGAACCTGCTTAGTTTCCCCCCCCCCCATCCCCCCCACACACCTCCTTTTTTGCTTCTTCAGCTGCTCTGGCCGTACAATTGTTTGCTTTTCTCTCCAGTTCTATCGTTGTTTCCCACTGTGCTCAGCTCTCTGCTTTCTTACCTTCCACCTAGTTACTTATTTCTCCTGTCCGGCTCCCCCTTTATTTATTTTTTTAGGTTTCGCTTGCATAGTGCTTGCACATCGCGTGTATTTGGGGGAAAAAATACATCTTAAAAGGGGCTTAGAGCCCGCCTTTATTTACCTTTACTTACCATTGGGTTGCTTCCATGTCACTCCAGTTTCCTTGCTTTCTATTGGTCATTGCCTCCTCTTCACCCAAGTCTTCCTCCTGGGCTTCGTGTCTTTGTCCTGCTGTGGAGTCTGGAGCAAGTACTGCTTTCTGGTGGCCAGTGTCCTTCCACTGCAGGTTGCACTGGTACTTTTTTTTTTTACTTTTCAACATGCACTCTTATTGAATGCATATCTCTGCAATCCCTCGCCTTCACTACCTCTTTTTCGTGCACCTGATATGTTTGCTCGTCTGTTGGCTGTTTTCTCAGTATTTCTACCTGTATCCCCCACAAGGCAGCATCGGCATCAAATACCACAGAGCAACTAATCAAAGTGCATCTACATTGCACTTACTTCATGATTTTTTTACGATTCTGCACCTACCTCTAGTTCCTGGTCTTCCTTTCTTGTGACTTTATTTATTTTTTGACTAAAAAGCTCAGAAACAGAAAAGGAAATTCGCAAATCTGAAATCTGTGCTCCCATATTCTTTTTACAGCCCGCTAAAAGCAACCCCTGGGTTAACAATTTACAATCTGTAATAATGTGAAGAGGAGCGTACATGATGCTGGAGACAGCGACCGACTTTTGTGAACAATAAAATGAAATGTATAAAAAAAAAACTAATCACTACCCAATCTTACAATGGGAACTCAAATAATTACATATAAAGATCTATGATTCAACCTATTTACATTCTAACCTACTCATTTTTACTTGCAGATTTATATAGCACAACCTCGAGTCAAAGGTATTGGAGTGCTTTACATGACCACAATTTACATTACACTAGGACGCATTCATTTTTAGGTCTTGCCTAGGCTGTCATGGGCAGTCTCTTCGAGACATGCTGCATTTACAATATGGGCTTCAAGCACCGCCCATCTTTTTCATTGGTTCCTCTTACCGTCCTTCGTAAATGCTGGCTTTTGTTTGGTGAATACGCTTAGTAGCCCCTCTTTTTAGACTTTTGTATCCTCCCATGAGGACTGCCCCTGTTTACATGTGCTTTTACACTTCAGGGTATTTAGGATACTTTGAGAGCACTCTTTTTTTTTTTTTTTTCCCTTTTTGTTGACCCACCTTTGCTCGTGTTAAGTGTTGGTGTTTTGTTTTGTTTACTTCTCTCGATTCATCCTTTTTCTAATACAAATAGCATTTGGCTGATACATATTGTTTGTTTTAAAGTTGACTCTCAATTGTGTGTTCTAAAAACTCTATATAATTTGTTTCCAATTGGCGGGGATCCATTTCGAGGTGGGCAACACTTGATCATTGTACTGTTAACAAAGACAACACACATGGTTTGTGCGACAAACAGGCCCCCTAGCCGCCATTATATGTTCAGTCTCAACTGGCAAAAAGGGTTGTCATCTTAAAATACCTTGGAGAAAACTGTATTTAAAATGCTTTGTAGTGAAATCTATAGAAGCAGCTTTTTAGTTGTCAAATCTCTCATTCCTCTTTTAAAGATCTGTCAGAAGCCCAGTAAACATTGCCAAATCCACTCAAACATGTCTGTAGCCTCCAAAGATTGCCAAATCTCAATTCTACTGAAACATATTTGTTGTAATTGTATCAGGTTTGACCAGTGTGTTTAAAATGCACAATTTATCACTCTGTTTTCTTCTATTGGCACTAAGAATAGCTCTGCCCATTATTTGAAATGCTACCTCTGCATCCATTGGTTGACCTGTTACTTCCCCCTCCTGCCTCCACACAGTTTGGGTCATGTTGCACCCCTGGTGGTCATTCGGACTGATGCGGAAGCTGCACTGTGATGAGGCCCAGACTGGCATGGTTTCGACTTGCAGCAGGACTCCACCCACGTAGCTTCCTCATTGAGTGACTGGTAAAGGCTAATGCTTCACTCACTACACCATAGATTAGCAGCCTCGAAAGTGCTTCCGTCCTGGAAGAAACTGATCACCATTGTGATGGCTTTTTGTGTGTATATATGAAAATATATATATATATATATATGTGTATATATATATGTGTATATAATTACTTTTTCTTTTGCAAACATATACCATAGAATATAGACAACAGGAGGAAAAGTATCACTTGAACTCTCTTTAATGAGTAGAATTAAAAACTCAATCTGCAAAAGAGCAAGCATTATTAGCCTATAGGCTGCATTGAAAACCAATAGCATAGAAAATGAAAGCAATTGTAAACACAAAAAGTGGCACAGTGCCTTTAAGGCAGCCATGACCCCCAGCTTCCCATCATGCCTCAGGGGTGACAGTCAGTTGTTCTTTCCGGCTCCTTCATTCAGGACCCAGAGTTTTCAGCTCAGACTAATTTTGACTTTTTGTCAATAATTTTCACTTTTATTAGTGATTTCTACCTTTCACTCGATGTTTTTCACCTTGTAGAGTGAGGTACTTCCACTTTTGTGACAGAAACTTGCTATTTTTCTGTCACAACATAGCTTCTCTTTTTGCCGTTTGTCCCTCCTGTGGCAAGAAGAAGGCCAAGACTGACACACACTCTGTGTGTATACTCTGCCTGCCTGAATCTCACTCCTCTGAAGCTTGCCAACACTGCAAGAAACTGTCTAGGCGTACTCTCAATGAGAGAGAGAGAATTCGCTCTATGGCCTCTCAGAGAAGCAAAAATCTACTTCCAGAGGAAGATCTCCGGTGAGGCAGAAGAAGAAGAGGTCCAGATCGACATCCAGAAGTAAGGTCCCGATCTGTTCCTTATCAGCGTCGGGATCGGCGTCGAATAGGCCTCCAGCGGCGAAGAAATGGGTGTCTCCGTCGTCGATGCCTCCACAGTCGACGGTATCGATGCACCACACGACGCCGAAGACGATGAGTGCAACGTTGAGTCATTGACGTCACTCACTGGTATTGGATCAGCCTCCTCCGTTGACGTCAACTCGGCGGCTTTCAATGTCGAGTAATCTATCTCCGTCGGCGTTGGCACCACGTTCGACATTGAGGCACATGACTCAGTCGGCGTCATCACATAGATGTTCGACGTCGAGGCGCTCCCCTCCGTCGACGTCAACCCGGCGACGGACGACGTTGAGGCCCAGAGCCACACCGACAGCTTCTTGACTACCCCCCCAAACTTCATCCTCAGTGATTTTTGAAACATTGCACCAAAGATCAGCGGCCAGGCCTTTATTGCCTCTGGTACCGGGGCTTCTGCAGCCTGTTATGGACGTGTTCCTCACACCAGCAACTCTCAAGACAGCACCAGCAAGGATCTTGCTAAAATACAGGCCTCTAGAAGAGGATCCACTATTCCTTGGAGCCGATCCACCTCCAGACTCTGTAATCATCGCGGCAGCTAAAAAGACACATGCATTGGCCTCCTCCTCAACAGTGCCTCCCAATAAGGAGAGAAGAGCACAGGACTCTTGGGGGAAGAAAAGTCTGTGGTACTTCGGCCTTCATGTTGAAGTTTTCCAGCGCCTCCACTCTCTTGGGGCGCTATACTAGCGCCTTGTGGGACTCTTTAGAAAAGTTTACGGACAAACTTCCCAAGGAGGATCGCAGAGATTTTGAGGTGTTGCAAGAAGGTTTGGTTGCTAATCAATTTATTAGCGCTGCCGCTGATGGAGCAACCCTGTCTGCTCATTCTTATGCACATGGGATCTGTGCCAGGCGTTCATCATGGCTTTGGCTTACTGCGCTAAAGCCCGAGGCTCAGCAATGGATCCTAAACCTCCCTTTCTCAGGATCTTCCTTATTCGGCACACACACAGATAACGAAATGTCAAGGATGAAATCGGAGCTAGACACCTTGAAAGCGGTAGGTCTTGAGAAGAAAAAGAAGTTCGGGCGCAGATACAGGCCATACGATCGCTGGCCATTCCATCAGAGGGTTCAAACCCCTCAGTGGCAGAGGCACCAACAGCAGCAGCGCCAAGCCAGAACCCACTATCGGGGACTTCGCACCCCCAGAGGGGGAGGGGCCCCACGTACATCTGCTACCTCAGCAAAAGCGCCATAAAAACAATAAACACTCTCTTCCCCCATCGCCGTTGACCACTCCAGTGGGGGGCAAGTATAGCCAACCACCTGGAAGAGTGGGGCAGCATCTCAAAAGATCAATGGGTGTTAAGTACGTTGCAGAATGGGTACTCTCTGGAGATCGCTCCAGTGAAGACCGCGTGCTACCAGCTGCAAGTACTGCAGCAGGAAGTATCCTCTCTCCTACGAAAATCAGCCATCAAGGAAGTTCCTATATCTCAACGAGTATACTCAAGGTATTTTCTAGTGAGAAAGAAAGGTCAAAAGTCAGAATTCAGACCTATCCTGGATCTGCGCACTCTCAACAAACCCATCCGGAAGGAAAAGTTTTGCATGTTGGCTCCATCAAATATATATCCTAATCTCCAGCAAGGGGACTGGATGTGTTGGATAGATCTGCAAGATGCATACTTTCACGTCCCAGTCAACAGACGTTACCGGAAGTTCCTGCGATTTCTGGTGGGATCCAAGCATCCGTTCAGAGTTCTACCCTTTGGGCTGAAGTCTGAGAGCCCGAGTGTTTACCAAATGCATGGCAGTAGTAGCAGCTGCTCTACGGCGTCGGGGAATGTTTGTTTACCCTTATCTCGACGCCTGGCTTCTGAAGGTCCCATCTCCCCAGTGTGTGAGGACCTATTACCAACGATGTCTAGCCCTTTGCCAACGGCTGGGCCTTCATGTCAATTTTGAGAAATCAGTTCAAAATCCTACTCAAAGGATCCACTATCTGGGTGCAACATTAGACTCCGCAATAGGAAAAGTGTATCCTTCGGAGGAGAGACTATCATCTATCACTCTGAAGTGCAAGCAAATCCTTCGCACTACATTCCCTTTGGGTCGATGGCATCCTGCATCTTTCTCGTCCCCAATGCCAGGCTGAGGATGCGTCCTTTACAACAGGATCTGGAGGACCAGTGGGATCAACGGACTGCTCGATGGAATAACCAGATCCAGCTGTCGAAAGCAGCCAGATCATCTATCCCATGGTGGATGCGACAGGAAAACTTCTTGGTGGGAGTTCCCTTCCATCAGCCTCCTCCGACACAATCTTTAATCACAGATGCTTCCCTCCAGGGTTGTGGAGCGCACATGGGGTCTCTCCAGACTCCAGGTCGGTGGCCGGCCAAAGAACAGTCGTACCTCATCAACATGCTGGAGCTACGGGCCGTGCATCTAGCCCTCAAGGCTTTTCTTCCCTCTCTTCAGACCAGCTCCATACTAGTCCAGACGGACAATATGACCACCATGTACTATCTTAACAAACAGGGAGG